>CM057337.1:513442974-514642974 GCA_030015575.1 Agapanthus africanus
GAAATTAATCAGACTTTCTTGTGGCATTGTAGACTGGGTCACATCAATGAGAGAAGGTTGACGAAGTTACATACAGAAGGATATTTGGATTCGTTCGAATATCAATCGTATGCCACTTGTCAATCCTGTCTCAAAGGAAAGATGACAAAGACTCCGTTCACTGGACACGGAGTAAGAGCGAGCGAGCTCTTGGGACTCGTACACAGCGACGTGTGCGGTCCAATGTCTACACATGCGCGAAGCGGTTTTTCTTACTTCATTACTTTTACAGATGATTTTTCAAGGTTCGGACATGTCTTCTTAATGAAACATAAATCCGAAGCCTTTGGAAAGTTCCAGGAATATAAGAATGAAGTAGAAAAACAAACCGGCAAAAGTATCAAGATTCTAAGATCGGATCGAGATGGTGAATACTTGAGTGCCGAGTTCCTAGACTATTTAAAAGAGAACGGAATTCTCTCTCAGCTTACTCCTCGATACACTCCGCAACATAACGGTGTATCGGAGAGACGGAACCGAACCCTATTGGATATGGTACGATCCATGATGAGTAACGCTGAGTTACCGCGATCATTCTGGGGATATGCACTAGAATCAGCCGCATACCTTTTGAACCGAGTTCCCACTAAGACTGTGCCTACCACACCATATGAGTTATGGAGTGGGAAGAAACCCTATCTTCAATATCTGAAGATCTGGGGATGTCCAGCTTTTGTCAAAAAGCAGCATGCGGACAAACTCGAGGCACGCTCAGTACTGTGCAAGTTTGTGGGATACCCAAAGAACACCAGAGGGTATCTTTTCTACCACGCAGAGGAACAAAAAGTCCTTGTTTCTCGTAATGCCCACTTTCTAGAACACCAGTTCTTGGAAAAGGAAATTAGTGGGAGCGCAGTAGAACTGGAAGAAATTCCAGAACCACAAACTATTACTGAAAGCTTAGTAGAACCAGAGGGTTCAAAAGAACAGGACATTCCTACGCCGCTCCGCAGGAGTAGTAGGCAGTCTCATCCGCCCGAAAGATACTACGGTTTTCTCATAGACGGGGATAGAGAAGATTGCATCATAGATTATGATGAGCCTACTAGCTTCCAGCAGGCCGTTCAGAGCGTTGACTCGGTAAAATGGCTGGATGCAATGCAGACCGAAATGGAGTCCATGTACACCAACAAAGTATGGACGTCGGACATTGCTCCAGACGGGGTAAAACCCGTAGGATGCAAGTGGATCTTCAAAAGGAAGATTGGTGTAGATGGACAGGTTGAGACCTATAAAGCTAGACTTGTTGCAAAGGGTTTTCGTCAAAGACCTGGTTTGGACTATGATGAAACCTTTTCTCCAGTGGCTATGCTGAAATCCATTCGGATCCTTCTTGCCATTGCTGCCTTCCACGATTATGAGATTTGGCAGATGGACGTAAAGACCGCTTTTCTAAATGGAAATTTAGTGGAGTGTGTCTATATGGACCAGCCAGAGGGTTTCATTCAGAGTGGGAGCAGCGGAAAGGTGTGCAAGTTTCTTAAGTCCATTTATGGACTAAAGCAGGCATCGCGGAGTTGGAACATCTGCTTTGATGAGACGGTCAAAGAATTTGGCTTTATCAAAAATCCAGATGAACCATGCATCTATAGTAGATTTGTAGCGAGAACTGTAGTATTCCTCGTTTTATACGTGGATGACATTCTCTTAATAGGAAATGACATTCCTATGCTATAATCTGTCAAGGGGTTCTTGTCACACAGGTTCTCCATGAAAGACCTGGGTGATGCCTCATACATCCTGGGGATCCGGATCCATCGTGATAGATCCAAGAGGATATTAGGACTTTCACAGTCCAGGTACATCGACACCATACTGAAAAGATTCAGTATGGAAGATTCCAAGCGCGGTAATCTACCGGCTTGTCACGGGATCACCCTTTCCAAAGAGATGTCTCCCAAGAATGATTTGGAGAGGGATCGCATGTCTATTATACCCTACGCTTCTGCGGTAGGCTCTATAATGTATGCGATGTTGTGTACCAGACCGGATGTAGCTTATGCACTTAGTGTAGTAAGCCGGTATCAGTCAAACCCTGGGGAGAAACACTGGATAGCGGTAAAGAACATTCTCAAGTACCTGAGAAGGACTAAGGAGATGTTCTTGGTGTATGGCGGAAAAGACCTCCAGATCGAGACCTTTGCTGACTCCAGCTTCCAGAGTGACAAGGATGATTCCAAGTCCATGTCGGGTTTTGTCTTTACCCTCAATGGAGGGGCGGTGTGTTGGAAGAGTTCCAAAGAGGAAACCGTTGCAGACTCGACGATGGAAGCAGAATACATCGCTGCATCTGATGCCGCAAAAGAAGCCGTCTGGATGAGGAAGTTCTTGAAAGAACTTCAGGTGGTTCCGTCCATTGTTGATCCAATACCTCTGTATTGCGACAACAACGGGGCTATAGCTTTAGCGAAGGAACCCAGGTCCCATCAGAGATCCAGACACATCTTGAGGCGGTATCACCTGATCAGGGAGATCGTGGATCGCCAGGAGATCGAGGTTCAGAGTGTTGCTTCAGAGGATAACACTGCAGATCCATTCACCAAGGCCTTGCCCCAGACTCAGTTCGAGCGGCTGATCGAGATGATAGATCTTCGATACGCCAGTACATGGCCTTAGTGTAAGTGGGAGATTGTTAGTGTATATGCCCTAAAGGCCATTACTGTATCATACTAGTTTATATATTACTTAATGGAAGCTTGGGATATTCACCTTGTATAAACAATCTTGCTCAAAATAGTAGTATGCTACTTGGTTTGTTTCTACTTCAATGTGTACATGTTTTTATTTTATTATATCACCTATACGCATTAGTGGAGCCCTTAGGATCTTTGCTTGATTACCAGCGTTGTGATGGCAGTCACACTAGTAGGGGCTGGGTAATCTATAAGCACATCCTTATGCAGATCCCTAGTCGCAGGACTATCGAGACAGGGCATCGATACTCCGGAGTAGACTAGCGTATGCGCTTCTCATCCCAGCAGGGGAGACGGTCTGTCCCATAGCCGTCAGTACGTCGTACTTGAGATAGTATGCGGGTGCTCGTTGGGTTACGAGTACACTGGACAGGACTCGTCGGGAACTGACCGGTTGGTATTATACCTATCGTCAGTTATTAGTTCCCAGGTGACATGAGTACAGCTTAGTCCGCTGACTTGACACTTTCACTTCGCCTCGAGTGTGTTCCTACTGTACTTTGATTACTACCCTACCATGACTCAAAGGAGTCGTGCAAACAGGTAGTAGTTGGGTGCAGTCCCGAAGCACTTGGAGGCAGTGACGGTTAGACAGGATTCGTCTCTCCCGGTATTGGGGGTTGACATCGCGCTGTATCTAGGAGAGCCATTACACGAGTAGTCCCTGGCCAGGGCAAGCGAGATATACTGGTAGGCTTCCAGTGTTATCTCGGGGTGTTTTGGGCTTCACTCCGACACGACTTGTACTGCTATTAGGGGACTGACGTTTACCGCCCCCCTAGGCCCGCCATGTGATGTATCAGACGAACAGACCGGACTGTACGGAGACTGTCATATTCAGACTCCGTAGGAGTTCAGATGGGTTTCACCTCGTCAGTCTTCTTGTCGGCATCTACCTGGGGACCGTTACGCACAGCTAGTGCCGCTTGCGGTCTGTGGTTAAACCCACTGCCAGCGTAGTGTCGGGTCTTTAGAGTCCCACACAGAAAGCTATTCGCCTTTAGGCAAAAGAGTAGAGGTCGCATGGTTTTGCGACAGGTCGCATGGTTTTGCGACAGGGTTCGGTCACATCCGTGCACTTGTGCACATTTAGTGTCCGGACAGTTAACACTAGCGGGCTTTGGTTTAAGCCAGATCCTAGTGTAGGTTTTGGGATTGGTTTTATCCAGTATGTATTCGTGTTCCTCGGAACGCGGATGCGGGTGTGTATGCACAGTTGACGGAGAGACAGAGGTAGAGGATTCTCATTAGGGTTGTTGACCGTTGACTATTGACTTTTTGCTCAACCCTAATGAGAATATGATATGTAATTAACAATAATATTAATTAAGTATTATAGTGACATGGTTGTTGAGGGGTTGACTTTGTTGACTTTGTTGACCGGTTGACTAGGTTGGACTAGTTGACCATCATGATGACAATGGATATCATTTCATGGCAAAGACTTTTGCTTGCTTGTTCTCTTGTGCAAAATGAGTGCATGAAATGATATGGCTATTGTAGCTTAAACCATCACTAATACTTGATTAATATTATTGGTTATGATGTTTTGGATTATGAGAGCCAAGAGGGAAAAGTCCTGCTCATTCTTTCATTTCCTTTCTCTCTCTTGTGATCTTGAGCTCTCATCCTCTTCCTCTTGCTCTCCCTCTCTTTAGTCTATGGTTCACTTGTCTCATGTGTTGAGAACCAAGAACCATAGAGAAAAATCCCAACACACTCTCCTCTACTCACTCTAGTTCATTAGGTTTAGCAAACCGAGTGAACTAGTTTCTTCAAAGCTCGAAGAAGAAGCCAAAGGTAGAAGCTTTCGGGTGGATCGATCTTCGGCGCAAGGAGACGACGGGGTGAAGCCGATCCATGCACCATCGAGGTTTAAAGACGAAGGAGTTCAAGAAAGAAAGGTATAACCCCCTAACCGAGTAGTTAACAACTCCTAGTTAGGTTGTTAGTTAGATGTTTAACAAAGATCCGGTTTTGAGTCCATGTTACCGCCTCTAGAAAATTGTTTTTCACCAAATTCCGCATGCCCGAAAGTACCGGGAGAGGTAGCATGGACTTACAGTCCTATGTCTACACATGCGCGAAGTGGTTATTCATACTTCATTACTTTCACAGATGATTTCTCTAGGTTTGGACATGTCTTCCTGATGAAGCATAAATCCGAGGCCTTTGAGAAATTTCGGTAATACAAGAATGAGGTTGAAAAACAAACAGGCAAAAGTATCAAGACACTGAGATCTGATCGAGGTAGAGAATACTTGAGTGCCGAGTTTCTGGACAACTTAAAAGAGAATGGAATTCTCTCGCAGCTTACACCTCCATACACACCACAACACAACGGTGTATCGGAAAGACGGAATCGAACTCTATTGGATATGGTTCGTTCCATGATGAGTAAGGCTGAGTTACCGCAATCTTTCTGGGGTTATGCACTAGAAACAGCTGCATATCTCTTGAACCAAGTTCCTACTAAGACAGTGCCTACCACACCATATCAAATGTGGAGTGGGAAGAAACCCTGTCTTAAACACTTTAAGACATGGGGATGTCCAGCTTTTATCAAAAAGCAGCATGCGGACAAGCTTGAGGCACACTCAGTACAGTGTAAGTTTGTGGGATACCCAAAGAACTCCAAGGGGTATCTTTTCTATTACGCAGAGGAGCAAAAAGTCTTTGTTTCTCGTCATGCCCGCTTCTTGGAAACTGGGTTTTTAGAAAATCAGATAAGTGGGAGCGCAATAGAAATGGAAGAAATTCCAGAACCACAAGCTATTACTGAAACCTTAGTAGAACCAGAAGGTTCAGGGGAACCGGACATTCCTGCGCTGCTCCGCAGGAGTAGTAGGCAGTCTCATCCGCCCGAGAGATACTACGGTTTTCTCATAGACGGGGATAGAGAGGATTACGTCATTGATCATGATGAGCCTACTAGCTTCCAGCAAGCCATTCAGAGCGGTGACTCAGTAAAATGGCTGGATGCAATGCGGACCGAGATGGAGTCCATGTACACTACCAAAGTTTGGACTCTGGACTTTGCTCCAGAAGGGGTAAAACCCGTAGGCTGCTAATGGATCTTCAGAAAGAAGATTGGTGTAGATGGACAGGTTGAAACCTATAAAGCTAGGCTTGTTGCAAAGGGTTTTCGTCAAAGACCTGGTTTGGACTATGACGAGACCTTTTCTCAAGTAGCTATGCTCAAATCCATTCGGATCCTTCTTGCCATTGCTGCCTTCCACGATTATGAGATCTGGCAGATGGACGTAAAGACGGCTTTCCTAAATGGAAATTTGGAAGAGTGTGTCTATATGGATCAGCCAGAGGGATTTATTCAGAGTGGGAGCAGCGGAAAAGTGTGCAAGTTTCTCAAGTCCATCTATGGACTGAAGCAGGCATCGCGGAGTTGGAACATCTGCTTTGATGATACTGTCAAAGAATTCGACTTTGTCAAAAACCCAGATGAACCATGCATTTACAGTAAGATTGTAGGGAGAAATGTGGTATTCCTCGTCTTGTACGTCGATGACATTCTCCTAATAGGAAATGATATTCCTATGCTACAGTCGGTCAAAGGATTCTTGTCACAGAGGTTCTCCATGAAGGACCTAGACGATGCCAACTACATTCTGGGGGATCCAGATCTATCGTGATAGATCTAAAAGAATGTTAGTCCAGGTACATCGACACCATACTGAAACGATTCAGTATGGAAGATTCCAAGCGCGATAATTTACCGGCTTGTCATGGAATCATCCTCTCCAAAGAAATGTCTCCCAAGACTGATTTGGAAAGGGCTCGCATGTCATCAATACCCTACGCATCTGCGGTAGGCTCTATTATGTATGCGATGTTGTGTACCAGACCAGATGTAGCATACGCATTGAGCGTTGTAAGCCGGTATCAGTCGGACCCAGGGGAGAAACACTGGATAGCAGTAAAGAACATTCTCAAGTACCTGAGAAGGACTAAGGAGATGTTCTTGGTGTATGGCGGAAAAGACCTCCAGATCGAGGCCTTTGCTGACTCCAGCTTCCAGAGTGACAAGGATGACTCCAAGTCCATGTCGGGTTATGTCTTTACCCTCAATGGAGGGGCGATTTGCTGGAAGAGCTCCAAGCAGGAAACCGTTGCTGACTCAACTATGGAAGCGGAGTACATAGCTGCTTGCGATGCCGCAAAGGAAGCTGTCTGGATGAAGAAGTTCCTCACGGAGCTTCAGGTGGTTCCTACCATTGTTGATCCAATACCGCTATATTATGACAACAATGGAGCTATAGCTTTAGCGAAGGAACCCAGGTCCCATCAGAAGTCCGGGCACATTTTGAGGCGGTACCACCTGATCAGGGAGATCGTAGATTGCCGGGAGATCGAGGTGAAGAGAGTAAATACGGAAAATAACACTGCTGATCCACTCACGAAGGCCTTACCCCAGACTCAGTTTGAGCGGCTGATCGAGATGATAGGTCTTCGATACGCCAGTACATGTCCTTAGTGCAAGTGGGAGATTGTTAGTATATATGCCCTAGCGGCCATTACTGTATCATACTAGTTTATTTATTACTTAATGGAAGCTTGGGATATTCACCGTTGTATAGACAATCTTGCTCAAAATGGTAGTATGCTACTTGGTTTATTTCTACTTCAATGTGTGTACATGTGTTTCTTTTAGCATATCGCCTATACACATTAGTGGAGCCCTTAGGATCTTTGCTTGATTACCAGCGTTGTGGTGGCAGTCACACTCGTGGGGGCTGGGTAATCCACAAGCACATCCTTATGCAGGTCCCTAGTCGTAGGACTATCGAGACAGGGCATCGATACTCCGGAGTAGACTAGCGTATGCGCTTCTCATCCCAGCAGGGGAGACGGTCTGTCCCACAGCCGTCAGTACGTCGTACTTGAGATAGTATGCGGGTGCTCGTTAGGTTATGAGTATACTGGACAGGACTCGTCGGGAACTGTTGGTTGGTACTATACCCATCGTCAGTTATCAGTTCCCAGGTGACATGAGTACAGCTTAGTCCGCTGACTTGACACTGTCACTTCGCCTCGAGTGTGTTCCCACTGTACTTTGATTACTACCCTACCACGGCTCAAAGGAGTCGTGCAAACAGGTAGTAGTTGGGTGCAGTCCCGAAGCACTTGGAGGCAGTGACGGTTAGACAGGATTCGTCTCTCCCGGTATTGGGAGTTGATATCGCGCTGTGTCAACGAGAGCCATTACACACAGTCGTCCCTGGCCAGGGCAAGAGAGATATACTGGTAGGTTTCCAGTGCTATCTCAGGGTGTTCTGGGCTACACTCCGACACGACTTGTACCGCTATTAGGGGACTGACGTTTACCGCCCCCCTAGACCCGCCATGCGATATTCTCAGACGAACAGACCGGACTGTACGGAGATTATCACATTCAAGCTCAGTAAGAGTTCGGATGAGTTCACCTCGTCAGTCTTCTTATCGGCATCTACCTAGGGGCCGTTACGCACAGCTAGTGCCGCTTTCGGTCTGTGGTTAAACCCACTGCCAGCGTAGTATCGAGTCTTTAGAGTCCCACACCGAGAGCTATTCGCCTTTGGGCAAAAAGAGTAGAGGTCGCATGGTTTTGCGACAAGGTTCGGTCACATCCGTGCACTTGTGCACGTTTAGTGTCCGGGCAGTTATTACTAGTGGGCTTTGGTTTAAGCCAAATCCTAGTATACGTTTTGGGATTGGTTTTATCTCGTTTGTATTCGTGTTCCCCGGAACGTGGATGCGGTTATGTATGCACAGTTGACAGAGACAGAGGCAGAGGATTCTCATTAGGGTTGTTGACTGTTGACTTTTGCTAAATCCTAATGAGAATAAGAAATATGATTAATGATAATATTAATTAAGTATTATTGTGCCATGGTTAGGTTGAAAGGTTGACTTTGTTGACTTGTTGATTTTGTTGACCGGTTGACTAGGTTGGACTTGTTGACCACCATCATGACAATGGCTATCATTTCATGGCATTGACCTTTGCTTGCTTGTTTTGTTCACAAAATGCATTAAATGCATGAAATGATAAAGCCATTGACATGAACCATCACAAGATGCTCAATTATTGTTATTATTATGATTATTTTGTATTATGAGAGCATGGGTGGAAAAAGTCTTGCTCAATCTATCATTCTCATTCTCTCTCATCCTCAAGCTCTCCCTCTTCCTCTTGCTCTCTCTCTAGCTCAAGAAACTCCCTCTCATGAGTTGAGAACCATTTCCTTGGAGATAAAACCCAAAACACTTCTCTACTCATCCTAGTATACAAGGTCTAGCAAACCAAGTGTTCTAGTTTCCTCTAGTTTGAGGTTGAAGCCAAAGGTAGATGCTTTCGGGTGGATCCATCTTCGGCGCAAGGAGACAACGAGGTGAGGCCGATCCGACTACCGCAAGGAGTTGAAGAGAAGGAGTTCAAGTTAAGGTATAACCCCCTAACCGAGTAGGTAAAACTCCTAGTTAGGTTGTTAGATAGTTGTTTAACAAAGATCCGTATTTTGAGTCCATGTTACCCATCGTAGAAAATCGTTTTTCACCATTTCCGCAACCCCAAAGAACCGGGGACGGGTAACGTGGACTTACACAGGATTCGTCCCTCCCGGTATTGGGAGTTGATATCGCGTTGTGTCAAAGAGCCATTACGCAAAGTCCCTGGCCAGGGCAAGCGAGATTTACTGGTAGGTTCCAGTAGTTTCTCAAGGTGTAATGGTCTTCACTCCGACACGACTTATACCGCTATTAGGGGACTGACGCTTGCCGCCCCCTAGGCCCGATATGCGATAGTCCTAAACAAACATACCGGACTGTACGGAGATTGTCACATCTGTTAGTGTATATGCCCTAGAGGCCATTACTGTATCATACTAGTTTGTATATTACTTAATGGAAGCTTGGGATATTCACCTTGTATATACAATCTTGCTCAAAATAGTAGTATGCTACTTGGTTTGTTTCTACTTCAATGTGTACATGTGTTTATTTTAGTATATCGCCTATACACATTAGTGGAGCCCTTAGGATCTTTGCTTGATTACCAGCGATGTGATGGCAGTCACACTAGTGGGGCTGGGCAATCTATAAGCACATCCTTATGCAGGTCCCTAGTCGCAGGACTATCGAGACAGGACATTGATACTCCGGAGTAGACTAGCGCATGCGCTTCTCATCCCAGTGTGGGAGACGGTCTGTCCCACAGCCGTCAGTACGTCGTACTTGAGATAGTATGCGGGTGCTCGTTGGGTTACGAGTACACTGGAAAGGACTCGTCGGGAACTGACTAGTTGGTATTATGCCTATCGTCAGTTATCAGTTCCCAGGTGACATGAGTACAGCTTAGTCAGCTGACTTGACACTGTCACTTCGCCTCGAGTGTGTTCCCACTGTACTTTGATTACTTCCCTACCACGGCTTAAAGGAGCCGTGCAAACAGGTAGTAGTTGGGTGCAGTCCCGAAGCACTTGGAGGCAGTGACGGTTAGACAGGATTCGTCTCTCCCGGTATTGGGGGTTGACATCGCGCTGTGTCTAGGAAAGCCATTACACGAGTAGTCCCTGGCCAGGGAAAACGAGATATAGTGGTAGGCTTCCAGTGTTATCTCAGGGTGTTTTGGGCTTCACTCCGACACGACTTGTACCGCTATTGGGGGACTGACGTTTACCGCCCCCTAGGCCCGCCATACGATGTATTAGACGAACAGACCGGACTGTACGGAGAATGTCACATTCAGGCTCAGTAGGAGTTCAGATGGGTTTCGCCTCGTCAGTCTTCTTGTCGGCATTACCTGGGGACCGTTACGCACAGCTAGTGCCGCTTACGGTCTGTGGTTAAACCCACTGCCAGCGTAGTGTCGAGTCTTTAGAGTCCCACACAGAAAGCTTTTCGCCTTTAGGCAAAAGAGTAGAGGTCGCATGGTTTTGCGACAAGTCGCATGGTTTTGCGACAGAGTTCGGTCACATCCGTGCACTTGTGCACGTACAGTGTCCGGACAGTTCACACTAGCGGGCTTTGGTTTAAGCCAGATCCTAGTGTATATTTTGGGATTGGATTTATCCAGTTTGCATTCGTGTTCCTCGGAACGCGGATGCGGGTGTGTATGCACAGATGACGGGGAGACAGAGGCAGCGGATTCTCATTAGGGTTGTTGACAGTTGACCGTTGACTATTTGACTTTTTGCTCAACCCTAATGAGAATATGATATGTGATTAACTATTATATTAATTAAGTATTATGGTGACATGGTTGTTGACTTTTGTTGACTTTGTTGACTTGTTGACTTTTGTTGACTTGTTGACTTTGTTGACCGGTTGACTAGGCTTGACTAGTTGACCATCATGATAACCATAGCCATTATTTCATGGCAAAGACTTTTGCTTGCTTGCTCATTTGTGCAAAATGAGTGCATGAAATGATATGGTTATGGTTGCTTCAACCATCACATAACACTTGATTTGGTATAATGAGTTATTATGGTTTTCGATTATGAGAGGGTGAAAGACAAAAGACTTGCTCATTCTTTCTTGCTCATTCTCTCTCTTGTTCTTGAGCTCTCTTGCTCTTGCTTTCACCCTCTTCCTCTTGCTCCCTCTCTTGACTCTATGGTTCACATATCTCATGAGTTGAGAATCAAGAACCATAGATAAAATCCCATACAAACTCTTCTCTACTCATTCTAGTTCACAAGGTTTAGCAAACCGAGTGAACTAGTTTCTTCAAAGTTCGAAGAAGGAGCCAAAGGTTGGAGCTTTCAGGTGGATCTATCTTCGGCGTACGGAGACGACGAGAAGAAGCCAATCCGGACCACCATCGGAGCTTGAAGACAAAGGAGTTCAAGACAAGCAAGGTATAACCCCCTAACCGAGTAGTTAGAAACTCGTAGTTAGGTTGTTAGTTAGATGTTTAACCAAGATCCGGGTTATAGGTCCATGTTACCACCTCTATAAAAATCGTTTTTTACCAAATTCCGCATGCCCGAAAGTACCGGGAGAGGTAGCATGGACTTACAGTGGTATCAGAGCCTAGTTAAACTCTATCTAACATGTTAGCAAGTAACTAGAAGATCGATCAAAGAAAAAGTCCCGAAAACGAACCCGAGAATTTCAAGTTTCTGTCGATTTTTATACTGTTCAAAAGTTGATTATTTTCATCTCTAAAATCGGCTCAGGGTTTTATTAGAATAACCACCAAAGATGGTCCAACGATCGAGTCAAAGCGCCGCGGAAACGCGCCGGGAGCACGCTCCCGCCGCGGATCCGCGGCCGAGTTGACTCGGCCGAGGTCCATCTTTGGTGCAGTGTTATTCTGGGGGTATTTTGGGATTTTTGATATATGTGTTTTCTGCCCAGATTTTCCAGAACGAAAATTTTATTTTTGGGGTCCCGAAAATCCATATTTTTGATCGAACTTCTAAAAGACTTAAGCTAACGGGTTTTTTCTGTAATGTGATATTTGTATTGAACGTCTACTAATCGCTATATGTCGATTAGTGGGGGTTATACAAATCTGTGATCTGTAATGTTGCTGGAATGTGTATATGAATATGTTGGATTGTCGCGGGTGAATAGCCGGGGGTTGTGAGACGAGAGTTTTCTTTTCTTTCAATTCATGTAAATTTGTAAATTGATGTAATAATTATTTGTATGGCCGCACAACCGGGTCGGGGTTGTAGCCGTCATTGTATAATTTATTTTTACTGTTTTTGCTCCTAGGATAGACCCATGGAGGGGGTGCACAAACTACCGGGTATGCCGAAGTGTCGAGTGGCCTACTCATGGAGATGAGGGAGGTTGCTACGCTTCGGGTACTTGGCGGGTAGTTTGCCGCACCCGTAGGGGTCTTGGGTGGGGTATTGGCTATTCACCGCGACCGTGTAATCTGTCTTTCGTTACAGGCTCGTATGAATTACAGATTCCTAGTATATCCAATGTATTCATCTGTGATCTGAAATGTTTATCATTGCAGTATATCTATATATGATATTATTTAGGCGTTGCTTATGTTTTACAGACACGCTAGCCCAGCCCCCGCTCTGTCGTTAGTTAAGTAACCTAACAGGTAATGACGGGGCCCAGTGGCGAATGCGAATGGCATAAGCGTACGTCATATTTTGGTTGTTTTCTGCAATGGTAGGATTAAATGATGGGACGCATTAAAAGAACTAATGCAAGAATATCACGCATTAAAAGAACTAATGCAAGATAATAAACCAAGTTAAAGTCGTTGGAACACTTTCGAAAAACCACTCGGTTCTTTTCAAAACCAACTTTTAAATGCGGAGCTTGAGCCACTCCTTTTAAAAGCTATCTCGTTCCATCGACTATATCAAGTTCACTACGTTCACGGTTTTGCCAAAACCATTCGTAGCCCTCCGTCGTTTCGTATGAATATTCAATAGTATTCAAGCTATGTTTGTTGACCTTCGTCAAGGAATAGTGATTGGTAGCTGTTGGGTGTTCATATGTAGCATAGATAGATGCGTTAGTTTGGGACATTCGCATTACCTTGTTGACCTTCGTCAAGGGTATATACGGGTGGATTCAAATTAACCAGGATAATGACGGGCAGAACTTGACATGTGACTTATGATTTGTTGACCTTCGTCAAGGTCATAAGAGCATGGGGCAAAAATCCACATCGGGAGTTTCATAAGTACTGAAACTTGCTAGATTTGCATACCATTTGGAGTGTGATGATTCTGGTAGGATTCCTTCAGTTTCGTCATGCGATGATATTTGGATCCTGATCCTACTGTGAGTATATGCTACTCCTCGGGAAATTTCTCACTAAACGATCAATGCTATAAACCTAATAGGTGCCTAGAAAGGTGTTAGCGGGGCTACGCCCCCAGGGAAAAGAGGTTATTTAATTAAGGAACTTCGCGAAAGCGTTGGAAAACCTCCCTCGAAGTACCGACACCGGCCTGGCTGAACGGTTAAGCAAGTATTGTGCGGTGGGATTGATCCCGACTAATTCTTCCTTTATGGTTTGAGGAGGGATTCGAGAAACAGTGGGAGCCATCCTGTTTAGACAAACTAAAAACCACTCTAAACTTGCAAGAGCATCATGCTGAGTGTTTCTTCTTCTCTCTCCTAATTGCAGCGACCAATCGACATGACTGGACTTAAGTTACTTCTAGATAAAAATATACTGACAGGGCCAAACTACAAAGATTGGCTCAGGAATGTCAAAATGGCAATCACTTACGACAAGCTGGGGTATCTTCTTACCACCAAAGCTCCCCCTGTCCCTGGTCCCACTTCCAGCGTCGCGGATAAGGAAATCCGCAAGACTTGGGAGATTGATAGCGCGAAGGCCAAGTGCCTCGTACTTGCCTCGATGGACAATGAACATCAGAGGAGGCACGAGAATATGGACCTGGAATCCATATTTCTCCATACAAAAGAACTGTATGGAGAGCAATCTCGTATCGCAAGATACGAAGCGTCGAAAAAGTTATTTTCGGCAAAGATGGCCGTCGGATCATCAGTAGCCGAGCACGTGCTAAAGATGATCGGCTACATTGAGGAGCTCGCGGACCTAGGGACCACATTGGAGAGTGAGCTCTATACGGACATAGTTCTCCAGTCCCTTCCTTCCACTTACGCCCAGTTTATACTGAACTTCAACCTACAAGAAAAGGAGGTTGAACTTTCAGAGCTCCTCAACATGCTGAGGAGCGCAGAGGGCACCCTACAGAAAAGTATGGAAACATCCACTTTGTTTGTAGGAGGATCATCATCTTCTAGGTCCAAGGCGAAAGCCAAGGGAAAGAAGAAGAAAGCCCCCGCCAAACCAAGGGGCGGTGTTAGTAAAGTGGATACGAAGGGAAAAGCAAAAGCAACAAAGAAAGCGGGGAAGCTTGTGGATAAGGAAGAATGCTTCTATTGTCATAAGAAAGGACGCTGGAAGAATGATTGCAGGGCCTGGAAGGCCAGAACACAGGAATTGAAGCAGGTTGCAGCTTCAGCTTCAGGTGTGTATGTTATTGAAAACTGTCTTTCAATAAACTCTACTTCCTGGGTATTGGATACCGGATCAGGATCTCATATCTGTAATTCTTTGCAGGCGTTGAGAAACCGTAGTGTTTTGAAAGCAGGTGACATGACCCTCAGAGTTGCGAACGGAGCTAGCATGGATGCTAAAGCCGTGGGGGACTATCACCTGGGAATGTCAGATGGACATGTTTTGGTTTTGCGTAATTGCTTTTTTGTACCCAACGCAACTTGTAATATCATTTCTGTATCTTTAGTTTCTAAAGAAGGTTATGAATTTGCGTTTGTAAGTAATGTTGTAAACATTCACCTTAATCAAGTTCTGATTGGGTCAGGTACATTGAGTAATGGTATATACGTATTGAACCAACCACAGATTTTTAATGTCCAGAATACACACAAAAGAAAGTCTCCGGAAATAAATCAGACTTTCTTGTGGCATTGTAGACTGGGTCACATCAATGAGAGAAGGTTGACTAAGTTACATACAGAAGGATATTTGAATCCGTTCGAATATCAATCGTATGCCACTTGTCAATCCTGTCTCAAAGGAAAGATGACAAAGACTCCGTTTACTGGACATGGAGTAAGAGCGAGCGAGCTCTTGGGACTCGTACACAGTGACGTGTGCGGTCCAATGTCTACACATGCTCGAAGCGGCTATTCTTACTTCATTACTTTTACGGATGACTTCTCAAGGTACGGTTATGTCTTCTTAATGAAACATAAGTCCGAAGCCTTTGGAAAATTCCAGGAGTATAAGAATGAAGTGGAGAAACAAACCGGCAAAAGTATCAAGATTCTAAGATCGGATCGAGGTGGAGAATACTTAAGTGCCGAATTCCTGAATTACTTAAAAGATGGTATTCTCTCTCAGCTTACTCCTCCATACACTCCGCAACATAATGGTGTATCGGAGAGACGGAACCGAACCCTATTGGATATGGTTCGGTCCATGATGAGTAACGCTGAGTTACCGCGATCATTCTGGGGATATGCACTAGAAGCAGCTGCGTATCTCTTGAACAAGGCTCCCACCAAGACTGTGCCTACCACCCCATATCAGATGTGGACTGGGAAGAAACCCTGTCTTAAGTATCTTAAGGTATGGGGATGTCCAGCTTTTGTAAAAAAGCAGCATGCAGGCAAGCTTGAGGCACGTTCAGTACAGTGTAAGTTTGTGGGATACCCAAAGAACTCCAGGGGGTATCTTTTCTATTCCGCTGAGGAACAAAAGGTTTTTGTTTCTCAGCATGCCCGCTTCTTGGAAACTGAGTTTTTGGAAACCCAGATAAGTGGGAGCACAATAGAACTGGAAGAAGTTCCAGAACCACAGACTATTACTGAAAGCTTAGTGGAACCAGAAGGTTCAAAAGAACAGGACATTCCTACGCCGCTCCGCAGGAGTAGTAGGCAGACTCATCCGCCCGAGAGATACTACAGTTTTCTCATAGACGGGGATAGAGAGGATTGCATCATAGATTATGATGAGCCTACTAGCTTCCAGCAGGCCGTTCAGAGCGTTGACTCAGTGAAATGGCTGGATGCAATGCAGACCGAAATGGAGTCCATATACACCAACAAAGTATGGACGTTGGACATTGCTCCAGACGGGGTAAAACCCGTAGGATGCAAGTGGATCTTCAAAAGGAAGATTGGTGTAGATGGACAGGTTGAGACCTATAAAGCTAGGCTGGTAGCAAAGGGTTTTCGTCAAAGACCTGGCTTGGACTATGACGAAACCTTTTCTCCAGTAGCCATGCTGAAATCCATTCGGATCCTTCTTGCCATTGCTGCCTTCCACGATTATGAGATCTGGCAAATGGACGTAAAGACCGCTTTTCTAAATGGAAATTTAGAGGAGTGTGTCTATATGGACCAACCAGAGGGTTTCATTCAGAGTGGGAGCAGCGGAAAGGTGTGCAAGTTGCTTAAGTCCATCTATGGACTAAAGCAGGCATCGCGGAGTTGGAACATCTGCTTTGATGAGACGGTCAAAGAATTTGGCTTTATCAAAAATCCAGATGAACCATGCATCTATAGTAGATTTGTAGCGAGAACTGTAGTATTCCTCGTTTTATACGTGGATGGCATTCTCTTAATAGGAAATGACATTCCTATGCTACAATCTGTCAAGGGGTTCTTGTCACACAGGTTCTCCATGAAAGACCTTGGTGATGCCTCATACATCCTGGGGATCCGGATCCATCGTGATAGATCCAAGAGGATATTAGGACTTTCACAGTCCAGGTACATCGACACCGTACTGAAAAGATTCAGTATGGAAGATTCCAAGCGCGGTAACCTACCGGCTTGTCACGGGATCACCCTCTCTAAAGAGATGTCTCCCAAGACTGATTTGGAGAGGGATCGCATGTCTATTATACCTTACGCTTCTGCGGTAGGCTCTATAATGTATGCGATGTTGTGTACCAGACCGGATGTAGCTTATGCACTGAGTGTGGTAAGCCGGTATCAGTCAAACCCTGGGAAGAAACACTGGATAGCGGTAAAGAACATTCTCAATTACCTGAGAAGGACTAAGGAGATGTTCTTGGTGTATGGCGGAAAAGACCTCCAGATCGAGGCCTTTGCTGACTCCAGCTTCCAGAGTGACAAGGATGATTCCAAGTCCATGTCGGGGTTTGTCTTTACCCTCAATGGAGGGGCGGTGTGTTGGAAGAGTTCCAAACAGGAAACCGTTGCAGACTCGACGATGGAAGCGGAATACATCGCTGCATCTGATGCCGCAAAAGAAGCTGTCTGGATGAGAAAGTTCTTGAAAGAACTTCAAGTAGTTCCGTCCATTGTTGATCCAATACCCCTATATTGCGACAACAACGGGGCTATAGCTTTAGCGAAGGAACCCAGGTCCCATCAGAGATCCAGGCACATCTTGAGGCGGTATCACCTGATCAGGGAGATCGTGGATCGCCAGGAGATCGAGGTTCGGAGAGTCGCTTCAGAAGATAACACTGCAGATCCATTCACCAAGGCCCTGTCCCAGACTCAGTTCGAGCGGCTGATCGAGATGATAGGTCTTCGATACGCCAGTACATGGCCTTAGTGCAAGTGGGAGATTGTTAGTGTATATGCCCTAGAGGCCATTACTGTATCATACTAGTTTGTATATTACTTAATGGAAGCTTGGGATATTCACCTTGTATATACAATCTTGCTCAAAATAGCAGTATGCTACTTGGTTTGTTTCTACTTCAATGTGTACATGTGTTTATTTTAGTATATCGCCTATACACATTAGTGGAGCCCTTAGGATCTTTGCTTGATTACCAGCGATGTGATGGCAGTCACACTAGTGGGGCTGGGTAATCTATAAGCACATCCTTATGCAAGTCCCTAGTCGCAGGACGATCGAGACAGGGCATCGATACTCCGGAGTAGACTAGCGCATGCGCTTCTCATCCCAATATGGGAGACGGTCTGTCCCACAGCCGTCAGTACGTCGTACTTGAGATAGTATGCGGGTGCTCGTTGGGTTACGAGTACACTGGACAGGACTCGTCGGGAACTGACTAGTTGGTATTATGCCTATCGTCAGTTATCAGTTCCCAGGTGACATGAGTACAGCTTAGTCCGCTGACTTGACATTGTCACTTCGCCTTGAGTGTGTTCCCACTGTACTTTGATTACTACCCTACCACGGCTCAAAGGAGCCGTGCAAACAGGTAGTAGTTGGGTGCAATCCCGAAGCACTTGGAGGCAGTGACGGTTAGACAGGATTCGTCTCTCCCGATATTGGGGGTTGACATCGCGCTGTGTCTAGGAGAGCCATTACACGAGTAGTCCCTGGCCAGGGCAAACGAGATATACTGGTAGGCTTCCAGTGTTATCTCAGGGTGTTTTGGGCTTCACTCCGACACGACTTGTACCGCTATTGGGGGACTGACGTTTACCGCCCCCTAGGCCCGCCATGCGATGTATCAGACGAACAGACTGGACTGTACGGAGAATGTCACATTCAGGCTCAGTAGGAGTTCAGATGGGTTTCGCCTCGTCAGTCTTCTTGTCGGCATTACCTGGGGACCGTTACGCACAGCTAGTGCCGCTTGCGGTCTGTGGTTAAACCCACTGCCAGCGTAGTGTCGAGTCTTTAGAGTCCCACACAGAAAGCTTTTCGCCTTTAGGCAAAAGAGTAGAGGTCGCATGGTTTTGCGACAGGTCGCATGGTTTTGCGACAGAGTTCGGTCACATCCGTGCACTTGTGCACGTACAGTGTCCGGACAGTTCACACTAGCGGGCTTTGGTTTAAGCCAGATCCTAGTGTACATTTTGGGATTGGATTTATCCAGTTTGCATTCGTGTTCCTCGGAACGCGGATGCGGGTGTGTATGCACAGATGACGGGGAGACAGAGGCAGCGGATTCTCATTAGGGTTGTTGACAGTTGACCGTTGACTATTTGACTTTTTGCTCAACCCTAATGAGAATATGATATGTGATTAACTATTATATTAATTAAGTATTATGGTGACATGGTTGTTGACTTTTGTTGACTTTGTTGACTTGTTGACTTTTGTTGACTTGTTGACTTTGTTGACCGGTTGACTAGGCTTGACTAGTTGACCATCATGATAACCATAGCCATCATTTCATGGCAAAGACTTTTGCTTGCTTGCTCATTTGTGCAAAATGAGTGCATGAAATGATATGGTTATGGTTGCTTCAACCATTACATAACACTTGATTTGGTATAATGAGTTATGATGGTTTTGGATTATGAGAGGGTGAAAGACAAAAGACTTGCTCATTCTTTCTTGCTCATTCTCTCTCTTGTTCTTGAGCTCTCTTGCTCTTGCTTTCACCCTCTTCCTCTTGCTCCCTCTCTTGACTCTATGGTTCACATATCTCATGAGTTGAGAATCAAGAACCATAGATAAAATCCCATACAAACTCTTCTCTACTCATTCTAGTTCACAAGGTTTAGCAAACCGAGTGAACTAGTTTCTTCAAAGTTCGAAGAAGGAGCCAAAGGTTGGAGCTTTCAGGTGGATCTATCTTCGGCGTACGGAGACGACGGGAAGAAGCCAATCCGGACCACCATCGGAGCTTGAAGACGAAGGAGTTCAAGACAAGCAAGGTATAACCCCCTAACCGAGTAGTTAGAAACTCGTAGTTAGGTTGTTAGTTAGATGTTTAACCAAGATCCGGGTTATAGGTCCATGTTACCACCTCTATAAAAATCGTTTTTTACCAAATTCCGCATGCCCGAAAGTACCGGGAGAGGTAGCATGGACTTACAACATCAGGCTCAGTAGGAGTTCGGATGGGTTTCCTCATCGGCCTTCTTATTGACATCTACCTGAGGACCGTTACGTACAGCTAGTGCCGCTTGCGGTCTGTGGTTAAACCCACTGCCAGCATAGTAGTCGAGTCTTTAGAGTCCCACACAGAGAGTTTCCCTGCTCCAGGCGAAACGATATAGTGGTCGTATGGTTTTACGACATGGGTTTGGACGCATACGTGTGTTTACGCACGTACGACATTCGGACAGTTTTTACTAGCCGGCTTTGGTTTAAGCCAGATTCTAGTATCGGATTATTGGATTTATACAGTCTAAAGCGTTTTCCGTGTTTTCACGGATAGGAGGGGCGTTCTCGTAATTTTGCGGGAAGCTTCTAGAAGGATGGTGACTTGAGGGTTTAGGTGGCATTTGCATTTATTGATTTAGTGACTCATTTGTGTGATTCATCCATGGAGTTAATGCATCATTTATTGATCTAATGACTCATGAGATGAATCACTCATTTGAATCAATGAAGCATGGTTGTTAAATGATTTATTTTATTTATTTCATAAAAGATTATGCTTCATATATTCAAATGAGTTCATTATTTCTTCTCATTCTCTTGCTCACCTTCTCTCTCCTCAAGCTCTCTCTCTTCAAACCCTAATCCTCCCCTCTCATGTGTTGAGATCAAGGATTAGATAGACTAATTAATCCATTACCTCACTCTATATCACCTAGGTGCCTTTGATTAGCAACTAAAGAAACCTAGTTACCTCAAGATTAGATGTGAAGCTTGGAATAGAAGCTCTCGGATGGATCGTCTATTACATAGAGAAGGCCGAGGAGGAGGTGGATAACGAAAAGACGAAGGACACGGTTCATTAGGTATAATCACTTCTCATAGTAGTTAACAACTTCTATGTTTATGTTAGTTATCGTTTAGCAAAGATTCTTTCGGTTAGTCGATGTTAACTTAAAGAACAAGATCGTTTTTCATATTTCCGCCTCCCCGCAACTCGTGGGGTGTTGTACATCGACTTACAACAGATAGGCTCAGTAGAGGTACAGATGAGTTTGCTCATTGGCCTTCGTTTCGATCAATACCTGGGTAGAAGTTACTGAAAGTATGCCTTAGCACCACTACTAGGTTTTTAGAAGCATCAAGTATACAATTTTAAAAAATCTAGTGTGCTAATGAATGCCATCCAAGAATCGAACTAGAGAATTAGGATTTTTATGCATGTAAACAAACTTTACACTTAGTGAATAGAGAATACAACCTTTGTAGACCGATCCTTCACTTTTAAAGCTCTAAGTAGAAGTCCCTTAGCTCCAAGTAGTGGTCCCTAGAACTCTTCGTAAGTTCCACTTGGCGAAAGGAACAAGCTTGCTTAAGGATCTTCGAGGCCGAAGATGATCCACCTTGAGGAATCTCTAACTCAAGCTACCTCTTCATTTAGAATTTTGTTTCTCTTTTTCTTTTTTCACCTCATGAAAAGCTAAAGAAGAAATATGAGATGAAGAAGATGAACTTATAAACAACCATGGTGAAAAAATATCTCAAATGATATTTGTAGAGACTTAACCATGGCTAAAGATAATGGTTGGGTTAATAAATATCTAGAATAAAACAAAATTAGTGGACTAAGTCAAGGCTTCAACATGCTTCCACAAGCATCTTAAGCCATGGCAATTTCCACCTAATTTTGGTTTATCCCTTAATAATTAAATCACCCAAATTATCTTTAGTTTGATGTGAGTCTCATACACCCATATCCAATGTATCATCTATCATGACACAATAGAATATGTATTACATATATACAAATATATATATCGCATAATTATATATATCAACATATATATAAATCAAGAGAAGAAATTCTTTAATGAACTAATATTATTTAACATATATTAATATATCAAATATATAAATATATATCAAATTATTAAATCAACACTTGATTTAATTATCCGGTTATATCATATATAACCGACTAATATCATTATATGTATATCAAATATGCATATAACAAATCATTGAATCAACGCTTGATTCAATAATCCGGTTATATCACATATAACCTATATCGCGAGATCGGAATACGGTATCACATACACTATTAATCAAGGTCCCGCACATATCACATATGTGCCATACATCATTTCGCTTGAGCTAGAAAACCACTGTGTGGACTCTAAATACTCGTCAATACGCCAGCAGTAGGTAATGATCATATTAGTTACCCACAAGCCGTCAGCGGTACTAACTGGACGTAACGGCTACCTAAGTATTGAGCGAATAGAAGATCAACAAGCAAGCCTGTCCAAACTCCCATGAATCCTACAAGTAACACTACCGTACAGTCCGGTTTCTTCGTCTGATATGTCGCATATCGAGTCTGGGGGTGGTAAACGTCAGACCCCGATAACTTGATAATTCATGCTGAGGTGAGGCTCATAAAGGTTCAAGAAACTACTGATAACACTTACCAGTAAATCTCATCAATAGCCCGGGCCAGGGACTTCCTGTTATAACTATAGGGTTCCTAGGCACACCCATGAGGTTCCACAACTGATCAACCATGCTAAAATAAATAAATAAGTTAAAACCCTAACCATTAACCTAAACATGGTTTAAAGTATACACACACCCAAGTTTGCATGTATCATCAAACATGATACAAACTAGTGCACAAACATATATCATATATACAGTGTGCACAATCTAGTGAGAAAAATAATCTTAAGTGAACCAATACTAGTTAATGTAAAGTAATATATCAAATATATAATTATACATTAAATCATTAAATCAACACTTGATTTAATGATCCGGTCATAATGCATATAACCGACTAATATCAAGTGCATCAAGTTATCGAATCAACATTTGATTCGGTAACCCGGCTATATCTCATATAACCGTCCGATGATACAAATCGCGAGAATAGAATTCAGTATCACATACTGGTATTATTCTCGGTCCCACACATATCTCATATGCGCTCCTATTTCGTTTCGCTTGAGCCAGGAAACCTCTGTATAGGACTCTAAAGACTCGTCAATACGCCGGCAGTAGGTGATGATCATATCAAACACCCACAAGCCGCAAGCGGTCTGCTAAATGTAACGGCCACCCGAGTATTGAGCGATCAAAAGATCAACGAGCAAGCCCGCTCACACTCCTGTGAATCCAAGCAGTAACACTTACCGTACAGTCCGGTCTGATCGTCTGATATGTCGCATATCTTGCCTAGGGGTGGTAAACATCATACCCCAGTAGCTCGGTAAGTCATGTCGATATATGGTATATAACAGTTCGAGATACTACTGATAACACTTACCAGTAAATCTCAGCAACCCTGGCCAGGGATTTCCGGTTATAGCCAATCGAACACAGCGCAACATCAACTCCCTATACCGGGAGAGACGAATCCCTTCCTATCTCTCATTGTCTCCATGTGATTTGGGACTGTACCCAAAAGCCACCTTTTTGCACGCCCTCTTGGACGTGGTATGATGGAAATCAAAGCACAGTAGGAATCACACAAGACTCTATGACGATCTCGGGTCAACAGACTACTCTGTACCAGTGTCACCAGAGAACTGCCATCTGACGTAAGGTATAATACCATCTGGGAGTTCTCGGCGAGTCCGTCCAGTGTACCCAGTCTCCACTGAGCACCCGTATATCATCTCTGATGTCAAACACCAATGGATATGGAATCATCCATCGCCCATCTGTATAGGTCGAGAAGGTATACGCTAGTCTACTCTGGTATATCGATGCCCCGTCTCGATACACCCACGACTAGTGACCTTGAAGGATGTACTTATGGACTACCATGTCCCCACTAGTATGATCCGCATCATAGTCCAGGTAGTCAAGTACACATCTTAAGGGCTTTACCAACATGTAACAGAGAGACAATCAGTGTACACGTTAAGGTAAAGAGCAACCGGATAGCATACTATCATGTCGAGCAAGAAAGTCCTCCCTATATATGTCCAAGTATCCACTACAATATACATCCTATGTATAGTAATGGCCTCTAGGGCATACATATAACTAACAATCTCCCACTTTCACTAGGGCTATCTGATAGCAGTGGTTGTAGTATCTCATACTCAACCATCCCATAAAAGTCTCTCTCTGGGAAAAGGCCTTTGTGAGTGGATCCGCCGTGTTGTCCTCTGAGTCTACTCTCCTAATCTTGATCCCCTGGAGATCAACCATCTCCATGATCAGGTGATACTGCCTTAGAATATGTCTGGATCACTGATGGGATGGACGTTCCTTGGCATAAGCCACAACTCCATTGTCACACAATGGGAGGAACTAAGTTCATCTCATGAACTAATATACACCCAGACAGCCTCTTTGGTAGCATCTTAAGTAGCGATGTATCCAGCCTTTATCGTCTAGTAAGCCACGGTATCTAGCTTGGAACTCTTCCAACATACCGTCCCTTTACTAAGGGTAAAGACAATGCCTGTGACTGACATTCAGTCGTCCTTATCACCCTGGAATCTTTCCAGTGATTCTCCCCAGAATCGATTGATACCATCTCACTACAACTAGTGAGTATCTTAATATCCAATTACATCTATCTCATACATCCAAAACCCAGGATTTAGCAGGTATCACTTTGATCCTATATGGAGAATCCTTGTGATAAGCGGAGATTGACCGAGCGTAGCATAGGAAACTCCTTCCCCATCTAGAGTATGTCATCCACGTACTTTACGAGGATCACCACCATACTCCCTACTACCTTCTTGTATATACAAGGTTCATCTACCATTTTGATGATGTCAAACTCTTTGACTAACTCATCAAAACAGATGTTCCAACTCCGCGATACCTGCTTTAATCTGTAAAGCAACTTGCACATGTTTCCGCTGCTCCCACTGTCTACAGCTCTCTGGCTGTGTTCTTATAGACGTTCTCTTCTAAATCATTATTTAGAAAAGTAGTCATGGCACCCAACCACCAGATATCGTAGTCATGGTATGTAGCAATGGCAAGTAGGATCAGGATGGGCTTAAGCATAGCCACTGGAAAAGGTTTCATCATTATCCATGCCTGGTCGATGACGAAAACCTTTAACAAGTCTAGCTTTGATAGTCTCAACTTTTCCATCTACACCAAGTAATCTTCTCAAGATATACTTGCTGCTGATAGGGATTTAACCCTTCAGATATAGCAACCAAAGTCCATACTTTGTTGGTGTATATGGATTCCATCTCAGATCGCTAAGCATCCAGCCATTCTTACAGAGTCCCTACTCTCGATGGCCTGCTCGAAACTAGTTGGGTCATTATCTCATGATGCAATCCTCGCTCCCACTGTCATCAAGAAACCTAAGTATCTCTCAGGCGGATGAGGAACCCTTCCAGATCGGCGGAGAGGCTGAGGTTCGTCGGAGACTATCGAATCCTTTGGTTCTACCAAATCATCTGCTGTAGTTTGTATAGCTGGAACCTTTCCAGTTCTACATAACAGATCTTGCCTCGAGCTTGTCCGGATTTTGCTTTTAGACATAGGCCGGACAACCCCAAATCTTAACCAACTTAAGATATGGGCTCTTCCTTTTCCATATCACATTTGAAGTGGTAGGCATCTGATTTGATTGAAACCCTATTCAATAGGTATGCAGCTTCTCAAGTGCATAACTCCCAAAAGGAAATAGGAAACTCAGTACTACTCATTATAGAGCACACCATATCACATAGGGTGCTATTGCTCCGCCCCTGATATACCAACGTGCTATGATGTATACGAAGGAGTAATGCCGAGAGAGAATCTCATTCTCCTTTAGAATAGTCCAGGATTTCCGTGCTCAAGTATTCTCCTCCTTGATCTCATCAAAGGACATAATACTTATACCCGTATTTTGGTTCTCTACTTCTAACTTATATTCTGTGAATATCTCAAAAGGTTCGGACTTGTGTTTCAACAGGAACATATGTCTGAATCTTGAGAGATCATCAGAGAATGTAATGAAGTACAAAGAACCAGTCTTGGCATGTGTAGACAGGGGACCTTCATACATCAGCATGTATCAATCCCAAAAGTTCACTAACTCTTTCTCTGTTTCCAATAAACAGAGCTGTGGTCATTATATCATTGTGACATGACTGGCAAGTTTCATAAGATGTCAATTTAAACTAATATAAATATGCATCTACCTGTAACTTCAGCTAGTCGGGTCGCATTGATATGACCTAGTCTACAATACCTCAAGAAGGATTCGTTCATTTCTGAACTCTTCCTCTTGTGTGTGTTCTGTATACTAAGAACTGTAGTTTGATTTAGAACGTCAATGCTTTTAGATAACGTGCCTGAACCGATCAACTCTTGATATAGGAAATGTTCGAAACATTATCCAACAATAAAAAATTATATCCTTTCTTTACTAATAAAGAGACTGATATGATGTTGTATATCAGGTTCGGTATCTAATAACATTCGTTCAGAATCAGTGTATTCTGGTAATACAGGGTGACAGTGACCAACAGACTTGGCTGCAACACTTGCACCGTTTTCTGTCTCATGAAACTTATCACCCGTCCTCAGTTCTCTACCTGTCTGTAGCCCATGTAACAGATTACAAATGCGGGATCCTGATCTGGTATTACATACCCAGGACGTAAAGGATACTGAGAAACAGTTCTCTGTAATGAACACACCCAAAGATGATGCATCAATATGCACTCTCTTCGTTTGGGCGGCACGGGAATTCTGGTAATCCCCTATTTCCTGCTCTGTCTTATAACATTTATAAGTTGGAGCGGGACCAACGTTCCCCAGCTCAGTATAACAAGCGGGTTCGGTCAATACATCCATATTATTATCTTGATTAAGGCGTGATATGGTCGCTACCTGGAGAGAGAGAGAGAAGAAAACACTCAGCGTGGGCTCTTGCAAGAATAGATAGGTTATTATTTTATCTAATCAGGATGGCTCCCACTGTTTTTATCAAATCTTCCTACAAACCTTAAAAGGAAAGACTAGCCGGGATTAATTACACTCTACAAGTTCGCCAATCTTTCAGCCAGGCCAGTGTCGGTACTTTGAGGGAGGTGCCCCGTGCTTTCGCACGGACCTAATTAAAGTAAACCTCGTTTTCCCAGAGGCGTAACCTCGTTGACACCTTTCTAGACATCTACTTGATCGGCTAATTGTAATGTGTAAAACTCTCCCAGGAGTAACAATTACTCGCAGTGGGTATCAGGATCCAACTATCTCATAGAAGGTATGCAATCTCATTGCAAATTTCAACACTTGAAATTCCTGATAATTTTTCCCCTAACCTCCTATAACCTTGACAAAGGCCAACAAAGCATAGGATGCTAGTCAAGTTCAACCCGTCATTTCTTGATTGAATTAAACCCACCCGCACGACCCTTGACAAAGGCCAACAAGATCGTATGACTACCCTAACCCAATCTGCATCATATGCATAAGCAGATAAGCACTAGTCAGCTACCGCACACTACGCCTTGACAAAGGCCAACAAACGCAGCACGAATACTAACTACTACTTATCTGAAATGACGGAGGGCTACGACAGGTTTTTCTGAAAACCTATTGCGTAATGAACCTGATATCGTTGTAGAATCAAATGATTTTAAAATGGAGTGTTTTTTAGACTTTTTCTAGTTTTGCTAAAGGGGTCACTCCCGGTGAAGGGATCGTCGGCCCTTTCCTCGTCGAATGAGGTGCAGGATATATCATATATACCTCTATGCAAAACAAGAACTATAGAAGCAATCAAAAGACAAACCGAGTGTTGTAGCATTTGCCAGTTATTGCTAATGGGGTCACTCCCGGTGAAGGGATCTCGGCCCTTTCCTCATCGAATAAGGTGCAGGATGTTCTATAAGGAACACCGCGATGCAAAGCAAGAACTGTAGCTACCTGTTTTTGAAAATTCGATTCCATAACATCTTTTAGGTTTCTTTTTCTTTCATTAATCATATTAATGAAGTCCCATCATTAAAGTCCACCTAAACATCACAGATAAATATAACATACGCTTATGCCATCCGCATTCGCCTCGATGTCCCGTCTGCACCTTTAGGTTAGGTAACTAACGCCAGAGCGAGGCAGGGCTAGCGCGGGTGTAAAACATAAGCAACGTCTATATAATATATCATACATACTATATACAATATCTATCTGAACAAATCACAGATAACACAGCAGAAAATATCATATGAAATATTGGATATACTAGGACGTCCGTGTTTTATTTTGAGCCTGTATAAAATACGGATTCTACGGTCGCGATGAATAGCCAAACCCACACCCCTAGACCCCTACGAGAGCGGCAAGCAACCATACCAATTCTAGAGTTAGGAGACCCGGACTCGACTCCTCGAGTTGGTCTCCCACTGGACCCTAAAACCCGGTTACTTGTGCTCCCCTCCTTGGGTCTATCCTAATGCGGAAAAGTAAATAATATACATCAACGGTGACATCTTCCGCAACCAGGAAGTGCCCTAATAAAAGAATATTACATACAAGTTTTTACATGAATGAAAAATAAAAACACTCATCTCACATAAAAAAAACCCGGCCATTCAAACACGACGATCCAATATAACATATCCAGCAACACATAACATCACATGTCATCAACGTAAATAAATATGCCCATCCCAATTGTCGTTGACATATAGCAACGAAACCGGCGATATCACATATTACACTTACGGTCATAGAAAAGAAAGTGTAAAACTACAACAGTTGGAATCCGCAATCTCTTTAGACATCGCATGCCTAACCAAATGAATTCCTTAGACATCGCATGCCTAATAATTATAAATCCCGCATTTTAGTCTCATTATCGAAAACACTTTTCAATATCAAGTCGGGCAATTCAACAAGATTCCCGACATCCTGATCGAATGCTCGTCGCAAACTTTAGTAGACGGCCACACCCCCGATGCCGTCGACGAAGTGCACCAAGACGGAACACCGCTGCCGCGAGCACCCGAACGGATGCTTTCGGCGACGGGGTTCTCCTACAGTCACTTGGTCGGGGCTATAGGGTGTAGCTGTCTATTAAGTTTACCCGGCGAGTATCCGTGTACTCTACGTGATTGCGACGGACTTTTGATCGCATCAAAATTCTGTGGCAACCGATCATTTGAGACTAAACTGCTATGTTTATAACATTCAAATGTTGTTGATTCCAATTATTGTATCACAATCAGATAAATAGAAAATGTTAAACTTTCCGATCGAACAATCAAACACCCAAGTTTTCCCGAAAAGCACAACACATGAAATAAGTTTAAAAAAACATCTACTTCATGCCACTGTACCAACGGTCCAGCCGTAGAAGGGTCAAGCCAACGCCTCACATGTGGCACGCCGTACTGCCCCAAACCCTAAGGTTCAAAGGGCAGTTCAAGACGGTCACATAATCGAGTTAAGGTTTGTTGTCTTCTAGAGGGTCCATCACGTTACTTGCACTACATAGAACATTCTTAAACTACGGAAAAATCCAACACTTGAAAATTTCCCGGCAGGGGAAAAAGTGGGTATTTATATCCGGTCGAACTTTTTAACATGTTCTAAAATTACCCGGAAAAACACATAGACGGAGTTAAACTTTCCAATCGAAACACCGAGTCCCCAATACAACCCAAAAAACTCAACTGTTGAGTATAAATTAAAAATACCCAGAAAACACATTAATCACATAGGGATATTACTGTGCAAACAGTGAATCAAGAAGCCACATTATGGCCGCGGAACCGCCGCACTACCTAGGGTAAGGCCGCGGTTCCGCGGCGCTTTGGATGAGTTGGGGTCACGTGCTGCACAGTAATTCTTAGAAAACCCTGCTGATTTTTCTGCATATTTTTAATTCACAAAAATCCACTGTTTTGAAAAATGTACAGAGAAGCGTTTTGTTTAGGGTTTCGGGGTTCGATCGGGTTTCTAACTTCGTCTACACATCGCCTAAAGCTCTAGCTAGGCTCTGATACCACTGTAGGGTTCCTAGGCACACCCATGAGGTTCCACAACTGATCAACCATGCCAAAATCAAATTTTTCCATGTGCCGAGAAACCCTAATGGAGATCGTTAACTAGAGGTAAGGCGAAAAAACAAGCAAGTTAACAACTTAACTACAAGTGAAAGGGACTACAACCTTTGTAGATTTGGTCCTCCACTTCTTTAGCTCCGTGATAACGTCCCTCCGCTGCGATCATCGGGAACCTGGACTCTAGCGTTGGTTTCATCGGAGAAATGAGCGGGCTAGGTCGTTGACTTCGGTGCCGAAGATGATCTACGTCGAGGCGACTCTAACTCAAGCTCTATCTTCACTAGGTCATGAAACTTGTGAAGAAAACACCCCATACAACATGGCAAGTGGTAGAGGATGAAGAAATAGGAAGTGGGTTCACTTTGGATTTGGATTTCTCACTTGATTTCATCACTTGAAATTTTCTAGCAAAGGTTTTCTTCTTCATGAAGAAGAAGAAGAAGAAAGAAAAAGAATGAATAATCAATAATAGAAAATCAAGTGAAGCTTATCATATTGCAACCATGGGTGAGTTAACACATGTAGAGAATAAACTAAGGTTTAGGTTGACGGTTAGGTTAAAACATAAAACAAAATGGTTAGACTTTTCAAAGATGCTTAAAAAGCTTCATGAAGCTTCAAGCATAAAACAAAGAAAAACCACCATTTTATTTGTGCTAAAAATAAATAAATAAAATAAATAAATAAGTTAAAACCCTAACCATTAACCTAAACATGGTTTAAAGTATACACACACCCAAGTTTGCATGTATCATCAAACATGATACAAACTAGTGCACAAACATATATCATATATACAATGTGCACAATCTAGTGAGAAAAATAATCTTAAGTGAACCAATACTAGTTAATGTAAAATAATATATCAAATATATAATTATAGATTAAATCATTAAATCAACACTTGATTTAATGATCCGGTCATAATGCATATAACCGACTAATATCAAGTGCATCAAGTTATCGAATCAACATTTGATTCGGTAACCCGGCTATATCTCATATAACCGTCCGATGATACAAATCGCGAGAATAGAATTCAGTATCACATACTGGTATTATTCTCGGTCCCGCACATATCTCATATGCACTCCTATTTCGTTTCGCTTGAGCCAAGAAACCTCTGTGTAGGACTCTAAAGACTCGTCAATACGCCGGCGGTAGGTGATGATCATATCAAACACCCACAAGCCGCAAGCGGTCTGCTAAACGTAACGGCCACCCGGGTATTGAGCGATTAGAAGATCAATGAGCAAGCCCGCTCACACTCCTGTGAATCCAACCAGTAACACTTACCGTACAGTCCGGTCTGATCGTCTGATATGTCGCATATCTTGCCTAGGGGTGGTAAACGTCAGACCCCAGTAGCTCGATAAGTCGTGTCGATATGTGGTCTATAACAGTTCGAGATTCTACTGATAACACTTACCAGTAAATCTCAGCAACCCTGGCCAGGGATTTCCGGTTATAGCCAATCGAACACAGCGCAACATCAACTCCCTATACCGGGAGAGACGAATCCCCTCCTATCGCTCATTGTCTCCATGTGATTCGGGACTGTACCCAAAAGCCACCTTTTTGCACGCCCTCTTGGACGTGGTATGATGGAAATCAAAGCACAGTGGGAATCACACAAGACTCTATGACGATCTCGGGTCAACAGACTACTTTGTACCAGTGTCACCAGAGAACTGCCATCTGACGTAAGGTATAATACCATCTGGGAGTTCTCGGCGAGTCCGTCCAGTGTACCCAGTCTCCACTGAGCACACGTATATCATCTCTGATGTCAAATACAAATGGATATGGGATCATCCATCGCCCATTTGTATGGGCCGAGAAGGTATATGCTAGTCTACTCTGGTATATCGATGCCCCGTCTCGATACACCCACGACTAGGGACCTTGAAGGTGTTAGTTGTATGTATGTCCTAGAGGCCAGTATTGTACAGATGATGTATATTATATTGGATGCTTGGACATATATAGAGATGACTTTCTTGCTCGATATGATAGTATGCTATCTGGTTACTCTTTATCTTAACATGTACACTTGTCTCTTTAAACTGTCTTATAGTTACATGTTGATAAAGCCCTTAGGATGTGTACTTGACTACCTGGACTATGATGCAGATCATACTAGTGGGGACATGGTAGTCCATAAGTACATCCTTCAAGGTCCCTAGTCGTGGGTGTATCGAGACAGGGCATCGATATACCAGTGTAGACTAGCGTATACGCTTCTCGACCCATGAGATGGGCGATGGATGATCCCATATCCATTGGTGTTTGACATCAGAGATGGTATACGGGTGCTCAGTGGAGACTGGGTACACTGGACGGACTCACCGAGAACTCCCATATGGTACTATACCTCACGTCAGATGGCAGTTCTCAGGTGACACTTGTACAGGTTAGTCTGTAGACCCGAGATCGTCATAGAGTCTTGTGTGATTCCCACTGTGCTTTGATCTCCACCTTACCACGTCCATGAGGGCGTGCAAAACGGTGGTCTTTGGGTACAGTTTCGAGTCACATGGAGGCAATGAGAGATAGGAGGGGTTTCGTCTCTCCCGGTATTGGGGGTTGATGTTGCGCAGTGCTCGATTGGCCGTAACAGGGAAGTCCCTGGCCAGGGCTGATCAGAGATTTACTGGTAAGTGTTACCAGTAGTTTCTCGACCCGTTATGAGCCTCACATCAGCACGACTTATCGGTTATTGGGGTCTGACGTTTACCACCCCTAGATTTGATATGCGACATATCAGACGAACAGACCGGACTGTACGGTAAGTGTTACTGGTTGGATTCACAGGAGTGTGAGCGGGGTAGCTCGTCGATCTTCTGATCGTTCAATACCCGGATGGCCGTTACGTTTAGCAGACCGCTTGCGGCTTGTGGGTGATTGATATGATCATCATCTGCTGCCGGCGTATTGACGAGTCTTTAGAGTCCTACACAGAGGTTTCCTGGCTCAAGCGAAACGAAATAGGAGCGCATATGAGATATGTGCAGGACCGAGAATAATGCGTGTATGTGATACCGTATTTCATTCTCGCGATGGATGTATCGATTGGTTATATTCGATATGACCTAGTTATCGAATCATTGATTCGATAAATCGATACATTGGATACTAGTCGGTTATATGCGACATGACCGGATCATTGAATCAAATGTTGATTTAATGATTTAATGTATAATTATATATTTGATATATTACTTTGCATTAGCTAGTATTGGTTCACTTTAAATGGATTTTCTCACTTGATGTGCAAGAAGTATATGTGATATACTTTTGTGCACATATTTGTATCATGTTTGATGATACTTGATCATTTAGTTAAGTGTATAGAATTAAACCATGGTTAATTTGATGATTAGGGTTTTGCATATTCATTTATTTATTTATTTGTTCATTTATTTATTTGGAAATGATTTAGATAAGAATGGTGGCTTTATTTGTTTCTAGTTGAAGCTTCATGAAGCTTTGACTTCTTAACCATTCTTGTCTTCATGCTTAACCCTAACCCATCCAAGTAACCATGGTCTATTCTCTACACTCTACCCTAGTTAGTATATGATAAGTATTCATTTACTTTTCAATTTTTCATTAACACTTATCATATTCTTTCTTCTTCTTGATCTTCTTCTTCAAGAAAGAAAGCTTGATGCCATCAATGGCAACTTGAGTTCTAAAGTGAGAAATCCAATTCTAAAGTGAACCCACCTCCTATTTCTTCACCCTCTACCTCTTGACAAGTTGTTTTGGGTGTTTTCTTCACAAGTTTCACAAATTTGTGAAGTCGGAGCTTGAACTTGTGATGCCTCGACGTAGATCATCTTCGGCACGAAGCCGACGACCTAGTCCGCCCATTTCTCCGATCAAGCCGACGATCGAGTCCGGGATTCGAGATGGACAGCGAGAGGACGCCTACGTGGAGCCAAGGAAGTGGATATCCGGATCTACAAAGGTTGTAGCTTCTTATCTTTAGTTAAGTTGTTAACTAGATTCGTATATCGCCTAAATTTCTAGTCAACGATCTAGTCTAGGGTTTCTCGGCACCGTAAAATTTGAAATTGGCATGGTTGATGCCTTATGAGACTTCATTAGCATGCCTAGGAACCCTACATTGGTATCAGAACCTAGCTAGAGCCTTAGGCGAAGTCTAGACGACGTTTGAAACCCGAACGAACCCGAAACCCTAAAACCCAAGTGCTCTCTGGACTTTTTCTAAAATCTGGGATTTTTCCATATTAAAAATTCTTAAAAAATTCAGCAGGGAAATCTAAGAATTACGATGCAAAATTTATCCCATGAACAGTAGAGAGTGCGGCGGAACCGCGGCAAAAGCCTGGCTTCTGCAGCGGTTCCGCGGTAATGTGATGACATCATCACTCCTGTTTTGCACAGTAATTACTATTTTATTATGCTGAATTTTCTGGGAATTTTTATTTTGACTCAATAGTTGAGTGTTCTGGGGTTGTATTGGGAATCGACGATTCGATCGGATTATCAAATCTTGTCTATGTGGCTTTCCGGATAACTTTAGAATATGTTAAAAAGTTCGACCGGATATAAATACCCAACTTTTCCCCTGCCGGAAAATTTCCAAGTGTTGGATTTTTCTGTGGTTTAATGACGTTCTAAGTAGTGCAAGTAACGCGATGGTCCCTCTAGAAGACAACAAACCTTAACTCGATTATGCGACCGTCTTGAACTGCCCTTTGAACCTTCGGGTTTGGGGCAGTACGGCGTGCCACATGTGACCCTTCTACGGCTGGACCGTTGGTACTGAGGCATGAAGTGAATGTCTTTAAACCTATTTCATGTGTTGGGCGGTTTCGGGAAAACTTGGGTGTTCGAATGTTCGATCGGAAAGTTTAATATTTTCTATTTACCCGGAATGGGATACAATAATTGGAATTCACAAACAGTTATGAGATAACTGAATGAATGTTATAAATCTAGCGGTTTAGTCTCATTTGATATTGAAAAGAGTTTTCGATAATGGGACTAAAATGCGGGGTTTATAACTGTTAGGCATGTGATGTCTAAGTATTTCATTTGATTAGGCATCTGATGTCTAAAAAGGTTGCGGATTCCAACTGTTGTAGTTTTACACTTTCTTTTCTGTGACCGTAAGTGTAATATGTGATATCGCCGGTTTCGTTGCTATATGTCAACGACAATTGGGATGCGCATATTTACTTACGTTGATGACATGTGATGTTATGTGTTGCTGGATATGTTATATTGGATCGTCGTGTTCGAATAGCCGGGGGTTTTTATGTGAGATGAGTGTTTTTCATTTTCATTCATGTAAAAACTTGTATGTAATATTCTTTTATTTGGGGCACTTCCAGGTTGCGGAAGTTGTCACCTTTTGTATATTATTTTCTTTTCCGCATTAGGATAGACCCAAGGAGGGGAGCATAAGTAACCGGGTTCTGGGGTCCAGTGGGAGACCAACTCGAGGAGTCGAGTCCGGGTCTCCTAACCCTAGAATTGGCAGGGTTGCTTGCCGCTCTCGTAGGGGTCTAGGGGTGTGGGATTGGCTATTCATCACGACCGTGGAATCCGTATTTTATACTGGCTCGTATTGAAAACACGGACGTCCTAGTATATCCAATGTTTCATATGTTTCTTCTGCTGCGATATCTATGATGTGATCATGTGATGTTCTGTGATAGATACAGTATATAGTATATATGATATATTATATAGACGTTACTTATGTTTTGCACCCGCACTAGCCCTGCCCTGCTCTGTCGTTAGTTACCTAACCTAACGGTGCACGAGAGGACATCGAGGCGAATGCGGATGGCATAAGTGTACGTCGTATTTATCTGTGATGTTTAGGTATTTAAATGATGGGACTTCATTAATGTGATTAATGAAAGAAAAGAAACCTAAGATGTTGTAGAATCAAATTTTAAACAAAACAGGTAGCTACAGTTCTTGCTTTGCATAGCGGTATATATGATATACCCTGCACCTTATTCGATGAGGAAAGGACCGAGATCCCTTCACCGGGAGTGACTCCTTTAGCGATAACTGGCAGATGCTACACACTCGGTCTGCTTTTGATTGCTTCTATAGTTTCTGCTTTGCACAGTGATATATATGATATATCCTGCACCTCATTCGACGAGGAAAGGGCCGACGATCCCTTCACCAGGAGTGACCCCTTTAGCAAAACTAGAAAAGCCTCAAAATCACTCCATTTCAAAACTTCATTTGATTCTACAACGATATCAAGTTCATTACGCAATAGGTTTTCAGAAAAACCTGTCGTAGCCCTCCGTCATTTCAGATAAGAACTGTTTAGTATTCGTGCTGCGTTTGTTGGCCTTTGTCAAGGCGTAGTGTGCGGTAGCTGAATAGTGATTATCTGCTTATGCATATGATGCAGATTGTTTCAGGGTAGTCATACGACCTTGTTGGCCTTTGTCAAGGGCCGTGCGGGTGGGTTTGATTCAATCAAGAAATGACGGGTTGAACTTGACTAGCATGCTATGATTTATTGGCCTTTGTCAAGGTCATAGGACGCTAGGGGCAAAATATTATCGGGAATTTCAAGTGTTGAAATTTGCAATGAGATTTCATACCTTCTATGAGATAGTTGGATCCCGATACCCACTGCGAGTAAGAGTTACTCCTGGGAGAGTTTTACACATTACAATTAGCCGATCAAGTAGGTGTCTAGAAAGGTGTCAACGGGGTTACGCCTCTCGGAAAACGAGGTTTACTTTAATTAGGTCCGTGCGAGAGCACGGGGAACCTCCCTCAAAGTACCGACACTGGCCTGGATGAAAGATCGACGAAGTTGTAGGGTGTAATTAATCCCGGCTAGTCTTTCCTTTTAGGGTTTGAAGGAAGATTTCATAAAAACCAGTGGGAGCCATCCTGATTAGATAAGATAATAACCAATCTGATCTTGCACGAGCTTACGCTAAAGTGTTTTCTTCTCTCTCTCTCCAGGTAGCGACCATTTCATGCCCTAATAAAGATAATAATATGGATGTATTGACCGAACCCGCATGTTATACTGTGCTGGGGAACGTTGGTTCCGTTCTTACCTATAAGAGTTATAGGACTGAACAGGATATAGGGGAATACCAGGATTCCCATGCCACCCGAATGAAGAAAGTACATGATGATGCATTTTCTTCGGGTGTGTTCATTACAGAGAACTGTTTCTCCATTTGCCCTACGTCCTGGGTATTAGATACCGGGTCAGGATCCCATATATGTAATCAGTTACATGGGCTTAGAAAAGGTAAAGAACTTGAAGAAGGTGATAAAGACATTAGAGTTGGAAATGGTGCAATTGTTGCAGCTAAGACTGTCGGGGAATATCACCTTGTATTACCAACTGGTAATACATTGGTTCTGAACGAATGCTATTACATGCCGAACCTGATATGCAACATTATATCGGTTTCTTTATTGAGTAAAGAGGGATATAATTTTGTATTACAGGACAATGTTATGAACATTTTCCGTAACCAAAAGTTGGTTGGATCAGGCACGTTGTGCAATGGCATTTATGTTCTAAATCAATCAACAGCTCTGAGCATAACTAACACATACAAGAGGAAGAGTTCTGAACTGAACGAATCCTTCTTGTGGCATTGTAGACTGGGTCACATCAATGCGACACGACTGGCTAAGTTGCATAAGGATGGATATTTGAATCCGTTTGAATTTTCATCTTATGACACTTGCCAGTCATGTCTCAAAGGCAAGATGACCAAAACTCCGTTTACAGGACACGGAGAAAGAGTTACTGAACTCTTAGGACTGATACATAGTGATGTATGCGGTCCTATGTCTACACATGCCAGGGATGGTTCTTCATACTTCATTACATTCACTGATGATCTCTCTAGGTTCGGGTATGTGTTCCTGATGAAACACAAATCAGAAGCTTTTGAGAAATTTAGAGAATATAAACAAGAAGTTGAGAACCAAACCGGAAAAAGTATTAAAATCCTTCGATCTGATCGAGGAGGTGAATACTTGAGCAATGAATTCCTGGACTACCTAAAAGAGAATGGGATTCTCTCTCAGCTGACTCCTCCATATACACCACAGCACAACGGTGTATCAGAACGGAGGAACCGCACCCGATTAGATATGGTGCGCTCTATGATGAGCACAGCTGAGTTACCTATTTCCTTCTGGGGATATGCGCTGGAAACAGCAGCATACCTATTGAATCAAGTTCCAACTAAATCTGTACCTACCACACCATATGAGATATGGGGTGGGAAGAGACCATGTCTTAAACGAGTTAAGATATGGGGTTGCCCGGCCTATGTCAAAAAGCAAAATCCGGACAAGCTCGAGGCACGGTCAGTTCTATGCAAGTTTGTGGGATATCCCAAACATTCACATGGATATCTTTTCTACCATACAGAGGAACAAAAAGTGTTTGTTTCTCGACATGCCACCTTTTTAGAAAAGGAATTTCTTGCAAAAGAAATTAGTGGGGATATGGAAGAACTGGAAGAAATTCCGGCTACACAAACTCAAACTGAAGATTTAGTGGAACCAGAGGATTCAGCAGCTCCCAATGAACCTCAGCCTCTCCGCCGATCTAGTAGGGTTCCTCGCCAACCTGAGAGATACTACGGTTTTCTCATGGATGGTGGAAGCGAGGATTGCATCATGGAGGATGATGACCCAACTAGTTTCGAGCAGGCCATCACGAGTAGGGACTCGGTGAAATGGCTGGATGCTATGCGGTCCGAGATGGAATCCATGTACACCAACAAAGTATGGACTTTGGAAGTTGCTCCTGAAGGGGTAAAACCCATTGGGAGCAAATGGATCTTCAAGAAAAAACTTGGTGTAGATGGGAAAGTGGAGACTTTCAAAGCTAGACTTATAGCAAAGGGTTTTCGTCAAAGACCAGGTGTGGACTATGACGAAACTTTTTCTCCAGTGGCTATGCTTAAATCCATCCGGATCATGCTTGCCATCGCTGCATACCATGATTACGAAATCTGGCAAATGGATGTTAAGACCGCCTTTCTAAATGGTGATTTAGAAGAGTGCGTGTACATGACTCAGCCAGAGGGCTTCGTAGACAGTGGGAGCAGCGGCAACGTGTGCAAGCTGCTTAAATCCATTTATGGATTAAAGCAAGCATCGCGGAGTTGGAACATCTGCTTTGACGTCGTTATCAAAGAGTTTGATTTCGTCAAAAACCCAGATGAACCTTGTATCTACAAGAAGGTAGCAGAGAGTAAGGTTGTCTTCCTCGTATTGTACGTGGACGACATACACTTGATAGGAAATGATATTCCTATGCTGCAATCGGTCAAGCTCTTCTTATCACAAAGATTCTCGATGAAAGATCTTGGTGATGCCTCCTGCATATTGGGAATCAGGATCTATAGAGATAGATCCAAACGGATACTGGGATTGTCCCAATCCAGGTACATTGACACCATACTAAAGAGGTTTAGTATGGAAGAATCCAAGCGTGGGAACTTGCCCACGATCTCTGGAGTCACTCTCTCCAAAGAGATGTCTCCCAAGACTGATTTGGAGAGAGCTCGCATGCAAGGGATACCCTATGCTTCGGCTGTAGGCTCTATCATGTACGCGATGCTATGTACCAGACCCGATGTAGCATACTCACTAAGTGTAGTGAGCAGGTATCAAGCTGATCCTGGAGAGAGTCACTGGACAGCTGTGAAGAGCATTCTCAAGTACTTACGAAGGACTAAAGAGATGCTCTTGGTGTATGGTAACGGAGAACTCCAAGTGGAGTCCTTTACCGATTCGAGCTTCCAGAGTGATAAGGACGACTCTAAGTCGCAGTCGGGATTTGTCTTTACCCTTTACGGAGGGGCGGTTAGCTGGAAGAGTTCCAAGCAGGAAACCGTGGCAGACTCGACGATGGAGGCTGAATACATCGCTGCCAACGATGCTGCTAAAGAGGCTGTCTGGATCAAGAAGTTCATTACTGAACTTGGAGTGGTTCCATCCATTGAGCATCCAATACCTTTGTATTGCGATAACAATGGAGCGGTGGCTTTGGCCAAGGAACCCAGGTCCCATCAGCGATCCAGGCATATTCTGAGGCGGTATCACCTGATCCGGGAGATAGTTGATCGCCGGGAGATCGAGGTCAGGAGGGTTGACACGAAGAATAACACGGCGGATCCACTCACGAAGGCCATTCCCCAGATACAGTTTGAGAGACTCTTCGGGATGCTCGGTATGCGATACTACAGCAGCTGGCCCTAGTGCAAGTGGGAGATTGTTAGTTGTATGTATGCCCTAGAGGCCAGTATTGTACAGATGATGTATATTATATTGGATGCTTGGACATATATAGAGATGACTTTCTTGCTCGATATGATAGTATGCTATCTGGTTACTCTTTATCTTAACATGTACACTTGTCTCTTTAAACTGTCTTATAGTTACATGTTGATAAAGCCCTTAGGATGTGTACTTGACTACCTGGACTATGATGCAGATCATACTAGTGGGGACATGGTAGTCCATAAGTACATCCTTCAAGGTCCCTAGTCGTGGGTGTATCGAGACAGGGCATCGATATACCAGTGTAGACTAGCGTATACGCTTCTCGACCCATGAGATGGGCGATGGATGATCCCATATCCATTGGTGTTTGACATCAGAGATGGTATACGGGTGCTCAGTGGAGACTGGGTACACTGGACGGACTCGCCGAGAACTCCCATATGGTATTATACCTCACGTCAGATGGCAGTTCTCAGGTGACACTTGTACAGGTTAGTCTGTAGACCCGAGATCGTCATAGAGTCTTGTGTGATTCCCACTGTGCTTTGATCTCCACCTTACCACGTCCATGAGGGCGTGCAAAACGGTAGTCTTTGGGTACAGTCCCGAGTCACATGGAGGCAATGAGCGATAGGAGGGGTTTCGTCTCTCCCGGTATTGGGGGTTGATGTTGCGCAGTGCTCGATTGGCCGTAACAGGGAAGTCCCTGGCCAGGGCTGATCAGAGATTTACTGGTAAGTGTTACCAGTAGTTTCTCGACCCGTTATGAGCCTCACATCAGCACGACTTATCGGTTATTGGGGTCTGACGTTTACCACCCCTAGATTTGATATGCGACATATCAGACGAACAGACCGGACTGTACGGTAAGTGTTACTGGTTGGATTCACAGGAGTGTGAGCGGGCTAGCTCGTCGATCTTCTGATCGTTCAATACCCGGATGGACGTTACGTTTAGCAGACCGCTTGCGGCTTGTGGGTGATTGATATGATCATCATCTGCTGCCGGCCTATTGACGAGTCTTTAGAGTCCTACACAGAGGTTTCCTGGCTCAAGCGAAACGAAATAGGAGCGCATATGAGATATGTGCAGGACCGAGAATAATGCGTGTATGTGATACCGTATTTCATTCTCGCGATGGATGTATCGATTGGTTATATTCGATATGACCTAGTTATCGAATCATTGATTCGATAAATCGATACATTGGATACTAGTCGGTTATGTGCGACATGACCGGATCATTGAATCAAATGTTGATTTAATGATTTAATGTATAATTATATATTTGATATATTACTTTGCATTAGCTAGTATTGGTGCACTTTAAATGGATTTTCTCACTTGATGTGCAAGAAGTATATGTGATATACTTTTGTGCACATATTTGTATCATGTTTGATGATACTTGATCATTTAGTTAAGTGTATAGAATTAAACCATGGTTAATTTGATGATTAGGGTTTTGCATATTCATTTATTTATTTATTTGTTCATTTATTTATTTGGAAATGATTTAGATAAGAATGGTGGCTTTATTTGTTTCTAGTTGAAGCTTCATGAAGCTTTGACTTCTTAACCATTCTTGTCTTCATGCTTAACCCTAACCCATCCAAGTAACCATGGTCTATTCTCTACACTCTACCCTAGTTAGTATATGATAAGTATTCATTTACTTTTCAATTTTTCATTAACACTTATCATATTCTTTCTTCTTCTTGATCTTCTTCTTCAAGAAAGAAAGCTTGATGCCATCAATGGCAACTTGAGTTCTAAAGTGAGAAATCCAATTCTAAAGTGAACCCACCTCCTATTTCTTCACCCTCTACCTCTTGCCAAGTTGTTTTGGGTGTTTTCTTCACAAGTTTCACAAATTTATGAAGTCGGAGCTTGAACTTGTGATGCCTCGACGTAGATCATCTTCGGCACGAAGCCGACGACCTAGTCCGCCCATTTCTCCGATCAAGCGGACGATCGAGTCCGGGATTTGAGATGGACAGCAAGAGGACGCCTACGTGGAGCAAGGAAGTGGATATCTGGATCTACAAAGGTTGTAGCTTCTTATCTTTAGTTAAGTTGTTAACTAGATTCGTATATCGCCTAAATTTCTAATCAACGATCTAGTCTAGGGTTTCTCGGCACCGTAAAATTTGAAATTGGCATGGTTGATGCCTTGTGAGACTTCATTAGCGTGCCTAGGAACCCTACAGAAGGATGTACTTATGGACTACCATGTCCCTACTAGTATGATCCGCATCATAGTCCAGGTAGTCAAGTACACATCCTAAGGGCTTTACCAACATATAACAGAGAGACAATCAGTGTACACGTTAAGGTAAAGAGCAACCAGATAGCATACTATCATGTCGAGCAAGAAAGTCCTCCCTATATATGTCCAAGCATCCACTACAATATACATTCTATGTATAGTAATGGCCTCTAGGGCATACATATAACTAACAATAACCAATTGAGTATAGCGCAACATCAACTCCCAATACCGGGAGAGACGAAACCCCTCCTATCGCTCATTACCTCCATGTGACTCGGGACTGTACCCAAAATCCACCTGTTTGCATGACTCCTTTAAGCCGTGGTAGGGAGGAAAGCAAAGCACAGTGGGAACCATACAAGACTCTATGATGATTTCGGGTCTACAGACTAACATATACCAGTGTCACCAGAGAACTACTATCTGACGATAGGTATAATACCATCTAGGAGTTCTCGGCGAGTCCTGTTCGGTGTACCCATTCTCCAATGAGCACCTGTGTACAATCTTTGATGTCAAACACCAATGGATGTGGGATCATCCATCGCCTCATACAAAGTCAAGAAACATACACACTAGTCTACTCTGGAATATCGATGCCCTGTCTCGATACTCCCTCGACTAGGAACAATTAAAGGATGTGCTTACAGACTACCCAAGCCACAATAGTATGATCTGCATCATAGTCCTGGCAGTCAAGCTAACATCCTAAAGGCTTTATCAACATGCATCAGTGAGAGACAGTATAATAATACAAGTATACATGTTAAGACAAATAGCAACCAGATAACATACTATCATGTCGAGCAAGAAAGTCCTCTCTCTATATGTACAAGCATCCACTATAATATACAATCATGTACAATAATGGCCTCTAGGGCATACATATAACTAACAATCTCCTACTTGCACTAAGGTCAGTTGTTGTAGTATCTCATACCCAACATCCCAAAAAGTCTCTCAAATTGTATCTGGGGGAGGGCCTTCGTGAGTGGATCCGTCGTATTATTCTTCGTGTCAACTCTCCTGATCTCGATCTCCCGGCGATCATCTATCTCCCGGATCAGGTGATACCGCCTAAGAATATGTCTGGACCGCTGATGGGACCAGGGTTCCTTGGATAAAGCCACAACTCCATGTTATCATAATACAAAGGTATTGGATGCTCAATGGATGGAACCACACCAAGTTCAGTTATGAACTTCTTCATCTAGATAGCCTCTTTGGCAGCATCATTGGCAGCTATGTATTCAGCCTCCATCGTCGAGTCTGCCATGATATCTTGCTTGGAACTCTTCCAACATACTGTCCTTCCATTGAGGGTAAAGACAAAACCCGAGACCGACTTACTGTCATCCTTATCACTCTGGAAGCTCGAATCGGTAAAGGACTCCACCTGGAGTTCACCGTTACCATACACCAAGAATATTTCTTTAGTCCTTCTCAAGTACTTAAGAATGTTCTTCACAGCTGTCCAGTGATTCTCCCCAGGATCTGATTGATACCTGTTTACTACACGAAGTTCGTAAACTACAGTTAGTCTAGTACACAACATCGCATACATGATAGACCCGACTGCCGAAGCATATGGTATCCCTTACATCCGAGCCCTCTCCAAATCAGTCTTGGGAGACATCTCTTTGGAGAGAGTGGCCCCTGAGCAAGTAGGTAAATTACCACGCTTAGAATCTTTCATACTAAACCTCTTTAGTATGGTGTCAATGTACCTGGATTGGGACAATCCTAACATCCGCTTAGATCTATTTCTATAGATCTTAATCCCCAGGATGTAGGAGGCATCACCTAGATCTTTCATGGAGAACTGTTGTGATAAGAAGAGCTTGACCGAGTGTAGCATAAGAACATCATTTCCTATCAAAAGTATGTCATCCACATACAATACGAGGAAGACAATCTTACTCTCTAAAACCTTCTTGTATATACAAGGTGCATCTACGTTTTTGATGAAGTCAAACTCTTTGACTGCCACATCAAAATAGATGTTCCAACTCCGCGATGCCTGCTTTATCCGTAGATTGATTTAAGCAGCTTACTCACCTTTCCGCTGCTTCCACTATCTACGAAGCCCTCTGGCTGTGTCATGTACACGCTCTCTTCTAAATCACCATTTAGAAAAGCGGTCTTGATGTCCATCTGTCAGATTTCGTAATCATGGCATGCAGCGATGGCAAGTAGGATCCGGATGAACATAAGTGTAACACCCTAGATTGCGATTAGTGGTTAATTATGCTATAATGTGGGACTTTTGGTAAAAAGTTTACCAAATCGGTTTTCAAATATTTTATAAGATTTAATGAACATCTTACTAGAATTTAATTTGGACTGCACACACATGTGCATGTAAATTAGGGCTAAGTTTAGGGTTAAGCCATGTTTAGATAGCCATGGTAAACTAAAACATTTCATTAGGATAATGTGAAGTTAATTAAGTGCACTAGTTTTTTTTTTAAATTTAAATATAATTAGTGTTTTGGGGTTGACTTGTGAATTAGAGAGAGGGGGGGAATGATGGGCATGAGAAGCATGCTGGCTAATTAATAAGGAGAGAGAGAGGGGAATGATGGGCACACACACTCTCTCAATTTCTTTTCAAACACTCATTCTCACATCTCTCCCTCTCATTTTCCCTACACACACATACACACACAAACAGCAGCAGCAGCAGCATCAGCAGCAGCAGCAGCATCATCATCATCATCAGCAGCAGCAGCAATAGCAGCAGCATCACCAGCAGCAGCAGCAGCAGCAGCAACCCCCCATCCCTTCTTCTTCTTCTTCTTCTTCTTCTTCTTCTTCTCCTCATATTCTTCTTCTTCTTCTCCTTGCATCCAAGCCTTAATCATCATTAAAAATCCATTTTTCTTCACAAACCTCTTGCAAAACACCTCCTTGCTGGTTCTTGGGGCAAAGTCATCAAGTTTGAGACACCACTAACCCACTTTGAGGTATAAAAGTCACCCTAACCACTTCTTTGCTAAACTTATAGTTATTTAGCTTAAAATCTTGTTTAAGTAGTGATTTAGGCTAACTTTGTGTTTTGAGTGGAGTTTTGGTTAAAATAGGATTTGTGATAGCTTGTGTAGTGTTATTAGTGTCACTTAACCCTAGTATTTGCTTCAGATTACACTAAAATACCTTATTGTTTTAAAATTTGTGTAAAGCAAACGTTTTAGTTAAGATTTTGGGTGGTTTTGTGATCTGCTCTTGACCCGGGTGCTTCAGGCAAAAGTTGCATTTACTGGAGCTTAGTGACTGGGATAGGACCACATACACGAAGCACGGGACCCCCTCTCCCCTTTTTGGCTGCAGATTTAATGTGTCTGTCCGCAAATTGCGGCCAGAGGGTGGGTGTGGGTGTCGGGGCTTCTTCTGTAGGTGTCTTTTATATAATGTAGGTCTTTGGTGTATGCAGCTTTTCCTAATTCAACTCGGGTCAAAATCTAGGATCAAATAACTTGTTTTCTGCACTTTTTGACTTGCACGATACACACGTTTTGAGTTTAGGTCTGGTGGTTTCTATGTATGGCAGCGTGTCAGGGTGGTTCCAGGCGCTGGTACACGCGTTTTGGTGTCACGTTTACATACGCATTAGCTCGCAACGCAAGTTTTTCGAATAATCTTGATATCATGTTTTAGCAGGATTTTAGCCTTATGTGTATTGTTTGTGTAATTCTAACATCGATCGCGGAGACATCGAACGCGGCGCGGAAGGGAAAAGCGGTGATTGGATCCGGCTAGCTGAGACATTCCGGGGAGTAGATGTACACATTTACGGGGGAAATCGTATGAATGGCGCGAGGCGCCCGATAGTTTTAAAACTTCTATGGTACAGGCATTTTGCGTATAGTTCCTAGTTATCTATTTTGCTGCATTGCATGACTTTTTATATCCATATATGTGTTAGTTCATCATATAGAACCATTGAACCCTTAATATGAGACATGCGACACGAGTACTATATGACTTGCTTAGTTCATCATGTAGAACCATTGAACCAAAAAAATGAGTATGCGGCACAAGTGTTAATTAACTTGTTAAATTGAGAATCTAGAATCATATTACACCATTATCATGAGTTACGCGGCACAAGTACTATTTAACTTGCTAAATTGAGAATGTGAAACTATCGCACCATTATCATGAGTTATGCGGCACAAATACTATTTAACTTGCTAAATTGAGGATGTGAAACTATTACACCCTTATCATGAGTTATGCGGCACAAGTACTATTTAACTTGCTAAATTGAGAATGTGAAACTATTGCACCATTATCATGAGTTATGCGGCACAAGTACTATTTAACTTGCTAAATTGAGGATGTGAAACTATTACACCCTTATCATAAGTATGCGGCACAAGTACTATTTAACTTGCTAATTTGAGAATGTGAAACTATTGCACCATTATCATGAGTATGCGGCATGAGTACAAATTAACTTGCTAAATTGAGAAATTACAATCATTGTATCATCATTCATGTACAGTTTTCTAGCTACATATTGCAGTTCGTATTGTCAATACCATAGGTTCATTCTAGCTGACATGCGTGCTTATGGTGATTTTCTGAGGATTTCTGCACTTGAGATTTATGAGTTTTTGGGGGGAAACTGCAAGGATTTAATAAACCGGATATCATTTTTAAATATTGCAAGTTGTGGTTTTCTCGTAATTGATATATGTGTCATCCACCATGGGTTTTCTGTTAGTTTTTTAGACCCGATTCGAGAAGTAAGATGAACCGTTTCGGGTATGTGGTGGGCCCGGTAAGGTACCCCAGGGTAAGAAGATCGAGTTGTAGACGATGAGCCTGGCAGGGATAGACTACCTACCGGTGATTATTGGCGCGGCAGATATCAAGAAGATACCGACCGTGGTCGTGAGATATTGAGATATTGATACTTTGAGATGGGCCAGCCGGACGGCTGGGGCCCGAGATTTTGTGATACCGATACTTTGAGGCTTTGAGATAATAATTTGAGTTGTCGATGCTGGACACGGATTTCTGTTGATTCCATTGATATTATGTTGATATTTCAAAAGAGTTTTTCTAAGATGAAAATAATGATTTTCTCATATCAATATATTCAGATCACGGGTTAAACTTGATTCATGTTGCATACATACCAGCTAGTACATCATGCCAGGTTAGTATTGTAAAATTGATTCATGTTACCTACATATCTGCTAGTATATCATGCCATATCAGTATTGTTGAGTTATGACACTTTGTGTGCATGCTTACGATAGCCTTTATAGATGTTACTTATTACTCACGAGTTGGCAACTCACCCCCGTTGTGCCACAGCCTTTTTGCAGGTCCGATCCGTCAGTACCGTAGCGGCGGACGCACTTCCTCCTTTTGCTCCTTTTGCTTGGATTTGAGGATTTTGCTCATAGGTGGGTTGTGATATTATTTGTTTCCACCTTGTATATTCATTGTATCTAGTGTACTCCATCTACTGTACATGCTACTTGTATTGATGTACTATGACCTAGAAACGAGACAGTGAGATTTATGGACATTTATGTTGTTTCTCTGGGTCGAGCTCACTTGAGCCGACATGATGCTTATTACTTGTGCCTTTTATGCTTATTTTTGCACATCGATGATTTACATTACGTGGGATTTGAGTCCACTTCGGCGAAGAGCTAGCTCCGGCTTGGGGATGCCTTATTCATGTTATATGTTTATTCATGATTTGTACCCGTTTTGGGGCCAGTTTTTACAAAGGAGACTCTGCCGAAAATTTTGGAAAAAGTGAAGTTGTTTTTAAAGATTTTGATATGAATTATTTGGTTTTCCTTCACTCTATTTCTTAATTGGGTTTTGATTTCTGGGCTTTGGCTTACTTAGATTACGTACGCCTCAAGACATTTCGTGATTTAAGTGCCAGTCATGTTCCGTACCTTTTCGGGTCATGACAAAGTTGGTATCAGAGCGATAAGTTTTACCTTTCTGAGTATAGGATGACCCTTGGTAGATGGAGTAAGTGACTTAAGCAGGGTAACGTAGCGTGTGTATGTCCGCGGCATACTTGCGATACGGTACTCCGCCTAGGTGACTTTAGGATATACTTGCTTGAAATTCCTTCTTCAATTCCGTGTATCCTATGATTCTATTGCACTGTTCTTATTATCCCGTTTCCTGTACCAGCCACTATGCCGCCGAAGGATACGAGAGCGCAGAGGGCTGCCGCCCGAGATGAGATCCGAGCAGGCTCGTCCGAGATGAGGACCGATCAGGACGGCGTACCTGCCCCTCAGGGGCAGACTGATCCGCCTTCCCCAGGTCGCATGGATAGGCTAAAGTCAGGTGTGCAGGAGTTACAACAGATGATGGGAAGTATGCAGGAGTTATGACAGTTGGTGGGATCCTTAGTCGAGGCCAGTCGTGCACGGGGATCTGAGGACGTACCTACCACTGCACATACTATGATTATACCTGCTGCCCAGACAGTTGCTCCTACTACTACCGTGGCTATTCCAGTATCACTATAAGAGTTTATGAGGCTGAGACCTCCAGTCTACACCGGCACTGATGCAGCGGAGGATCCGTAGACATTCCTCAACAAATTAGCTAAGATTTGTCATTCGCTCAAATGTTCTGACGATAGATGGGTGGAACTTACAAGTTTCCGTCTAGAGGGCCTTACGCAGACGTGGTGTGAGTCGGTCGAGAGAGGTCGAGCTGCAGGTCTACCTCCTATGACTTGGGACGAGTTCACAGTAGTATTTCTAGCCCGTTTCCTTCCAGAGAGCGTTCGTGATACTCAAGCTCGTAGTTTTGAGGTTTTGCTCAAGACTTCAGGGATGACAGTGTCCGAGTATGATATCCAGTTTACGCAGTTGTCCAGATATGCTCCGTACTTGGTTGATACTGAAGAGAAGAGGGTAAAGAGGTTTATGCAGGGACTCGACACACAGTTATTCCTTGCCATCAGTGCCCAACACTTCGACACTTATGCAGCTGCTATGGACACGGCCTTACGGTTGGAGGAGTGCATTTCCGGGACTTCGGTCGTTTTTGGGCCGAAGAGGATTCGTACCGATATGCCATCTCAGAGGCATCGTGACAGATTCTTTCCGAGAGAGGGTGGCGGCAGAGGCGTCAGACGGGGTCAGCTATTTGGTTCTTATCCGTAGGGCCAGCAAGCGTCGCCAGGATGTTTTCGGTGCAGGAGTCTGTGCCATCGTATCAAAGACTGTATGGTGAGACGACATGGAGCGGCGACAGTTCCACACGTGACTTTACCACCTTCACCACCTCCTTAGAGAGCTCTACTTCCTACCCCCAGTGCTGCTCCACGTCAGTTAGACGCCCCCAGAGGCCGTGGACGCGGTGGTCCTGTTCAGAAAAGACGAGGAGGCAGAGGCCGAGGCAGAGGACAGCCGGCTATTGGTGGGGGACAGGCACGAGCGTTCGCTTTGACTCCACAGGATGCGCAGGCATCCAATGCCATTGTGACAGGTACCTTGCCAGTATGTTCTTTCGACGCAGTATTATTCAACCAGGTTCCACACATTCGTATGTATCTACACACATTGCACCGATATTAGGCCGTGAGTCATCGTCATTAGATCAGCCGCTTGTGGTTATTACTCCGGTAGGCGAGTCGTTTGTCGCTCGTTTTGTGTTTCGTTTGTGTTTCGTTCGTATTGGAGAGAGGGATTCGTCGGTTGATTTGATTCTCCTCGATATGTTGGACTTTGATGTGCTTCTGGGCATGGACTGGCTAGCCACTTGTTATGCATCTGTGGAGTGCCGTGAGAAGGCAGTCAGATTTAGTTTTCCGGGAGAGCCAGTCCTTGTTATTCAGAGAGACCGCAGCGTCACCCTTCCCAGCTTGATTTTGTCTCTTCGCGCCGGTCAACTCTTGCGGAAGGGATGTCAGGGATTCTTAGCATATGTTTGTGATACTAGGGCTGCAGAGATTCCTTTGGACCAGCTTCTGATTGTTAGTGAGTTCCCTGATATATTCCCTGACGAGCTGCCTGGGTTACCTCCTGAGCGCGATATTGCTTTCTGCATTGACTTGATTCCCGGCATGGGGCCTATTTCCATACCGCCTTATCGGATGGCCCCGGCGGAGCTTAGAGAGCTGAAGGATCAGTTGCAGGATTTGCTAAATAAGGGGCTTATTCGACCGAGTGTATCTCCTTGGGGTGCTCCTGTCCTGTTCGTCAAGAAGAAAGACGACGGTTTGCGCTTGTGCATTGATTACCGCCAGCTGAACAGGATTACCGTACAGAACAGATATCCCTTACCACGTATCGATGATTTGTTCGACCACCTTCAGGGTGCGGGATATTTTTCGAGAATTGACTTGCGATCGGGTTACCATTAGTTGCGGGTGCGGCAGGAGGATATTCTGAGGACGGCTTTTCGCACACGTTACAGGCACTATGAGTTTTTGGTGATGTCGTTCGGACTCACAAATGCACCAGCCGCGTTTATGGACTTGATGAACCGCATTTTCAGGCCGTATCTAGATCTTTTCATCATCGTGTTTATTGACGACATTTTGGTGTATTCCCGGAGCCGAAAGGAGCACGAGCAGCACCTGTGGATCACATTGCAGGCTTTGAGGGAGCACCAGCTGTTCACAAAATTCTCCAAGTGCGCGTTTTGGCTTGACAGCGTTGATTTCTTGGGTCACGTGATTACGAGAGATGGAAGATGTGTGGACCCGAAGAAGATCGAGGTCGTTCAGCATTGGTCCAGACCAGCATCAGTTACAGAGATCCACAGCTTCCTAGGCCTGGCTGGCTGCTACCGATAATTTGTTCAGGACTTCTCCCGTATCGCTGTACCGTTGACCGGGTTGACCCGGAAGGGAGTTCCTTTTGATTGGACCGAGGCGTGCGAGCATAGCTTCCAGCAGTTGAAGACTCGTTTGACTACTGCACCAGTGTTTTCATTGCCTTCGGGATCGGGCAGATTCGTGGTTTATTGTAACGCTTCTCGAGTGGGACTAGGTTGCGTGTTGATGCAGCACGACAGAGTTATTGCGTATGCTTCTCGGCAGCTGAAGACACATGAACAGAACTATCCTACGCACGATTTAGAGATGGCTGCAGTGGTGTTTGCACTCAAGATCTGGAGACATTACCTATACGGCGAGTCGTGCCAGATATTCACGGACCACAAGAGCTTGAAGTACATATTTCAGCAGTGGGACCTGAATCTGAGACAGCGTCGTTGGATGGAGCTGGTGAAAGACTATGATTGCGAAATCCTTTATCATCCGGACAAGGCGAACGTGGTGGCAGATGCTTTGAGTCGGAGGCCCGGAGGTAATTTATCTTGTTTGAGCGCCGTGCAGAGGCAGTCGTCAGCAGATTGGCAGATTCTATACAACGACCAAGCGTAGTTCGAGTTCACTCCGACCGGGGGACAGCTTGCGCATATTCGTGCATGTCCACAGTTGCTTGACCGTATTCGCGAGGCACAGCCCAGTGATGACCATCTTTCAAAGATCATGGAGTAGGTTAGGTAGGGCAGGGTTTCCGAGTCGTGATCGATGATTAGGGAGTACTGCGCTTTGGGACTCGATTGTGCATACCAGATTCTGAGGGACTGCGGCGTGAGATTCTTGAGGAGGCGCATAGATCGATATACAGCATTCATCCCGGTTCCACCAAGATGTACCGCGATCTGAGAGATGTTTATTGGTGGGACGAAATGAAGTGGGACGTCACAGACTTCGTGTTGAGATGCCTGACTTGTCAGCAAGTCAAGGCCGAGCACCAGAGGCCCACGGGAGAGTTGCAGCCTTTACCCATTCCGGAGTGGAAATGGGAGCAGATTTCTATGGACTTCATTGTAGGTCTACCCAGGACCAGTCGAGGGTATGACTCCATTTGGGTGATCGTGGATCGATTGACGAAAGCGGCTCACTTCCTGCCAGTGAAGACCACTTTCGGTTTTGCTCAGTATGCCTATATTTACATTGACGAGATCATACGTTTGCATGGCGTCCCGACTTGTATCATGTCAGACCGAGGCACCCAGTTTACCAGCCGACTATGGCAGAGACTTCAGGAGGCGTTAGGCACCCATTTGAGTTTCAGCACAGCATTTCATCCGCAGAGCGGACTATTCAGACTCTCGAGGACATGCTCTGAGCATGCGTATTAGACTTCGGTGGTAGCTGGGATCATCATTTACCCTTAGTGAAGTTCTCCTACAACAACAGTTTCCAGGATACTATTCATATGGCACCATTCGAGGCCTTGTATGGGAGGAGATGTAGATCGCCCATCTGTTGGACAGAGCTCAGCGATAGCAGTATTTTGGGACGCAGATCGTGCAGGAGAAGACCGAGAAAGTACAGTTGATTCGAGATCGGATGAGAGCGGCTCAGAGCAGGCAGAAATCGTATGCGGACAGACGCCGTCGCAGACTAAAGTTCGCAGTTGGCGATCATGTTTTTCTGAGGGTCTCTCCGATGAGGGGCGTGATGAGATTTGGGCGAAAAGGAAAGCTTATCCCAGATTTGTGGGTCCCTTCGAGATCCTCGAGCGTGTCGGCGCAGTTGCATATCGTTTGGCTCTTCCACCCAGCTTTTCGGATGTTCACCCCGTATTCCATGTATCGATACTTCGCAGATATCTTCATGACCCTTCTCACATGATTCAGTATCAAACTGTTCAGCTTGAGCGCGATCTTTCGTTCACCGAGCAGGCAGTAGTGATATTGGATCGGCAGGTGAAAAAACTTCGATCAAAAGTCTTGCCATCTGTGAAGGTTCTTTGGCGCAGCCCGAATGGTGAAGAGATCACTTGGGAGGCCGAGGGCAAGATGTGGAAGAAATTCTCTCATCTCTTTGAAGGTACGCGTAGCTATATTTTAAATTAGGGGACGAATTTTCTTTAAGGGGGAAGATTGTAACACCCAAGATTGCGATGAGTGGTTAATTATACTATAATGTGGGGGTTTTAGTAAAAAGTTTACCAAATCGGTTTTCAAATATTTTATAAGATTTAATGAACATCTTACTAGAATTTAATTTGGAGTGCACACACATGTGCATGTAAATTAGGGCTAAGTTTAGGGTTAAGCCATGTTTAGATAACCATGGTAAACTAAAACATTTCATTAGGATAATGCGAAGTTAATTAAGTGCACTAGTTTTTTTTTAAAATTTAAATATAATTAGTGTTTTGGGGTTGACTTGTGAATTGGAGAGAGAGAGAGAGGGAATGATGAGCATGAGAAGCTATGCTCGCATGTGACAACACTAGTGCAGTAGTCAAACGAGTCTTCAACTGTTGGAAGCTATGCTCGCACGCCTCGGTCCAATCAAAAGGAACTCCCTTCCGGGTCAACCCGGTCAATGGTACAGCGATACGGGAGAAGTCCTGAACAAATTGTCGGTAGCAGCCAGCCAGGCCTAGGAAGCTGTGGATCTCTGTAACTGATGTTGGTCTGGACCAATGCTGAACGGCCTCGATCTTCTTCGGGTCCACACATCTGCCATCTCTCGTAATTACGTGACCCAAGAAATCAACGCTGTCAAGCCAAAACGCGCACTTGGAGAATTTCGTGAACAGCTGGTGCTCCCTCAAAGTCTGCAATGTAATCCGCAGGTGCTACTCGTGCTCCTCTCGGCTCCGGGAATACACCAAAATGTCGTCAATAAACACGATGATGAAAAGATCTAGATACGGCCTGAAAATGCGGTTCATCAAGTCCATAAACGCGGCTGGTGCATTTGTGAGTCCGAACGACATCACCAAAAACTCATAGTGCCTGTAACGTGTGCGAAAAGCCGTCCTCGGAATATCCTCCTGCCGCACCCGTAACTAATGGTAACCCGATCGCAAGTCAATCCTCAAAAAGTATCCCGCACCCTGAAGCTGGTCGAACAAATCATCGACACGTGGTAAGGGATATCTGTTCTGTACGGTAATCCTGTTCTGTTGGAGATAGTGCCCTCAGAGTCAATTATTAGGTCACAGGTACGTGATTGCAATGATTGATGGAGGACCTATCCCGGTAGGACAGTCTTACTCGAGATGATAGTATGCTATCTGGTTTACCTTTATCATCGTGTACTGCTTTAAGTGACCTGACAAGTCGCTATTACACGTTGGTAGAGCCCCTAGGATTCTTGCTTGACCACCAGCAGTATGAGGGCGATCATATACGTGGGAGCTGGCGGTCTATAAGCATATCCTTAAATGGTCCCTAGTCGTGTGAGTTTCGAGACAGGGCATCGATACTCCAGAGTAGACTAGTGTATACAGTCGAGACGCCGACGAGGGGCGGTGGCCGGTCTCACAAGCCACTGGTGTCAGTTGGATCACCTAAGATGTATACAGGTGCTCATTGGGTTATGAGTACACCGGACAGGACTCGCCGGGAACATGCTAGTTGGTCATATACCAGACGTCAGATGGCAGTTCCCTGGTGATATGTGTGCAGGTTAGTTCATCGACCTGGGAATCGTCATTTGTCTTGTGTGAGTTCCCACTGTACTTTGATTACTACCCTACCACGGCTCAAAGGAGTCGTGCAAACAGGTTTTAGTTGGGTACAGTCCCGAGCCACATGGAGGCAGTGAGCGTATCTTCAGGGGTTCGTCTCTCCCGGTATTGGGGGTGAGGTCGTGCTGTGTCTAGGAGAGCCATTACACGAAGCCCTCGGCCGAGGCAAGGAGATTTATTGGTAGGTATTCCAGTAGTATCTCAGGGTGTTCTGGGCTACACTTCGACACGACTTGTACCGCTTTTGGGGGTCTGACTTTTACCAACCCCCTAGGCCCGCCATGCGATGCTCATAGACGAACGGACCGGACTGTACGGATATTGTCACTGACAGGCTCAGTAGGGTTGTCAGGCTGAGTTCGCTCACAGACGTCCCTTTTAGTCAATACCTGGTAGCCCGTTACGTATTGGCTTATACCTCTAACGTGCTAGTGGTTAAATCCACAACCAAGGTGTTGATGAGTCTTTAGAGTCCCCCACATTCTGTTACTCAGCTTTCGGGCGAAAGGTTGTAGAGGCCGTATGGAGATATGGCAAGGTCCGATCAGATACGTGCGGTATTGCACGGATCAGGATCGGACAGTTTGTACTATAGGCCGTATGGATATATGGCAGGGTTCGATCAGATACGTGCGGTATTGCACGGATCAGGATCGAACGGATATTACTAGCCGGTTTTGGTATAAGCCGGATCCTAGTATAGTACAGTGTAGACTTTGTCTCATTGCATTTGTATTTCGGTCGGAATACAAATGCGGGTGTGTATGCACAGTATCGGGGTTTTCCTGTAATTTATTACGGGACCAGTTTTCTGGAGTTGCCAGTTTGCTTTCCGTTTCGGCCAATTTCCATTGTTCCGTTCATTGGCCGAAGATTGGTGGAGGAGGGCTTATTTGCATTGTTGCAAATAAGTGGTTGTGGAGGGGGTCTTTGCATTTTTTTTGCATCATGATTATAGCACCATACCTTGACTTTCTTTAGTTGATCATGGCTTGACTTTTGCTATCATGGTTGTTGATTGAGTGTTGGAATTGTTGTGATCATTTGGTTTCTTTTCATCATCACTCACTTTCCACCCACCCCCTTGTCTTTGTTCTTTCTCTCTCCAATCACACACAAAGGGGGGGGGCCATTCCTTGGAAGGGGATGGGATTCATTTCATTATGGGTGTGGCAATTTTGGTTCTCATGGTGCCAAGGAAAAATGCTCTCTTGTTCATCCAAAAACATCCTTTATTTCCTCCACCAAAATGGCAATTCCTACAACCCCAAATGAGACTTCTTCTCTACACCATATTCTACAGCAAACCTTGGGCACGTCGAGTAGCCGGCTTCGTGCCCGAGTTGCCTCGGCATTGAGGTGGGAGCCCGTAAAAGAAGTAGGCGATGTGGTGCGCTTCCGGCGACGAGGAGGAGACGGGACATTCCGCAGGAGATCGGGACGATGACGAGAAGACCGGAGGACTTGGATCGTCGGTATATCTCTATTCCCTTTCTTGTAGTTAGCTAGGACTAATTAATGGTTCGATCCGGGTATTAGTGCGCGGCGGTTTGCCAGTTCAAGAAAATTTAATGTTTATCACCGCTTCCGCATTTGGCCGTCGGATTGACGGCCGGGGCGCCGCCGTGCACTTAAAGTGGTATCAGAGCCATGCCATTAACTTAGTCTAGCTTTGTGTAATGTGTTTGCATTTCCGATCGATCAAAAAGTTCCAAAACCGAGTTTTTCAAAACGACAGTTTTCTGTTGAAATTTTTTGGTCTCCAAAATTTTTTCAGATTATAAAACATTGATGTACTGGAGATTACAAGGCTACTGTAGAAATTCGACACGGTGAGTCCACTGTGGGAGCGCGGAACCGCCGCAAATACCCCCTTATCGCCGCGGTTCCGCCGCACACTGTGGAGATCCCTGCGCCAAATTTCTACAGTGTCTTTCTGTGGTTAAAATTGGGGTTTTGGAATAATAACATTGGGCCCAGAATTTCTTGATCTGCTACTGTAATGCTTGGGGGCCCACTTGTTAAAATTTGATTGATCGGATATTTTAAACACATTATTTCACAGTATTTACATTATATCTGCGACCGTGAATGTCACTCGATCGGTAAATCCGGTCTAACTGCTATAGCCCGGTTAGACGGATTTGCGAACGTGACTTTCACGTTGATGTTCTGTTTTTGCTGTGATGTTGCGGATCGGTCGTGGGGATAGCCTGAATGCAATGCTAGTACAGTTGTGGTTGTATTATGTACATTTGATATTGCGGGGCGAACATCCGACATGTGGACTGCCGTCACTGCCTGATTGTATTATTTTTTTTGGGGCACGACCTGGTTGCAGTCGATGTACCCGTTGTATATATATTTTACTTTCTGTACTAGGATTGCCCCGCGGAGGGGTGCACGGATAGCCGGGTTCTAGAGGGCAACAAGCCCGCATCTCATGGCATTGAGAGGGAGGGGGCTTCACTCTAGGATTGGCGGGCTATTCGCCGCACTCGTAGGGGGTACAGGTTGACCCAGGAGGGGTGCCCAAGTTACCGGATTCCGTAAAGTGCTGGGTGGTCCATTCACGGAGCTGAAGGGGGCTGCCTCGCTTCAGGTTTTGGCGGGTAACTTGCCGCGCCCGTAGGGGTCTAGGATTTCATTGCACAGGCTATCCACACGACCAGGGGAACGTCGGGTTTCAGCGGCTCTGTGAAACCCGGGGATCCCAGATATCTGTATTGTTTCTGTGATGCTGTACATATCTGTGATGTTGTTTTTTTTTATTCACGCCTTGAGCGAATATAATATATTGGTATATATATTAGTAGATGTTGTATATGTTTTACATCCGCGCTAGTCCAGTCCCCGCTCTGTCGTTAGTTAGCTAACCTAACGGGTAATGACGGGACCCAGTGGCGAATGCGGATGGCATATACGTACATCAGTATATTTTCGTTCTTTTTGGTGTGATCAATTGATGGGACTGCGTTGATTCTGATCAATGCAAGTTAAAAACAAATCTAATCTGATGTTGTTGGAACACTTTTCAAAAAAAGCTGTTATTGCAAGGACGTTCACTTTTGTTTAGCATCGTGGTATTCAGTTGGAATATCCTGCTCCTCAGTCGACGAGGCAAGGGCCGAGATCCCTTCACCGGGAGTGACCCCTTGGACAGAAGTTTGCGTCAGGGCATTAACTTCACTGTAGCCGATTACTTTTGCTTTGCATCGCAGTATTCATTTGGAATATCCTACACCCCATTCTACGGGGAAAGAGCTGAGATCCCTTCACCGGGAGTGACCTCTTTAGCGAAGGTTTTCGTCACTATATTTTTAAAAGCTATCAGTTCCTTCAACGATATCAAGTTCTTTACGTTAAAGGTTTTCGCCAGAAACCATTCGTAGCCCTCCGTCGTTTCAGACGGGTAGCACGTAGTATTCATGCTATGTTTGTTGGCCTTCGTCAAGGCATAGTGTATGGTAGCTGCTTGTTGCCTTTCTGCAGCATAGATAGATGCGTTGGTTTGGGACAGTCGTATAGCCTTGTTGGCCTTCGTCAAGGGCTTGTGCGGGTGGGTTCAAATCAACCTGGAGAATGACGGGTAGAACTTGACATGTGACTTATGATTTGTTGGCCTTCGTCAAGGTCATAAGAGCATGGGGTAAAAATCACATCGGGAGTTTCAAAAGAACTGAAACTTGCCAGATATGCGCATACCATCTGGAGTATGATGATGTGAGCGGATTCCGTCACGTTATCATGCGATGATAGTTGGATCCCGATTCCCACTGATGAGTTAGTTTACTCCTCGGGTGACCCCGACTAATTCTTCTTTCAGGTTTGGAGGAGAATTTGAGGTACAGTGGGAGGTTTCCTGATTAGATAAATTGGTAACCATTCTGATCTAGGTTAGAGTGCACGCTGAGTGTTTCTTTTCTCTCTCTCTCTTTGGCAGCGACCATTGACCCGACCCTAAGACTATGACTCAGTGACCAAGTTGACCGAACCTTCTTAACACTGGCTTTTGGATTGTCAGAGTTGCAAACCTCATTGCCACTCCTACTTTTACCCTTTTCTCCAGGACACCCCGTATTACTACGAACGTCCACTTCCATTGGACAAAACCATCGTATGGTTAGATACGAACTCGAAGAGATTTATTCGAGGATGGTTTCAGGTTCTGGAGAAAACGGATAGGATTATTCAGTTGTCTTTTCCTTTTACCTTCTCTCAGGTTGCGAGTACTCCTTGGTTTAGGAGATAGTACACCTATTACGCAAATTGGATAGTCTTCTTCCAAACCTTAGGCTGGTGCCGACCGGTAGGGAATGAAGAAAACCAATTAGCCTAACGATGGTGTACAGAAGGTATTAAGTTCAGACAAAGCAAGGGATTAGTAAGAGGGCAAAGTAAATTGCAACAGATATTCACGACCAAACCAAATATTTCGTTACCACTCCCACATCACCTTTGTATTTCTCCAGGACACTCCGTATCACTACGAAGATCCACAGTTTATTTGGATACTCCATCGTATGGTTATATACGAACTCGAATGGAACTTGTTCCAGTTCGGGGATGGATTCTGGTCCAGGAGAAATAGGAATAAGGTTTATTCGGTTGTCTTTTATCTTCACCCTCTCTCATTGCGAGTGTTCCTAGGATTGGAAAAGTACACCCATTATGCTTATTGGATAGTCTTCTTCCAAACCATAGGCTGGTGCCGAACGGTAGGGAAGGAAGAAAACCATTTGGCCTAAAGGGGTGTGCAGAAGGTAAAGACTAAAGACATATGAAGGGATTTGGAGAGGTGGCAAAGAACTATACGGTTACAGTTGTGAATCTGGAAGAGGCATTACTAGGAATACCAGGATACCCCATCGAAACATTTCGATGTTTCAGTCTTACTGTGTACTGTTAAAGGAAAACTGATTTCCCGATTAGACACTTGCTCCAGGGTATGTATTTACCAGGTATGATTCTCACATCTGTATGGTTTTACAGATGATGAGTGGGAGTAAGTTATTGGGAATTGGGTGATCATCCTCATTATATCGGGATTCATTGCAATCGGTGATATTTGAGGAAATCACCTGGGCTGTTTGCCGGTTGGCAAATATTTGGTTTTGAATATCCGCAGTTATGCACCAATTTCAAATTGATATATCTGTACTTCTATTTTCATAGAGTGAGATATACCTTTTTGAAATTATGTCTGTGACATTTACCTATACCAGTGGATGGTTAGGTAAGGAGCATTAAACAGCGGTGTAATTCTTCTTAACCATAAGTACAGTTTTCAACCTACGACACACAGTGAATGAGTTATCAGACTCAAGGGACTTATACAGAGTATTGTATGTTGTCCAGGGTCCATCAGGACAGAGGGGTTGGTCCTCGTACTATATTCGGTTTACTTGTGACTTCTCTAGTTTTTAGACAGGTGTTTCGTGGAAACACATGGTCTGAATGTTGAGAAGTTATAGGTATTTGAATAAAGTAGAGAACCAGGTATTGCAAGTATCGGGATTCTTCAAAGTGATCGAAGATGTAGATACTTGTCAATGGTATTCAGTTGATAGTAGTGATTAAGAGAACTTGCTTCTTTTTCAGGTTACTCATAATTGGAAGCATTCCTAAGTTGAGTAACGCTGATCGGCCTCCTTCCATTAAGTTGACATGCACTGGAGATAGTTGCATGATTTGGATCTGGTTCAATTAAATCAGTGCCTCTGGTCCTAAATGGGATATAGAACAGTTCATATCTTAACGATGTTAAGGTACGGGGAGTTGTCCGGCTTATGCTTAAAACCAGACACTGGACAACTCAAGGCACGTTTCTGTAATGGTTGTTTGTGGGTTGACCCAGGCTATGACGCGGGTTGATTTTCTACCATCTGGATGAACAATAGCAATATTGTTCTAGACTCGCCACAGTTTTAATAAAAATGGATTTTTTCAGAAAACAGTAGTGGGAGTATGGTAGAACTGGAAGTGATTCCAGAACCATAAACGATTACTGAAGATTTGATAAGGAACCTAAAGATTCAATCTGGATTGACATTCCATTGGCCACTCCGCAGATAAGGTGGGTAACTTCAGCCACCCGAGAGGTACTACGGTAGCCTCAAGGACGGTGACAGGGAAGTTCTTGTTTACCCACAATTACCATTGCTGTTGTTCCAGGCTGCGAGACCCGGTGGGAGGATGAGTATAGCGTCGTTCTAAACTAGTTTTAGAAGTGTACGTGTATATGACTCTGCCAGAGGGTTGTCGTAGTCAGTGGGAGCAGCGGAAGCATTGGTGGACAGGTGGCTTATGTCTATTTATAGACAAAAGCACATGTAGCGGAGATAGATCATCTATTTCTGATGTGACAGTCATAGGTTTGACTTCATCAGAATAGGGGATGAATCTGTTGAGAAGGTAGTAGGGTGTGATGTCATGCCATTTGGATGACATACACAGAATAGGAAAAGAAACTCCTATACTACGATCGGTTACACTTTGGTCGTCACACAGTGGTTTCTCCACAAAGGAAATGGATTTTATATCAGGCATACTGGTTACTAGATCTATGGTTTTAGATCTAGATTTGGGTGGTTTCCCAATCTGGGTACTTAGACAGCATTCTAAGGGTATTTAGAATGGACGACTCCTGGCACGGTAGTGTACCTGCAGGTGATGGAGTCGCCCTCTCTAAAGGTGTCTTACAGACTAAAGTAGAGAGGGACGTGCATGATTGGCAGATCACTTGCTCAGGCAATTGAGTCAATCATGAGATGTCAAGTACCACACCAGATGTTGTTCTTGCACTAGATGCAATAAGTTGACATTAATCCAATCCTGGAGAAACGGTCGGAAGCAGTTTTAGAACATAAGTGGATGTTCTAGGGATATGATAACGACAGCCTCATTCGGGAAACAGTTATCATTCCAGGCTTCCAAGGTGACATGGACGACAAGGAGGTTGTCAGAGCTATAGTTTTCCTTCTGACGAGGGGCAGTATTTTGGACAGGTGGTCCAAGGCAATACTGAGGGTGGCATGGCGCAGGATACTGATTAAGTTCAGTTGACGATACAGTCTAAGAAGTTTGGATTTGGAGTTCATTTATGAGCTATGTCCCATCAGACATCCAGACACATTCTAAGACAGGTATTGCTCATTTCGGGAGATGGGCTTCTCCGCGAACTTGAGATATAGAGAGACATAGAAAGATACAACAAAGCGGATCCACTCACTAAGGCTATTCCTCGAACGCAATAGTTTCGCAAACGAGCTTTGTGAGACTGACTAGTAGAGGAGTTGGGTGTTCGGTATCACAAGGGCTGTGAGTATGCGACATCGCAATAATTAGCCTTGAGTGCAAGTGGGAGATTGTTGGAGATAGTGCCCTCAGAGTCAATTATTAGGTCACAGGTACGTGATTGCAATGATTGATGGAGGACCTATCCCGGTAGGACAGTCTTACTCGAGATGATAGTATGCTATCTGGTTTACCTTTATCATCGTGTACTGCTTTAAGTGACCTGACAAGTCGCTATTACACGTTGGTAAAGCCCCTAGGATTCTTGCTTGACCACCAGCAGTATGAGGGCGATCATATACGTGGGAGCTGGCAGTCTATAAGCATATCCTTAAATGGTCCCTAGTCGTGTGAGTTTCGAGACAGGGCATCGATACTCCAGAGTAGAGTAGTGTATACAGTCGAGACCCCGACGAGGGGCGGTGGCCGGTCTCACAAGCCACTGGTGTCAGTTGGATCACCTAAGATGTATACAGGTGCTCATTGGGTTATGAGTACACCGGACAGGACTCGCCGGGAACATGCTAGTTGGTCATATACCAGACGTCAGATGGCAGTTCCCTGGTGACATGTGTGCAGGTTAGTTCATCGACCTGGGGATCGTCATTTGTCTTGTGTGAGTTCCCACTGTACTTTGATTACTACCCTACCACGGCTCAAAGGAGTCGTGCAAACAGGTTTTAGTTGGGTACAGTCCCGAGCCACATGGAGGCAGTGAGCGTATCTTCAGGGGTTCGTCTCTCCCGGTATTGGGGGTGAGGTCGTGCTGTGTCTAGGAGAGCCATTACACGAAGCCCTCGGCCGAGGCAAGGAGATTTACTGGTAGGTATTCCAGTAGTATCTCAGGGTGTTCTGGGCTACACTCCGACACGACTTGTACCGCTTTTAGGGGTCTGACTTTTACCAACCCCCTAGGCCCGCCATGCGATGCTCATAGACGAACGGACCGGACTGTACGGATATTGTCACTGACAGGCTCAGTAGGGTTGTCAGGCTGAGTTCGCTCACAGACGTCCCTTTTAGTCAATACCTGGTAGCCCGTTACGTATTGGCTTATACCTCTAACGTGCTAGTGGTTAAATCCACAACCAAGGTGTTGATGAGTTTTTAGAGTCCCCCACATTCTGTTACTCAGCTTTCGGGCGAAAGGTTGTAGAGGCCGTATGGAGATATGGCAAGGTCCGATCAGATACGTGCGGTATTGCACGGATCAGGATCGGACAGTTTGTACTATAGGCCGTATGGATATATGGCAGGGTTCGATCAGATACGTGCGGTATTGCACGGATCAGGATCGAACGGATATTACTAGCCGGTTTTGGTATAAGCCGGATCCTAGTATAGTACAGTGTAGACTTTGTCTCATTGCATTTGTATTTCGGTCGGAATACAAATGCGGGTGTGTATGCACAGTATCGGGGTTTTCCTGTAATTTATTACGGGACCAGTTTTCTGGAGTTGCCAGTTTGCTTTCCGTTTCGGCCAATTTCCATTGTTCCGTTCATTGGCCGAAGATTGGTGGAGGAGGGCTTATTTGCATTGTTGCAAATAAGTGGTTGTGGAGGGGGTCTTTGCATTTTTGTTGCATCATGATTATAGAACCATACCTTGACTTTCTTTAGTTGATCATGGCTTGACTTTTGCTATCATGGTTGTTGATTGAGTGTTGGAATTGTTGTGATCATTTGGTTTCTTTTCATCATCACTCACTTTCCACCCACCCCCTTGTCTTTGTTCTTTCTCTCTCCAATCACACACAAAGGGGGGGGGGCCGGCCATTCCTTGGAAGGGGATGGGATTCATTTCATTATGGGTGTGGCAATTTTGGTTCTCATGGTGCCAAGGAAAAATGCTCTCTTGTTCATCCAAAAACATCCTTTATTTCCTCCACCAAAATGGCAATTCCTACAACCCCAAATGAGACTTCTTCTCTACACCATATTCTACAGCAAACCTTGGGCACGTCGAGTAGCCGGCTTCGTGCCCGAGTTGCCTCGGCATTGAGGTGGGAGCCCGTAAAAGAAGTAGGCGATGTGGTGCGCTTCCGGCGACGAGGAGGAGATGGGACATTCCGTAGGAGATCGGGACGATGACGAAAAGACCGGAGGACTTGGATCGTCGGTATATCTCTATTCCCTTTCTTGTAGTTAGCTAGGACTAATTAATGGTTCGATCCGGGTATTAGTGCGCGGCGGTTTGCCAGTTCAAGAAAATTTAAAGTTTATCACCGCTTCCGCATTTGGCCGTCGGATTGACGGCCGGGGCGCCGCCGTGCACTTACATGTTCAACTGGCGGTAATCAATGCACAAGCGCAAACCGCCGTCTTTCTTCTTGACGAACAGGACAGGAGCACCCCAAGGAGATACACTCGGTCGAATAAGCCCCTTATCTAGCAAATCCTGCAACTGATCCTTCATCTCTCTAAGCTCCGCCGGGGCCATCCGATAAGGCGGTATGGAAATAGGCCCCATGCCGGGAATCGAGTCAATGCAGAAAGCAATATCGCGCTCAGGAGGTAAGCCAGGCAGCTCGTCAGGGAAAATATCAGGGAACTCACTAACAATCAGAACCTGGTCCAAATGAATCTCTGCAACCCTAGTATCACAAACATATGCTAAGAATCCCTGACATCCCTTCCACAAGAGCTGACCGGCGCGAAGAGACGAAATCAAGCTGGGAAGGGTGACGCTGCGGTCTCCCTGAATAACAAGGACTGGCTCTCCCGGAAAACTAAATCTGACTGCCTTCTCACGGCAGTCCACAGATGCATAACAAGTGGCTAGCCAGTCCATGCCCAGAAGCACATCAAAGTCCAACATATCGAGGAGAATCAAATCAACCGACGAATCCCTCTCTCCAATACGAACGGAACACAAACGAAACACAAAACGAGCGACAAACGACTCGCCTACCGGAGTAATAACCACAAGCGGCTGATCTAATGACGATGACTCATGGCCCAATATCGGTTTTCAAATATTTTACCAAATCGGTTTTCAAATATTTTATAAGATTTAATGAACATCTTACTAGAATTTAATTTGGAGTGCACACACATGTGCATGTAAATTAGGGCTAAGTTTAGGGTTAAGCCAGTTTAGATAGCCATGGTAAACTAAAACATTTCATTAGGATAATGCGAAGTTAATTAAGTGCACTAGTTTTTTTTTAAATTTAAATATAATTAGTGTTTTGGGGTTGACTTGTGAATTGGAGAGAGAGAGAGGGAATGATGGGCATGAGAAGCATGCTTGCTAATTAATGAGGAGAGAGAGGGGAATGATGGGCACACACTCTCTCAATTTCTTTTCAAACACTCATTCTCACATCTCTCCCTCTCATTTTCCCTACACACACACACACACACACACACACAGCAGCAGCAGCAGCATCAGCAGCAGCTGCTCAGCAACAAACCCCCCCATCTCTTCTTCTTCTTCTTCTTCTTTTTCTTCTCCTTGCATCCAAGCCTCAATCTTCATCAAAAATCCATTTTTCTTCATAAACCTCTTGCAAAACACCTCCTTGCTGGTTCTTGGGGCAAAGTCATCAAGTTTGAGACACCACTAACCCACTTTGAGGTATAAAACTCACCCTAACCACTTCTTTGCTAAACTTATAGTTATTTAGCTTAAAATCTTGTTTAAGTAGTGATTTGGGCTAACTTTGTGTTTTGTGTGGAGTTTTGGTTAAAATGGGATTTGTGATGGCTTATGTAGTGTTATTAGTGTCACTTAACCCTAGTATTTGCTTCAGATTACACTAAAATACCTTATTGTTTTAAAATTTGTGTAAAGCAAACGTTTTAGTTAAGATTTTGGGTAGTTTTGTGATCTGCTCTTGACCCGGGTGCTTCAGGCAAAAGTTGCATTTACTGGAGCTTAGTGACTGGGATAGGACCACACACATGAAGCACGGGACCCCCTCTCCCCTTTTTAGCCACAGATTTAATGTGTCTGGCCGCAAATTGCGGACAGAGGGTGGGTGTGGGTGTTGGGGCTTCTTTTGTAGGTGTCTGCTATATAATGTAGGTATTTGGTGTATGTTGCTTTTCCTAATTCAACTCGAGTCAAAATCTGGTATCAAATAACTTGTTTTCTGCACTTTTTGACTTGCGCGATATGCATTTTTGAGTTTGGGTCTGGTGGTTTCTGTGTATCGCAGCGTGTCAGGGTGGTTCCAGGCGCTGGCACATGCGTTTTGGTGTCACATTTACACACGCGTTAGCTCGCGACGCAAGTTTTTCGAATAATCTTGATGTCGTGTTTTTAGCAGGATTTTAGCCTTATGTGTATTGCTTGTGTAATTCTAGGATCGATCGCGGAGACATCGGACGCGGCGCGGAAGGGAAAAGCGGTGATTGGATCCGGCTAGCTGAGACATTCCGGTGAGTAGACGTACACATCTACGGGGGAAATCGGATGGATAGCGCGAGGCGCCCGATAGTTTTAAAACTTCTAGTAGTACAGGCATTTTGCGTATAGTTCCTAGTTATCTATTTTGCTGCATTGCATGACTTTTTATATCCATATATGTGTTAGTTCATCATATAGAACCATTGAACCCTTAATATGAGACATGCGACACGAGTAGTATATGACTTGCTTAGTTCATCATGTAGAACCATTGAACCAAAAAAATGAGTATGCGGCACAAGTGTTAATTAACTTGTTAAATTGATAATCTAGAATCATATTACACCATCATCGTGAGTTATGCGGCATAAGTACTATTTAACTTGCTAAATTGAGAATGTGAAACTATTGCACCATTATCATGAGTTATGCGGCACAAATACTATTTAACTTGCTAAATTGAGGATGTGAAACTATTACACCCTTATCATGAGTTATGCGGCACAAGTACTATTTAACTTGCTAAATTGAGAATGTGAAACTATTGCACCATTATCATGAGTTATGCGGCACAAGTACTATTTAACTTGCTAAATTGAGGATGTGAAACTATTACACCCTTATCATGAGTATACGGCATAAGTACTATTTAACTTGCTAAATTGAGAATGTGAAACTATTGCACCATTATCATGAGTATGCGGCACGAGTACAAATTAACTTGCTAAATTGAGAAATTACAATCATTGTATCATCATTCATGTACAGTTTCCTAGCTACATATTGCAATTCATATTGTCAATACCATAGGTTCATTCTAGCTGACATGCGTGCTTATGGTGATTTTATGAAGATTTCTGCACTTGAGATTTATGAGTTTTTGGGGGGAAACCGCAAGGATTTAATAAACCAATTTTTAAATATTGCAAGTTGCGGTTTTCTCGTAATTGATATATGTGTCGTCCACCATGGGTTTTCTGTTAGTTTTCGAGACCCGATTCGAGGAGTAGGATGAACCGTTTCGGGTACATGGTGAGCCCGGTAAGGTACCCCGGGGCAAGAAGATCGAGTTGTAGACGATGAGCCTGGAAGGGGCAGACTACCTACCGGTGATTGTTGGCACGGTGGATATCCAGAGGATACCGACCGTGGTCGTGAGATATTGAGATATTGATACTTTGAGATGGGCCAGCCGGACGGCTGGGGCCCGAGATTTTGTGATACTGATACTTTGAGGCTTTGAGATAATCATTTGAGGTGTCGATGCTGGACACGGATTTCTGTTGATTCCATTGATATTATGTTGATATTTCAAAAGAGTTTTTCTAAGATGAAAATAATGATTTTCTCATATCAACATATTCAGATCACGGGTTAAACTTGATTCATGTTCCATACATACCTGCTACCAGATTAGTATTGTAAAATTGATTCATGTTACACACATATCTGCTAGTATATCATGCCATATCAGTATTGTTCAGTTATGACACTTTGCGTGCATGCTTACGATAGCCTTTATAGATGTTACTTATTACTCACGAATTGGCAACTCACCCCCGTTGTGCCACGGCCTTTTTGCAGGTCCGATCTGTCAGTACCGTAGCGGCGGACGCACTTCCTCCTTTTGCTCCTTTTGCTTGGATTTGAGGATTTTGCTCGTAGGTGGGTTGTGATATTATTTGTTTCCACCTTGTATATTCATTGTATCTAGTGTACTCCATCTACTGTACCTGCTACTTGTATTGATGTACTATGACCTAGAGATGAGACAGTGAGATTTGTGGACATTTATGTTGTTTCTCTAGGTCGAACTCACTTGAGCCGACATGATGCTTATTACTTATGCCTTTTATGCTTATTTTTGCCCATCGATGATTTACATTGCGTGGGATTTGAGTCCGCTTCGGTGAAGAGCTAGCTCCCGCTTGGGGATGCCTTATTCATGTTATATGTTTATTCGTGATTTGTACCCGTTTTAGGGCCAGTTTTTACAAAGGAGACACTGCCGAAAATTTTGGAAATAGTGAAGTTGTTTTTAAAGATTTTGATGTGACTTATTTGGTTTTCCTTCACTCTATTTCTTAATTGGATTTTAATTTCTGGGCTTTAGCTTACTTAGATTACGTACGCAACGAGACGTTTCCTAATTTAAGTGCCAGTCACGTTCCGTACCTTTTCTGGTCGTGACATTAAGCATAGCCAATGGAGAAAAGGTTTCATCATAATCGACACCAGGTCGTTGACGAAAACCTTTTGCTACAAGTCTAGCTTTGAAAGCCTCAACTTTTCCATCTACACCAAGTTTCTTCTTAAAGATCCACTTGCTCCCGATGGGTTTTACCCCTTCAGGAGCAACTTCCAAAGTCCATACTTTGTTGGTGTACATGGATTCCATCTCAGATCGCATTGCATCCAGCCATTTCATAGAGTCCCCACTTGTGATAGCCTGCTCGAAACTAGTTGGGTCATCATCTTCCATGATGCAATCCTCACTCCCACCGTCAATGAGAAAACCGTAGTATCTCTCAGGCGGATGAGGAACCCTACTAGATCTGCGGAGTGGCTGAGGTTCTTCGGGGACTATTGAATCCTCTGGCTCCACCAAATCATCAGCTGTAGTTTGTGTAGCTGGAAATTCTTCCAACTCTACCTCTTTAACACTAATTTCTTTTACAACAAATTCCTTTTCTAAAAAGGTGGCATGTTGAGCAACAAACACCTTTTGTTCCTCACTGTGGTAGAATAGATATCCATATGAATTCTTTGGATATCCCACAAACTTGCAAAGAACTGATCTTTTCTCGAGTTTGTCCGGATTTTGCTTTTTGACATAAGTCGGACAACCCCATATCTTAACTCGTTTAAGATATGGTCTCTTTCCACTCCATATCTCATATGGTGTTTTAGGCACCGATTTTGATGGAACTTGATTCAATAGGTATGCGGCTGTCTTAAGATCATAATCCCAAAAGGAAATAGGTAGCTCAGCAGTACTCATCATAGAGCGCACCATATCTAATAGGGTGCGGTTTCTCCGCTCTGATACACCGTTGTGCTGTAGTGTTTACGGAGGAGTAAGATGAGAGAGAATCTCATTCTCTTTTAAATAGTCATGGAATTCCATGCTCAAGTATTCTCCTCTCCGATCAAATCGAAGGATTTTAATACTTTTACCCGTTTGGTTCTCTACTTCGCACTTATATTCCTTGAATTTCTCAAAAACTTCAGACTTATGTTTCAATAGGAACACATGCCCGTATCTTGAGAGATCATCGGTGAATGTAATAAAGTACGCGGAACCATTTCTGGCATGTGCAGACATGGGACCACATATATCACTATGTATCAGTCCCAAGAGTTCAGTAGCTCTTTCTCCGTGTCCAGTAAATGGAGTTTTGGTCATTTTGCCTTTGAGACATGACTGGCATGTTTCATAAGATATAAATTCGAACAGATTCAAATATCCATCCTTATGTAACTTAGCTAGTCGTGTCGCATTGATATGACCTAGTCTACAATGCCACAAGAAAGATTCGTTCATTTATGAACTTTTCCTCTTGTGTGTGTTTTGTATGTTAAGAACTGTATTTTGATTCAGAACGTATATACCATTACTTAACATGCCAAAACCAATCAACACTTGATTTAGGAAAATGTTCATAACATTATCCTCCAATACAAAATTATATCCATCTTTATGTAATATAGATACTGATATAATATTGCACATCATTTCTGGTACGTAATAACAGTCGTTTAGAATCAATGTATTACCATTAGGTAATACTAGGTGATATGTGCCAGCTGCTTTGGCTGCAACCATTGCACCATTCCCTACTCTGAGAGAATGATCACCTATTCCCAGTTTTCTACCATTCTTTAGCCCATATAACATATTACAAATATGGGATCCTGATCCGGTATCTAATACCCAGAACGTAGAGAAAACTGAGAAATAATTCTCGGTAACGAACACACCCGAAGAAGATGCATCAGCATGCTCATTTCTCGTTCGGGTTGCATGGGAATCCTGATATTCCCCTATTCCTTGCCCTGACTTATGACAATCATAAGATAGAGCGGAACCAACGTTCTCCAGCTCAGTATAACAAGCGGGTTCGGTCAATACATCAATATTATTATCTTGATTAAAGCGTGTCATGGTCGCTAACTGGAGAGAGAGAAGAAAACACTTTAGCGTATGCTCTTGCAAGATTGGATTGGTTATCATCTTATCTAATCAGGATGGCTCCCACTGTTTTTATTAAATCTTCCTTCAAACCCTAAAAGGTAAAACTAGCCGGGATTAATTACACCCTACAAGTTCGCCAGTCGTTCATCCAGGCAGGTATTGGTACTCCGAGGAAGTCTCCCCGTGCTTTCGCATAAACTAATTAAATAACCTCGTTTCCATAGGGGCATAACCCCGTTAACACCTTTCTTAGACACCTACTGGATCAGCTAATTTTAAAGTGCAAAACTCTCTCAGGAGTAACTCTTACTCGCAGTGGGTATCGGGATCCAACATTTCATAGAAGGTATGCAATCTCTTTGCAAATTTCAACACTTGAAATTCCCAATATCTGTTTTTGCCCCAAGCGATTTATGACTTTGACAAGGTCAACAAATCATAAACCGCAAGTCAAGTTCAACCCGTTCATTTTCTGATTGAATTAAACCCACCGGCACAACCCTTGACAAGGTCAACAAGGCCGTATGACTACCCTAATCCAATCGCATCATATGGTTGCAGATAAGCACTAATCAGCTACCGTACACTATACCTTGACAAGGTCAACAAGCGCAGCACGAATACTAAAATAGTCCTTATCTGAAATGACGAAAGGCTACAACAGGTTTTTAAGAAAACCTTTTGCGTAATGAACTTGATATCGTTGTAGAACCGAGTGATTTCAAAAGGAGTGGTTTAAGCTCCGCTTTTAAAATCGAATAGTTTTCAAAACAAACCGAGCGGGTTGAAGCATTTGCTAGTTTTTGCTAAAGAGGTCATTCCCGGTGAAGGGATGTCGGCTCTTTCCTCATCGAATGAGGTGCTGGATATTCATATAGAATACCGCTATGCAAAGCAAGAACTAGAGCTACCTTTTTGCAAATTTGATTCTACAACATTTTTAGGTTTCTTTCTTTTCATTAATCTCATTAATGAAGTCCCATCATTTATGTTTCCTAAACATCACAGATAAAGAAACGAAAATAGAACGTACGCTTATACCATCCGTATTCGCCACGGGGTCCCATCACGCACCGTTAGGTTACTTAACTAACAGCAGAGCGGGGGCAGGACTAGCGCGGATGCAAAACATAAGCAACATTTATTATATATCATATATATAATATAAAGTATTCGTCTTACGCAGTTATATGATCTCATCACAGAACATTGCAGCAGAAGTCAACATATGAAATATAGGATATATTAGGAGGTCCGTGTTTTAAATCAAGCCAGTAAAGAACACGGATTCCACGGTCGTTATGAATAACCAAACCCACATCCCTAGACCCCTACGAGAGCGGCAAGCAACCCTACCAATTCTAGAGTTAGGAGACCCGGTCTCAACTCCTCGAGATGGTCTCCCACTGGACTCTAGACCCGGTTACTTGAGCTCCCCTCCTTAGGTCTATCCTAATGCGGAAAAGTAAGTAATATACATCAATGGTGATATCATCCTCAACCCAGAAGTGTCCTAATAAAAGAATATTGCATACAAATTTTTACAAGAATGAAAATGAAAAACTCTCATCTCACGCAAAAACCCTCAGCTATTCAATTACGACGATCCAATATAACATATTACAGCAACATATAACATCACATGTCATCAACGTTAGTAAATATGCGTATCCCAATTGTCGTTGATGTATAACAACGAAACCAGCGATACACCACATATTACACTTACGGTCGCAGAAAAGAAATGAAAACTACAACAATTAGAATCCGCAACACCTTAGACATCATAAACCCGGAATATCTCATACTTCGGATTTCATGCCTAATAAATAAATCTTGCAGTTTAGACTCGAATTGAAAAGAATTTTCAATAACCAGTCGGATAATTCAACAAGATTCCTGACAATCTGATCGAATGCTCGTCGGAAACATTAGTAGATGGCCGCACCCCCGATGCCGTCGACGAAGTGCACTTAGGCGGAACACCGTGGCTGCGAGCACCCAACCGGATGCTTTTGGCAACGGAGTTCTCCTACAGTCACTTGATCGGGGCTTTAGGGCATGGCTATTGTAACATCTTAGTTCGATCATACGTTTCTTTTTCTTTTGGATATATTGGGTTTTGTTTTATTTTTATTATTATAACTTGGAGTTTAATACTTTTAATCAAGATATATATACATATAATTATGGTTTTTCAAGTTTGTTAAATATGCATATTATTAGTATTTAAATATTTATTTGTCTAACACTATTTTATAACCATATTTATATTTTAGTATCATAGTTTAAACAAAAGATATTTTATTTGGTATTTGTTTAAGCAATACATATACATAAGATTTTACCCCTTTTTAAATTCTATTTATAAGATATTTTGTTTTACGATATTTATTTGGTTAACATGTTTAATTTTGAAAAGTCATGAGAGCCCCTGTTAAATCTTTTAACCATATAAATATTTTTCCTAAAATAACAACTCAATTTTCTCTCTCCAATCACCATATATGTCTCACCTGATAACTTTATTCTTTTAAAACAAATACTATTCTCTCTCTCCAAACAAATATCTTTTCCAACAGATTTCTTTCTCCCATATTCTATTCTATCTACATATATTTTTCTATATCACCAACTATATTACACCAAATCCCCGCTCTCTTTCTATATATATTCCCTAACAAAATCTCTCTCTCTCCAGTCTAATCTAATCTCTCTCAACAGATTCTCTTTCTCAAATCTACTCTCTTTTTAATTATTTTTATACAAACCTATATACATACATACATATATATAATTGAAGATATTTTGTTATGATAGTTTAACTGAAAATATATTTTAGTTGTTTGATATCATAAAATCCTGTATATATAACTAATTATATTTATTTTCATTAACTCATAACTATATACATATCTACATATATTTTCACTATATACTAATATGTAAATATACATATACTTTTCTATTATTCTAACTATATACAAACTAATATGTATATATACAACTTTTCTAATATCTTATAGAAATATATAACAACCCATCATATCTCTCTTTTATAAAATTAAATCCAAATCTCATCTCATCAGAATATTTCTCTCTCCAATTATAATAATCTCTCCAATTTTTAACAACATCTCTCTTCCCTATAAATAACAACCTAATTATTATCATCTCTCCCCTTCTCATATAAATCAACCTTCTTTTTTTCCCATCACAATATTTTCTTCCTCTTCAAAATTTGCCGAGCAATCAAACCGTGGAGTTGTTCTTCGTGTCGTCGTGTTTATCTGTCTCCGAGGTAAGTACTCTTACTCTCTTATTTTTTTAGTCGATGCAATATCGGCAATTCTCTAAATAAATTATTAACTTACAATATTTAAATAAAATTCTAATATTTTGCCGCTTTATTAATATATCTTATAATACTTGTACATATGATGAAAACCCTAAGATCTAGAATACCTATTAATCCTTTCATCAAGTGAACAACTGTAAAAGTGCAAGCGTAATAAAATAACTTTTAACATGTAAATGTGATTTAATATATAAAAAGCTTTATAAGTAATTATATGTTTCTGTTGCAACAATATTGGTATACACTAGCATTCAAAATGTCAATACTTATATCCTAATCTAAAATATAAAAATATACCATTATTACTGTTAATCAATAAACGCTTTGGGCTTAATATTTTATATATATAAATTAAACTTTCTACACTATCACTCCTTATAATATCGCTGCACTCTATGTGCCCTAGTCATATAAATTATTTTGATACTATAATTTGTATTAATATTTTCTATTATCACATGATTATAAAACTTATTATTAGCACTTACATGATGACTAGTCAATCTGTCATTTATTTTATCTTACTTATTATTATCTGGTAATTATACTATTACCACTATCCACTTTATGCATCTGTAATTTGTCATTCCTATTTAACTATATTAACCCTTTAAAACCATATTTCAGTTTATTATTCTTTTCAATAAATAAACCCGGATGTTAAATACAGATAATTGCATATTTATATTGAGTCTTGTTTACATTTTTGACCTTATCATATCCTATCGTCTGTATTTAATATTTTACTTGAGACTATCATTGTCGGCATGCTTGAGGAACTTTAACATGCTATTCTTGTTTATGAACACCATCATTTTATAACTATTGTACTTGACATGCCATGACTACTCATTGTTCTAGACTACTCATATTAAAACGAGTTCTCTAATTTGAATGCTGAATTACATGACATGACACAATCTATATTGTTTACAAGTTTCTTTTTTTATACAATTAACATGATATCACAAGTTCTAGTCTTTTCAGCATTCTTAATTAGTGCTCTAGTCATTACTATAGTAGCTATAAATACGCGGGTGTTGGGGTAGTTTGAGTGTGTGTCGTACAACAGGATCTCAGGAGTCCCATGCCGGCAGCTCGTACCGGGCTATATCGGTCTCATGTTTACTGCTAATACCGGGCTATATCGGTTTCATGTTTACAGCTCGTACCGGGCTATATCGGTCTCATGTTTACAGCTCATACCGGGCTATATCGGTCTCATGTTCATTCCACAGTTAGGCTCGTGTTTCCTAGCCCCTGGGGCACCACCCTTGGGTTAGGAATACTCCGGCAGAGGTTGACGCACACACTCGAGCCTATGATAGGATAGTTTACCTTTTAGTGACCAGTTAGATTATGACTTGACCTCTTACATGTTTGTTTCACGATATCCATGTATTTATTTATATATCTGTTTTGCTTGCGCACACGGGATTCACTACATTCATATATTCATGTTATCATACCACATATACACTTTATTCATTGAGTACTTGCTGAGATGTTCTGACATACCTGAGATTTGCCATCTCAGGTTTAGTGACAGATTTTCAGGATGAGCAGGACCGCAGCGGCTACCAGGACTTTACCGAAGATCAGTAACCTGTAGGTTTATTTCCTTTCTGTTAGTATTTAGTATGTGCGCCCTTATAGAGCATTAGGACTTATGTATCTCTTTTGAATCTTATTTTATTTCGAACCTATTGTATCAGATCTTTAATTGCATCAATTATCTAGTGGACCCATTTTAGTATTCCTTGTGGTTTCATTGCAGCATGATTATCAGTATTATTCCTTTTGGTATTGGATTTTATTTTTGACAGGTTAATCTGGACAGCCTTATGTGACTATGGAAGGATCTTTCCTTACCGTAGGTAGCACGGTTGGCCTTCGTCGCTCTCCGTATTCCGTATATCGGGAAGCGGGGCGTGACAAGGTTTTGTTGGTATCAGAGCCCAGGCTGACATCAAAGTTAGTTTTGGTTCTACCGACCTTTTAGGTTAGAATCGCATGTATAGGTTCTCCCCAGTGTGTCATGCTGTATATTCCTTTGACTCTGATTGTAGGATTTGGGCGACTGAGATAGAATTACATTATTGTACCCATGTACCGCGGTATGGTTACAATATGTTATTCTGTTTGAGTAATTTAGAGTTCTACCTAATTTGTTTCCACTGATTTGATTTTCTTTCACATGCCGATTTTTCGAGCCCAAACCGTGACTCTTAATACCCTCATTTGCTTCCATAATCTTTAATTTTTCATACCCATCTATTTTCATTGATCCTTGTAATTAGTTCACGATCTTGTATTTTCGTTCTTCAAATTTCGAGGATGAAATTTTTGTAACGTGGGTAGGATGTAACATCCTAGTTCGATCATACGTTTCTCTTTCTTTTGGATATATTGCATTTTGTTTTATTTTTATTATTATAACCTGGAGTTTAATGCTTTTAATCAAGATATATATACATATAATTATAGTTTCTCAAGTTTGTTAAATATGCATATTATTAGTATTTAAACAAAAGATATTTTATTTGGTATTTCTTTAAACAATACATATACATAAGATTTTACCCCTTTTTAAATTCTATTTATAAGATATTTTGTCTTACGATATTTATTTGGTTAAAATATTTAATTTTGAAAAGTCATGAGAGCCCCTATTAAATCTTTTAACCATATAAATATTTTTCCTAAACTAGCAACTCAATTTTCTCTCTCCAATCACCATATATATCTCACCTGATAACTTTATTCTTTTAAAACAAATACTAATTTCTCTCAAAACAAATATCTTTTCCAACAGATTTCTTTCTCCCCATATTCTATTCTATCTACATATATTTTTCTATATCACCAACTATATTTCACCAAATCCCCGCTCTCTTTCTATATATATTCCCTAACAAAATCTCTCTCTCCCCAATCTAATCTAATCTCTCTCAGCAGATTCTCTTTCTCAAATCTACTCTCTCTTTTATTATTTTTATACAAACCTATATACATACATACATATATATAATTAAAGATATTTTGTTATGATAGTTTAACTGAAAATATATTTTAGTTGTTTGATATCATAAAATATATATATATAACTAATTATATTTATTTTCATTAACCCATAACTATATACATATCTACATATATTTTCACTATATACTAATATGTATATATACATATACATTTCTATTATTCTAACTATATACAAACTAATATGTATATATACAACTTTTCTAATATCTTATAGAAATATATAACAACCCATCATATCTCTCTTTTATAAAATTAAATCCAAATCTTATCTCATCAGAATATTTCTCTCTCCAATTATAATAATCTCTCCAATTTTTAACAACATCTCTTTTCCCTATAAATAACAACCTAATTATTATCATCTCTCCCCTTCTCATATAAATCAACCTTCTTTTTTTCCTATCACAATATTTTCTTGTTCTTCAAAATTAGCCGAGCAATCAAACCTTAGAGTTGTTCTTCGTGTCGTCGTGTTTATCTGTCTCCGAGGTAAGTACTCTTACTCTTTTATTTTTTTTAGTCGTTGCAATATCGGAAATTCTCTAAATAAATTATTAACTTACAATATTTAAATAAAATTCTAATATTTTGCCGCTTTATTAATATATCTTATAATATTTGTACATATGATGAAAACCTTAAGATCTAGAATACCTATTAATCCTTTCGTCAAGTGAACAACTGTAAAAGTGCAAGCGTAATAAAATAACTTTTAACATGTAAATGTGATTTAATATATAAAAAGCTTTATAAGTAATTATATGTTTCTGTTGCAACAATATTGGTATACACTAGCATGCAAAATGTCAATACTTATATCCTAATCTAAAACATAAAAATATATCATTATTACTGTTAATCAATAAACGCTTTGGTCTTAATATTTTATATATATAAATTAAACTTTCTACACTATCACTCCTTATAATATCGTTGCACTCTATGTGCCCTAATCATATAAATTATTTTGATACTATAATTTGTATTAATATTTTCTATTATCATATGATTATAAAATTTATTATTAGCACTTACATGATGACTAGTCAACCTGTCATTTATTTTATCTTACTTATTATTATCTGGTAATTATACTATTACCACTATCCGCTTTATGCATATGTAATTTGTCATTCCTATTTAACTATATTAACCCTTTAAACCCATATTTCAGTTTATTATTCTTTTCAATAAATAAACCCGGATGTTAAATACAGATGCTTGCATATTTACGTTGAGTCTTGTTTACATTTTTGACCTTATCATATCCTATCGTCTGTATTTAATATTTTACTTGAGACTATCATTGTCGGCATGCTTGAGAAAGCTTAACATGTTATTCTTGTTTATGGACACCATCATTTTATAACTATTGTACTTGACATGCCATGACTACTCATTGTTCCAGACTACTCATATTAAAACGAGTTCTCTAATTTGAATGCTGAATTACATGACATGACACAATCTATACTATTTACAAGTTTCTTTTTTTATACAATTAACATGATATCACAAGTTCCAGTCTTTTCAGCATTCTTAATTAGTGCTCTAGTCATTACTATAGTAGCTATAAATACGCGGGTGTTGGGATAGTTTGAGTGTGCGTCGTACAACAGGATCTCAGGAGTCCCATGCTGGCAGCTCGTACCGGGCTATATCGGTCTCATGTTTACAGCTCGTACCGGGCTATATCGGTCTCATGTTCATTCCACAGTTAGGCTCGTGTTTCCTAGCCCCTGGGGCACCACTCTTGGGTTAGGAATACTGCTGCAAAGGATGACGCACACACTCGAGCTTACGATAGGATAGTTTACCTTTTAGTGACCAGTTAGGTTATGACTTGACCTCTTACATGTTTGTTTCATAGTATCCATGTATTTATTTATATATCTGTTTTGCTTACGCACATGGGCTTCACTACATTCATATATTCATGTTATCATACCACAGATACACTTTATTCGTTGAGTACTTGCTGAGATGTTCTGACATCCCTGAGATTTGCCATCTCAGGTTTAGTGACAGATTTTCAGGATGAGCAGGACCGCAGCGGCTACCAGGACTTTACCGAAGATCAGTAACCTGTAGGTTTATTTCCTTTCTGTTAGTATTTAGTATGTGCGCCCTTATGGAACATTAGGACTTATGTATCTCTTTTGAATCTTATTTTATTTCGAATCTATTGTATCAGATCTTTAATTGCATCAATTATCTAGTGGACCCATTTTAGTATTCCTTGTGGTTTCATTGCAGCATGGTTATCAGTATTATTCCTTTTGGTAATGGATTTTATTTTTGACAGGTTAATCTAGACAGCCTTATGTGACTATGGAAGGATCTTTCCTTACCGTAGGTAGCACAGCTAGCCTTCGTCACTCTCCGTATTCCGTATTTCGGGAAGCGGGGCGTGACAGCTATCTAGTAGTGTTACCCGGCGACTATCCGCGTACAATACGAGATTGCGATGAAGTTTTGATCCGAATCGAAACTCCGTGGCAATCTATCAAAAGAGACTAAATTGCTTGATTTACAAAACACTAACTAGTTTTCACAAAACTAATTATTGTGGATTCCAAATGTTATATCACAGATCATTATCCACTAAACGATGTCAAACATTTCGATCGAATTATCAAATATCCAGAAAACCCAGAGACCTCAACGACTTGAGCCTCACTAAAAATACCAAGAAGATGCAAAATAACAAAATGGTGCATCATAAGAAATTAGAACCAACAAATCCATGAAAGTGCGGCGGAACCGCGGGCAAACAGGGGTTTGGGCCGTAGTTCCGCGGCGGTTCTATGGAGTCGTGGCCTCGTTTTTCTTGGGGCTCCATTAAAAACCCTCCATGATTTTCTGAATATTTTTAATTTCAAAAATTCCAACGTTTGAAAAAAATTTCAAAAACTAAGGAAATGTGGGTTTCGAAAAGTCGATCGAAAACTTTAACGTCGTGTAGGCCACTCCTAATGCTCTAGCCTAGCTCTGATACCATGAAAGTATGCCTTAGCACCACTACTAGGTTTTTAGAAGTATCAAGTATACAATTTTAAAAAATCTAGCGTGCTAATGCCATCCTAGAATCGAACTAGAGAATTAGGGTTTCTATGCATGTAAACAAACTTTACACTTAGTGAATAAAGAATACAACATTTGTAGATCGGTCCTTCACTTCTAAAGCTCCAAGTAGTAGTCCCTTAGCTCCAAGTAGTGGTCCCTAGAACTCTTTGTAGGCTCCACTTGGCAAAAGAAACGAGCTTGCTTAAGAATCTTCGAGGCCGAAGATGATCCACCTTGAGGAATCTCTAACTCAAGCTACCACTTCATTTAGAATTTTGTTTCTCTTTTTCTTTCTTCACCTCATGAAAAGCTAGAGAAGTAATATGAGATGAAGAAGATGAACTTATGAACAACCATGGTGAAAAAATATCTCAAATGATATTTGTAGAGACTTAACCATGGCTAAAGATAATGGTTGGATTAATAAATATCTAGAGTAAAACAAAATTAGTGGACTAAGTCAAGATTTCTACATGCTTCCACATGCATCTTAAGCCATGGCAATTTCCACCTAATTTTGGTTTATCCCTTAATAATTAAATCACCTAAATTATCTTTAGTTTGGTGTGAGTCTCATGCACCCATGTCCAATGTATCATCTACCATGACACAATAGAATATGTAATACATACATGTATGTATATATATATATCACACAATTATATATATCAATATATATATAAATCAAGAGAAGAAATTCTTTAGTGAGCTAATATTAGTTAACATATATTAATATATCAAATATATAAATATATATTAAATTATTAAATCAACACTTGATTTAATAATCCGGTTATATCATATATAACCGACTAATATCATTTATATCTATATCAAATATACATATAACAAATCATTGAATCAACACTTGATTCAATAATCCGGTTATATCACATATAACTTATATCGCGAGATCGAAATACGGTATCACATACACGTATTAATCAAGGTCCCGCACATATAACATATGTGCCCTACTTCGTTTCGCTTAAGCTAGGAAACCTCTGTGTGGGACTCTGATGACTCGTCAATACGCCAGCAGTAGGTAATGATCATATCAGTTACCCACAAGCCGTCAGCGGTACTAGCTGGACGTAACGGTTACCCAGGTATTGAGTGAATAGAAGATCAACAAGCAAGCTTGTCCAAACTCCCATGAATCCTACAAGTAACACTACCGTACAGTCCGGTCTCTTCATCTGATATGTCGCATATCGAGTCTGGGGGTGGTAAACGTCAGAGCCTAATAACTTGATAAGTCATGCCAATGTGCGGCTCATAACGGTTCGAGAAACTACTGATAACACCTACCAGTAAATCTCATCAACGGCCCTGGCCAAAGACTTCCTGTTATAGCCAATCGAGTATAGCGCAACATCAACTCCAAATACCGGGAGAGACGAAACCCCTCCTATCGCTCATTGCCTCCATATGACTGGGGACTGTACCTAAAATCCACCTGTTTGCATGACTCCTTTGAGCCGTGGTAGAGAAAAAATCAAAGCACAGTGGAAACCACACAAGACTCTATGACGATCTCGGGTCTACAGACTAACATGTACCAGTGTCACCAGAGAACAGCTATCTGACGATATGTATAATACCATGTAGGAGTTCTCGGCGAGTCCTGTTCGGTGTACCCATTCTCCGCACCTGCGTACAATCTTTGATGTCAAACACCAATGGATGTGGGATCATCCATCGCCCCATATAGGGTCACACACTAGTCTACTCTGGAATATCGATGCCCTGTCTCGATACTCCCTCGACTATAAACAATTAAAAGATGTGCTTACGGACTACCCAAGCCCCACTAGTATGATCGGCATCATAGTCCTGGCAGTCAAGCTAACATCCTAAGGGCTTTATCAATATATATCAGTGAGAGACGGTATAATAATACTAGTATACATGTTAAGACAAAGAGCAACCAGATAGTATACTATCATGTCGAAAAAGAAAGTCCTCTCTATATATGTCCAAGCATCCACTATAATATACAATCATGTACAATAATGGCCTCTAGGGCATACATATAACTAACAGTTACATACAGCTTGTTAGTTATATGTATGCCCTAGAGGCCATTACTGTACATTGGATGTATATTGTAGTGGATGCTGGGACATATATAGGTAGGACTTTCTTGCTCGACATGATAGTACGCTATCTGGTTGCGCTATATCTTAACATGTATACTTTCTGTCTCTCTGTTGCATGTTGATAAAGCCCTTAGGATGTGTACTCGACTTCCAGGACTATGATGCAGATCATACTAGTGGGGCCTGGGTAGTCCATGAGTACATCCTTCAATGTTTTTAGTCGTGGGAATATCGAGACGGGGCATCGATATTCCAGAGTAGACTAGCGTATATCTTCTCGACCCATGTGATGGGCGATGGATGATTCCAAATCCATTGGTGTTTGACATCAGAGATGGTATGCGGGTGCTCAGCGGAGACTGGGTACACTGAACGGACTCGCCGAGAACTCCCAGATGGTATTATACCTCACGTCAGATGGCAGTTCTCTGGTGACACTGGTACAGCTTAGTCTTTTGACCTGAGATCGTCATAGAGTCTTGTGTGTCTCCCACTGTGCTTTGATTTCCACCCTACCACGGCTCTACTGAGTCGTGCAAACAGGTGGTTTTTGGGTACAGTCCCGATTCACATGGAGGCAATGAACGATAGGAGGGGATTCGGCTCTCCCGGTATTGGGGGTTGATGTTGCGCTATGCTCGACTGGCCATAACTGGAAATCCCTGGCCAGGGTTGCAGTGATCTACTGGTAAGTGTTATCAGTAGTTTCACACATGTTATGGACCTCACGTCAGCATGACTTATCAAGCTATTGGGGTCTGACGTTTACCACCCCTAAGCGAGATATGCGACATATCAGACGAACAGACCGGACTGTACGGTAAGTGTTACTGGTTGGATTCACAGGAGTGTGAGCGGGCTTGCTCGTCGATCTTCTGATCGCTCAATACCCGGGTGGCCGTTACGTTTAGCAGACCGCTTGCGGCTTGTGGGTGTTTGATATGATCATCACCTGCTGCCGGCGTATTGACGAGTCTTTAGAGTCCTACACAGAGGTTTCCTGGCTCAAGCGAAACGAAATAGGAGCGCATATGAGATATGTGTGGGACCGAGAATAATGCGTGTATGTGATACCGTATTCTATTCTCGCGATGAATGTATTGATTGGTTGTATGCGATATAACCTAGTTATCGAATCGAAGATTGATTCGATAAGTCGATACATTGGATACTAGTCGGTTATATGCGACATGACCGGATCATTGAATCAAGTGTTGATTTAATGATTTAATGTATAATTATATATTTGATATATTACTTTACATTAACTAGTATTGGTTCACTCAAGATTGACTTTCTCACTTGAAATGCACAAGTTGTATATGTGATATATTTTTGTGCACTTGTTTGTATCATGTTTGATGATACATGCAAACTTGGGTTTGTGTAAGACTTAAACCATGTTTAGTGAATGGTTAGGGTTTCATTTCACTTATTTATTTATCTATTTATTTTTGTTTAAAAGAAAAAGGAAAACAAAATGGTTGCTTTCATACAAGAAGCTTCTTGATGCTTCATGCATCTTTGACTAAGTGACCATTTTTGTCTTCATCTCCTAACCCTAACCATTCAACTAAACCCTAGTTAATTCTCTACACTAAACCATGGTTGCAAATATGATAAGTATCATTTTATTTTCTATTTTCAATATACTTATCATATTCTTTTTCTTCTTCTTCTTCTTCTTCAACAAGAAGAAAGCTTGCTACCATTAATGGCAACATGAGAAAAATAGTGAGAAATCCAACTCTAAAGTGAACCCACTTCCTATTTCTTCATCCTCTATCACTTACCAAGTAGTATAGGGTGTTTTCTTCACAAGTTTCATGACTTGGTGAAGTAGGAGCTTGATCTTGAGTTGCCTCGACGTAGATCATCTTCGGCATCGAAGTCGACGACCTAGCCCGATCATTTCTCCGACGAAACCTTCGCCAGAGTCCGGATTCTGATAGGTACAGCGGAGGGACGTCATCACGGAGCCTAGGAAGTGGAGGACCGGATCTACAAAGGTTGTAGTCACTTTCCTTTAGCAATAAAGTTGTTTACTTGCTTGCATCGCCTTATCATCTAGTTAACGATCCGTATTAGGGTTTGTAGGCACATGAAATAATTTGAATTGAGCATGTTTGATCTGTTGTGAGACCTCATTTGTGTGCCTAGGAACCCTACAGTGGTATCAGAGCTTAGCTAGAGCCTTAGGGGATGCGTAGACGGAGTTAGAAGTCCGATCGAACCGAAACCCTAATGCAAAATTGCTCTCTGTACATTTTTTGAAATCGGGGATTTTTGAGAATTAAAAATATGCAGAAAAATCAGCAGGAGTTTCTATGAATTACTGTGAAGCACGTGCGCCTGATTCAATCAAAGCGCGGCGAAATCGCGGCATTAGCATGGCTAATGCGGCGGTTCCGCGGCCATTTAGTCCCCTCTTTCATTTAATTTTACACAGTAATTCCTATTTTGTAGTGCTGGTTTTCCTGGGAATTTTTAATCTGAACTCAAGAGTTGAGTTTTCTGGGTTGTATTGGGAGTTCGGAGATTCGATCGGACTGTCTAATTTTGTCTGTGTTTTTTCCGGGTAATTTTAGAATATGTTAAAAGTTCGACCAGATATAAATACCCACTTTTTCCCCTGCCGGGAAATTTCCAATTGTTGGACTTTTCCGTAGTTTAATGACGTTCTAAGTAGTGCAAGTAATGCGATGGTCCCTCTAGAAGACAACAAACCTTAACTCGATTATGTGACCGTCTTGAACTGCCCTTTCAACCCTAGGGTTTGGGGCAGTACGGCGTGCCACATGTGAGGCGTTGGCTTGACCCTTCTACGGCTGGACTGTTAGTACTGAGGCACGAAATGAATGTTTTTTAAACTTATTTCATGTGTTGAGCTGTTTCGGGAAAACTTGGGTGTTCGATTGTTCGATCGGAAAGTTTAACATTTTCTATTTACCCGGAATGTGATACAACATTTGGAATTCACAAGTTGTTATGAGATAACTGAATGAATGTTATAAACATAGCAGTTTAGTCTCACTTGATCGGTTGCCACGGAATTTTGATGTGATCAAAAGTCCGTCGCAATCACGTAGCGTACGCGGATACTCGCCAGTAAACTTAATAGACAGCCTCACCCCATAGCCCCGACCAAGTGACTGTAGGAGAACCCCGTCGCCGAAAGCATCCGTTCGGGTGCTCGCGGCAGCGGTGTTCCACTTTGGTGCACTTCGTCGACGGCGTCGGGGGTGCAGCCGCCTACTAAAGTTTGCGACGAGCATTCGATCAGGATGTCGGGAATCTTGTTGAATTGCCCGACTTGATATTGAAAAGAGTTTTCGATAATGAGACTAAAATGCGGGGTTTATAATTGTTAGGCATGTGATGTCTAAGGAATTCATTTGATTAGGCATGCGATGTCTGAAGAGTTTGCGGATTCCAACTGTTGTAGTTTTACACTTTCTTTTCTGCGACCGTAAATGTAATATGTGATATCGCCGGTTTCGTTGCTATATATCAACGACAATTGGGATACGCATGTTTACTTACGTTGATGACATGTGATGTTATGTGTTGGTGGATATGTTATATTGGATCGTCGTGTTTGAATAGCCGGGGGTTTTTTATGTGAGATGAGTGTTTTTCATTTTCATTCATGTAAAAACTTGTATGTAATATTCTTTTATTGGGGCACTTCCAGGTTGCGGATGATGTCACCATTTGTATATTATTTACTTTTCCGCATTAGGATAGACCCAAGGAGGGGAGCACAAGTAACCGGGTTCTAGGGTCCAGTGGGAGACCATCTCGAGGAGTCGAGTCCGGGTCTCCTAACCCTAGAATTGGTAGGGTTGCTTGCCGCTCTCGTAGAGGTCTAAGGGTGCGGGATTGGCTATTCATCACGACCGTGGAATCCGTGTTTTATACTGGCTCGTATTAAAACACGGACGTCCTAGTATATCCAATATTTCATATGATATTTTCTGCTGCGTTATCTGTGATGTGATCATGTGATTTGTTCAGATAGATATGGTATATAGTATATATGATATATTATATAGACGTTGCTTATGTTTTACACCCGCGCTAGCCCTGCCTCGTTCTGGCGTTAGTTACCTAACCTAACGGTGCAGACGGGACATCGAGGCGAATGCGGATGGCATAAGCGTACGTTATATTTATCTGTGATGTTTAGGTGGACTTAAATGATGGGATATTCATTAATGAGATTAATGAAAGAAAATAAACCTAATTGATGTTGTGGAATCGAATTTCAAAAATAAAAACAGGTAGCTACAGTTCTTGCTTTGCATCGCGGTGTTTCTTGTAGAACATCCTGCACCTTATTCGATGAGGAAAGGACCGAGATCCCTTCACCGGGAGTGACTCCTTTAGCAATAACTGGCAGATGCTACACACTCGGTTTGTCTTTTGATTGCTTCTATAGTTTCTGCTTTGCACAGTGATATATATGATATATCCCGCACCTCATTCGACGAGGAAAGGGCCGACGATCCCTTCACCGGGAGTGACCCCTTTAGCAAAACTAGAAAAGCCTCAAAAACACTCCATTTAAAACCATTTGATTCCGCAACGAGATCAAGTTTAAAGCGTTAAAGGTTTTCATAAAAACCATTCGCAACCCTCCGTCATTTTAGGAAGTAGAGTACTTAGTATTCGTGCTGTGTTTGTTGACCTTAGTTAAGGCACAGTGTACGGTAGCTAAGTGATGTCTTCCTACACCGCATATGATGCGATTAGTTAGGACAGTCGCGTGACTTTGTTGACCTTAGTTAAGGGTCATATGGGTGGGTCTAATTAATCACGAAATGACGGGTAGAACTTGACTAGTGCTTATGATTTGTTGACCATAGTTAAGGTCATAAGCGCTAGGGGTAAAAACCATTATCGGGAGTTTCAAGTGTTGAAATTTGCAATGAGATTGCATACCTTCTATATGATAGTTGGATCCCGATACCCACTGCGAGTAATTATTACTCCTGGGAGAGTTTTGCACTTTACAATTAGCCGATCAAGTAGGTGTCTAGAAAGGTGTTAACGGGGTTACGCCTCTGGGAAAACGAGGTTTACAGTAATTAGGTCCGTGCAAAAGCACGGGGAACCTCCCTCAAAGTACCGACACTGGCCTGGCTGAAAGATTGGCGAACTTGTAGAGTGTGATTAATCCCGGCTAGTCTTTCCTTTTAGGGTTTGAAGGAAGATTTGATAAAAAAAAGTGGGAGCCATCCTGATTAGATAAAATAATAACCAATCTATTCTTGGAAGAGCGCACGTTGAGTGTTTTCTTCTCTCTCTCTCTCCAGGTAGCGACCATATCATGCCTTAATCAAGATAATAATATGGATGTATTGACCGAACCCGCTTGTTTTACTGAGCTGGGGAATGTTGGTCCCGCTCCAACTTATAATTGTTATAAGGCAGAGCAGGAAATAGAGGAATACCAGAATTCCTATGCCGCCCAAACGAAGAAAGTGCATATGATGCATCTCCTTCGGGTGTGTTCATTACAAAGAACTGTTTCTCAGTATCCTCTGCATCCTGGGTATTTGATACCAGATCAGGATCCCAGATATGTAATCTGTTACATAGAGCTACAGAAAGGTAGAAAACTGAGAACGGGTGATAAGTTTCATGAGACAGAGAACGGGGCAAGTGTTGCAGCCAAGTCTGTTGGTCACTGTCACCCTGTATTACCAGTACATTGATTCTGAACAAATGTTATTAGATACCGAACCTGATAGACAAAATCATATCAGTCTCTTTATTAGTAAAGAAATGATAAAATTTTGTATTGTTGGATAATATTTTGAACATTTCCTATATCAAAAGTTGATCGGTTCAGGCACGTTATCTAAAAGCATTGACATTCTAAATCAAACTACAGTTCCTAGTATACGTAACACACACAAGAGGAAGAGTTCAGATATGAACGATTCCTTCTTGAGGTATTGTAGACTAGGTCATATCAATGTGACCCGACTAGCTGAAGTTACATTTTAGATGCATATTTAAATCAGTTTGAATATACATCTTATGAAACTTGCCAGTCATGTCACAAAGATTAGATGACCATAGCTCTGTCTATTGGAAACAGAGAAAGAGTTAGTAAACTCTTGGGACTGATACATGATGATGTATGTAAGGTCTCCTGTCTACAGATGCTAGGACCGGTTCTTTGTACTTCATTACATTCTCTGATAGTCTCTCAAGATTCATCCATATGTTCCTGTTGAAACATAGGTCCGAACCTTTTGAGATATTCACAGAATATAAGCTAGAAATAGGAACCAATACGGGTATAAGTATTATTTCCTTTGATGTGATCAGGGAGGAGAATACTTGTGCATGGAATTCTTCGACTATTCTAAAGGAGAATGAGATTCTCTCTCAGTATTACTCCTCTGAATACACCACAGCACAACGGTGTATCAGGACGGAGCAATCGCACCGTATTAGATATGGTGTGCTCTATGATGAGTACTACTGAGTTACCTATTTCCTTTTAGGGGTTGTGCACTTGAGAAGCTACATACCTATTGAATTGGGTTCGAATCAAATCAGTGCCTACCACTCCATATAAGATATGGTATGGGAAGAGCCTATCTCTTAAGTAAGTTAAGATTTGGGATTGTCCGGCCTACGTCAAAAGCAAAATCCGGACAAGATCGAGGCAAGGTCAGTTCTGTAGAATTGGAAAGGTTCCAGCTATACAGAACTGCAGCTGATGATTTGACAGAACCAAAGGATTCAATAGTTCCCGACGAACCTCAGCCTCTCCGCCGATCTGGTAGGGTTCCTCATCCGCCTGAGAGATACCTCGGTTTCTCGATGACAGTGGGAGCGAGGAATGCATCATGAGATGATGACCCAACTAGTTTTGAGCAGGCCAACAAGAGTAAGGACTCTGTAAGAATGGCTGGATGCTTAGCGATTAGAGATGGAATCCATGTACACCAACAAAGTATGGACTTTGGTTGCTATATCTGAAGGGTTAAATCCCCATCAGGAGCAAGTATATCTTGAGAAGATTACTTGGTGTAAATGGAAAAGTTGAGACTTTCAAAGCTAGACTTGTTAAAGGTTTTCGTCATCAACCAGGCATGGATAATGATGAAACCATTTTCCAGGGACTATGCTTAAGTCCATCCAGATCCTACTTGCCATTGCTACATACCATGACTACGATATCTGGTGGTTGAGTGCCATGACTACTTTTCTAAATAATGATTTAGAAGAGAACGTCTATAAGAACACAGCCAGAGGGCTTCGTAAACAGTGGGAGCAGCGGAAACGTGTGCAAGTTGCTTTACATAATAAAGCAGGCATCGCGGAGTTGGAACGTCTGTTTTGATGTGATAGTCAAAGTGTTTGACTTCATCAAAATGATAGATGAGCCTCGTATATACAAAAAGATAGTAGGGAGTATGGTGGTGATCCTCATAGAGTACGTAGATGACATACTCTTGATAGGGAAGGAGTTTCCTATACTACGCTCGGTCAATCTCCTCTTATCACAAGGATTCTCCAAATAGGATAAAGGTGATACCTCCTCGATCCTGGGGAGAATCACTGGAAAATTTCCAGAGTGATAAGGACGACTGAATGTCAGTCGCATGCATTGTCTTTACCCTCAGTAGAGGGACGGTATGTTGGAAGAGTTCCAAGCTAGATACCGTGGCAAACTGGACGATAAAGGCTGGTAACATCGCTATTAAAGATACTACCAAAGAGGCAGTTTGGGTGTATATTGGTTCATGAGATGAACTAGGTTCCTATCATTGTATGACAATGAAAGTGTGGCTTTGGCCCAGGAACCCTGGTCCGATCAGTGACCCAGACATATTCTGAGGCAGCATCACCTGATCATGGAGATAGATGATCTCCAGGGTGATCGAGGTTAGGAGAGTAGACTCAGAGGACAACACGGCGGATCCACTCACAAAGGCTTTTTCCCAGAGAGAGACTTATATGGGATGGTTGAGTATGTGATACGGCAACCACTGCTACAGATGGCCCTAGTGCAAGTGGGAGATTGTTAGTTATATGTATGCCCTAGAGGCCATTACTGTACATTGGATGTATATTGTAGTGGATGCTGGGACATATATAGGTAGGACTTTCTTGCTCGACATGATAGTACGCTATTTGGTTGCTCTTTATCTTAACATGTATACTTTCTGTCTCTCTGTTGCATGTTGATAAAGCCCTTAGGATGTGTACTCGACTTCCAGGACTATGATGCAGATCATACTAGTGGGGCCTGGGTAGTCCATGAGTACATCCTTCAATGTTCCTAGTCGTGGGAATATCGAGACGGGGCATCGATATTCCAGAGTAACTAGCGTATATCTTCTCGACCCATGTGATGGGCGATGGATGATCCCATATCCATTGGTGTTTGACATCAGAGATGGTATGCGGGTGCTCAGTGGAGACTGGGTACACTGAACGGACTCGCCGAGAACTCCCAGATGGTATTATACCTCACGTCAGATGGCAGTTCTCTGGTGACACTGGTACAGCTTAGTCTGTTGACCCGAGATCGTCATAGAGTCTTGTGTGTCTCCCACTGTGCTTTGATTTCCACCCTACCACGGCTCTACTGAGTCATGCAAACAGGTGGTTTTTGGGTACAGTCCCGATTCACATGGAGGCAATGAGCGATAGGAGGGGATTTGGCTCTCCCGGTATTGGGGGTTGATGTTGCGCTATGCTCGACTGGCCATAACTGGAAATTCCTGGCCAGGGTTGCAGTGATCTACTGGTAAGTGTTATCAGTAGTTTCACACATGTTATGGACCTCACGTCAGCATGAATTATCAAGCTATTGGGGTCTGACGTTTACCACCCCTAGGCGAGATATGCGACATATCAGACGAACAGACCGGACTGTACGGTAAGTGTTACTGGTTGGATTCACAGGAGTGTGAGCGGGCTTGCTCGTCGATCTTCTGATCGCTCAATACCCGGGTGGCCGTTACGTTTAGCAGACCGCTTGCGGCTTGTGGGTGTTTGATATGATCATCACATGCTGCCGGCGTATTGACGAGTCTTTAGAGTCCTACACAGAGGTTTCCTGGCTCAAGCGAAACGAAATAGGAGCACATATGAGATATGTGCGGGACCGAGAATAATGCATGTATGTGATACCGTATTCTATTCTCGCGATGAATGTATCGATTGGTTGTATGCGATATAACCTAGTTATCGAATCGAAGATTGATTCGATAAGTCAATACATTGGATACTAGTCGGTTATATGCGACATGACCGGATCATTGAATCAAGTGTTGATTTAATGATTTAATGTATAATTATATATTTGATATATTACTTTACATTAACTAGTATTGGTTCACTCAAGATTGACTTTCTCACTTGAAATGCACAAGTTGTATATGTGATATATTTTTGTGCACTTGTTTGTATCATGTTTGATGATACATGCAAACTTGGGTTTGTGTAAGACTTAAACCATGTTTAGTGAATGGTTAGGGTTTCATTTCACTTATTTATTTATCTATTTATTTTTGTTTAAAAGAAAAAGGAAAACAAAATGGTTTCTTTCATACAAGAAGCTTCTTGATGCTTCATGCATCTTTGACTAAGTGACCATTTTTGTCTTCATCTCCTAACCCTAACCATTCAACTAAACCCTAGTTAATTCTCTACACTAAACCTTGGTTGCAAATATGATAAGTATCATTTTATTTTCTATTTTCAATATACTTATCATATTCTTTTTCTTCTTCTTCTTCTTCTTCAACAAGAAGAAAGCTTGCTACCATTAATAGCAACATGAGAAAAAGAGTGAGAAATCCAACTCTAAAGTGAACCCACTTTCTATTTCTTCATCCTCTATCACTTGCCAAGTAGTATAGGGTGTTTTCTTCACAAGTTTCATGACTTGGTGAAGTAGGAGCTTGAGCTTGAGTTGCCTCGACGTAGATCATCTTCGGCATCAAAGTCGACGACCTAGCCCGATCATTTCTCCGACGAAACCTTCGCTAGAGTCCGGATTCTGATAGGTACAGCGGAGGGACGTCATTACGGAGCCTAGGAAGTGGAGGACCGGATCTACAAAGGTTGTAGTCACTTTCCTTTAGCAATAAAGTTGTTTACTTGCTTGCATCGCCTTATCATCTAGTTAACGATCCGTATTATGGTTTGTAGGCACATGAAAAAATTTGAATTGGGCATGTTTGATCTGTTGTGAGACCTCATTTGTGTGCCTAGGAACCCTACACAGCTAGTGCCGCTGACGTGCTTATGATTAAACCCACTGCCAGCGTATTGACGAGTCTTTAGAGTCCTACACAGAGAGTTTTTCCGGTTCAGGCAAAATGATGTGGTAACCGTATATTTATACGTGCAGGGTTCCGATTAGATATGTGTGCTAGCCACACGGACTTCAATCGGGCGGATGATAATACTTGCCGGCGTAGGATTAAGCCGGATTATTAAATCAAGTTTTGATTTAATAATTTACATATATATTTCGATATTTATATTCTAGTATTATGTTCATTGTATTTTTCTATTTCTTGGGTATTCGTATTTTGATACGAATACAGGCATGTATTTGCGGGGACGTATTCTTGTATTTATACAAGAATACTTTTAGAAGAAGCACAGCTCATTTCTAGGATTTTTTTTTAAAGAAAATATGAAATGAGATGGAAAAGAGAAATGGTGGAGGGTATAGGCAAATGAATTATGAATTCATTTGCAAATACTATTTAAGCATGGTTGTAGTTTTAAAATGGAAAAATTCTTTTAACAAAAGAAAGTAAGCATGCTTGAATTTGTGAAGACTTTTATTCATTCCACCATTCTTGCTTCTCTCTCTTCCATGACTCCTTCTTCTTCATCTTCAACCTTTTCATGAGTTGAGAATCATGAAGATAATGAGACAGAAAAATGCTAGAACACTCACACACATCACTAAGCATCCAAGATTAGCAATCTCGGATCTTTAGTTACTTCATTGATGAAATTGAAGCTTGAGCTTGGTTCCCTCGGGTGGATCATCTTCGGCGAAGGAGAACCGGCTTGTAAGCGCGATCCGGAGCTCTTGAGAGCATGCTAGAGTCCAATCCAATTAGAGAAAATGAAGACGCTACAAAGCTTGTAATTTCTATCTTGTTGTAGTGCTAGTTTAGGTGTTTGCTTTAGATTTAGGGCATAAGTTTTTAGTGCCATTAAAATTTTTGTTTTCGGATCCCCCATTGACCGCGAGTTAGCAGTGATGGCACTAGGAACTTTCAATGGTATCAGAGCCACCCAAACACCCTAAATAAGATTGTTACGACTTCCAAATCCCGCCATTTTTGCTCCGCAAAAATTGTTTCTAAAACCAGTGAGAAAACCATGCTAAACTTAATGTTTTGACTCCCCACGGGCTCTCGGTTTGGACCGAGATGCCTCCGGGAGGTGCGCGAGGACCTCGGGGATGTATCGGCGAGACCTAAGGAAGGCCCACACCCTTGAGACCACCCTAATGGTGGCCTTGGAGGGTAGGGACCCGAAACTGCCTCAGAAGGCAGTTTCGGGTCTGCCTACCCCTTAGGCCACCTTAGGATGGACTAGAGGGTGGGTACCCCCTCTGGGTCGACGTTAATTTCATGTTAGGGTCTCTGCAAAGTTTTAGCTCAATCCAAGGTTATTTTGGACTCCCGGAGTGGTTTTTAGCATGGAATTTTGGTCGGTTTTTAGCACACTTAATTTTCGGTGTTTTGAAAATTGAAGTGCTGGCTATATGTGTGCGGTATTCGATATTCGTAGGCTTTATGATGGTTGCGTGTATCATAACATTTGGTAAAATTTCGTCTAATTGCTATATGTATCAATTAAACGGGGTTACGGAATTGATACTCGCAAGTTTGCATGTTCAGTGATGAATGATGCTTAGTGGTTATGGTCATATTGGATTTCTCGCGATGGATAGCCCGAAGTGTGTAGTATTAGATGTAATTCTCTATGGTGTAATGTATATTCATATTGCATAGCGAGCGTCCGACATGTGGACTGCCATCACTGCGGCTTGTATTATTCTTTGGGGCGCGTCCAAGTTGCGGACGTAGTCACCGTTGTATATTCAGTTTTTCTATTACGTGCACTAGGATTAACCAGCGGTGTAGTGCTCGAGTAGCCGGGTTCTAGAGGGAAACGGGTGTCATGCTCCACTTCCCAGAGTGCACTAAGATAGGCACGTAACAGAACCAACCATGCTACCTATGAATAGGAAATATCCCTCCACAGTCACATTACAGCTTAGAGATATCAAGAACAGTAAAATAATAAACAACTATCTAATACATGTCCATGAGCCAGAATAACGAGTCAAGAATAAAAATAATGCGGAAGCAAAAAGATCCAATACAAAACACCTGGAAAGTAAAACTGGATACTAACTGGGTTCACACGGCTCGGCCTGACGGCGGAAAATACTCCTGATCAGCCTGCGACAAAGGTAAAGGATCTGGGCCATGCAAAATCCAGACGTCAGTGCGTCATAATATCAAGCAATAATAAAATCAAGGAGTAACAAGGCATGTGGGTACGAGTATGAATGGTAAAACAGGTATAACAGTAATATGAATAGTGACAGTGAAGGGTAAGGCACAGGTGGTGTGCAGTGAGTAATCTAAACTGGTCTACTGGGTTAACTACTCTCAAGTCTTTGAAATCAATTTTATGAATCATCGATGTAACTCAATAGTATCCCGTGCATGCCCGGGACCACGGTCAAGATTCTCGGGCTGAATCCGAGACGTGCCACTAGGCAGTAAAAGGTAGTATGTAACGATGAATGATGTCAGCAGTATCATCCCAGGGCTGGCCTAGGTCGTAAAACTGATCAGTATAAGGTATCGAACTGTCGAGTTACAAGTCAGGTTTCATCATTGATTTCTTCATACCCCCAAGTTATGTGTTCAAGTCAGGTATTGATAAATCTGGAGTTAATGCCAACACAGGATCAGGCAAGTACAGGTTTGTCTAGATAGACAACAGGAAATGTCCGTAGGGACAACAGGTCAAGATTGTCGGCATTAGTAACAAGATCAGGTAATGTGTCAAGCTGTGGTACATCAGGTCATGTCAGGTAGTGTATATGGATCCAATCATGTCAAGTAGTGCACAAAGTCAAGTCGTGTCACGTAGTGGTGTATCAAGTCATGTCAGGAGTGCACAAGTATCATGTGGATGCTCATAATCAAACTATAATAAGCATGGTTACACAAAAACAAGTATGGGGTACTAATGAAACAATAAATGGAATAATGTGATATGGTATGCAAAAAGATATAAATTTAAAGATATGGATGCACAGTTATCGATTAGGGTTACATTTATAGTTCCAACACTAATTAGGATACACTTTATTAAACATGGAATGTTAATATCACAGTATTATGTATTAATGTAATCTATGGATGCAATTATATATATATATATATTAGACGAGATGGATGCAAATAGGTATCCGAAAGGTTATAAACTATAAAATGGTACTATGGGATGTACAACTAAGCAATATGTGATATAAATATTGATATGGATGCAGTACAATGTAATCTAGTATGCAACAAGATAGGTTTTCCATGACCTAGATCTTAAAATGATATAAACGGATGCAACGGAACATCGAAACGTTATAAAATGAAACATGTGGTACTAAATTAAACTACAGGTATGATATATATTTAAATAGGTATATAATGAATTATATAGTATGTAGCAAGATTAACTTGCCTGATGGATCACGATACGGATACGCGCTGCAACGTCTAATGTCGGTAAAAGTTGCAATGCACATACGGCGCAAACGGGACTGAACCAAGCAATGCAGGAACGGACCACGCTGGATAGGGATGTCCACTGGGTAGCCCGGATCGGCGGCGGCGAGTACGGCTCCGGCGGTGATCGGAAACATGCGAATCCAAGAAATCAAGAAAAGAAGATGAAGGAGAAAAGAAGAAAAAGAAGAAGCTAGGATTTAGTGCTCTGGGGTTTGGGACAGAGGCGAAGACAGAAAGGGTGATGACGACGAGGCCACGTCAGCGATGGTGTCGCCGGCGATGACCGGGGAGATAAGAAACAAGGAGAAGAAAAGAGAAGGAGAAGTAGAGGAAGAAGAAGAGAGAAGGGGAAGAAGGCTTGGGTTTCTGGGTTCAGAGAAGAATGCAAGGGGAAGATGATGATGGTGGTGGGATGACTGGGGTCGCCGGAGGCGAGGGATCGGCCAAGGTAGTGGGATCACGGCAAGGCAAAGGGTGAATCTTTCTTGGGTTCTATGGTTTCTTGAAGTCGGGCTCGGTGCAAGGGAGAGGAAGAGAGGAGAAAGGAGAGGGATAGAGGGTGGAGGCGAGGTCGAAAGATCGCCGGCGGCGAGGGATGCAGGTGAGGGTTCGGATGATGGTTCGAAGGTGGTTGGAGTTTGGTTGTTGGGGTGTTTGCAAGGGCTCGGGATTTGGAAGAAGAGGAGAGGAGAAGGTGGAGGTCGAGAAGGGAGATGGTACGAGGGAAGGCCGACGGTGGAGGTCGACGGCGATGATAGGTGAAAGTGGCGGTGATAGGTGCAGTGGGGTTCGACTTGGGGGTCCCGATGGATTGTGGGGAAGAAGGTGAGGTTGGGGATGGCGATGAGATGGTGGAGACGAGGGTGAGGCGACGAGGGCGAAAGCAGGGACGCGAGGCTCAGAGGAAAAGAAATAAAGAAGGAGAAGAAGAAGAGAGAGGAGAGAGAGTACGTGAGTAAATTAGAGAGGAGAATAATAAAATAATAAAAAATATAATATAAAGAGAGAGAGAGAGACAGGGAGAGAGAGAAGAGAAAGAAAGAGAGAGAGAAGAGATATCGAGATAAGAGAGGGGGAGAGAGAAAGAGATAGAGAGAGATAGAGATGAAAGGGAGGGAGGGAGAAAGAGATAGAGAGAGATCAAGATGAGAGAGGGGGGATGAACAGTTAGGAGATATAAGGTTGGCGTTTTGTGGGAGGGAGAGAAAGAGAGAAAGAAAGAAAAGAAGAGAGGGAGAAAGAGAGAGGGAGTGTGGGGCCACGGCCAGAAGAAGGGAGCTGGGGTTGCGCTAGAAATGTAATTAGGAATTAAGATTTAAAATTTAAAAAAGATTTTAGTTTGTTATATTTAACAGGTAACGAGATTTAAATATATAATAAATTTGAAATTAGGCGGGATACAAAATATTCCAAAACGCGCCCGGGTCGGGTCTAAAAATTCAGATTTAAAATACGAAAAATATATGTGACTTTCAAAATTCAAATGAATGCCCGTAACGAAAATGCATACCCCCAAGAACGGATGCACGTACGTGCGCGTAGCCATCCAAAAACGTCCGTTTCACTGAACGGGACGAGAACAAGATGCGCGGATGCTACCACGGAGTTAGGGGTATCATGCAAGCTATGTTATGTAATTTTGAAAGTATTTTACGTGACATAAAATGTTATATAGTAAAATATGCGATGCCAAATGAAATGCCAGTATACAGTATACATGAAATGCACATGTCTATGTAACAAGTCAAGGTAATTCATAAATATGAATCAAACAGGTTCAAGCAAGCGGGTCGGGTCGAATGCAATATAAAATGTAAAATACCATTCATACCCAAAACACGATAAATCAATAAAATACCACAGATCAGTAAATACGGGAACTGGAAATGGTATAAATGAACTAGGTTGTTACAACGGGCCTCCATCTCATGGCGTTGAGACCGAGGTGCCATACTCTAGAATTGGCGGGCTATTCGCCGCACTCGTAGGGGTAGGATTGATCCGTGGAGGGGTGCCCAAGTCATCAGATTTTGGAAGTGCTGGGTGGCCCATTCACTTCGTTGATTGGGCTGTCTAGCTTCTGGGATTGGTGGGTGGCTTGCCGCACTCGTAGGGGTCTAGGTTCCGATACTACGGGCTATCCACACGACCGGGAAAATTACATTTTATATTTGGCTCTGTTGAAATGTACTTCTCCTAGATTATCCGCATTTCCATACTGTGTTTGCTTCTGCTGTGATACTTCTGTGATGTTACTTGATATCATTCGTGAGACGAATGTTGCTATATATATTATATATATCTAATAGACGCTATATATATTTTGCATCCACACTAGTCCTGTCCCCGTCCTTGCGTAAGTTAAGTTACCTTACGATGAAGACCCGGGACCCTGTAGCGAATGCGAATGGCATATATGTGCGTGATTATTTTCGTTTCTCTCTAGCATGATAAGTTTAATTGATGGGACTGCGTTAATTTTGAATAATGCAAGAAAAACAAACCTAAATGATGTTGTTGGAACCACTTTTAAAACTACTCGGTTTTTTTCAAAACCATAGTCGTACTCTTTTTCTTTGCATAGAGGTATTCGGTTAGGAATATCCTGCACATCATTCTATGAGGAAAGAGCCTTGATCCCTTCGCAGGGAGTTTGCTCTTAAGCAAAAGTTTATATTACTGGTTTTAAAAGCGGAGCCTAAACAACTCCTTTTCAAAAACTGCTCGAGTTCCTTCAACGAGATCAAGTTTATTACGTTAAAGGTTTGTCGCCAAAAACCAGTCGTAGACCTCCGTCATTTCAGATTAGTATTGCTTAATATTCGTGCTACGTATGTTTACCTAGTCAAGGCGTAATGTTCAGTAGCTATGTAGTACTTTTCTGCTGCATGGTAATGCGATTGGTTAGGACAGTTGTACGGTCATTTTGACCTAGTCAATGGCTCGTACTGGTGGGTCTAACTAATCCAGGATAATGATAGGTTGAACTTGACATGCGACTTATGATATGTTGACCTAATCAAGGTCATAAGCCGCTTGCGGTAAAAACCATATTGGGAGTTTCAAATATAAGGGAAACTTGTCGAGTTTGCGCATACCTTCTGGAGTGTGGTAATTTTGGTCGACTTTCGTCAAAATTATCACACAATGATAGTTGGGTCCCGATTCCCACTGATGAGTAGGTGTTACTCCTCGGGACATCCCGACTAATTCTCCTTTTAGGTGAAGGAGAATTCGAGGAAACAGTGGGAGCCATCCTGATTAGATAAAGTGATTAACCAATCTAATCTAGGTTAGAGTTCACGCTGAGTGTTTCTTTTCTCTCTCTAGTTTGCGACCATGGCCTACCTTAAACTAAAACTCGTTAACCAAGTTAACCGAAGCTTCTTACACACTTTGGCTTAGGATTGTTATGATTCACGACAAAGTCGCATACATCCCTGTTACTCCTACTTTCCCATTGCTTTTCTCCAAAACACTCCATATCACTATGAAGATGTAGGGTTACGATAGCTCCTTGGCCATCTACCGTGGCCGGTGCGGAACAAAAACCGGCGTCTAAAAATTTTGGCGCTAACGAATCCGTCAAGATCGAACCATAAACCTTTACTAGCTAACTACAAAGTTCTAAACTATGGTGATATAAGGTTATACCAAACAAACCAAGTCCTTCGGTCTTCCATCATCTTCCTTAGCTCCTTGAGGCGTGCTCGATTGAACTTGGCCGCCGGTCTTCCATCGTCGAAGATGATCCACCCGAGAGATGTAGCTCATGGCTCTAGCTCCATATCAAAATCATGTGGAGCAACTAGGGATTCTAGGTTGCTAATCTAGAATGCCTAGGATGTAGTGAGTGTTCTAAGTGTTTATCCATCTCGTCTCCTCTTTTGATTCTCAACTCATGAGATTGTAGAGAGGAGGTTAAGCATGAAGGTAGAGGAACTTAAGAAACTCTAGAGAGGAAGTGAAGCTAATGGTGAGGTGAAGAAAATCCCATCTCAAAATAATGAGCCAACCATGGAGAGAGAAAATGAGAGGGTGGGTTTTGTAAAACATTTCTTTCCAATATAATATCAAGCCCATGCTTAAATAGTTTGTACAAATGAATTAATAATTCATTTGTGTACACTATGCAAGCATGGTTCTCACCATACTCCCCATCATTTCTTTTCCACCTCATTATCCATTTAAAATAAATGGTCAAACAAAAAATGAGGTGTCCACCTTCTAGAATGTTATCTGTAAAAAAATACAAATTACATTCTACTGTATATACATACCTGTATTCGTACCGAAATACGAATACCCAAAGAGATAGAATAATACAAAGAACATAATACTAGAATATACTGTAAGTCTACGGTAGCGCCCCGGCCGTCTAACAGACGCCAAATGCGGAACAAAAACTTTTTACAACTGACGCTATCGCGTACTATAACCCGGATCTACCATTAAAGCTAAACTAACAAACTACAAAATGGGTAGAAATGTTATACCGAATGATCCGAGTCCTTCGGTCTTCAACCATCATCCCACGCTTCGTTGCGGCTGCTCCGATCTCCAGAATCTCCAGTCTTCTCGTCCAGGTGGCACCACGTCGACGGATCTTTAAACGGGCTCCCGCCTCTGAACCGAGGCAACTCGGTCGTCAAGTTTGCTAAAAGAGACGGCCAAGATGATGTAGAGAATGAGTAGAACACTTTGTCTCGTTATGTCCAAGGCTATGGATGAACGGTTAATGAAGTTGCCTTTTGGATCGAGTGGAAATATGAAATGAGTATGCTTAATTTCCATGAACCAAATAACTATATCTTTTTTCTAACAACCATGAACCTCCACCAAAAGAATGGCCGGCCAAATATATAGAAGGAGGGAGGTGAGTGTAGGAGCAAGTGGTGATCATTAGAAAAGCTTCTCACAAAAGATCAAGAGGAAATATCTAAGCAAGAACAAAAAACATTAATGAAAAGGTGACTCGCTAATTACACCTCATCATCCAATTAATGCAAGATGGTGACTCACTAATCTAGTCACCAAAACAAGAAGCTTCCACTAATGACTCACCTCATGACTCACCCTCAAGAAGAAAAGATAAATCCGCATTTAACCGAATGTTAAATACGGCTGATAGAAAACTGGAAACGGGCAACTTCCAAAAGTGATCCTGAAACGAATTTCAGGATAACCCCGTAATAGTATAAACATACCCGCATTTGTATTACGACCGAATACAAATGCATCTGAGACAAAGATATTATATCTACACAGTATAATACTCGGATCCGGCTTAAACCAAAGCCGACCAGTATTATCTGCCAGAAAAATGACACGTGCGAAAACGCACGTGCATTTTCCGAACCTTGCCATAATTCCATACGGCCTCTATAACGTTTCGCCCGAACTTGGGAAACTGTCTGTGGGGAACTCTAATGACTCATCAACACATTGGCACTGGGTATAACCTCTAGCACGTCAGAGGTACAAGCTGTACGTAACGGTTGCCTATGTATTGATTGGAAGGGAAGCTGACGAGCGAACCCATCCATAAACCCTACTGAGCCTAACAGTGACAATATACATACAGTCCAGTCCGTTCGTCTATGAGTATCGCATATCTGCCTAGGGGGCTGGTAACGTCAGACCCCCAATAGCGGTATAAGTCGTGTCAGAGAGTGGCCCAGAACACCCTGAGATACTACTGGAGTACCTACCAGTAAATCTCCTGCCTCGGCCGAGGGCTTTGTGTAATGGCTCTCCTAGACACAGCGCGATCTCACCCCCAATACCGGGAGAGACGAATCCCATGCCGATCCGCTCACTTGCCTCCATGTGGCTCGGGACTGAACCCAACTAAAACCTGTTTGCACAACTCCTTTGAGCGTGGTAGGGTAGTAATCTAAGCACTGTGGGAACTCACACGAGACAAATAACGATCTCAGGTTGATGAACTAACCTGTACACATGTCACCAGGGAACTGCTATCTGACGATATGTATAATACCAACTAGCATGTTCCCGGCGAGTCATGTCCGGTGTACTCATAACCTAATGAGCACCTGTATACATCTTAGGTGAACTTACTGACACCAATGGCTTGTGAGACCGGCCATCGCCCCTCGTCGGGGTCTCGACTGTATACACTAATCTACTCTGGAGTATCGATGCCCTGTCTCGAAACTCCCACGACTAGGGACATTTTAAGGATGTGCTTACAGACCCCAGCTCCCACGTATATGATCGCCATCATACTGCTGGTAGTCAAGCAAGAATCCTATGGGCTCTATCAATATGCAATAGCGAACTAAAGCATGTATACGATGATAAAGACAAACCAGATAGCATACTATCATCTCGAGCAAGACGGTCATATCGGTATAGGTCCTGCCTCAATCATTGCAATCACGTACCTGTGATCCAATAATTGACTTTGAGGGCACTATCTCCAACAATCTCCCACTTGCACTTAAAGCTAATTATTGCGATGTCGTATACTCACAGCCCGTGTGATACCGAACATCCAACTCCTTTACTAATCAGTTTCACAAAGTTAGTTTGTAAAACTCTTGTGTTCGAGAAATAGCCTCAGTGGTGAATCCGCCCTGATGTTTCTTTCTATGTCTCTCTAAATCTCAAGTTCGCGGAGAAAACCATCTCCTGAATCGAGTAATACCTGTCTTAGAATATGTCTGGATATCTGATGGGACCTAGTTCATAAATGAACTCCAAATCCAAACTTCTTAGACTATATCGATTACTGATTCTAATCAGTATCCAGCATCATGCCTCCCACAGTATCCTCTTGGACTACCTGTCCATAATACTGTCCCTCATCATAGGGAAAACTATAACTCTGACAATCACTCTGTCAACCATGTCACCTCTGAAGCCTGGAATGATAACCATCTCCTGAAGGAGGCTGCCGTCATCAAATCCGTAGAACATGCACTTATGTTCTAAAACTGCTTCTTTATGTTTCTCCAGGATTGGAATAATATAAACTTATCGCATCTAGTGCAAAAACAACATCTGGTATGGTACTTGACTTTTCACGATTGACTCAATTGCCTAAGCAAGTGATATGCCAATCATGCACATCCCTCTCCCCTTTAGTCTGTAAGACACCTTTAGAGAGGGTGACTCCATCACCTGCAGGTACACTACCATGCCAGGGGTCATCTATTCTAAAATACTATTAGAATACTGTCAAAGTACCCACATTGGGAAACTACCCAAATCTATATCTAATAACCATAGATCTAGTAACCAAAATGTCTGATATTATATCCATATCCTTTATGGAGAAACAACTGTGTGACTACCACAGTACAACCGATCGTAGTATAGGAATGTTACTTCCTACTCTGTGTGTGTCATCCAAATACCAGGACATCATACCCTACTACCAGATCCATCCCCTATTCTGATGAAGTCAAACCCATGACTGTCACATCAAAAATAGATGATCTTATCTCCGCTATATCTGCTCAAGCCTATAAATAGACATAAGCTACTTGTCCACTATGCTTCCGCTGCTCCCACTGACTACGACAACCCTCTGGCAGAATAATATATACGTACACTTCTAAAGCTAGTTTAGAACGACGCTATACTTATCCTCCTGCCGGGTCTAATAGCCTGGAACAACAGTAGCGTCAAGTCTGGGTAAACAAGAACCTCCCTGTCACCGTCCTTGAGGCTACCTGAGTACCTCTCGGGTGTCTGAGGTTACCCACCATATCTGCGGAGTGGCTATTGGAATGTCAAACCTCATTGAATATATAGGTCCTATTAAATTTTCCGTAATCGTTTGCGGTTCTGGAATCACTTCCAGTTCTATCATACTCCCACTACTGTTTTCTGAAAAAATCCATTTTAATAAAACTGTGGCGAGTCAAGAACAATATCACTATTGATCTTCCAGATGGTAGAAATGTCAACCTTCGTCAAAGCCAGGGTCAACCCACAAACTGCCATTACAGAAACGTGCCTTGAGTTATCCAGTGTCTGGTTTTAAGCATAAGCTGGACAACTCCCCTTACCTTAACATCGTTAAGATATGAACCACTCTATATACAATATAGAAATAGAGGCACTAATTTAATTGGAACCAGATTCAAATCATGCAGCTATCTCCAGTGCATATCAACTTAATGAAGAGAGGCTAATCAGCATTACTCAGCTTAGGAATACATCCAATTATGAGTAACCTGAAAGAGAAACAAGTTTCTCAAAACCATTACTATCAACTGAATACCAATCACAAGAATCTATATCTTCGATCTCTTTGAAGAATCCCGATACTTGCGACAGCTGGTTCTCTACTTTATTCATATACCCACAACTTCTCAAAACTTAGACATTGTATTTCTACGAAACACTTGTCTAAAAACGAGAGAAGTTACAAGTAAACAGAACATAGCACGAGGACCTTCCCCTTTGTCCTGACGGACACTGGACAACATACAATACTCTGTATAAGTCCGCTGAGTTGAATAACTCAAAATCTGTGCATCGTAGGTTGAAAACTGTACTCAGGCGATTTCCTCAAATATCACCAATTACAACGAATTCCGATATAATGAGGATAATCACCTAATTCCCAATAACTTACTCCCACTCATCATCTGTAAAACCATACAGATATGAGAATGAAACCTGGTAAATACATACCCTGGAGTAAGTATCTAATCGGGAAATCAGTTTTCCTTTAACAATGTACCGAAACATGAAAATGTTTCGTAGGGGTATCCTGGTATTCTTAGTAATGCCTCTTCCATAATCCAATTCATGACTTTAACCGTATATTTCCTTTGCCATCTCTCCAAATCCCTTTATTTGTCTTTATTCATTATCTTATGTACACCATCGTTAGGCTAAGTGGTTTTCTTCCTTTCCCTACCGTTCGGCACCAGCCTATGGTTTGGAAGAAGACTATCCAGTAAGCATAACAGGTGTACCCTCCTAATCCTAGGAGTACTCGCAACTTGAGAGAAGGTGATGATAAAAGATAACTGAATAATACCTTATTCTATTTCTCCCGAACTGGGGAAAAAGCAAAGGTGAAATAGGAGTGGCGATGAAGTACGCGGTTTGGTCATGAATGATAACAGTCGCAATTTACTTTGCCCTCTTTCTAATCCCTTTATTTTGTCTTTAGTTATTACCTTCTATACACCTTGCTTAGGCTAATTGGTTTTCTCCATTCCCTACCTTTCGGCACCTGCCTATGGTTTGGAAGAAGACTATCCAATAAGCGTAATAGGTGTACTCTCCTAAACTAAGGAGCCCTCGCAACCTGAGAGAAAGTGATAATAAAAGACAACTGAATAAACCAATTCTATTTCTCCTGAACCTGGATCCATCCTCGAAGAAGTCTCTTCGAGTTCGTATATAACCATACGATGGATCTATCCAATGGAAGTGGATGTCCGTAGTAATACGGGGTGTTCTGAGAAATACAAAGGGCAAAAGAAGGAGTGGCAATGACTTATGCAACTCAGACAATCCAAAAGCCAGTATTATAAGAAGGTTCGGTCAACTTGGTCACTGAGTCATAGTCTAGGGTCGGTCAAAATTCGCTGCCAAAGAGAGAGATAAAAGAAACACTCTGCGTGCACTCTAACCTAGATTAGAATGGTTATCACTTTATCTAATCAGGAAACCTCCCACTGTAATCTCAAATTCTCCTCCAAACCTGAAAGAAGAATTAGTCGGGATCACCCGAAGAGTAAAACAACTCATCAGTGAGAATCGGGATCCAACTCTCATCGCATGATAACTTGATGGAAGCCACTCAAGTTATCACACTCCAGAAGGTATGCACATGCCTGGCAAGTTTGTTGTTTGTTTGAAACTCCCGATATAATTTTTACCTCATGCTCTTATGACCTTGACTAAGGGCCAACAAATCATAAGTCACATGTCAAGTTCTTCCCGTCATTGTCCAGGTTGATTTGAACACACCCGTACATACTCTTGACTAAGGGCCAACAAAGTAATACGACTGTCCCAAACCAACGCATTTATCTATGCAACAAATGAATACCCAGCAGCTACCAAACACTATGCCTTGACTAAGGGCCAACAAACATAGCTTGAATACTACTGACTATCTATAAGAAATGACGGAGGGCTACGACTGGTTTTTGGCGAAAAAACCTTTAACGTAATGAACTTGATCTCGTTGAAGGAACCTGATAGCTTTTTATAAAAATATAGTGGCGAAAACCTTTGCTAAAGAGGTCACTCCCGGTGAAGGGATCTCGGCTCTTTCCTCATGGAATGAGGTGCAGGATATTCTAACTGAATACCGCTATGCAAAGCAACTTGTAATCGACTATAGTGAAGTTATTACCCTAACGTAAACTTCTGCCCAAGGGGTCACTCCCGGTGAAAGGATCTCGGCCCTTGCCTCGTCGAATGAGGTGCAGGATATTCTGACTGAATACCGCTATGCAAAACAAATGGAAATATCTTTGTAATAACACCTTTTTAAAATTTGTTCCAACAACATCAAATATAGGTTTGTTTTATCCTTGCATTGATAAGAATCAATGCAGTCCCATCAATCAATCACACCAGAAAAGAACGAAAATAAAATGTACGTATATGCCATCTGCATTCGTCACTGGGTCCCGTCATCACCCGTTAGGTTACTTAACTAACGACAGAGCGGGGGCTGGACTAGCGCGGGTGTAAAACATATACAACATCTAATAGTATATATACCAATATACAATAATCGCTCCAGGCGTGATAATATGCAACATTACAGAAAAGTAATAATCATCACAGAACAATACAGATAATCTGGGATCCCCGGGTTTCACAGAGCCGCTACTGAAACCCGACGTTCCCCTGGTCTTATGGATAGCCTGTGCAATGAAACCTAGACCCCTACGGGTGCGGCAAGTTACCCGCCAAAACCTAAAGCGATGTAGTCCCCCACAGCATAGTGAATGGAACACCCGGCACTTCACGGAATCCGGTAAATTGAGCACCCCTCCTTGGGTCAACCTGTACCCCCTACGAGTGCGACGAATAGTCTGCCAATTCTAGAGTGAGGTTCCTCTGCCTCTCAAAGCCATGAGATACGGACCTGTTGCCTTCTAGAACCCGGCTATCGGTGCACTCCTTCGCGGGATAAACCTAGTACAGAAATAAAAATATGTACAACGGGTACATCGACCTCTACCCGGTCATGCCCTAAAAAGAATATTATACAAACAGGCAGTGACGGCAGTCCACATGTTGGACGCTCGCCCCGCAATATCAAATGTACAAATAAATCCAAACTGCACTACCATTGCACGCTGCTATTCAACACGACAAATCTGCAACATCACAGCACAACACAGAACATCAACGCGAATGTCACGTTCGCAAACCCGTCTAAAAGAACTATAGCAATTAGACGCGGTTTACCGATCAAATGACATTCCCGGTCGGAGATATAAAGTAAGTACTGCATACTAACAAGTTTAAAATTTCGATCGACAAAACTTCCTGAAGTGGGCCCCACGTACATCTGCTGTACAGTAACCAAATATAGGCCCAAAAGAACTATTCCAAAACCCACAATATCCACAAATAAGCTCTCTGGAAAAAGTTGGTGCACTGTTCCCACTAAAGCGCCGCGGATCCGCGGTGGTCTTGTGGGATCACATGCCCAAATTTTTCCAGTATGCTCAGAAAACCCTGAACGCATTTCTGTGATATGCAAAATTATTTTTAGGCCCTTTGAAAAATCGACAGAAACTTAGTGTGCATAAAATTACGATTTCGGAAATTCCGTTCGATCGATCTTTTAAACGTGTTAGCACAAGTTAGTATAGCTTAATGGTGAGGCTCTGATACCACTGTAAGTCCACGGTAGCGCCCCGGCCGTCTAACAGACGCCAAATGCGGAACAAAAACTTTTTACAACTAGCGCTATCGCGTACTATAACTCGGATCTGCCATTAAAGCTAAACTAACAAACTACAAAGTGGGTAGAAATGTTATACCGAATTATCCGAGTCCTTCGGTCTTCAACCATCATCCCACGCTTCGTTGCGGCTGCTCTGATCTCCAGAATCTCCAGTCTTCTCGTCCAGGTGGCACCACGTCGACGGATCTTTAAACGGGCTCCCGCCTCTGAACCGAGGCAACTCGGTCATCAAGTTTGCTAAAAGAGACGGCCAAGATGATGTAGAGAATGAGTAGAACACTTTGTCTCGTTACGTCCAAGGCTATGGACGAACGGTTAATGAAGTTGCCTTTTGGATCGGGTGGAAATATGAAATGAGTATGCTTAATTTCCATGAACCAAATAACTATATCTTTTTTCTAACAACCATGAACCTCCACCAAAAGAATGGCCGGCCAAATATATAGAAGGAGGGAGGTGAGTGTAGGAGCAAGTGGTGACCATTAGAAAAGCTTCTCACAAAAGATCAAGAGGAAATATCTAAGCAAGAACAAAAAACATTAATGAAAAGGTGACTCGCTAATTACACCTCATCATCCAATTAATGCAAGATGGTGACTCACTAATCTAGTCACCAAAACAAGAAACTTCCACTAATGACTCACCTCATGACTCACCCTCAAGAAGAAAAGATAAATCCGCATTTAACCGAATGTTAAATACGGCTGATAGAAAACTGGAAACTGGCAACTTCCAAAAGTGATCCTGAAACGAATTTCAGGATAACCCCGTAATGGTATAAACATACCCGCATTTGTATTACGATCGAATACAAATGCATCTGAGACAAAGATATTATATCTACACTGTATAATACTCGGATCCGGCTTAAACCAAAGCCGACCAGTATTATCTGCCCGAAAAATGACACGTGCGAAAACGCACGTGCATTTTCCGAACCTTGCCATAATACCATACGGCCTCTACAACGTTTCGCCCAAACTTGGGAAACTGTCTGTGGGGAACTCTAATGACTCATCAACACATTTGCACTGGGTATAACCTCTAGCACGTCAGAGGTACAAGCTGTACGTAACGGTTGCCTATGTATTGATTGGAAGGGAAGCTGACGAGCGAACTCATCCATAAACCCTACTGAGCCTAACAGTGACAATATACATACAGTCCGGTCCGTTCGTCTATGAGTATCGCATATCTGCCTAGGGGCTGGTAACGTCAGACCCCCAATAGCGGTATAAGTCGTGTCAGAGAGTGGCCCAGAACACCCTGAGATACTACTGGAGTACCTACCAGTAAATCTCCTGCCTCGGCCGAGGGCTTTGTGTAATGGCTCTCCTAGACACAGCGCGATCTCACTCCCAATACCGGGAGAGACGAATCCCCTGCCGATCCGCTCACTTGCCTCCATGTGGCTCAGGACTGTACCCAACTAAAACCTGTTTGCACAACTCCTTTGAGCGTGGTAGGGTAGTAATCTAAGCACAGTGGGAACTCACACGTGACAAATGACGATCTCAGGTCGATGAACTAACCTATACACATGTCACCAGGGAACTGCTATCTGACGATATGTATAATACCAACTAGCATGTTCCCGACGAGTCCTGTCCGGTGTACTCATAACCTAATGAGCACCTGTATACATCTTAGGTGAACTTACTGACACCAATGGCTTGTGAGACCGGCCATCGCCCCTCGTCGGGGTCTCGACTGTATACACTAGTCTACTCTGGAGTATCGATGCCCTGTCTCGAAACTCCCACGACTAGGGACACTTTAAGGATGTGCTTACAGACCCCAGCTCCCACGTATATGATCGCCATCATACTGCTGGTAGTCAAGCAAGAATCCTATGGGCTCTATCAATATGCAATAGCGAACTAAAGTATGTATACGATGATAAAGACAAACCAGATAGTATACTATCATCTCGAGCAAGACTGTCATATCGGTATAGGTCCTGCCTCAATCATTGCAATCACGTACCTGCGATCCAATAATTGACTTTGAGGGCACTATCTCCAACATATACATATCGAAATATATATATACGTAAATTATTAAATCAATACCTGATTTAATAATCCGGCTCAAACCCGAGCCGGCTAGTATTATCAACTGTCAGATTGAAAGTCCGGGTATATAGTACAATCAATCGATCGGAACCCTGCACGTATCCAATACGGCTACTACATCGTTCGTCAAAACCAGGGAAACCCTCTATATAGGACTCTAAAGACTCGTCAATACGCTGGCAGTAGGTTTAACCACAAGCACATCAGCGGCACTAGCTGTACGTAACGGCTACCCAGGTATTGAGCGAAAGGAAGGCCGACGAGCAAACTCATCCGAACCCCTACTGAGTCTGTCAGTGACAATCTTCATACAGTCCGGTCTGTTCGTCTAAGAGTATCGCATATCGGGACTACAGGTGGATAAAGTCATACCCTTAATAACGTGATATTTCGTGTCGGTATGAAGTCCATCACCCACTGAGAAACTACTGATCCAAATCAGTAATTCTCGTCCACCTTGGCTAAGGATTTCTGGTGATGGCCACCCGTGCACGACGTGACATCAACCCCCAATACCGGAAGAGACAAATTCCCGACGATCCGCTCACTGCCTCCATGTGACTCGGGACTGTACCCAACTAAAACCTGTTTGCACGACTCCTTTGAGCTGTGGTAGGGTAGTAATCAAAGCACTGTGGGAACTCACATGAGACAAATGACGATCTCAGGTCAACAGATTAACCTGTACTCATGTCACCTGAGAACTGCTATCTGACAATAGGTATAATACCAACTAGCATGTTCCTGGCAAGTCCGTCCAGTGTACTCATAACCCAATGAGCACATGTATACTATCTTAGGTGATTGACTCACACCAATGGCTTGTGAGACCGGCCACCGCCCCTCGTCGGGGTCTCGATAAGTATACACTAGTCTACTCCGAAATATCGATACCCGGTCTCGATAAACATTTAAAGATGTGCTTATAGACCACCCAGCTCCCACGTATATGATCGCCATCATAATGCTGGTAGTCAAGCAAGAATCTTATGGGCTCTATCAACATGTAATAGTTATCTGTAATACCACATAATGCATGTACATGATGATAAAGACAAACCAGATAGCATACTATCATTTTGAGCAAGACTGTTCTACCCGTATAGGTCCTCCCTCAATCATCACAAACACTTGCCTGCGATTCAATAATTGACTTGAGGGCACTATATCCAACAGAAGATCCATATTTTTTGGAAAGTCCGTCTCGTATAATTACATACGAACTCGAAGAAACTTGTTTCAGTTCGAGGATGGCCACAGGTTCTAGAGAAATTGAATAGAATTATTCAATTGTCTTTTATCTTTACCTTCTCTCAGGTTGTGAGGGCTCCTAGTTTTAGGAGAGTACACATATTACGCTTATTGGACAGTCTTCTTCCAAACCTTAGGCTGGTGCTGAATAGTAGGCAAAGAAGAAAAACAATTAGCCTAAGTGCAGTGTACAAAAGGTAAGAAGTAAAGACATATAAAGGGATTAGATTGAGGGTAAGGAAATTTGCGACTACTGTCATGAATCTGGATAGTGGAAGAGACATTACCAGGAATACCCGGCCACCCCCTCGAAACATTTTCATGTTTCAGTTTTCCTGTGCGGTGTTAATTGAAAACTGCTTTTCCAATTAGATTCTGATTCCAGGGTATGTATTTACTAGACTTGATTCTCACATCTATATGGCGTTATAGATGCTGAGAAGTAGTAGAATATTAAGAAATAGGTATTTTGATCCTTAATATCGAAATTCATAGCAATTGGAGATATTGGATTAAATCGCCTGGTTTTGCCTTATGGAAAATATTTGGTTTTGAATAACCGTTGTTATGCACCAAATTTTAAAATTGAATTTATGTATCTTTATTTTATAAAGTGATATATAAATTTTGAAAATTTTGTTCTAAACATTTACCTTTTATCAATCGAGGATAAGGTAAGGTGCATTGAATAACGGTATAGACATTCTTAACCAAAATACTCAACTTACAACACACGGAATTTGAGTTAGTATACTCTAGGGACTTCTACATGGAAATATATGTTGTCTAGTGTCCTTCAGGACAAGGGGTTGGTAACCTTATTTCATTCAGTTTACTTATGAGTTCTCTAATTTTAGACACGCATTCGTGTAATGCAAGGTCCAAAGATTTTGAGAACTTTATAGGTATAAGAATAAAGTAGAGAACCATGCGTTGGAAGTATCAGGATTCTTCGAGGTGATCGAAAATGTAGATACTTATGCTAGGTATTCCATCATAGTAATATTTGAGAACTTGATTCTCTCTCAGGTTACTCATCAGTGGATGGCTCCTTGATGAGTAATGCTGCATGGCCTTCTTCCATTTAGGTGATATGCACTGGAAACAGTTGCATGCCAATTGAATATGGTTCCATCTAAATTAGTGCCTTTGTTTCTATGTGGATATAGAATGGTTATATATCTTGAGGATGTTAAGATATGGAGTTATCCGGTTTCTGTTTAAAAGCTGAATCCGAACAAACTCAAGGCACGTTTCTGTAACGGCAGTTTGTGGGTTATTCCAGGCTTTTAGTAAGGGTTTAACTTCTACCTTTTCAAGATCAAAAGTTGATTTGTTTTTGACTCACCATTTTTTTATAAAAGGAATCTTTCTGTAAAAGAAACAAGTAGGAATATGGTAGAATTGGAAGTGATTTTAGAACCACAAACGGTTACTAAAAATTTAGTAGAACCTGGAGATTCAATTGGATTCGATAATCCATTAGCCACTCCGCAGATTTAGTGGGTAATCTCAACCACCCGAGAGGTACTTTGGTTTCCTCAAAGACGGTGACAGGGAGGTTTTGATAACCCAAGCTTGTCACTTGCTGTCCTTGACTATGAGATCTGGCAGGTGCATGACTATAACGACATTCTAAATTGAATTTAGAAGTGCACGTGTATATGACTCTTCCAGAAGGTTGTTGTAGTCGGTGGGAGCAGCAGAAGCGTGGTGGGCAAGTTGCTTACGTCTATTTCTAGACTAGTGCAAGAAGAGCGGAGACGGATCATCTGTTTTGATGAAACAGTCATTGAGTTTGACTTCATCAGAACAACAAATAGACCTGGTAAGAAGACAGTAGGGAGTGATGTCCTGGCATTTGGATGACGTACTCCTGATAGGAATTGATGTTCCTATATTGTGATCGGTTATACTGTAGTTATCACAAGGTGTTTCTCTACGTAGGATTTGGATAAAATATCAGGGATTCTGGTGACTAGATCTATGGTTTTACATCTAGATTTGGGAAATGTCCCAATTCGGGTACCTTGACACTATTCTAAAGTGTTTTAGAATGGACGACTCCTGGCGTGGTGGTGTGCCCGTAGGTAAGGGAGTCGCCCTCTATAAAGAGTTATCTTCTAGACTGATGAGGAGAGGGATTTGCATGATTGACATATCACTTGCTTAGGCAATTGAGTCAATCATGAGATGTCAAGTTGCCACACCAGTTATTGCTTTTACACCAGCTGTAATAAGCATATATTAATCCAATCCTGTAGAAACATTGGAAAACAGTTAAGGACATAAGATGATGTTCTTAGTGTATGGTAATGGCAGCCTCCTGCAGGAGGCGGTTACCGGTTTAGGCTTCCAAGGTGACCTGGATGACAGAGTAGCTGTCAGAGTTATAGTTTTACCCTCTTCTGAGGTGCGTTATGTTGGATAGTTTTCCAAGCAGGATACTAAAGTGGTCATGGCGCTGGGTGCTGATTACATCAGCAATGGATACAGTTTAAGAAGCTTGCTGGATTTGGTGTTCATGTTATGAACATGGTCCCATCAGATATCCAGACAAGTTCTAAGACAGGTATCACTCATTTCGGGAGATAGTTGTTCTCTGCGAAGTTGAGATATAGAGAGACAAAGATAGAAATATTGGAGCTGATCCACTCACTGAGGCTATTTCTCGAACACGTAGGTTTCTCAAAACGAGTTTTTAGAAACTAACTAGTAGAGAAGTTGGGTATTCGGTATCATACGAGCTGTGAGTATACAACAATAATTAGCTTTAAGTACAAGTGGGAGATTGTTGGATATTCAAGGCAATTATTGTAATTGCAAGTAGACGATTATGATAATTGAACGAGGACCTATACAGGGAGAACAGTCTTACTCGAGATGATAGTATACTATCTGATTTGTCTTTATCATTATGTGTATACGTTTTGATAAAGCCCGTAGGATTATTGCTTGAGGTATATATGTGCTCACTAAAGGTGAGTACACCGGACGGACTCGCCGAGAAATTCTAGATGGTATTATACCTATCATCAAATAGAAGTTCTCTTATGGCATGAGTACAGGTTAGTCCTTTGACCTGAGATTTTCATTTGTCTAGTGCGAATTCCTACTGTATTTAGATTACTACCCTACCACAACTCAAAGGAGTCATGCAAACAGGTTTTAGTTTGGTACAGTCCCGAGCCACGTGGAGGCAGTGAACAATTGTCAGGGATTCATCTCTCCTGGTATTGGGAGTCGATGTCGCGCTGTGTTGGGTTAGCCATCACCAGAAATCCTTGGTCAAGGTGGATGAGATTTACTTATGTGATATCAGTAGTTTCTCAGTAGATGATGAGCTTCTCACCGGCATGATTATCGGGTTAGTAGGGGTTTGACGTTATCCACCCCTAGACCCGGTATGTGATTACCTCAGATGAAAAGACCGGACTTGTAACGCTTTGAATTTTCGTTTAGGTAGTTTTTCGATAATTGGTAAAATAATCATATTTTCCGTAAAAAGTCAAAACAATTATTTTTCAATATAGGCCTAATTATACAAAATTTAGATAAAAATTTGCTAGAAATTGGTTAATAAATTGTCGCTTAAAAATTTCTAGTCATTTAAACAAATTTCCTTAATTAATTATTTTTAATATTATTTTAAGCTTTTAAAAATACATTAAATTAGTGATAAATACAAATTTAAATGGGTAAATTACATACTTCGGAACCATTATAAACTAAAATCTAGTGTTAACAAAAATTTATCAAGACTTTCCTAGATTGGTTGTTCTATGGTTTAAAAATAAATTAAAATGGGTTTTTTTTGTAAAGAATGATGTGAAAGCATTAAATGCACTTGAGAGAGGGTTTCTTCATAGAATTTTCTACACAAATCCCCCATTCTCCCCTCCCACACCCCCTGGCCGAAACTTCCTGCTGTTGTTCCATCTTTTCCCCATTTCATTTTTGCTTCAAAATTCAATCAAAAATCCACCGAAATCCACAATTTTCTTCACAAATTCAACACTAATCCCTATTCTACCTCTTTTCAAGCCAAAATTTGTTTAAAATATGGAGAAAGGAGGTGTCTTTGGAGGCTAAGTGCAAGAGGTTCAAAACTTGTGAGGTGAAAATTCTAATCTAATTATTAAATTGTAGTTTAAATATTCTAAATTAGAAATTTAAAGTGTGAAATTTGGTTAAAATTGCTTACTTATGAAATTCAACAAAAGATTTGAAATTTTAATTAGGGTTTGAAGCTTTGTAAGTGGGTTAAAATTAGGGTAGTAGCTATCTAGTAGGCTAGTTTAGATGTTTGTGTTAGTTTGTGATCGCTATATCGTTAACCCGCGATGTTTGCATCGAAATTGAAACGTTAGAGCTTACTAGGTTTTTCATAAAATTAGGAGGTGATTTAATTTCGATATCTTGACGATACTATTATCATCTCCTACGACTTTTAGGGTGTGCGAATGCAGAATTTGGTTTAATCGGGTTTTAGTTTTGACGGTTGCTCCGAAACGATGATTTTAGTTAAGGTTTCAGTGGTTTTCGTATGTGTTCCGCGCGCTTAGTGCACGTTGTGCCTAACTTGTGAGCGTTGGTCTTTTAATATTGTGACTTGCGTCGTTTCATGATATGTAATCTTATGTTGTATGTTATGCAATTTTAGGATCGGTTGCGGAAACATCGGACGCGGCGCGCAAAGACAAAACGGTGGTTGGATCAGATTAGCGAGGCGTTCGGGTGAGTAGATGTATACATCTATGGGGAAATCGTCTGGATGGCGCGAGGCGCCCCATAGTTAGGATCACTTTATTACTTGCAAACTATATGCATCGTTAGTTAGTTAACCATCTCATTCATATGCATATATTTCTAGTTATTCGTCTGCTGGTATTGCATGATTATCTATATACCTATGTGTGATATCACCTCTTAGGACACTTGCACCATTACCATTGGCTCATGTTTTACGCGTACTATTCATGTGAACATACACGCCTTTGGTAATTGTCATGCCACGAGCACTGTAGAACCTGCTTAGTTCAGTATCAATCACTTGCATCATACATGATACATTGAATTGCATAGCATGTATATACCTCACTTCATCGTCATGCTTATATAGATTCCTAGTCATAAATCCCATTGCATACCTTTGATATCATAAGCATTCATCATATACAACATGTTGGGTATTATGATTTTCTTGAGGATTTCAATATTGATGAGATTTCTGGATTTTGGGGAAAACCGCAAGAATTTAACAAAAGCTTATTATTATCATTTTTAATATAAAGTTGCGGTTTTCTCGTGATGTATGTGTCGTACACCATGAGTTTTCATGTTTTCTGTTGGATTTCGAGACCCGATTCGAGGAGTGGATGAACCGTCTCGGGTACATGGTGGGCCCGGTATGGTACCCCGGGGCAAGAAGATCAAGTTGTAGACGATGAACCTGGCAGGGGAAGACTACCTACCGGTGATGTATGGCGCGGTGGATATCCGGAGGATACCGACCGTTGTCGTGATATTTGATGATATGGGCCGTTCCGGACTGACGGAGCCCGAGGTATTGAGATATTGATATAGTGAGACATTGAGACAGATATATTTCCACATTTGGTGTCGATGCTTGACACGGTTTTCGGATGATTTCACTGATGGTACTTTAGTTATTGTACAGATATTTTTTTAAGTTAAAAAGGCAGAGATCATCGTATTTAAACACTTAATGATTTAGTAATGATTTTGCATTCATGTGCTTACATACTAGTGGCATTACATTATATCTAGACATACAAGTGGTGACGCATTTGCGTGCATTCTTACGATAGCCTTATTAGATGTTATTTTCTACTCACGAGCTGGCAACTCACCCCCGTTGTGCCACAGTGTCTTGCAGGTCCGACCCGTCGGCCTTGTAGCGGCAGGCGTATCTTTTCATTGGCTTCTTTGCTCAGACTCGCGACATTGCTCTTAGGTGGGTTGCGAGGACACTTTTGTCTTTTTGTACTATCATTGTATCTAGTATTCTCCATCTACCACTTCTTATTTGTATATACAACCTAGTGATGAGACTGAAAGATTTGCGAGCTCACTTGAGCCGATGTTGTGTTTTTTTTCTTATTTTTGTGTTTCCTTATGCTTATTTGCTTGATATTACATATATATTGCATGTGGTTGTGATCCGCCTTGGGTGAAGAGCTAGCTCCCGCTTGGGGATGCCATTATTTCATTACAGGTTTATATATCTTGTTGTACCCATTTTGGGGGCTAGTATTTACAAAGGAGACTCTGCCGAAATTTTCGGAAAATTTTGATGTTTTTAAAAAGCGATTAATATAACTTAATTGGTTTAAAATTGTTTTCATAAAAGGTTTTCCTTCACTCTTATTGTTTATAGTTTATATTTTCTGGGCTTTGGCTGACTTAGATTACGTTACGCCTTGAGACGTCTCGTAATTGAAGTGCCAGTCATGTTCCGTACTTTTGGGTCATGACAAAATTGGTATCAGAGCCAGGTTTTACCTTTCTGAGTGTAGGACGACCCTTGGTAGATGGAGTAGGTGACTTAAGCAGAGTTGCGTAGTGTGGGTATGTTCCACGGCATACTTACGATACGGTACTCCGCCTAAGTGACCTTAGGACATAATTGCTGGTATTTCCTCCTTGATTCCATGCATTCCTTGTTTCAATTGCAATGTTCTTATCGCTCCTTTTTCTTATTCCATCTTCGATGCCGCCAAAGACTACGAGAGCTCAGCGGGCTGCCGCTATAGATGAGCATCGAGCGGGCTCATCTGAGGAGAGGATCGAGCGGGATGATACGCCTACCCCTCAGGGTCAGATTGATCCGACCTCTCCAGACCGTATTGCCAGATTAGAGGCCGGTATGCAGGAGTTGCGACAGATGATGGGATATTTAGTTGAGTCCAGTCGGGCACAGAGATCCGAGAACGTTCCTTCCACCGCACAGACCACGGTTGTATCTGCTGCCCAGAAGGTTACTCCTGCTACTACTACGACTATCCCCATATCACTACAGGAGTTTATGAGGCTGAGACCTCCAGCTTTTACCGGCACGGATGCGACAGAGGACCCGCAGGCATTTCTTGATAGGATGGCTAGGATTTGCCATTCGTTGAGGTGTTCTGATGATAGATGGGTGGAGTTCACGAGTTTTCGTCTGGAGGGCCTTGCCCAAATGTGGTACGATTCAGTAGAGAGAGGCCGAGCTGCAGGTCTACCTCCTATGACCTGGGATGAGCTCACAGCTGCATTTCTTGCCCGTTTTCTTCCGGAGAGTGTCCGAGATGCTCGAGCCCGTAGTTTTGAGTATTTGCGCAAGACTCCTAGGATGACAGTGTCCGAGTATGATATACAGTTTACTCAGTTGTCCCGATATGCTCCATACCTAGTAGACACTGAAGAGAAGAGGATAAAGAGATTTGTGCGAGGAATCGACACACAGTTATTCCTTGCCATCGGCACCCAGCACTTTGACACATACGCAACCACGATGGATGCAGCCTTACTTTTGGAGGAGCGCATTTTTGAGACTCCGGTCGTTTCTGGGCCGAAGAGGATTCGTACTGATACGCCAGCCCAGCGGTAGATGGGTAAACACCGTGACAGGTTCTTTCCGGGAGATGGTGGCGGTAGAGGATTGAGACGGGGTCAGTTATTTGGTTCTTATCCGCAGACCCAGCAGTCGTCGCCAGGATGTTTTCGGTGCGGGAGTTAGTACCATCGTATCAGAGACTGTACCATGGGGCGCCGGGGCATGGAGACAATGCCATATGTGACCTTACCACCTTCACCACCTCCTCAGAGTGCTCTACTTCTACCCCTGACGATGCTCCACGCCAGGAAGATGCTCCTAGAGGTCGTGGGCGTGGCGGTCCGGTTCAGAGAGGACGAGACGACAGAGGCAGAGGCAGAGGCGGAGGTAGAGGCAGAGGACAGCCGGCTATTAGTGGTGGACAGGCCCGAGTGTTCGCTTTGACCCCTCAGGATGCGCAGGCATCTAATGCCGTTGTGACAGGTACTCTGCCAATATGTTCTTTTGACGCACGGGTATTATTGGATCAAGGCTCCATACATTCTTATGAAGGGTTAGCCTAGCACCTCATGAAGGGTTTGGAAGCATCACATGTACCAAAGGTGGAGTCTTTAGGGTGCTAAGTTAACAAACATCGGATCCTTCCTAGAAAATTAGGGTTTCTAAAACTTGCATATCATCATATGAAAGAAAAGCTAGGGTTTAGAGAGTACAACCATTGTAGCTCCCTATGCTAGACTCCTCGGCTACTTAGGGTTTGAAAAAGCTCCGCTTGAACTCCTCTAGGTCACCGATGATCCACCCGGAGTCCGCTTTGTCCAAGCTTGCAGCTTCACCCGATCAAGAGAACGAAATGAAGTTAACACTCCAAACAAGTGGGCTAGACTTGTGTAGAATGGTGTTTTGGTTCTCTTTCTCACTTCAAAATCCTAACTTGTTAAGTATATTGCTCACTACAAAAATCTAGAGAGCAAATGAGAGAGGAAGAAGAAGATGATGGCTATATTTTTAACAAGAGTGAAAAAAGAATAACCCTTGTCATAGAAAAATGAAAATATATCAATATATATTTTCTTGTTCTCATCTCAAACCATGGTTTAAACAATGAATATATTATTAAACTTGAGTTAAAACACAAAAGGAAAGTTTGCCCAAGGTTAAAAGGTGGGTGAGAATGGTTAGGTCAAAAGAAGAGTGTAGAAACAAATCAATCATAACCATTTTCTTTTTTCTTTTTGTTTTAAATAAAATGTAATAAAATCCATATTTAAAACCATGGTGTGAGTCTTATATTGCCACCATTTCCATGTATATACAACCATGAAGGATGTATGTATGTATATATGTGTGAATGTACATCCATATGTGCATGAATCTTAAAAAAGAGAGCATACATGCATGCATACATCCATCAAATACAAGAAAGGATTTCTAGTGAGAAACTAATAGTTAAATGATAAATCAACACTTGATTTATCAATCCGGTCATATCACATATGACCCTAACCAAAAGCAAGCCGCCCGATCAATATACGGTATCCTATACTCGCATTTTAATCGGGTCCATGCGCATATCGCATACGCACACCACAACATTTCGCCTGGACTAGGTAACTCCACTGTGGGACTCTAAGACTCGTCAATACGCCGGCAGTGGGTGATGATCATATCAAGCACCCCCAAGCCGCAAGCGGTCAGCTAAACGTAACGGCCACCCAGGTATTGAGCGATCAGAAGAGAACAAGCGAACATGCTACAACTCCCGTCAAGCCAACCGGCAACACTTCCCGTACAGTCCGGTCTCCTCATCTGATATGTCGCATATCAAGTCTATGGGTGGTAAACGTCAGACCCCAATAACCGATAAGTCGTTCCGATGTGAGGCTCATAACGGGTCGAGAAACTACTGGTAACACTTACCAGCAAATCTCTGAATCAGCCCTGGCCAGGGACTTCCCTGTTACGGCCAATCGAGCACAGCGCAACATCAACCCCCAATACCGGGAGAGACGAAACCCCTCCTGTCGCTCATTGCCTCCATGTGCCTCAGGACTGTACCCAAAAACCACCGTTTTGCACGCCCTCATGGACGTGGTAAGGTGGAAATCAAAGCACAGTGGGAATCACACAAGACTCTATGACGATCTCGGGTCTACAGACTAACCTGCACAAGTGTCACCTGAGAACTGCCATCTGACGTGAGGTATAATACCATCTGGGAGTTCTCGGCGAGTCCGTCCAGTGTACCCAGTCTCCACTGAGCACCCGTATACCATCTCTGATCTCAAACACCAATGGATATGGGATCATCCATCGCCCATCTCATGGGTCGAGAAGCGTATACGCTAGTCTACACTGGTATATCGATGCCCCATCTCGATACACCTACGACTAGGGACCTTGAAGGATGTACTTATGGACTACCATGTCCCCACTAGTATGATCTGCATCATAGTCCAGGTAGTCAAGTACACATCCTAAGGGCTTTACCGACATGTAACTATAAGACAGTTTAAAGAGACTAGTATACATGTTAAGATAAAGAGCAACCAGATAGCATACTATCATATCGAGCAAGAAAGTCATCTCTATATATGTCCAAGCATCCAATATAATATACATCATCTGTACAATACTGGCCTCTAGGGCATACATACAACTAACAATCTCCCACTTGCACTAGGGCCAACTACTGTAGTATCGCATATCGAGCATCCTGAAGAGTCTCTCAAACTGTATCTGGGGAATGGACTTCGTGAGTGGATATGCTGTGTTATTCTTCGTGTCAATCCTCCTGACCTCGATTTCCCGGCGATCAACTATCTCCCGGATCAGGTGATACCGCCTCAGAATATGCCTAGATCGCTGATGGGACCTGGGTTCTTTGGCCAAAGCCACCGCTCCATTGTTATCGCAATACAAAGGTATTGGATGCTTAATGGATGGAACCACTCTAAGTTCAGTAATGAACTTCTTGATCCAGACAGCCTCTTTGGCAGCATCGTTGGCAGCGATGTATTCAGCCTCCATCGTCGAGTCTGCCACGGTTTCCTGCTTGGAACTCTTCCAGCTAACCGCCCCTCCATAAAGGGTAAAGACAAATCCCGACTGCGACTTAGAGTCGTCCTTATCACTCTGGAAGCTCGAATCGGTAAAGGACTCTACTTGGAGTTCTCCGTTACCATACACCAAGAGCATCTCTTTAGTCCTTCGCAAGTACTTGAGAATGCTCTTCACAGCTGTCCAGTGACTCTCTCCAGGATCAGCTTGATACCTGCTCACTACACTTAGTGAGTATGCTACATCGGGTCTGGTACATAGCATCGCGTACATGATAGAGCCTACAACCGAAGCATAGGGTATCCCTTGCATGCGAGCTCTCTCCAAATCAGTCTTGGGAGACATCTCTTTGGAGAGAGTGACTCCAGAGATCGTGGGTAAGTTCCCACGCTTGGATTCTTCCATACTAAACCTCTTTAGTATGGTGTCAATGTACCTGGATTGGGACAATCCCAATATCCATTTGGATCTATCTCTATAGATCCTGATTCCCAATATGTAGGAGGCATCACCAAGATCTTTCATTGAGAATCTTTATGATAAGAAGAGCTTGACCGATTGCAGCATAGAAATGTCATTTCCTATCAAGAGTATGTCGTCCACGTACAATACGAGGAAGACAACCTTACTCTCTGCCACCTTCTTGTAGATACAAGGTTCATCTACGTTTTTGACGAAATCAAACTCTTTGATAACGACGTCAAAGCAGATGTTCCAACTCCGCGATGCTTGCTTTAATCCATAAATGGATTTAAGCAGCTTGCACACCTTCCCGCTGCTCCCACTATCTACGAAGCCCTCTGGCTGAGTCATGTACACGCACTCTTCTAAATCACCGTTTAGAAAGGCGGTCTTAACATCCATTTGCCATATTTCGTAATCATGATATGCAGCGATGGCAAGCATGATCCGGATGGATTTAAGCATAGCCACTGGAGAAAAGGTTTCGTCATAGTCCACACCTGGTCTTTGACGAAAACCCTTTGCAACAAGTCTAGCTTTGAAAGTCTCCACTTTCCCATCTACACCAAGTTTTTTCTTGAAGATCCACTTGCTCCCAATGGGTTTTACCCCTTCAGGAGCATCTTCCAAAGTCCATACTTTGTTGGTGTACATGGATTCCATCTCGGACCGCATAGCATCTAGCCATTTTACTGAGTCCCCACTCGTGATGGCCTGCTGGAAGCTAGTTGGGTTATCATCCTCCATGATGCAATCCTCGCTCCCACCATCCATGAGAAAACCGTAGTATCTCTCAGGTTGGCGAGGAACCCTACTAGATCGGCGGAGAGGCTGAGTTTCGTTGGGAACTACCGAATCCTCTGGTTCCACTAAATCTTCAGTTGCAGTTTGTGTTTCTGGAACCTCTTCCAGCGCTACCACTTTGCCACTAATTTCTTTTGCAAGAAATTCCTTTTCCAAAAAGGTGGCATATTGATAAACAAACACTTTTTGTTCTTCAGCGTGGTAGAAAAAATATCCTTGGGAATTCTTAGGATATCCCACAAACTTGCAAAGAACTGACCGTGCCTCGAGTTTGTCTGGATTTTGCCTTTTGACATAGGCCGGACAACCCCATATCTTAACTCGTTTAAAATATGGTCTCTTCCCACTCCATATCTCATATGGTATGGTAGGTACAGATTTAGATGAAACTTGATTCAATAGGTATGCTGCTGTTTCCAGTGCATATCCCCAGAAGGAAATAGGTAACTCAGCTGTGCTCATCATAGAGCGCACAATATCTAATAGGGTACGGTTCCTCCGTTCTGATACACCGTTGTGCTGTGGTGTATATGGAGGAGTCAGCTGAGAGAGAATCCTATTCTATTTTAGGAAGTCCAGGAATTCATTGCTCAAGTATTCACCTCCTCGATCAGATCGAAGGACTTTAATACTTTTTCCGGTTTAGTTCTCGACTTCTTGTTTATATTCTCTAAATTTCTCAAAAGCTTCTGATTTGTGTTTCATCAGGAACACATATCCGAATCTAGAGTGATCGTCAGTGAATGTAATGAAGTACGAAGAACCATCCCTAGCATGTGTAAACATGGGACCGCATACTGTTAGTGTATATGCCCTAGAGGCCATTACTGTATCATACTAGTTTGTATATTACTTAATGGATGCTTGGGATATTCACCTTGTATATACAATCTTGCTCAAAATAGTAGTATGCTACTTGGTTTGTTTCTACTTCAATGTGTACTTGTGTTTATTTCAGTATATCACTTATACGCATTAGTGGAGCCCTTAGGATCTTTGCTTGATTACCAGCGTTGTGATGGCAGTCACACTAGTGGGGGCTGGGTAATCTATAAGCACATCCTTATTCAGGTCCCTGGTCGCAGGACTATCGAGACAGGGCATCGATACTCCGGAGTAGGCCAGCGCATGCGCTTCTCATCCCAGTGTGGGAGACGGTCTGTCCCACAGCCGTCAGTACGTCGTACTTGAGATAGTATGCGGGTGCTCGTTAGGTTACGGGTACACTGGACAGGACTCGTCGGGAACTGACTAGTTGGTATTATACCTATCGTCAGTTATCAGTTCCCAGGTGACATGAGTACAGCTTAGTCCGCTGACTTGACACTGTCACTTCGCCTCGGGTGTGTTCCCACTGTACTTTGATCACTACCCTACCACGGCTCAAAGGAGTCGTGCAAACAGGTAGTGGTTGGGTGCAGTCCCGAAGCACTTGGAGGCAGTGACGGTTAGACAGGATTCGTCTCTCCCGGTATTGGGAGTTGACATCGCGCTGTGTCTAGGAGAGCCATTACACGAGTAGTCCCTGGCCAGGGCAAACGAGATATACTGGTAGGTTTCCAGTGTTATCTCAGGGTGTTTTGGGCTTCACTCCGGCACGACTTGTACCGCTATTGGGGGACTGACGTTTACCACCCCCTAGGCCCGCCATGCGATGTATCAGACGAACAGACCGGACTGTACGGAGAATGTCACACTCAGGCTCAGTAGGAGTTCAGATGGGTTTCGCCTCGTCGGTCTTCTTGTCGGCATTACCTGGGGACCGTTACGCACAGCTAGTGCCGCTTGCGGTCTGTGGTTAAACCCACTGCCAGCGTAGTGTCGAGTCTTTAGAGTCCCACACAGAAAGCTTTTCGCCTTTAGGCAAAAGAGTAGAGGTCGCATGGTATTGCGACAGGTCGCATGGTTTTGCGACAGGGTTCGGTCACATCCGTGCACTTGTGCACGTACAGTGTCCGGACAGTTTACACTAGCGGGCTTTGGTTTAAGCCAGATCCTAGTGTAACTTATGGGATTGGATTTATCCAGTTTGCATTCGTGTTCCTCGGAACGCGGATGCGGGTGTGTATGCACAGTTGACAGGGAGGCAGAGGCAGCGGATTCTCATTAGGGTTGTTGACAGTTGACCGTTGACTTTTGACTTTTTACTCAACCCTAATGAGAATATGATTTGTGATCATAACTCATCATATCAAAAAAGTCTTATGTGATGGTTTGAAGCAACCATAAGCTTATCATGTCATGCACTCATTTTACTCAAATGAGCAAGCAAGAAAAAGTCTGTATGCACAGTTGACAGGGAGGCAGAGGCAGCGGATTCTCATTAGGGTTGTTGACAGTTGACCGTTGACTTTTGACTTTTTGCTCAACCCTAATGAGAATATGATTTGTGATTAACTATTATATTAATTAAGTATTATGGTGATATGGTTGTTGACTTGTTGACTTTTGTTGACTTGTTGACTTTGTTGACTTGTTGACTTTTGTTGACTTGTTGACCGGTTGACTAGGCTTGACTAGTTGACCATCATGATAACCATGGTTATCATTTCATGCCAAAGACTTTTTCTTGCTTGCTCATTTGAGTAAAATGAGTGCATGACATGATAAGCTTATGGTTGCTTCAAACCATCACATAAGACTTTTTTGATATGATGAGTTATGATCACTTTGGATTATGAGAGGGTGAAAGACAAAAGAGTTGCTCATTCTTTTCTTGCTCATTCTTTTCTTGCTCATTCTCTCTCTTGTTCTTGAGCTCTCCTCTTGCTCTCACCCTCAACCTCTTGCTCCCTCACTTGATCTATGGTTCTCTTGTCTCATGAGTTGAGAATCAAGAACCATAGATAAAATCCCATTCTAAATCATCTCTACTCATTCTAGTTCACTAGGTTTAGCAAACCAAGTGAACTAGTTTCTTCAAAGAACGAAGAAGGAGCTAAAGGTTGGAGCTTTCAAGTGGATCTATCTTCGGCGTACGGAGACAACGAGAAGGAGCCATCGAACCACCATCGGAGCTTGAAGAGAAGGAGTTCAAGTTTAGGTATAACCATCTTCATCCGAGTAGCTAAATATCTTTAGCTTAGTTTGCTAGTTTTAGTTTAGGTAAAGATCCCGACCTAGCTTAGTCCATATTGCCTCTTGCGTTAAAATTTTGATTTTATACCGTTTCCGCCTCCCTGTAAGAACAGGGGGTCGCAACGTGGACTTACAGTGGTATCAGAGACTAACTAAACTTAAACTAGCTTGGTAGTGAAGTGTAACGAAGTTCGGAACCGGAAAAATCCAAAAACCAAACTTTTACAAAATCTGAGTTTCTGTTGAAATTTTTTCTGGTCAAAATGAAAAACTTTATACTCCTAAATTCGGCTCAGGGTTTTATGTGAACACCCAAGAAAAACGATACAGTAATTCGTCCAAACCGCCGCCCTTCCGCCGCGCGAGCTAGGCATCCGCCGCGGAAGCGCCGTGCTTTGTCGTCTTCTGTGCATCGTTTTTCGTGCAGTGTGTGTCTGTGTTGGTTTTGGGATTTTTGAAATATATTATATGTGCCCAGATTTTCCAGAAAAGAAATTTCCTTTTGGGGTCCTATAATTCCGTATTTTTTCCGAACTTCACTGCACTTTGACTATGATGGTTATATCTGTGATGTTTGCATGTATTGAACGTCGGCCAATCGCTATAAGTCGATTGGTCGGGGTTATACATGATCTGTAATGTGCTGGAATGTGTATATAAATATGTTGGATTGTCGCGGGTGAATAGCCGGGGGTTGTGAGACGAGAGTTTTCTTTTCTTGCAATTCATGTAAATTTGTAAATTGATGTAATAATTATTTGTATGGCCGCACAACCGGGTCGGGGTTGTAGCCGTCATTGTATAATTTCTTTTTACTGTTTTTGCTCCTAGGATAGACCCATGGAGGGGTGCACAAACTACCGGGTATGCCGAAGTGTCGAGTGGCCTACTCATGGAGATGAGGGAGGTTGCTACGCTTCGGGTACTTGGCGGGTAGTTTGCCGCACCCGTAGGGGTCTTGGGTGGGGTTTTGGCTATTCACCGCGACCGTGTTATCTGTTTTTGTTACAGGCTCGTACAAATTACAGATTGCTAGTATATCCAATGTATTTATCTGTGATCTGAAATGTTTATCATTGCAGTATATCTATATATGATATTATTTAGGCGTTGCTTATGTTTTACAGACACGCTAGCCCAGCCCCCGCTCTGTCGTTAGTTAAGTAACCTAACGGGTAATGACGGGGCCCCGTGGCGAATGCGAATGGCATAAGCGTACGTCATATTTTGGTTGTTTTCTGCAATGGTAGGATTAAATGATGGGACGCATTAAAAGAACTAATGCAAGAATATCACGCATTAAAAGAACTAATGCAAGATAATAAACCAAGTTAAAGTCGTTGGAACACTTTCGAAAAACCACTCGGTTCTTTTCAAAACAAACTTTTAAAATACGGAGTTTGAGCCACTCCATTTAAAAGCTATCTCGTTCCATCGACCAAATCAAGTTCACTACGTTCACGGTTTTGCCAAAACCATCCGTAGCCCTCCATCATTTCAGTTAAATATTCAGTAGTATTCAAGCTATGTATTTTGACCTCACGCCAAGGCATAGTGATTGGTAGCTGCCGGATATTTATCTGTTGCATAGATAGAATGCGTTGGTTTGAGACAGTCGTACTGCCATTTTGGCCTACGTCAAGGGTATGTACGGGTGGGTTCAAATTAACCTGGATAATGATGGGACGAACTTGACATGTGACTTATGACATTTTGACCTCACGCCAAGGTCATAAGAGCATGGGGCAAAAATACACATCGGGAGTTTCATAAGTACTGAAACTTGCTAGATTTGCATACCATTTGGAGTGTGATGATTCTGGTAGGATTCCTTCAGTTTCGTCACGCAATGATATTTGGATCCCGATCCTACTGTGAGTATATGCTACTCCTCGGGAAATTTCTCACTTAACGATCAATGCTATAAACCTAGTAGGTGCCTAGAAAGGTGTTAGCGGGGCTACGCCCCCAGGGAAAAGAGGTTCTCTAATTAAGGAACTTCGCGAAAGCGTTGGAAAACCTCCCTCGAAGTACCGACACCGGCCTGGCTGAACGGTTAAGCAAGTATTGTACGGTGGGATTGATCCTGACTAATTCTTCCTTTATGGTTTGAGGAGGGATTCGAGAAACAGTGGGAGCCATCCTGTTTAGACAAACTAAAAACCACTCTAAACTTGCAAGAGCATCATGCTGAGTGTTTCTTCTTCTCTCTCCTAATTGCAGCGACCAATCAACATGACTGGACTTAAGTTACTCCTAAATAAAAACAAACTGACAGGGCCAAACTACAAAGATTGGCTCAGGAATGTCAAGATAGCAATCACTTATGACAAGCTGGGGTATCTTCTTACCACCAAAGCTCCCCCTGTCCCTGGTCCAACTTCCAGTGTCGCGGACAAGGAAATCCGCAAGACTTGGGAGATTGATAGCGCGAAGGCCAAGTGCCTCCTGCTTGCCTCGATGGACAACGAACATCAGAGGAGGCATGAGAATATGGACATGGAGTCCATATTGCTCCATACAAAAGAACTGTATGGAGAGCAATCCCGTATCGCAAGATACGAAGCGTCGAAAAAGTTATTTTCGACAAGAATGGCCGTCGGATCATCAGTAGCCGAGCACGTGCTAAAGATGATCGGCTACATTGAGGAGCTCGCTGACCTAGGGATCACATTGGAGAGTGAGCTATATACGGATATAGTTCTCCAGTCCCTTCCTTCCACTTACGCCCAGTTTACACTGAACTTCAACCTACAAGAAAAAGAGGTTGAACTATCAGAGCTCCTCAACATGCTGAGGAGCGCAGAGGGCACCCTACAGAAAGGTAGGGATACATCCACTTTGTTTGTAGGAGGATCATCTTCTTCTAGGTCCAAGGCGAAAGCCAAGGGAAAGAAGAAGAAGGCCCCCGCCAAACCAAGGGGCGGTGTTAGTAAAGTGGATACGAAGGGAAAAGGTAAAGCAACAAAGATAGCGGGGAAGCTTGTGGATAAGGAAGAATGCTTCTATTGTCATAAGAAAGGACACTGGAAGAATGATTGCAGGGCCTGGAAGGCCAGAACACAGGAATTGAAGCAGGTTGCAGCTTCAGCTTCAGGTGTGTATGTTATTGAAAACTGTCTTTCAATAAACTCTACTTCCTGGGTATTGGATACCGGATCAGGATCTCATATCTGTAATTCTTTGCAGGCGTTGAGAAACCGTAGGGTTTTGAAGGCAGGTGACATGACCCTCAAAGTTGCGAACGGAGCTAGCATGGATGCTAAAGCCGTGGGGGACTATCACCTGGGAATGTCAGATGGACATGTTTTGGTTTTGCGTAATTGTTTTTTTGTACCCAACGCAACTTGTAATATCATTTCTGTATCTTTAGTTTCTAAAGAAGGTTATGAATTTGCGTTTGTAAGTAATGTTGTAAACATTCACCTTAATCAAGTTTTGATTGGGTCAGGTACATTGAGTAATGGTATATACGTGTTAAACCAACCACAGATTTTCAACGTCCAGAATACACACAAAAGAAAGTCTCCGGAAATAAATCAGACTTTCTTATGGCATTGTAGATTGGGTCACATCAATGAGAGAAGGTTGACTAAGTTACATACAGAAGGATATTTGAATGCGTTCGAATATCAATCGTATGCCACTTGTCAATCTTGTCTCAAAGGAAAGATGACAAAGACTCCGTTTACTGGACAAGGAGTAAGAGCGAGCGAGCTCTTGGGACTCGTACACAGTGACGTGTGCGGTCCAATGTCTACACATGCTCGAAGCGGACATTCTTACTTCATTACTTTTACGGATGACTTCTCAAGGTACGGTTATGTCTTCTTGATGAAACATAAGTCCGAGGCCTTTGGAAAATTCCAGGAGTATAAGAATGAAGTAGAGAGACAGACCGGCAAAAGTATTAAGATTCTAAGATCGGATCGAGGTGGAGAATACTTAAGTGCCGAGTTCCTGGACTATCTAAAAGAGAACGGAATTCTCTCTCAGCTTACTCCTCCATACACCCCGCAACATAACGGTGTATCGGAGAGACGGAACCGCACCCTATTGGATATGGTGCGGTCCATGATGAGTAACGCTGAGTTACCGCGATCATTCTAGGGGTATGCGCTAGAATCAGCTGCATACCTTTTGAACCGAGTTCCGACTAAGACTGTGCCTACCACCCCATATGAAATGTGGAGTGGGAAGAAACCCTATCTTCAATATCTGAAGATCTGGGGATGTCCAGCTTTTGTCAAAAAGCAGCATGCGGACAAACTCGAGGCACGCTCAGTACTGTGCAAGTTTGTGGGATACCCAAAGAACACCAGGGGGTATCTTTTCTACTACGCAGAGGAACAAAAGGTCCTTGTTTCTCGTAATGCCCACTTTCTAGAACACCAGTTCTTGGAAAAGGATATTAGTGGGAGCGCAGTAGAACTGGAAGAAATTCCAGAACCACAGACTATTACTGAAAGGTTAGTGGAACCAGAGGGTTCAACAGAACAGGACATTCCTACGCCGCTCCGCAGAAGTAGTAGGCAGTCTCATCCGCCCGAGAGATACTACGGTTTTCTCATAGACGGGGATAGAGAGGATTGCATCATAGATTATGATGAGCCTACTAGCTTCCAGCAGGCCGTTCAGAGCGTTGACTCAGTGAAATGGCTGGATGCAATGCGGACCGAAATGGAGTCCATGTACACCAACAAGGTATGGACGTTGGACATTGCTCCAGACGGGGTAAAACCCGTAGGATGCAAGTGGATCTTCAAAAGGAAGATTGGTGTAGATGGACAGGTTGAGACCTATAAAGCTAGGCTGGTAGCAAAGGGTTTTCGTCAAAGACCTGGCTTGGACTACGACGAAACCTTTTCTCCAGTAGCCATGCTGAAATCCATTCGGATCCTTCTTGCCATTGCTGCCTTCCACGATTATGAGATCTGGCAAATGGACGTAAAGACAGCTTTTCTAAATGGAAATTTAGAGGAGTGTGTCTATATGGACCAGCCAGAGGGTTTCATTCAGAGTGGGAGCAGCGGAAAGGTGTGCAAGTTGCTTAAGTCCATCTATGGACTAAAGCAGGCATCGCGGAGTTGGAACATCTGCTTTGATGAGACGGTCAAAGAATTTGGCTTTATCAAAATTCCAGATGAACCATGCATCTATAGTAGATTTGTAGCGAGAACTGTAGTATTCCTCGTTTTATACGTGGATGACATTCTCTTAATAGGAAATGACATTCCTATGCTACAATCTGTCAAGGGGTTCTTGTCACACAGGTTCTCCATGAAAGACCTGGGTGATGCCTCATACATTCTGGGTATCCGGATCTACCGTGACAGATCCAAGAGGATATTAGGACTATCACAGTCCAGGTACATCGACACCATACTGAAGAGATTCAGTATGGAAGATTCCAAGCGCGGTAACCTACCGGCTTGTCACGGGATCACCCTCTCTAAAGAGATGTCTCCCAAGACTGATTTGGAGAGGGATCGCATGTCTATTATACCCTACGCATCTGTGGTAGGCTCTATAATGTATGCGATGTTGTGTACCAGACCAGATGTAGCTTATGCACTAAGTGTGGTAAGCCGGTATCAGTCAAACCCTGGGGAGAAACACTGGATAGCGGTAAAGAACATTCTCAAGTACCTGAGAAGGACTAAGGAGATGTTCTTGGTGTATGGCGGAAAAGACCTCCAGATCAAGGCCTTTGCTGACTCCAGCTTCCAGAGTGACAAGGATGATTCCAAGTCCATGTCGGGTTTTGTCTTTACCCTCAATGGAGGGGCGGTGTGTTGGAAGAGTTCCAAACAGGAAACCGTTGCAGACTCGACGATGGAAGCGGAATACATCGCTGCATCTGATGCCGCAAAAGAAGCTGTCTGGATGAGGAAGTTCTTGAAAGAACTTCAGGTGGTTCCGTCCATTGTTGATCCAATACCTCTGTATTGCGACAACAACGGGGCTATAGCTTTAGCGAAGGAACCCAGGTCCCATCAGAGATCCAGGCACATCTTGAGGCGGTATCACCTGATCAGGGAGATCGTGGATCGCCAGGAGATCGAGGTTCGGAGAGTCGCTTCAGAAGATAACACTGCTGATCCATTCACCAAGGCCTTGCCCCAGACTCAGTTCGAGCGGCTGATCGAGATGATAGGTCTTCGATACGCCAGTACATGGCCTTAGTGCAAGTGGGAGATTGTTAGTGTATATGCCCTAGAGGCCATTACTGTATCATACTAGTTTGTATATTACTTAATGGATGCTTGGGATATTCACCTTGTATATACAATCTTGCTCAAAATAGTAGTATGCTACTTGGTTTGTTTCTACTTCAATGTGTACTTGTGTTTATTTCAGTATATCACTTATACGCATTAGTGGAGCCCTTAGGATCTTTGCTTGATTACCAGCGTTGTGATGGCAGTCACACTAGTGGGGGCTGGGTAATCTATAAGCACATCCTTATTCAGGTCCCTGGTCGCAGGACTATCGAGACAGGGCATCGATACTCCGGAGTAGACCAGCGCATGCGCTTCTCATCCCAGTGTGGGAGACGGTCTGTCCCACAGCCGTCAGTACGTCGTACTTGAGATAGTATGCGGGTGCTCGTTAGGTTACGGGTACACTGGACAGGACTCGTCGGGAACTGACTAGTTGGTATTATACCTATCGTCAGTTATCAGTTCCCAGGTGACATGAGTACAGCTTAGTCCGCTGACTTGACACTGTCACTTCGCCTCGGGTGTGTTCCCACTGTACTTTGATCACTACCCTAACACGGCTCAAAGGAGTCGTGCAAACAGGTAGTGGTTGGGTGCAGTCCCGAAGCACTTGGAGGCAGTGACAGTTAGACAGGATTCGTCTCTCCCGGTATTGGGAGTTGACATCGCGCTGTGTCTAGGAGAGCCATTACACGAGTAGTCCCTGGCCAGGGCAAATGAGATATACTGGTAGGTTTCCAGTGTTATCTCAGGGTGTTTTGGGCTTCACTCCGGCACGACTTGTACCGCTATTGGGGGACTGACGTTTACCGCCCCCTAGGCCCGCCATGCGATGTATCAGACGAACAGACCGGACTGTACGGAGAATGTCACACTCAGGCTCAGTAGGAGTTCAGATGGGTTTCGCCTCGTCGGTCTTCTTGTCGGCATTACCTGGGGACCGTTACGCACAGCTAGTGCCGCTTGCGGTCTGTGGTTAAACCCACTGCCAGCGTAGTGTCGAGTCTTTAGAGTCCCACACAGAAAGCTTTTCGCCTTTAGGCAAAAGAGTAGAGGTCGCATGGTTTTGCGACAGGTCGCATGGTTTTGCGACAGGGTTCGGTCACATCCGTGCACTTGTGCACGTACAGTGTCCGGACAGTTTACACTAGCGGGCTTTGGTTTAAGCCAGATCCTAGTGTAACTTATGGGATTGGATTTATCCAGTTTGCATTCGTGTTCCTCGGAACGCGGATGCGGGTGTGTATGCACAGTTGACAGGGAGGCAGAGGCAGCGGATTCTCATTAGGGTTGTTGACAGTTGACCGTTGACTTTTGACTTTTTGCTCAACCCTAATGAGAATATGATTTGTGATTAACTATTATATTAATTAAGTATTATGGTGATATGGTTGTTGACTTGTTGACTTTTGTTGACTTGTTGACTTTGTTGACTTGTTGACTTTTGTTGACTTGTTGACCGGTTGACTAGGCTTGACTAGTTGACCATCATGATAACCATGGTTATCATTTCATGCCAAAGACTTTTTCTTGCTTGCTCATTTGAGTAAAATGAGTGCATGACATGATAAGCTTATGGTTGCTTCAAACCATCACATAAGACTTTTTTGATATGATGAGTTATGATCACTTTGGATTATGAGAGGGTGAAAGACAAAAGAGTTGCTCATTCTTTTCTTGCTCATTCTTTTCTTGCTCATTCTCTCTCTTGTTCTTGAGCTCTCCTCTTGCTCTCACCCTCAACCTCTTGCTCCCTCACTTGATCTATGGTTCTCTTGTCTCATGAGTTGAGAATCAAGAACCATAGATAAAATCACATTCTAAATCATCTCTACTCATTCTAGTTTACTAGGTTTAGCAAACCAAGTGAACTAGTTTCTTCAAAGAACGAAGAAGGAGCTAAAGGTTGGAGCTTTCAAGTGGATCTATCTTCGGCGTACGGAGACAACGAGAAGGAGCCATCGAACCACCATCGGAGCTTGAAGAGAAGGAGTTCAAGTTTAGGTATAACCATCTTCATCCGAGTAGCTAAATATCTTTAGCTTAGTTTGCTAGTTTTAGTTTAGGTAAAGATCCCGACCTAGCTTAGTCCATGTTGCCTCTTGCGTTAAAATTTTGATTTTATACCGTTTCCGCCTCCCCGTAAGAACCGGGGGTCGCAACATGGACTTACACATACATCACTATGTATCAGTCCCAAGAGTTCGGTAACTCTTTCTCCGTGTCCCGTAAACGGAGTTTTGGTCATTTTACCTTTGAGACATGACTGGCAAGTGTCATAAGATGAAAATTCGAACGGTTTCAAGTATCCATCCTTATGCAACTTAGCTAGCCGTGTCGCATTTATATGACTGAGTCTACAATGCCACAAGAAGGATTCGTTCAATTCTGAACTCTTCCTCTTGTGTGTGTTTGTTATGCTCAGAACTGTTGATTGATTTAGAACATAAATGCCATTGCATAACGTGCCTGATCCAACCAACTTTTGGTTACGGAAAATGTTCATAACATTATCCTGTAATACAAAATTATATCCCTCTTTACTCAACAAAGAAACCGATATAATGTTGCATATCAGGTTCGGCATGTAATAGCATTCGTTCAGAACCAATGTATTACCAGTTGGTAATGCAAGGTGATATTCCCCGACAGTCTTAGCTGCAACAATTGCACCATTTCCAACTCTTATGTCTTTATCACCTTCTCCAAGTTCTCTACCTTTCCTAAGCCCATGTAACTGATTACATATATGGGATCCTGACCCGGTATCTAATACCCAGGACGTAGGGCAAATGGAGAAACAGTTCTCTGTAACGAACACACCCGAAGAAAATGCATCATCATGTACTTTCTTCATTCGGGTGGCATGGGAATCCTGGTATTCCCCTATGTCCTGTTCATTCCTATAACTCTTATAAGAAAGAACGGAACCAACATTCCCCAGCATAGTATAACTTGCGGGTTCGGTCAATACATCCATATTTTTATCTTGATTAAGGCATGACATGGTCGCTACCTGGAGAGAGAGAGAGAGAAGAAAACACTTTAGCGTATGCTCTTGCAAGATCAGATTGGTTATTATCTTATCTAATCAGGATGGCTCCCACTGGTTTTTATCAAATCTTCCTTCAAACCCTAAAAGGAAAGACTAGCCGGGATTAATTACACCCTACAACTTCGCCGATCTTTCAGCCAGGCCAGTGTCGGTACTTTGAGGGAGGTTCCCCGTGCTTTCGCACGGACCTAATTAAAGTAAACCTCGTTTTCCCATAGGCGTAACCCCGTTGACACCTTTCTAGACACCTACTTGATCGGCTAATTGTAATGTGTAAAACTCTCCCAGGAGTAACTCTTACTCGCAGTGGGTATCGGGATCCAACTATCTCATAGAAGGTATGCAATCTCATTGCAAATTTCAACACTTGAAATTCCCGATAATATTTTGCCCCTAGCAGCTATATGACCTTAACATAGTCAACAAATCATAAGTGCTAGTCAAGTTCAACCCGTCATTTCCTGATTGAATTAAACCCACCCGCACGACCCTTAACATAGTCAACAAAGTCGCACGACTATCCTAATCCAATCGCATCATATGCATATACAGATAAGCACTAATCAGCTACCACACACTATGCCTTAATATAGTCAACAAACGTAGCACGAATACTAACTAGTACTTATCTGAAATGATGACGGAGGACTACGACAGGTTTTTCTGAAAACCTATTGCGTAATGAACTTGATATCGTTGTAGAATCGAATGAATTTTGAAATGGAGTCTTCTTGAGGCTTTTCTAGTTTTGCTAAAAGGGTCACTCCCGGTGAAGGGATCGTCGGCCCTTTCCTCGTCGAATGAGGTGCGGGATATATCATATATATCACTATGCAAAGCAGAAACTATAGAAGAAATCAAAAGACAAACCGAGTGTGTAGCATCTGCCAGTTATTGCTAAAGGGGTCACTCCCGGGGAAGGGATCTCGGCCCTTTCCTCATCGAATAAGGTGCAGGGTATATCATATATACCGCTATGCAAAGCAAAACAGTAGCTACCATTTTTATTTAAAAATTTGATTCTACAACATCAATTAGGTTTCTTTTCTTTCATTAATCACATTAACGAAGTCCCATCATTTAAGTCACCTAAACATCACAGATAAATACGACATACACTTATGCCATCCGCATTCGCCTCGATGTCCCCTCGTGCACCGTTAGGTTAGGTAACTAACGACAGAGCAGGGCAGGGCTAGTGCGGGTGTAAAACATAAGTAACGCCTATATAATATATCACATATACTATATACTGTATCCATCACAGAACATATCTAATGATCACATCACAGATATCGCAGCAGAAACATAGATATAATGTGGGATATACAAGGACGTCCGTATTTAGTATTTAGCCAACAATAGAAAATACGGATTCCACAGTCGCGATGAATAGCCACGCCCACACCCTGGACCCCTACGAGAGCGACAAGCGACCCTACCAATTCTGGAGTTTAGGAGACCCGGTCTCGACTCCTCGAGATAGCCTCCCACTGAACCCCAGAACCCGGTCACCCGTATTCACCTCCTTGGGTCCATCCTAATGCGGAAAATTAAATAATATACAACACTGGTGGCATCAACCTCAACCCGGAAGTGCCCCAAATAAAAGAATATTACATTACATTTGAATTTACATGAATGAAAATATAAAACTCTCATCTCACATAAAACCCCCCGGCTATTCAATTACGACAATCCTGCACATCATATCTCAGCAACACATAATATCATATATCATCAACGTAAGTAAGTATGCATACCCCAATTTGTCGTTGATGTATAGCAACGAAACCGGCGATATCGACATACTACACTTACGGTCACAGAAAAGAAAGTGTAAAACTGCAATATTTGGAATCCACATTCTCTTTAGATATCGTAAATGCGAAATATCACATACTTCGTATTTCATGTCCAGCTATATGAATTCCACATATTGCATCACATTCCAGATAGATAGACGGTATTAAAGTTTTCGAACGAACGATCAAATACCCAAGATTCGCTAAAGCTCAACACTTGAGCGGAGTTCAAAAAAACCCGGAGTGTGACACAGTGGTAGCGGTCCAGCCGTAGAAGGGTCAAGCCAACGCCTTACATGTGGCACGCCGTACTGCCCCAAACCCTAAGGTTCAAAAGGCAGTTCAAGACGGTCACATAATCGAGTTAAGGTTTGTTGTCTTCTAGAGGGTCCACCACAAACAAACTTGCACGTATTTCCGAAAGATTTTAAACCCCGTGAAAAGTGAGCAAATGATACTCGTTCAAACACTTCAATACATTCTAATTTATCCGGAAAAGTGACGAAATGAAAATTCCGATCGAATCGACGAGTCCAAAACCATCTCCAGAACAAACAGCACAAAATTCAGATTAAAAATACCCTAAAAAATATACAAGCATAATCAAGAATTACTGTATAAAAATTATGCAGTGATTGATGTATATGGCCGCGGAACCGCGGCCCAAGCAAGCTTAGGCCGCGTTTCCGCGGCAAGATGGACTGTTCACATCATCGAATTTTACAGTAATTCTTATATTTACCTGCTGAATTTTTTACATATTTTTAATTCTGAAAAACAGCAGTTTTGAAAAAATGTCCAGAGAGCATTCTAAAAGGCCGTATTTCGGTTCGATCGGAGTTTTAACTTCGTAAAATTGGCGCCTAATGTTCTAGGTTGGCTCTGATACCAATGAAGGGTTAGCCTAGCACCTCATGAAGGGTTTGGAAGCATCACATGTACCAAAGGTTGAGTCTTTAGGGTGCTAAGTTAACAAACATCGAATCGTTCCTAGAAAATTAGGGTTTCTAAAACTTGCATATCATCATATGAAAGAAAAGCTAGGGTTTAGAGAGTACAACCTTTGTAGCTCCCTACGCTAGACTCCTCGGCTACTTGGGGTTTGAAAAAGCTCCGCTTGAACTCCTCTAGGTCACCGATGATCCACCCGGAGTCCGCTTTGTCCAAGCTTGCAGCTTCACCCGATCAAGAGAATGAAATGAAGCTAACACTCCAAACAAGTGGGCTAGACTTGTGTAGAATGGTGTTGTGGTTCTCTTTCTCACTTCAAAATCCTAACTTGTTGAGTATATTGCTCACTATAAAAATCTTGAGAGAGGAAGAAGAAGATGATGGCTATATTTTTAACAAGAGTGAAAAAAGAATAACCCTTGTCATAGAAAAATGAAAATATATCAATATATATTTTCTTGTTCTCATCTCAAACCATGGTTTAAACAATGAATATATTATTAAACTTGAGTTAAAACACAAAAGGAAAGTTTACCCAAGGTTAAAAGGTGGGTGAGAATGGTTAGGTCAAAAGAAGAGTGTAGAAACAAATCAATCATAACCATTTTCTTTTTCCTTTTTGTTTTAAATCAAATGTAATAAAATCCATATTTAAAACCATGGTGTGAGTCTTATATTGCCACCATTTCCATGTATATACAACCATGAAGGATATATGTATGTATGTATGTGTGAATGTACATCCATATGTGCATGAATCTTAAAAAAGAGAACATACATGCATGCATACATCCATCTAATACAAGAAAGGATTTCTAGTGAGAAACTAATGGTTAAATGATAAATCAACACTTGATTTATCAATCCGGTCATATCACATATGACCCTAACCAAAAGCAAGCCGCCCGATCAATATACGGTATCCTATACTCGCATTTTAATCGGGTCCATGCGCATATCGCATACGCGCACCACAATGTTTCGCCTGGACTAGGTAACTCCATTGTGGGACTCTAAGACTCGTCAATACGCCGGCAGTGGGTGATGATCATATCAAGCACCCCCAAGCCGTAAGCGGTCAGCTAAACGTAACGGGCCACCCGGATATTGAGCGATCAGAAGAGAACAAGCGAATCTGCTACAACTCCCGTCGAGCCAACCGGCAACACTTCCCGTACAGTCCGGTCTCCTCGTCTGATATGTCGCATATCAAGTCTAGGGGTGGTAAACGTCAGACCACAATAACCGATAAGTCGTGCCGATGTGAGGCTCATAACGGGTCGAGAAACTACTGGTAACACTTACCAGCAAATCTCTGAATCAGCCCTGGCCAGGGACTTCCCTGTTACGGCCAATCGAGCACAGCGCAACATCAACCCCCAATACCGGGAGAGACGAAACCCCTCCTGTCGCTCATTGCCTCCATGTGACTCGGGACTGTACCCAAAAACCACCGTTTTGCACGCCCCCATGGACGTGGTAAGGTGGAAATCAAAGCACAGTGGGAATCACAAAAGACTCTATGACGATCTCGGGTCTACAGACTAACCTGCACAAGTGTCACCTGAGAACTGCCATCTGACGTGAGGTATAATACCATCTGGGAGTTCTCGGCGAGTCCGTCCAGTCTACCCAGTCTCCACTGAGCACCCGTATACCATCTCTGATGTCAAACACCAATGGATATGGGATCATCCATCGCCCATCTCATGGGTCGAGAAGCGTATACGCTAGTCTACACTGGTATATCGATGCCCCGTCTCGATACACCTACGACTAGGGACCTTGAAGGATGTACTTATGGACTACCATGTCCCCACTAGTATGATCTGCATCATAGTCCAGGTAGTCAAGTACACATCCTAAGGGCTTTACAAACATGTAACTATAAGACAATTTAAAGAGACTAGTATACATGTTAAGATAAAGAGCAACCAGATAGCATACTATCATATCGAGTAAGAAAGTCATCTCTATATATGTCCAAGCATCCAATATAATATACATCATCTGTACAATACTGGCCTCTAGGGCATACATACAACTAACATCTTATGTATCAACATACTTTGCACCAAGGTTGAGCCGAGAGTCTTCTTTGTTAGATCGGCCGCTTGTCATTATTACTCCGGTAGGCGAGTCGTTTGTTGCTCGTTTTGTGTACCGATCGTGTCCTGTTCGTATCGGGGAGAGGGATTCTTCAGTTGATTTGATTCTCCTCGATATGCTAGACTTCGACATTCTTCTTGGTATGGACTGGCTAGCCACTTGTTATACATCTGTGGACTGCCGTGAGAAGACAGTCAGATTCAGTTTTCCTGGTAAGCCGGTTCTTGTTATTCAGGGAGATCGTAGCGCTACCCTTCCCAGCTTGATTTCTTCTCTTCGCGCTGGTCAGCTCTTACGGAAGGGGTGTCAGGGATTCTTAGCCTATGTTTTTGACACTAGCGCCACAGAGGTTCCGTTGGACCGGGTCCCTGTTGTAAGAGAGTTTCCTAATGTATTCCCTGACGAGCTGTCTGGTCTGCCACCAGAACGCAAGATTGAGTTCTGCATTGACTTGATCCCCGGCACAGGGCCTATTTCTATACCACCTTATCGGATGGCCCCGGCGGAGCTTAGAGAGCTGAAGGATCAGTTACAGGATTTGCTGGATAAGGGGGTTATCCGACCGAGTGTGTCACCTTGGGGTGCTCCCGTCCTGTTCGTTAAGAAGAAGGACGGCAGTATGCGCTTATGCACTGATTATCGTCAGCTGAACCGGGTTACTGTGCGGGACAGATATCCCCTACCCTGCATTGAGAACTTTTTCGATCAGCTCCAGGGTATAGGGTATTTCTCGAAGGTTGATTTACGATCAGGTTATCACCAGTTGCGGGTTCAGAAGGAGGATATTCCGAAGACCGCTTTCCGTACACGATATGGTCATTATGAGTTCTTGGTGATATCGTTCGGGCTCACTAATGCCCCGGCAGCATTTATGGTGAACCGTGTATTCAGGCCGTATCTTGATCAGTTCATCATTGTTTTCATTGAAGACATCTTGGTTTATTCTCGAAGCCGGGAGGCGCACGAGCAGCACTTGTGTATCACATTGCAGACTTTGAGGGAGCATCAGCTGTTCGCCAAATTTTCCAAGTGCGCATTCTGGCTAGACAGTGTCGACTTCTTGGGTCACATGGTGACGAGAGATGGTATTTGTGTGGATCCGAAGAAGATCGAGGCAGTGCAACGTTGGCCCAGACCGGTATCAGTTACAGAGGTTCACAACTTTCTAGGTCTAGCCGGCTATTATCGACGTTTTGTCCAGGATTTCTCCCGTATTGCTGCACCATTGACCGGGTTGACCCGGAAGGGGGTTCTTTTTTATTGGACCGAGGCATGTGAGGATAGCTTCCAGCAGTTGAAGACTCGTCTGACTACTGCACCAGTGTTATCATTGCCATCAGGATCAGGCGGTTTCGTGGTTTATTGTGATGCATCTCGAGTGGGGCTGGGCTGTGTATTGATGCAGCACGACAGAGTTATCACGTATGCTTCTCGAAAGTTGAGGAAACATGAACAGAACTACCCCACTCATGATTTAGAGATGGCTGCGGTGGTGTTTGCTCTCAAGATCTGGAGACATTACCTATACGGCGAGTCGTGCCAGATATTCACTGACCACAAGAGCTTGAAGTATATCTTTCAGCAGCGAGATCTAAATTTAAGATAGCGCCATTGGGTGGATTTGGTAAAAGACTATGACTGCGAGATTCTATACCATCCGGGCAAGGCAAATGTGGTGGCAGATGCTTTGAGTAAGAGACCCGGAGGTAGCCTATCTTGTTTGAGCACAGTACAGATGCAGTCGACGGCGGATTGGCAGGTTTTATGTGACAGCAGCGTGCAGTTCGAGTTTACTCCTACAGGAGGACAGCTGGCCCATTTCAGAGCACGCCCACAGTTACTTAACCGTATTCACGAGGCACAGTCCGGTGATGCCCGTATTTTACAGATTATTGAGCAGATTCGGCAGGGCAGAGTTTCCGAGTTCGTGATTGATGATCAGGGGATACTTCGATTTGGGGCTCGACTTTGCGTACCAGATTCTGAGGGACTGGGGTGTGATATTCTTGAGGAGGCACATAGGTCAGTATACAGTATTCATCCAGGTTCCACCAAGATATATCGCGATTTGAGAGAGGTTTACTGGTGGGACAGGATGAAGAAAGATGTTACGGACTTTGTATCGAGATGCCTGACTTGTCAGCAAGTCAAGGCCGAGCACCAGAGGCCAGCCGGCGAGTTACAGCCTTTGCCCATTCCTGAGTGGAAGTGGGAACAGGTCTCCATGGACTTCATTGTGGGTCTACCCAGGACCAGTCGAGGGTATGAATCTATTTGGGTTATTATGGATCGACTGACGAAAGCAGCTCACTTTCTTCCAGTGAAGACCAGATTTGGATTTGCTCAGTACGCCCAGGTTTATCTTGATGAGATCGTGCAACTGCATGGCGTACCGACTTGCATCGTGTCCGACCGGGGTACCCAGTTTACCAGCCGATTATGGAAGAAACTTCAGGAGGCTTTGGGCTCCCGGTTGAGTTTTAGCATAGCTTTTCATCCGCAGACTGACGGTCAGTCAGAGCATACTATTCAGACTCTTGAGGACATGCTCAGAGCTTGTGTTTTAGATTTCGGTGGTAGCTGAGATCGTCATTTGCCCTTGATCGAGTTCTCCTACAATAATAGCTTCCAGGAGACGATTCAGATGGCACCTTTTGAGGCTTTATATGGGAGGAAATGTCGATCGCCCGTATGTTGGACAGAACAATAATAGCTTCCAGGAGACGATTCAGATGGCACCTTTTGAGGCTTTATATGGGAGGAAATGTCGATCGCCCGTATGTTGGACAGAGCTCAGGGAGAGCAATATTTTGGGGCCGCAGATCGTACAGGAGACGACCGAAAAGATACAGCCGATTCGGGACAGGATGAGACCAGCACAGAGTAGGCAGAAATCATATGCTGACAGGCGCCGTCGCCGACTCGAGTTCGCTGTTGGCGATCATGTTTTCCTGAGGGTCTCTCCGATGAAGGGTGTAATGAGATTTGGGCGGAAAGGAAAGCTTAGTCCTAGATATGTTGGTCCCTTCGAGATCCTAGAGCGTGTCGGTTCGGTGGCTGATCGGTTGGCTCTTCCGCCCAGCTTCCTAGATGTTCACCCCGTGTTCCATGTTTCGATACTCCGCAAGTACCTTCATGACCCTTCCTATGCGATTCAGCACCAGACGATCCAGCTGGAGCGCGACCTTTCATTCACCGAGCAGCCGGAGGTCATTTTGGATCGGCAGGTGAAGAGATTGAGGTCGAAGGTTATACCGTCCGTCAAGGTTCTTTGGCGTGGCCCGAACAGCGAGGAGGTCACCTGGGAGACTGAGGACGAGATGAGGAAGAAATATCCCCATCTTTTTGAAAGTACGCGTAGTTAAATTCGGGGACCGAATTTCTATAAGGGGGAAGATTGTAACGCTTTGAATTTTCGTTTAGGTAGTTTTTCGATAATCGGTAAAATAATCAGTATTTTCCGTAAAAATTCAAAATAATTATTTTTCAATATAAGCCTAATTATACAAAATTTAGATAAGAAATTGCTAGAAATTGGTTAATAAATTATCACTTAAAAATTTCTAGTCATTTAAAAAAATTTCCTTAATTAATTATTTTTAATATTATTTTAAGCTTTTAAAAATACATTAAATTAGTGATAAATACAAATTTAAATGGGTAAATTACATACTTCGGAACCATTATAAACTAAAATCTAGTGTTAACAAAAATTTTATCTAGACTCCTAGATTGGTTGTTCTATGGTTTAAAAATGAATTAAAATGGGGGGTTTTTTGTAAAGAATGATGTGAAAGCATTAAATGCACTTGAAAGAGGGTTTCTTCATAGAATTTTCTACACAAATCCCCCATTCTCCCCTCCCACACCCCCTGGCCGAAACTTCCTGCTGCTGTTCCCTCTTTTCCCCATTTCATTTTTGCTTCAAAATTCCATCAAAAATCCACCGAAATCCACAATTTTCTTCACAAATTCAACACTAATCCCTATTCTACCTCTTCTCAAGCCAAAATTTGTTTAAAACATGGAGAAAGGAGGTGTCTTTGGAGGCTAAGTGCAAGAGGTTCAAAACTTGTGAGGTGAAAATTCTAATCTAATTGTTAAATTGTAGTTTTAATATGCTAAATTAGAAATTTAAAGTGTGAAATTTGGTTAAAATTGCTTACTTATGAAATTCAAGAAAAGGTTTGAAATTTTAATTAGGGTTTGAAGCTTTGTAAGTGGGTTAAAATTAGGGTAGTGGCTATCTATTAGGTTAGTTTAGATGTTTGTGTTAGTTTGTGATCGCTATATCGTTAACCCGCGATGTTTGCATCGAAATTGAAACGTTGGTGATTACATGGTTTTTCATAAAATTAGGAGGTAATTTAATTGCGAGAAGGGACGTTAAAGCTGAGAGTTCCCAAGTCAAGGCCATGAAACCTGACTTGTCTCGCATGTGACCACGCCCTACCTGAACTTAGGGTACAAACGAGTTGGGTACTGACTTCCAGGTTGGTGCCCACGAGATTCCTTGCTCAATAGGAATACTCGAGGCAAATATCTTGACGATACTATTAGCATCTCCTACGACTTTTAGGGTGTGCGAATGCGGAATTTGGTTTAATCAGGTTTTAGTTTTGACGGTTGCTCCGAAACGACGATTTTAGTTAAGGTTTTAGTGGTTTTCGTGTGTGTTCCGCGCGCTTAGTGCATGTTGTACCTAACTTGTGAGCGTCGATCTTTTCATATTGTGACTTACGTCGTTTCATGATGTGTAATCATATGTTGTGTGTTATGCAATATTAGGATCGGTTGCGGAAACATCGGACGCGGCGCGCAAAGGCAAAGCGGTGGTTGGATCAGATTAGCGAGGCGTTCGGGTGAGTAGATGTATACATCTATGGGAAAATCGTCTAAATGGCATGAGGCGCCCCATATTTAGGATCACTTTATTACTTGCAAACTATATGCATGGTTAGTTAGTTAACCATCTCATTCATATGCATATATTTCTAGTTATTCGTCTGCTGGTATTGCATGATTATCTATATACCTATGTGTGATATCACCTCTTAGGACACTTACACTATTACCATTGGCTCATATTGCATGCGCACTATTCATGTGAACACACACGCCTTTGGTAATTGTCATGCCACATGCACTGTAGAACCTGCTTAGTTCAGTATCAATCACTTGCATCATACATGATACATTGAATTGCATAGCATGTATATACCTCACTTCATCGTCATGCTTATATAGATTCCTAGTCATAAATCCCATTGCATACCTTTGATATCATAAGCATTCATCATATACAACATGTTGGGTATTATGATTTTCTTGAGGATTTCAGTATTGATGAGATTTCTGGATTTTGGGGAAAACCGCAAGAATTTAACAAAAGCTTATTATTATCATTTTTAATATAAAGTTGCGGTTTTCTCGTGATGTATGTGTTGTCCACCATGAGTTTTCATGTTTTCTATTGGATTTCGAGACTCGATTCGAGGAATGGATGAACCGTCTCGGGTACATGGTGGGCCCGGTATGGTACCCCGGGACAAGAAGATCGAGTTGTAGACGATGAGCCTGGCAGGGGAAGACTACCTACCTGTGATGTCTGGCGCGGCGGATATCCGGAGGATACCGACCGTTGTCGTGAGATTTGATGATATGGGCCGATCCGGACTAACGAAGCCCGAGGTATTGAGATATTGATATAGTGAGACATTGAGATAGATATATTTCCACATTTAGTGTCGATGCTTGACACGGTTTTCGGATGATTTCATTGATGGTAATTTATTTATTGTACAGATATTTTTTTTAAGTTAAAAAGGCAGAGATCATCGTATTTAAACACTTAATGATTTAGTAATTATTTTGCATTCATGTGCTTACATACTAGTGGCATTACATCATATCTAGACATGCAAGTGGTGACGCATTTGCGTGCATTCTTACGATAGCCTTATTAGATGTTATTTCTACTCACGAGCTGGCAACTCACCCCCGTTGTGCCACAGTGTCTTGCAGATCGGACCCGTCAGCCTTGTAGCGGCGGGCGTATCTTTTCATTGGCTTCTTTGCTCAGACTCGCGACATTGCTCTTAGGTGGGTTGCGAGGACACTTTTGTCTTTTTGTACTATTATTGTATCTAGTATTCTCCATCTACCACTTCTTATTTGTATATACGACCTAGTGATGAGACTGAGAGATTTGTGTATATGTGGTTTCTCTGGGGTCGAGCTCACTTGAGCCGACGTTGTGTTTTTTTTTCTTATTTTTGCATTTCCTTATGCTTATTTGCTTGATATTACATATATATTGCGTGTGGTTGTGATCCGCCTTGGGCGAAGAGCTAGCTCCCTCTTGGGGATGCCATTATTTCATTACAGGTTTATATATCTTTTTGTACCCATTTTGGGGGCTAGTATTTACAAAGGAGACTCTACCGAAATTTTTGGAAAATTTTGATGTTTTTAAAAAGGGATTAATATAACTTAATTGGTTTAAAATCGTTTTCATAAAAGGTTTTCCTTCACTCTTATTGTTTATGGTTTAGATTTTCTGGGCTTTGGCTGACTTAGGTTACGTTACGCCTTGAGACATCTCGTAATCTAAGTGCCAGTCACGTTCCGTACTTTCGGGTCGTGACAGGACTGTACAGAGATTGTCACAGAAAGACTCAGTAGAGGTACAGATGAGTTTGCTCGTCGACCTTCCTTTCGCTCAATACCTGGGTAGCCGTTATGTACAGCTAGTTCCGCTGACGTGCTTATGGTTAAACCTACTGCCAGCGCATTGACGAGTCTTTAGAGTCCCACACAGAGGGTTTTCCCGGTTCAGGCAAAATGATGTAGTGGCCGTATATTGATACGTGCAGGGTTCCGATTAGGTATGTGTGCTAGCCACACGGACTTCAATCGGGCGGATGATAATACTAGCCGACTTAGGATTAAACCGGATTATTAAATCAAGTTTTTATTTAATAATTTACATATATATATTTCGATATGAATATTCTAGTATTATGTTCATTATGTTTGGAGTCATACCTATTTCAAAACTAACGAATCGTTACGCACTTTTAAATGATGATTTCAAGAAGACGCTACAAACTTTTCAAATGGTATCTTTTCCAAAAATATCATAGTCCCCTATTTTCTAAAACAACGATTCGTACTATTTTAAACTATAACTGTATGACTCATACGTAGTTGCGTATTTTTATACTGTTCACGCTTACGATTCCTTTATTCTGTTTACGCTCGCGTTACGATTTCTTATTTCTGTATACGATCGCATTTCTTTCATTATGATATATATACGACGTTTCATACCCTTTTGTTTACATGACTTCGTCTGCTGGTACACCTGCACTATTACCGATGATGCGCGTGTTACACTTACACAGATTTGTCAGCTCACACATTCATCATTGGTAATTGCTATGCCACTTACACGGTAGAATTGCTATATCATGATATTATTCTTAATTGTAAAGTACATTCATTGTTCAGCACTATCATATGACACGTTTTCATGATATACTTGATATGCTCACATTACTGTTCTATGTTTGCATGCATCGTACTCTATGGTTATATGCATTGAGATGATGTTTTCATGAGATTTCTGGATTTGAGAACCGCGGATATATTTCAAAGGAAATTATAAATTGTTTTAAAAATACGGTTTCAAGTGATGTGATTTCGAGGCGTCCACCATGAGTTTTCTCAGTTCTGAGATTGTTTTCGAGACCCGATTCGAGGAGTTGGATGAGTCGTCTGCGGGTGCATGGTGGACCTAGTAAGGTATCCCGGGGAAAGAAAGGATTTTGTAGGGATGACGATGAGCCTGGCAGAGGGAGCACTACCTACCGGTGATAGGTTGGACCCGGCGGTTGTCCGGAGGATACCGGCCGGAGTCGTGAGATTGATATGAGGGACGATCTGAGTATACGCGCCTGAGATATGAGAATTTACGTGTCGATACTTGGCACGGGTTTCATGATGTTTCGAGTGTCGATGTTGGACACTCAAGTTCCATGATATTGATGTGTCATTGATGGACACACGTTGGTTGGTATCCTTATACATACAGGCATATGTTTTCATGATAATTCGAGTGTCGATGTTGGACACTCAGGTTCCATGATATTGATTGTGTCATTGATGGACACACGTGGATGATATCCATATGCATACATGCATATGATTTTAGATGTTTGTTTGTACATATCATTTGCATTGACTCTATTGTTGACGTATATGCTTACATGGTCACCTTAGATACCATAGTATTACCTTCATGATACAGTATGACCTAAGAATCGTTGTTTATTCGATTTCTACCTACTTATGTTTTCTACTCACGAGTTGGCAACTCACCCCCGTTGTGCCAAGTTTTCTTGCAAGTTTGGCTGCTTGGATCAGTAGCGGCATCGCTGGCACACAGTTCCTTCAGGGTGTTTTGCTTTGGTAGGTGGGACACACGCTGGATTGTGACCACTCTAGTACCTTTTATTCCTATTGTATCTAGTTAAACTCCATCAATCAGAAACTAGAATTTGTATATTAGCAGATCTAGACAGACTTGTGTATTTGCGAGACTCGGAGCGATGGGTGTATGTTCGCTTCTTCGAGATGATGATGTCTTGCTTCATTTATTCTTTCTGTGTTTGATCTTCGCCGTAGGGCGTCGTATATATGTTTATTGCGTGGTTGTGATTCCGTCAATTAGCGAAGAGCTAGCTCCCGCTTGGGGATGCCTATATATTGTTATGTGTATGGTTATGGATCAAAATATACAAGGAAGGTGCTGCCCAAAATTTCAAGGACGAAATGTTTTTAAAGATAGTATACATTCATTGCATTTTTATATTATATGACTTGTGCTGTTAAAAATGAAGGCTTGAATTTCTAATGACAATGTTTCAAAACTGCACCCCCACTATTTTCCGCAGAAAGGTTTAGATTTACTGGGCTTCGGCTTACTTGAACTACGTTACGCCTTTAGACGTGGCATGATTTAAGTGCCGCTCACGTGCTAAATTACGGGTTGTGATAGTGGATGACCGAAACCCGGATTTTATCTGTTTTTGGCAGATGTTCTGGATTTTGTCATAACTATAAAGATTTTGCGTGATTTGCGCTATTTTGGACTGGAAACCTATAACCTGTAATCATGTAGCAAACATGCATCAAATGCACCTACCTATATACAAACGAGCAGAAGAATGGGCGGTATTAAATGCAATATTCTGGTATGAACAAATACCCCAAAACTTATCTTTTGCTCGTCCCAAGCAAAACCATTTATTTTCAAAAGGTACTAAGCTCACTTTCATAGGCATCACGGTTGCACTTAGTGTGTGCAATAAGCCGTTAAACCTCTAGGTGTCCCCAGTAGGAGGAGTGTTGTCTCCTGAGGGTTTTCAGCGGATACTAACCACAAAATCCCGTCAAGCAGGTTTCATAAGTTAACCTTAATTCTAATCCTATGGTTTAGCATCTAATTTAGAAACTCTATTATCCTAAATTAGAAATATCCATCCCTTATTTTTCACGCCTCATATTCATTCAACTTAAGATCCTATAATTTTTGACAGTTTAGAAAGATCTCGGTTTCTCTTGAGTTTTCCTTCTAAAACGCGTTCTCCAATCCGGAATTTTTATCATCTTTATGGAAAACATAAGACTTATTTTTTATCCCTATTTCTCCCCCAAAAATCAATCGTATACCCCTACGTGTGTGTGAATTTCACCCCTACACTCAAGAATTCAATTCAAGCTATAATACTTTTACCCTAATACTACTTCTTTTCATTAATGATGGATGGATTTTCTCACACACCTTTCATGCGACTACTACAGCTTCCTGAGGCACTAATCAGCCGATTACTAAATGTGTGAGCTTATTAAAGCGTAAATAGCAGTTTCCAGGTCTTGTAATATATTTTTTCTTTTTCTTTTTCTCTTTTTTTTCTTTTCAAGACTGGATATATTTTTCAATGATGCTCTTTTGGTGGTTAGCTTTAAATATTGTTTTTTCTTTTGTACTGGGCTTTTAGGCAAGAGTATTTCTAGGTATCTCTACTATTCCAAGTTTCAAGGTGAGTGTAAGGGTATATACTTTCTGAATTTGGACTCAAGAATAGAAACTATTTTTTCAGACTTATCCTTCAATAAAACTTTCAATACTTTCCCTTCATCCTGACTTAACTTAAGAACTGAAATCAACATTACTTACTTCCAAAAAAACTGCAAGAACGTATTTTTATCAAGGTTAAACTGAAATAGGGTTATTTTGGGGGGTTTCAATTCCTAAGCCTACGATTTAGTTATTTCTCACCTATCAAGCTAAATTTTCGGAATAAAAATCTATGTTACCCCACTAGCTAACTTGACGACAAAGTTTTTATATTTTTGGAAAAAAATTTAGGTTTTATGGGTTTTTTAAATAAGTATGCAAATGCAAAATATACACATGAATGCGAAGATAGAAAGCATACCGAGCACACCCCCAAATTTAAACTCAACAGTGTCCCCACTGTCATGCTACACCAAAAGAGTCAAAATTGTGGAGGGGTCAAAAATTTTCGGTGTTCTCTTTTTTTTCTTGTTTTTATAAAAGAAAAGGCAAACAAAATATATATATACACACACACACATACCCACACAAAAAAAAAGGCTCCCCAAACTTAAGTGAAATAGTGTTTCCACTGTTTAAGCAGTGAAGTCCAAACTTAGGAGGGAGAGAATAGTTTCAGTCTATATAAGGCCTTACACAGGCCAAAAGTTAATACCAACCATTCAAAAAATTTATCGTGATAATACAATGGTTGGAGAAAGAACTCGTGGAGAAAAGAAATGAAGAATACACGAGACTGTGTGTGGATGGAAATGAGATATGGTCTCGGTAGAGGAGAAGACGAATGAAGGAGAGAAAGAAATGGAATACGAACTTGAGGGTGGAAATGGATTGAATAAATCAGTACAGTTTGTAATGATTGAAGTGTAAAAACGGATTGTATTAATCTATCAACATGTTGAGAAATGGGGTCAAACCTCTCAAGATTCGCAAGAAAACATGGGCCGACCGAACTTGGTGAACCAGACATAGGAAATGAAGGTGATACGGCGTCTTGCGAAGTGAAAACGATGGAAAGGAAGGAGAGAAGTGATCGAGGAATGATATTAGTCAAACGTTCAGGAGAAATGTCACAGTCAATGGAAGGGACATGATGAATTGGAAAATCCGACTCATCTACTAAAACCGGTTCATCCTCAATGATATCCTCAAAATTCTTTTCAAACTTCAACTCATCCATGCTTTCGTCATCAACAATATCCATACGCATATGGGGTTCGGAAAAAATAGTTAACGGTTCGGGATGATACCCACATGGAAGTGAAAGGACATGATGAATTGGTGAGAAAAACTCATCCAAAATTGTGGGTTCATCATCCAAAACATTCCCAGCGTCGATATCCTCAATCAAGTGAAAGTTAAATTTCTCAGACACCTCATCATAAGCATGGTTTTCAATCAGTTGTGATTCTAGAGCGGAAGTGCAGAAATCAAAGGGATTGGCATTGGTTTCACTTGAAATGGACCCTTCACAATCGGGTAAATCAAACATTATATAGCCACACAACTCATCAAACATTCTATCTTCAGTTGGTGAATTATCTTGATTGCTTAATAGACTTTCGAAACTTGAGCTGTGGAATTCAATTGGAAATGGGTAGGTTTGATTCTGAAGGGTGATTTGCTCACTTTCACTACTCAAATCATCAAATTGTCCTATCGTCTTATCATACACTGTAAAATTGTGAGTTAGTTGGGAACTAGCTTCTGGTTCGTTAGGTTGTATGAGGGTGGCCATGGACGCATTTAAATCCTCTATCTGTCGGCACGACTGTATCCGAAATTCTTCTAATGACTGTTCAAGACTAAACATGGGTTGTGAAGGGATTTCAGTAAAAAATTCAAATTCGTACGGATACATGAAACTCCTATACTGATGTTCAGAATAAATGTCTAGAGATGGTGTAAAAGTCGGGTAGGATTGATAGGAATCGAATGGACGTAAAAAATGGGCAGGATTAAGATCAACATTTTGATAAGAAGGCGATTGGAATTGTTGTCCTAAAGAATTTGGAGTGGTGAAAGGAGTGAACGATCGTCTACGGGATTATTCAATTTTGTCAGCAATGGACATGGTTTTCGAAGTCACAACATGACTCTCAAAAGGGGTATACACGTAAGAAGGTGGGAGAGTGTGAAACGGTTGATACGAAGTGGATTGCGGAGTCCAATTGTTGGTCCTACACGCGTCTATTCTATCTCTCAAAGAAATTTTGGGTATGAATGGATCATTTGAAGTTCGACCAAAGCAAGAACCGTATGAAGAAATGTCTGGTTGTGGGTACTAAAATTCAGCAAGAGTTGGTTGTTTTGGGGTACACATAATATGAAAAGAGTGAAAGGTAGGGAGGTTGAAGGTGGGCGGAATTTTTTTTTTATTTTTGGATTTTTGAAATTGTTTGTTTTAGTTTTTGAAAAATACGGAATTATAGGACTAAACTTTAAACAAGCACAATCACAATCATAATGTCATGCCCCGCTTCCTAAAATACGGAATCTGAGGGGTTGACAAGGCCAGTCATGCTCCTACGGTCGAGGAAATATCCCTCCGTAGTCACACTTCGACTTCTAGCTTTTCGTGGTAATCAGTAATCAATGCACAGGTAAAGAGAAATGCAGGAACTAAATCAAAAGAACTAACTAGATGGAGATCAAGGAAGTATAGCTCTGGGTCGCTGATCAAGATGTCCATGATGTCCTCGAGGCACGTCAGGTCCTAGTCCAAGCTAGATCCACTTCTCACTCTGAGCATGCATACTCAGGTCGTCAGAGCGACACGATAGCAATATATATATATATACACACAAATGGGAACTCGTGCAATAATAATGAATATGAAGCAATAATCAAGGAATAATGACGTGAACATGAAGCAGCCAATGCAGGTAGCTAATAGAGAAGGTAAACAGTAACGTGGTAAACAGTATAGCAAGTATGTTAAATCAGTAAACAATGCATGTCAATGTCACTAACCCTATCAGTCTCTAAGTCTCACTGCACAGGTCACTAAGCCTATCATCAGTCCAAGTGTGAGAGTCAACCACTCGTGAGTATCCCCCACCCAAGGGTAGGACCCAAGGACAAGGGAACACGGGCCCGAGTCGCTCGCTAATAATCAGTAGTATCCCCATATATCTCCATATATCTCCATATGTGCCGGCATGGGACTCCCAAGATTCTGTTGAACTCACACTCAAACTACCCCACCCCCCATGGTCTACATCAAACGCCAACCATAAACTCAAATACCAGTCGGTCCATGACTAGTCTACGCGAGAACCGAAGACAGGGTCTTCATCAAACATGTCTCGACTGATACCCAAGATAGATGGACAGTGTTTGGTGCCTTACCTATGACACCCATACAAGTGCTTCCATAATCGTCCCATACCAATTATAGTCATACTTATACACGTCCCACAGACGTCGACAATGCAATAAATCAATAGGGTCCACTGATTGTGTACAAGTACGTGTCACTTTCACTTATCCATTCATGCTTGAACACTAACGTTCTTGCCACAATCAAACACTAAAACCTAACACTGGGTAATGCACATGATCACTAGGTTACCAATGCAATGACATCCATATAATGTGATGAGAAAACAGTAATTAAGGCATGATTAAGATATCATCAGTCGGTGTCCTACCACTTGCATAATTTATCATAAATCATACATGCAAAATTTAGCGATACAATGAAAAGGGGGTAAGTATTTTGTTTAATTATCTATCCATCAAAATTGGTTTCACGTTAATCGGGTTTCAGGATCACTAGATATGGCCATTCCATTTTAAGCGTTCACTGCTGGAAATCCGGTTTTAGAATCGGAAGTCCGTTTCGTAACGCATTTTAATCCCAGTTGGTATCGCAGTTAGGCAATGCTATAGTTGAACAATATTTAGGTCTATCAGTTAGGTTTCCACTTCAATTAGCGGATCAGTAATATGTTATGTCGACAGGGTGTTATGGACAGATTATGTTCGATGTGTAAAATCTGCCTCTACAGAATTCAGCAAGACGTATCGACATTGAAAAAATGAATTAAAAATATCAAACGGTTAAGGAATCCTGTGAGACCAGTCGATTAAGAAAGCTAACTCTATTTTCTACGTAACGATATAGGGTTCCGTGTATTCTCATATTTGAGCAGGAATATACAGGGGTCTAGAAACAGGGGTTAATCGGGATTTCCATTCTGGACTGCAGTCCAGAACCATAATCCTCCGCAATTATCTCTTTCATAGTTATTAAAATTCAATGATAAACAATATAATACAGTAGTTTAAGAAGTTATCTTCGATACGAGCCATCGAACGCTAAAATCCGGTTTGTCCACAATTTATTATAAATTTTATGGTTTAGCATGTTCAGGAAAATTCAGAATTCGAAGTGATTATTGAGATTAATATTTCATAGGTGAAACGACCGTGGTTTTCCACTAAATTTCTACAGTATCTCTATGAGTAGTAAAAGGGTTTAACGATTACTAGTTCCTCCATAAGTGATTTAGTTGTAGTTTACAATTCGCATCAAACACGTAAGGTAGTATCGAGCAGTTAACACAATACATTGGGATCTTATTTTATCTAGCTACTTTCAAGGTGATTTCGATATCTATATTCCCTATACGATTAGAGTTAGGTTCTAAACTTGATTCCACACAATTTGTATCGGATCCAAACACAACGGGTATCGTAGTGGCCCGAACGATAATTCCCTACACGTACATATATATTCATATATACATAGATGTATCTAGTTTAACTAAGCATTAAATCTAAATTGTAAGATACTAGCATGTAAGCAAGTGAAGAGTTCACTTGCCTCAAGACGATGGTAACGGTAACGGCGATGCAGACGGCACAATCACGGCAACGACACGGCGACGCAACAGCAACACATTTCACGGCAGCGACTACAACAGTAACGGCTTGGCTTGGCTCGGCGATGACGACGGGGCTCGCTGGAGATAGTAGCTGCAGGGGCTCGGGTGGCACTGGCACCGGCGGCAACGTCGTCGGAGGCAGGTGACGGCTCAGGGGCAGCCACAGTGACGCACGGTGGCAGTGGTGGTACTGGTGGTGAGAAGGGAGAGAGGAGGCAGAGGAGCGCGCTCAGCTGGCGGAGGTCGGAGGTGAGTTGGGGTCGCCGGTGGTTGCGGGGAGCTCGGGAGCGTTGGGTTGGTTGGCGACGATGACGACGACGAGGCAACGACGATGACGACGAGGTCGGGGCTGCGGGTTCTGGGTCGTTGGGTGATATGGTATGAGGCACGCGGGGAGGTTACGAGGGAGAAGCGGAGGCGGCCGGCGATGAGGGCTGAGTCGTGGCCGATGGAGGTAGCTCCGGTAGTAAGCTCAAACGGTGGGGTCGGCCGATGTGGGTTTTCTAAAGAAGTGGGGAGCTAGGTGGAGGAAGAGAGGAGGAGGAGGGAAGGAAGGCGAGGAGGTGGAGACGAGGTGATAGTCGTTTGTCGTCGTTGTCGGGGGTGAGGCAGGGGTTTGGAGAGAGGAGAGGAGGGAGAGAGAGAACGAGAGTTAGAGAGACGAGAAGAGATGAGCGAGATGGAGACAGGGTCGCGGGCGCGCGCTCGAACACGGGTCGTGGTCGCGACGAAGGCGGGGCGTCGACGATGTGGGGAGCGACGTGGAGACGTAAGAAATCGAGCGGGAAAGAGAAATGAAGTGGGGAAGAAGGGTAGCGAACGGTTCGGGTCGGGTTGAGTGGCATGGGCCTGTAAGGGTGAAATGGGAGTGGGCCGGGCTAGTTTAAATATTTATTTGATTTAGTTCTGGGCTAATCAATGGAAGTGGGCCGGATTTAATAAAAGGGGAAAGAAAACAAAGGAAAAAGGGAATGGGGGTTGGGCTCAGGAAAATAAGAATGGGGAAAGAATTTTGGGGAAATAATTAGGGAGTTTGGGCCGGGCTCGGGGTTAAGGAAATGAAAAAATATAAAATAGATAGATAATAGGGTTTCGGTTTAGGCTAGGGAAAAATAATGAAAGAGAAGATGGAAGTGTGGTTAGAGTTTATATACATTTAGTTAAATAAATTCTGGTGAAGGGGAAGTGGGAGTGGGCTGAGTTTTTGGGTAAAAAAATAAAAGGGAGAAAATAAAAGGGTTTAGATAAATTAAGGCTAGGTTAAAACAAAATAATTATAAATATAAATGTTTAAATTTTGTAAGTAGCCTTTTATAAAAATACGGATATTGGTGCGCAAAAGAACTGGGTATTACACATAATATGCACAAACATCTAAAGCTAGAGTCTTTAGAGTCCAACTAGACCGCTCTTAGACTTCTAAGAGACAAATTGCAGGATAACTCTCGAATCGCCTCTTCACTGCCAATTGTGACCAGGTAAGCACAAGTGAGGTAAGGAGGGTTCCGCTCACGAATTACCGTGAGACGGGCCTTTTAAAATTACCTCCTCACTTATCTAGCCTAGGAACCACAAAATCAAGTTTAGATAAACGACCGATTCCCCGCAACTTTCACTTGTCCTAGATGAGCACGACAAGTCCTTATAGGTTTGGTCTAGATATTTTTTATTAACTCAAGCTAATGCGTATGCTTTTTGTGATTTGTGGGGTCTTAGGAAGGGTGACGAAATCTCTACCCAATCTTAATTGGTGTTATAGCCCTTTAATGTCCGTATTATTGTATGCAAAGCGATAAACAAACAAAATCTAAAACAACAAAAAATTTATTTGGTAGCGCAATTTGTGCAAAGAAACATGCATGAAACACAGTTCAGTGAAGTTAAGAAAGGAATCTGGAGAAGGAGAAGAGGTAAAAAAATTGGGGTCAGGAGCCAAAGTTCGGCTGCGGAACCGCTACCCTTCCCTCTGTTCGACTGCGAATGCACGGTGGAATGGTGGATTTGGTGCTTCAAACTTTCTCTATGCACTCTCCTCTTTCTTCTCTTCTGTATCCAAGCCTCTATTTCTTGATTTGATTACTGTACTTCCTCCAGATTTGCCTGCACACTTGGCCAAAAAATATCAAAAATAACAAGATAGATTTTATTATATTTATTTATTATTTTTTATATATATATACAAAAATTAACCCGAATGACAAGAAAGAAATACGTTACCGTCTCCCAGCAATGGCGTCATTTGATTGTCACGCGTTTTTGTGTGCTACGCGTTCTATATGTTCTATTTACCGCAATCAAGACGGTATCGTTTGGTAGCTAGCCGGTTGAGTACGGGTCGTCCAGTGGAAGATGGTTCGTGTTTGCATTCTTGTTTTAGACAAGTCAATTAAAAAATGTATATGTTTGTTCAATTCTATTATAAGTGTTTGTATTTTATGTTCACATAAACTTATTACGGTTAGGGTTGGTTAGTAGATTTAGGATTAGTCTTGTGCTTATCTTTTACCATTCTTGAAATGATGTTGGAATAATCGGAAGTAGCGGAGATTAGGAAGACATAGGAATGAGATTTGCGAGTTTAAGCAAGTTTTTCGAAGCTAAATCTATTCCTAATGCCCCTTGTCTGTCTGCTACATGCTCTTATTTCCAACCCTAGGCCAAACACACACAACCAAGTCTCCAATTAAGTCACAACTACATGTCACGTTGTAGTGCGCCTAAAGGAATTCTCGACTTAGGTCGCGGCTATATGTAACTTATAGCGTGCCTAAATGAGGGGGTTGTGATTGTTTGGTCTAAATTCACTTCAAGTTGTTTGGCGAAAAAAAGCATAAGGGATTTTTCCATCCCTCATACTAACCTTCCTTAGCCCTAACAAGTGTGTAAATTATTCACACATTAAAAGAAAATAAAACAATAAATAAGAGAAGAAGAATGGAAAAATACAGTTTTAACAAATGATAACAAGTTAACTACTTGGGCGCTCACCTAAGCAAGGGACTCCATGTTAGTTGTATATATGCCCTAGAGGCCATTGTTGTACATATGATATATATTATAGCGGATACTTGGATATATATAGTGAGGACTTTCTTGCTCGATATGATAGTATGCTATCTGGTTTCACTTTGTCTTAACATGTTGACTTGTATTGGTTTACTGTCTTGCTCTCATATGTTGATAAAGCCCTTAGGATATGCACTTGACTACTGGGATTATGATGATATCATACTAGTGGGGCCAGGGTAGTCAACGAGTACATCCTATAACTGTTCCTAGTCGAGGGTGTATCGAGACAGGGCATTGATACACCAAAGTAGACTAGCGTATACGCATCTTGACCCATATGATGGGCGATGGATGATCCCATATCCATCGGTGTTTGACATCAAAGATGGTGTACGGGTGCTCAGTGGAGACTGGGTACACTGAACGGACTCACCGAGAACTCTTAGATGGTATTATACCTATCGTCAGATAGCAATTCTCCAGTGACACTGGTACAGGTTAGTCTGTAGACCCGAGATCGTCATAGAGTTTTCTGTGATTCCCACTATGCTTTGATTTCCACCTTACCACGTCCAAGAGGGCGTGCAAAATGGTGGCTTTTGGGTACAGTCCCGAATCACATGGAGGCAATGAGCAATAGGAGGGATTTCGTCTCTCCCGGTATTGGGAGTTGATGTTGCGCAGTGTTCGATTGGCTATAACTGGAAGTCCCTGGCCAGGGCTGATATGGAGATTTACTAGTAAGAGTTATCAGTAGTTTCTCAACCCGTTATGAGCCTCACATCGACACGACTTATCGGTTACTGGGGTCTGACGTTTACCACCCCTAGACTGGATATGCGACATATCAGACGAAGAGACCGGACTGTACGGTAGTGTTTCTAATTGGATTCATAGGAGTATGTACAGGCTTGCTTGTTGATCTTCTGGTCGCTCAATACCCGGGTGGCTGTTACATTTAGCTGACCGCTTGCAGCTTGTGGGTGTTTGATATGATCATCACTTACTGTCGGCGTATTGAAGAGTCTTTAAAGTCCTGCATAGAGGTTTCCAGGCTCAGGCGAAACGGAGTAGGAGCACATATGTGATATGTGCGGGGACCGAGATTAATACGATATGTGATATCGTATTCTATTCTCGCAATATATGATATCGGCCGGTTATATGTGATATAGCCGGGTTATTGGATCAAGTGTTGATTCGATAAAATGATATATATATATATATATATATATATATATATATGCTCACTTAAGTATTTATTATTCTCACTTATGATACATTTAACATATATGTGATATATGTTTATTGTATTGTTTTCTTTTGTTACATAAATATTATATATGTGATATATAATATTGTAGCATGCTAGGTTATACATGCAACATGTATGTATGAGAATTATACCATGCTATATGTAATGTTTGGGTTTAAATATCTAAGTAATTCAAATTGTGGAAATGAATCATGGATGAAGCTTCATGAAGCTTGTAGATTACCATTGACCAAGTCCACCCTTTTTGTTTTGCCCTAGATATTTCTAACCCAACCATGACACATAGCCATGATTAACTCTCTACAATGGTTAAGGATGATATACTTGACCCATGGTTGCATTTCTAACCTCACTCTCATTCATTCTTCTTCTTCTTCCTCATTCTCATTTTGCTTTCTAGCTTTTGAGATCAAGAAGAAAAATAGTGAGAAATTAAATAATAAAATGAGCAAAATTCCTACTTCATCATCCTCTTCTATACTAGCGATACAGATTAGTGTGTTAGCTTCACTAATTCATTATTAGTGAAGTCATAGCTTGAGTTCATGTTTCCTCGAAGTAGATTATCTTGGATTTCGAAGTCTTCAAGCAAGCATGGATCATTCGACTTGTAGAGTCTCTCTAGAGTCCGGGAGTTCATGGATCGCGGTGAAGGGACTACTACTCGGAGCTTATGCGGTGAAGGGACTACTACTCGGAGCTTATGAAGCGAAGGAACGGACTACAAAGGTTGTAATCCCTCTCTCTTAGATGTAAAGTTGTTTACATGCAAAGTTAACCCTAATTCTTTAGTTAAGATCTTGGTTAGGGTTTCATAGCACCCCAAAAAATTTCAATATGGCATGTGTGATGCCTTCTTAAACCTTATGGTGGTGTTACGCAACTCTACAAGTGGTATCAGAGCCAAGCTAGAGCATTAGGAGTTGTCTAGACAAAGTTAGAAATCCGATCGAACCCAGAAACCCCGAAACGACCCCTTTTCTGGAAATTTTTTCAAGAGTTGAATTTTTCCATGTTAAAAATACTCAGAAAATCATGAAGGGGATTCTATGGACACACCTGAAGAACGAAACCCTAACTCATCTAAGTGACCACGGATCCGCGGCCAAAGCCTGGTTTTGGCGGCGGATCCGTGGCGCCACTTGAGAGGCTTGGGTCAACCCTTCAGCTGTTGATCCGTAGGTACTGTGGTATGTCTTTGGTTAATTTTAACTGTGCTCAAGTGTTGAGCTCTCTAGGAATTTTTGGGAATTCATTGTATCTATCAAATTATCTAACTTCGCCTAATTATCTGTGATGATTTTGTGTTGCTGTGATATGTTATATTGGATCGTTGTGTATTGAATAGCCGGGGGTTTTATGTGAGATGAGAGTTTTCTTTTTTTCATTCATGTAATATTCTTTTATTGGGGCACTTCCGGGTTGAGGATGATGTCACCATTGTATATTATTTACTTTTCCGCATTAGGATAGACCCAAGACGGAGAGCACAAGTAACCGGGTTCTAGGGTCCAGTGGGAGGCCATCTCGAGGAGTCGAGACCGGGTCTCCTAACCCTAGAATTAGCAGGGTTACTTGCCGCTCTCGGAAAGGTCTAGGGATATGGGTTTGGCTATTCATCGCGACTGTGGAATACGCGTTTTATACAGGCTTAAAATAAAACACGGATGTCCTAATATATCCAATATTTCATATGTTGACTTCTGCTGCAATGTTCTGTGATGAGATCGTATTACTGTCTGAGACGAATGCTTATACTATATATATATGTTGATATATAAATATTACTGCTTTCGTTTCTTCTGTGATGCTTAGGAAACTTAAATGATGGGATTTATTAATGAGATTAATAAAAGAAAAGAAACCTAAAGGATGTTGTAGAATCAAATTTTCAAAAAGGGTGGCTACAGTTTTTGCTTTGCATAGTGGTATATATGATATACCCTGCACCTTATTCGATGAGGAAAGAGCTGAAATCCGTTCACCGGGAGTGACCTCTTTAGCAAAACTGGCAGATGCTACAAACTCACGGTTTAGTGTTTGATTGCTTCTATAGTTCTTGTTTTGCACCGCGGTATTTGTGAAATATCCTGCACCTTATTCGATAAGGAAAGAGCCGAGATCCCTTCACCAGGAGTGACCTCTTTAGCGAAACTAGAAAAGCCTCAAAAACACTCCTTTTCAAAATCACTTGTTTCTACAAACGATATCAAGTTCATTACGCTCATGGTTTTCAGAAAAACCTGTGTAGCCCTCCGTCATTTCAGATAAAGACTATTTAGTATTCGTGCTGCGTTTGTTGGCCTTTGTCAAGGCGTAGTGTGCGGTAGCTGACTAGTACTTATCTGCTTAAGCATGTGATGCGATTGGATTAGGGTAGTCGTACGACCTTGTTGGCCTTTGTCAAGGGACGTGCGGGTGGGTTTATTTCAATCAAGATATGACGAGTTGAACTTGACTAGCTTCCTATGGTTTGTTGGACTTTGTCAAGGTCATAGGGGGTTAGGGGTAAAAGCATTATCGGGAATTTCAAATGTTGAAATTTGCAATGAGATTGCATACCTTCTATGAGATAGATGGATCCCGATACCCACTGCGAGTAAAATTTACTCCTGGGAGAATTTTACACAGGATAATTAGCCGATCAAGTAAGTGTCTAGAAAGGTGTTAACGGGGTTATGCCTCTGGGAAAACAAGGTTTATTCTAATTAGGTCCGTGCGAAAGCATGGGGAACCTCCCTCAAAGTACCAACACTGATCTGGCTGAAAGATTGACGAACTTGTAAGGTGTTATTAATCCCGGCTAATCTTACCTTTTAGGGTTTGAAGGAAGATTTAATTAAAACAGTGGGAGCCATCCTGATTAGATAAAATAATAACCAATCTAATCTTGCAAGAGCGCACGCTAAAGTATTTTCTTCTCTCTCTCTCTAGGTAGCGACCATGTCAGGCCTTAATCAAGATAATAATATGGATGTATTGACTGAACCCGCTTGTTATACTGAGTAGGGGAACGTTGGTCCCGCTCGCACTTATAATTGTTATAAGTCCGAGTAGGGAATAGGAGAATATCTGGATTCTCATGCCACCCAAACGAAGAATAAGTATGTTGATGCATCTTCTTCAGGTGTGTTAGTTACCGAGAACTATTTCTCAGTTCACTCTACGTCCTGAGCATTAGATACCGGATCAGGATCCCACATATGCAATATACTGCATGGGCTAAAGAAAGGTAGAGAACTGGGAATGGGTGATCATTCCATAAGAGTAGGGAATGGTGCAAATGTTGCAGCCAAAGCAGTTGGCGAATATCACCTTGTATTACCAAGTGGTAATACATTGATTCTGAACGAATGCTATTATATACCGAACATGATATGCAACATTATATCAGTTTCTTTATTAAGTAAAGAAGGATATAATTTTGTAATACAGGATAATGTTATGAACATCTTCGTAAATCAAAAGTTGATTGCATCAGGCTCGTTACATAATGGCATATACGTTCTAAATCAAAACACAGTTCTTAATATACAGAACACACACAAGAGGAAGAGTTCAGAAATGAACTGTTTCCCCCAATCAGAGCAAAACTTTATTTAAAATTCAAATTTTTGAAATGAAGCAACGCTTCAGATGCAGCGCCAAGTGCGTTGCGCCTTAAGCAGCGCACCACGTGCAAAGCACGTAGGCGCTAGCGCTAGGTGCACTACGCTCTAAGCAGCACGCATGTGCGCTAGCGCTAGATGCGTTGCGCTCCAAGCAGCGCACTACGTGTCAAACACAGGTGTGCTAGCGCAATGTGCGCTGCTCTTCAAGTAGCGCACCACGTGCAGAGTACGGGTGCGCTAGCGCTGGAATTAAAAACTCCCCACCGTTAGATCAAAGATCTAATAATAATGATAAATCATTAATTAATCAGAATTAAATTCTGTTAAGAAAAGATTCCTCAAAAATCTTTCCAAATAACAAGATTGTGCTCTGTAAATCAGAGCACCGTTGGATCAATGATCCAATGGTAAATAAAAATTACCAAAAGACAGAATAAATTCTGTATGGAAAGATTTTCCAATCTTGTTAAAAACAAGAAGATTGCCTTCTATAAAACAGAAGCCCTAGGATCAAAGATCCAATAGTGGGGAAACATCCCCAAATCAATCAGAGAAAGATCTCTTTAACTGATTCAACAAATCAGCCTACCCTATAAAAAGGCCCCTAGACTTCAAGTCTCAGAGACACAGAAAGATAGAGAAACCTCTCCAAAAACTTTAAGAAAATTCAAAGAGCAAGCTCTTGCAAGAAGATCTTTCTTTAAGGTAAAAATGATGATGATGAACACAGAGATGAAATCATCTCATGATTAAGAAAGAAGAATTCATTTCTTTAAAAAGATCATAGATCTACAAAGATAAAAGGTCTTTGACAAAGAGATCAAAAGATCTCATCATAAAATAAAAGAAGAACTTATTTCTCACAGATCACAGATCATAGATCTTTCTCAAAGAGATCATGAACGTCTCATTATAGAAAGGAGAGGAGAATAATTCAATTCTCTTAAGGATCATAGATCCATAAAGGCAAAGCCCTTTCATCCATATAAGAGATTGAAACGATTGTTCTCGGATCTTGAGACAAAGTCTCTTTTTGGATCACAAAATTAATCATACGCGCTTTGCACTCTGGAACTACGCTTTGCACTCTGGAACTGTGCTTCTGCGCTCTTAGACTGGCGCTCAGCGCCGAGCGCGACACGTGTCGCTTTGCGCTCTTGAAATAGCGCACTGCGCTCATGGGCTGACGCTCAGCGCCAGGTGCACCACGTGTCAATTACATGTGCGCTACTAAACTACTAGCGCAATGTGCTCATAAGCTGGCGCAATGCGCCCATCATCTGGCGCTTAGCGCCAAGCGCGACACGTGTCCTTCACGTGTGCGCTACTTGGCAGAAGCGCACTGCGCTCTTTAACTGGCGCAAAGTGCCAAGCGTACCACGTGTCACTCACGTGTGCGCTCATAGAACATAAATCGTTCTTTAATAAGCCACAGAGCTATGATGAAAGCCCAGCATTCAATAAAAGACAAAATATTGTCAGAATTCAAGCATTGTTAAAAAGGCCAAGCCCCAAACAAAGGCTCCAATGGCCCAAAATAAATGTTAAAATATTTTAACTTGATTGAACTTAGCCCAAGATTGGCCATAAGTCCTCAAATAAAGATTAATTGAGCCCACATGCTCATAAATCTTTTAACAGATTTTAGTTCCAAATTGAACTACAGATCCACCAATCAAAATCGGTTCAAGGATACATCTCTGAACCCCTCTGATATATGTCGTTGTAATCCTTCAACGTCTTCAGAGAGGTGACGGGTCCCGACAACTATACATTTCACAGACTATGACGTCTTTAAACCGGACTGTGGGATCTTTAAGCCTATGGACTATGATGTACTCAACCTTGACTGTGAGGTCTTTAAGCTCACGGACTATGATGTCCTTAACCTTGGCTGTGAGGTCTTTAAACTCACGGACTATGATGTCCTTAACCTGGACCGAGATGTCCTTAAACTAACAATGGACCATAATGTCCTTAAACTAATGAACCGCAATGTCCCTAAACTAAAAAATAGAGTCCAAATGCTCTTTTGTTGGATCTAAACGATCCCGTTAGGTTGATCTTTGTCACGACCAGAATATTTCGACTCGTGACCGGCACTTAACCACGCTACGTCTACAGGCGTAATGCGACTAAGTAAGCCGAACCCAGAAATCAAAACCATTTAAACATAGTGAGTGTTGAAAACATTTAGTTAAAACATTTAGAAAACCTTAATTAGTTCAATAAGTTCTTTTAAAGTTACTTAATCATTTAAATAATTTTTGCAGCATTTCCTTTGTAAAAGTAGCCCCGAGACCAGGTATAAAAGAGGATATGAGTAAAAAATGAGATATAATGAAACAAAACATTCCCAAACGGGAGCAATCATGCCCAACGGCGGAAACCATCATCACAAGAGTGATATACGACGCCGTAGCGAAGAATGAGCAATAAGTAAACATCACAGAATATAAACTGCATATAAAAACAGTCGGCTCCCACGAGCTCGACACCAGAATACAAAATATACATCATCGTCCTCACACAGTATCTAAGTCCAGTACATAAATGGTAGATGGAGAGTACTAGATACAAAAAGGGATACAATAAAAGTAATCAGATACCACAACCCACCTAAATGCAAAACAGCTCTCGCCGCAACTGTAGTGGTATCTGTAGCCAAAAGATGCAAAAGACAGCCTGCCGCGACTACTCTGAAGGGCAACCTACAAATACTGTGGCACAACGGGGGTGAGTTGCCAACTCGTGAATAGAGATAACATATAAAGGTAATCGCGAGCATGCACGTACTGCGCTACTCTAACAAATGCCAGCAGATGATATCAATGCGAAATAAGCAGTATGTGCAATAATCTTGTAGATGCTCTGTCAGGTAAAATAACTACAGGATGAGATATATGGTAATCAATGCTGAGCATGGGATAAACAACATCTACACGGAATATCAACGTGGAAAACACTCGGTGCCCACAACTGCACCCAAATCCCAAATAACTCAGGCGCCGGCACACCCATCGGCCCTCAAATCCTGTAAATCTCTGAGAAATCACGAGTGCCCAACATCTGCACCCAAAATATCATAAAATACTCGTGTCCAGCATCGACACGCAAATCCTTATATATCGGGCTCCGTCAGTCCGGATCAGCCAACGGGCTCCGTCTGCGGTATCGGCCCTCTGCCCCGGCAGTGCGGATCATCCCGCATCCATCTCTCGACTCTGGTCAGTATCCTCCGGATAACCACCAGGTCCAACCAATCACCGGTAGGTACTCGCCACCCTGCCAGGCTCATCGTCTACTCCACGAAAAACATTTCTCGCCCCGGGGAACCATACCGGGTCCACCACGAATCCGCAAACGGATCATCCATCTCCTCGAATCGGGTTTCAAGCACATGTCTCAGCACCGAGAAAACGCGTGGTGGACGTACCAAAATATCATATCACGAGGAACCGGGTTTTCAAATAGTGCATCTTTTCTTAAAAATCCCACGGTCCTCAAAACCAGAAATCACATGAAAATCCAACACCAAGAAGTAAATCCAATGTGATGTGCTATGTACGTCAATCCATGATATAGGTATAAGGGAAAACCGCTTTTAAAATTAGTTTCCGTTTTTAAAGATATCATGCGGCTCCCAATTTCCATGAAAGTCAAATCGAATCATATATGAAATGAACTACAGCAATATAATCATGGTAGTTTACAGTGAGTGTGTCATGGCAATTACTAACGGTGTGTGTGTAGCATGCGGATTAGTGCTCGTGCAACATGAACCGTTAGTAATAGTGCGGTGTTCTATCAATTCTAAGCATACATACAGCAGGGAATGCAATATGCAATGACAGTTGTTTATATCAGATTTTTGCATTTTTATACCGCCCAATTTTTATCATGTTGCTTATCGGTAGGTACTCTTGAGCCGTGTTTGCTAGTCAAATTGCAGGATACAGGTTCTCGGCTCTAAACGGTGAAATTCATGGAAAAACACGACAAAATCCGGGTTCCTGCCAACCACAGATAAAACACGGGTTCCGCTCTTTATCCGTCTGTTGCCACACACCAGTTTAAGAGACGAAATGGCAAATCAATGTCATTTTCATGCACAAGGCTCAATGGCAACACAAGATCCAAGAAATCTACGCGGAGCTCAAGAAAATCATGACAAAAAGATCCATATCCAATCACCTTTTGATCAACAGAAATTCTGGAAAAATCGTGAAGCAATTCTGAGAAAAATCATATACCAGACTAATGGGCACAGAAAACCAGGAAAAGCCACCAAAAAATGAAGACCCAATTCCTCTAAAGTGCCGCGGTTCCGCGGTAATAGCAGGCTTAGGCCGCGGAACCGCGGCCGTACTGTGGCGGCAGAAGGTGAGACTTCAGGGTTATTTTGGTCTTTTCATGTAGAGGCAGAATTTTGCCCTAGATTTCCAGTTCCCTGCCTATAAATAACCCAGAACCTTGTGAAGCCAAGGGTGCATAATCTTGTATTTTTAGGTTTTAGAATACTTGTGTTCTTCTTCCTCTTCTCATCTCTTCTCCATTGAAAAACTTGTAGTGAGCTTTTGTGAGTGAAGAATGATGAATAAAGAAGTTCATTTTGTTATTATACTTGTCTTGTTCTTGTTATGTTTATTGCTTGTAATTTTCATTCGTTAACTTAGTTGTTGTTATTTGTGTTTGTTTCTTTCTTTTCTCTTTTCCTTTATCCTTAAACAACCATGATGCTTACGCTTGATCCTTGCCGAGGTGAGGTCGCAAATAGCTAGTTGTTATCTTCTAATCTCCTTCTTTCTATCTTCTTCTTTTGTTTTATTTTCTTTTCCGTATAATGGGTGAGTAGTTTCATACTTGTTAGGGTAGGATAAGGGAAGTTTGAGAGAAGGAAATCTCTCTCACTCTTTCCTTGCCCAACATCTTAAATCGACTCCCGTTAATTGAACCACAATCCGCTCCCTACGGCACCCTATCCTACATGATAGCGGTGATTCCGTAGTGAGACCGGTTGTGGTTAAATTAACCGGAGGTTATGGCTAAGAGCCAAGAACGGACGGACAAGACCAAAAGGAAGAACTTAAGCGTTGGAAAGCCTAGCTTATACTCGCAAGTTCCTTCCTAGTCGTGCTAATCCCCGTTGTTGCCGATTACCGTAACACCGATATTAAGAGTGGCAACGAAAGAAGTGAGCGACTCCTAACTCAAACTAACCTAATCCTAACCCTAACAAGCTCTCTTTACATATCATTTTAACACTTAGTTAATCACAAACAAATCTGGACTTTTGGACTTAACTCGTTAAAGCACATAGAAAAAGATTCCCATCTCCCTGCGGACGACCCGTACTCAACCGGCTAGCTACAAGCGAAACCGTTTTGATTGCGGTAATTAACTAAACTTGAACACGCAGAATCTCTAACAATCAAATGGCGCCGTTGCCGGGGAGACGATAGTTTATTTCTTTGTGTAATTTCGGGTTAATCTGTGAATATAAAGCTAACCGAAAAAACAAAACAAAAAAATATACATTGTAAAAAAGAAAAAAAAAACCATCTTGTTATTTTTGATTAGTTTTTGTGCAAGTGTGCAGGATAATACGAAGTTCGAGTTCAGTGCCAAAGACGTGGGAAGATAGACCCATATTTCGCGGCTACACCGCGACAGATTCAAGACGGAGCCAACGGTCTACAGTGAAAATCTGGAGCGGCTGCAGTGAACAAATCAAGATTCAGGACATACAGACAAGTATAGGACAGCCACGACAGCACACACCAGAAATTTGAAGCCCCGATCCCTCCCTACAGCCGCGGAACCGCGGCCTTAGCACGTGTTTGGCCGCGGAACCGCGGCCATTTGTTGGCTTCAGTGGCCCAAATTTTTGGTAACTCTCTCTCTCCTCTTTCCCACTCCTCTGGACTCCAATAAACTGTGTTTTCTGCAGCATTCTTTAAGTAAATTCTCTTCCCCCTTCCAATAAACTGTTCTTGTGCAGGATTCTTTGCGCCGCGGTAAAAAAATAAAAATTGTTTGCAGTTGATTTGTTACCGCTTTGCATTCATTAATACGGACTTAAGGGGCTTGAAACCAATTCAGATTGGGTAGGGATTTCATTACCCTTCCCAGGACCCCAGAAATCACAAAAAGCATATGCATTGACCATTGCTAATTAAAAAATACTAGACTCAGCCCTAAGGACTCCGCGCTCAATAGGACAGAGGACTAGTTACAGGAATCGGCCGTTTATCCTATCCTGACTTTTGCGGTGCCTAGGCAAGTGTGTCGAAGGCAAGTGATTACTTAATTAGGACCACTACTTACGTAGTGGGGAGCCTCCCACTTACCTGGCACTTACCTGGCCGCGATTGTTGGAGAAGAGGCGGTCTGAGGTCCTGTTTCTAGCCCTTTGGAACAGTTAGGAGCTGTCTAGCTGACCTAGGTGACCCTAGATCTAGGTATGATTGTGCATATCTTGTTTGTGATTGCTTAAAGCCGTAAGTCCGTACATATTTCTGTAAAGCTCTTTCTAAAAAAAAGGAAAAAATCAAAAACTTTTATAAAAACTTGCCCTTTGTCGCCATTATCCCATTTTTCTCACCCACCACCCATCGTATTTCTCCATTGACGTTTTCTTACCCTCACCTTCTCCGCTTTGACTATACTAAACTCGTTTAGTGTATGTCCGCTTGGACTCGGGACACTAGCGCCCGCCTAGTCCGCGTTACGTTAGTCGCTACCGACTACGCGATCGACTCAGACGTCGAAACTCCGTCCACTCCTCTTTCACCCTTACCTTTGCCGGCCAACACCGACGTTGACCGGAATTCTGTTCATACATCTTCACCTTCGCCATCACCAACCTCTTCTTCCGCGATGTCAGGATTTAATCCAAACATCTCTTTGACTACCCCAGGTTTGACTCCACCTCCTATGGAGGCAAATAACCCACCACCACCGCCTGTTGTAGCGCCACCGCGAATCGCGCTCCAGGATCGTTTCTATCCCACCCGTTCTGCACTTTCCACCTGTCTCTCTCTTCCACCGGCCAATGGGGATAATTTTGAAATTAAACCCCACTTCATCAACATGCTTCCGCGATTTCATGGGCTTGAATCTGAAGATGCCTATATCTTCATCAACAAATTTCAAAACGTTTGTGCCATGATGAAAACCACCCAGCTGTCGGACGATGCTATACGTCTACGGGTCATTCCGTTCACTTTATGCGATCTTGCTGAAAAATGGCTGTATAGCACCGCTTCCCATTCCATAACCAGTTGGGACGAGTTTGTTAAAGCGTTTCTCAAAAAATTCTATCCGAATCATAAAACCGCAAGGATCCGTAACGAAATCAACCAATTCTCCCAGCTTCCTTCTGAACCCTTCTGGAAGTGCTTTGACCGGTATAAAGACTTTCTTGTTCAGTGTCCTCACCATGGTATCGAGAAATGGCAACTTTGCCAAACCTTATACGAGGGCCTGAACCCAGCAACCAAGCAGTTGTTGGAAACCATTTGTCAGGGCCACTTCCTATCGAAATCTGACGAGGAAGCATGGCAATTCTTTGACGACCTTGCGGAGCAAACGCTACAATGGGAGAGCACCAGACCGACTTCTTCTTCTTCTACCTCCAATTCTACCGGTCAGTCTAGGGTAGGAATTCACCAACTTGATGTCTCTATTGCGATGAAAGCTGAAATGGCTGCAATAACGAGAAAGCTTGAAGCGATAGAGAGCAAATTTTCTTCTCCTGCTCCTACCCCTGTTCTTCCCCTTCGTACCATTTGCGCTTGTTGTTCAGATCCTTCTCACTTAACCGAAGAGTGTCCTTACAATCCACCATCGCAAGGACAGGATCAGGTTAATGCTGCATTTCAGCAAAGACCGAGGAATGATCCATACTCTTCCACCTACAATCCCGGTTGGAGGAACCACCCCAATTTCGCCTGGAATCAGAATCAGCATCAATTCCAAGGCAACAATTTCCAAAGGCCCCCTCCGCCGCAACAACAAGCGCAACAACAAACTCAACATCAGTTTCAGCAGCCCTTCCAACCCCAACCTTTTCAAAATTAGACGAACAACTTTGCACCCAACAATTCTTTTCCCCAAAACAATTTTGTTCCGTCAAACAACGATAAGGTTTCCTCGCTCGAAAGAAGCCTGGAGGCGTTCGTTAAACAATCAACTCAATCCACCGCCAACATCCAGTCTTCCATTCAGTCATTGGTGCAACACACTGCCGCTCACGGGCAAAGCATCAAAACCATTGAGGCCCAGATTGCACAGCTGAATGCGGCCTTGAGCGAGCGAGAGAAGCGGAAGCTCCCGTCCCAGCCACTCCCAAATCCCGGTCACCCACATAATGTACATGTTGCTCTTGAACAACAGAATCATAATGTGATTGCCGTGACCACATTGAGATCGGGAAGGATGCTGCAAAACAACATTGGCACATGAATCGACGATGACACCCCGGCCGCTGCTTCTTCTTCTTCTTCCTCTGCTGCTTCTTCGTCTTCTGAGCCTATTCTCCATTCTTCAAAAGGCTCATCCTCTTCTTCTGCTCTGAACGGACCCACTTCTCACTCCACGAAAACACCAGTTCTGGGATCCGCTCCAGCTCTACAATCTCCTCCACAAGCATTGGACTCAACTAATTTTAAAAACGTTCCATTTCCAAACCGGTTGAGGTCCAATAAATAAAATCCATAAATGGAGAAGATTCTGGAGTTATTTAAGCAGGTTAACATTAACATTCCTCTTTTAGATGTCGTCCAACAAGTCCCGTCCTACGCGAAAATCTTAAAGGACTTGTGCACGAAAAAGAGAAAGTCTCAGGTACCAAAGAAAGTTTTCTTGGCTAGTGCTGTGAGTGATGCTCTTACCCAATCTGGTAGACTTTTTATTAAAAAACCTTTATTTAAATATAATAGTCACAAAACACATCCTAAGGTGTTACAATCTCTCCCCCTTAAAGAAATTCGTCCCCGAATTTCAAAATCTAACTACACGTACCTTCGAAAAGATGGGGATACTTCTTCTTCATCTTGCTTTAGGTCTCCCAAGTGACCTCCTCACGGCCCTGACCACGCCAAAGTACCTTGACTGATGGAATGTCCTTTGATCTCAATTTCTTCACTTGTCGATCCAAGATCATCACCGGCTGCTCTGCATAGGAAAGGTCGCGCTCAAGCTGGATCGTCGGATGCTGAATCGCATATGAGGGATCATGAAGATATCTATGGAGCATCGATACGTGAAATACGGGGTGCACATCTGGAAAACTGGGTGGAAGGGCTAATCGGTATGCAACTTCACCAACACGCTCGAGGATCTCGAAGGGGCCTACATATCTGGGACTGAGCTTCCCATTCTTCCCAAACCTCATCACACCTTTCATTGGGGAGACCCTCAAGAAAACATGATCACCAACAAAAAACTCAAGTCTGTGTCGCCGACGGTCCGCATAAGATCTCTGCCTACTCTGGGCTGCTCTCATCCTATCGCGAATCAACTGGATCTTCGCGGTCGTCTCCTCAACAATCTGTGGCCCTAAGATACTGCTCTCACTGAGCTCTGTCCAACAGGCGGGCGATCTGCATCTCCTCCTATAAAGAGCCTCAAATGGTGCTATCTGAATGGTCTCCTGGTAGCTGTTATTGTAGGAGAACTCTACTAAGGGTATGTGATGATCCCAGCTACCTCCGAAATCTAATACACAAGCTCTGAGCATGTCCTCGAGAGTCTGAATAGTCCGCTCTGACTGTCCGTCGGTCTGCGGATGAAATGCTGTGCTGAAACTCAAGCGAGTGCCCAAAGCCTCCTGAAGCCTCTGCCATAGTCGACTGGTAAACTGGGTGCCTCTGTCGGACACGATACAGGTCGGGACTCCGTGCAGTCGTACTATCTCGTCAATGTAAATCTGGGCGTACTGAGTAAATCCGAAAGTCGTCTTCACTGGCAGGAAGTGAGCCGCTTTCGTCAAACGATCTACGATCACCCAAATGGAGTCTGGGTAGACCCACAACGAAATCCATCGAAATCTTCTCCTATTTCTACTCTGGAATGGGTAACGGCTGTAGCTCTCCCGCGGGCCTCTGCTGCTCAGCCTTGACTTGCTGACAAGTCAGGCATCTCGACACAAAATCTGCGATGTCTCTCTTCATTCCTTCCCACCAGTAAACATCTCTCATATCATGATACATCTTGGTGGAACCGGGATGGACACTATATACCGATCGATGTGCCTCCTCAAGAATCTCGCGCCGTAGTCCCTCAGCATCTGGTACGCACAGTCTAGTCCCAAATCGTAGTATCCCCTGATCATCGATCACGAACTCGGAAAATCTGCCCTGTCCAATCTGTGCCATGATCTCTGAATATCGGTCATCACTGCGTTGTGCCTCATGTATGCGGTCAAGTAACTGTGGGCGTGCATGAACATGCGCGATCTATTCTCCAATCGGCGTGAACTCGAACTGTACTCGGCTGTAGCATAATATCTGCCAATCTGCCGACGACTGCCCCTGTACTGCGTTCAAACAAGATAGACTACCCCCGGGCCTCCTGCTCAAAGCATCCGCCACCACATTTGCCTTGCCCGGGTGATACAAGATCTCGCAGTCGTAATCCTTCACTAACTCCATCCATCGGCGCTGTCTAAGGTTCAGGTCCCGCTGCTGAAATATATATTTTAGACTCTTATGATCCGTGAATATCTGGCACGACTCGCCGTATAGGTAATGTCGCCAGATCTTAAGTGCAAAGACCACTGCAGCCATCTCCAAGTCATGAGTGGGGTAGTTCTGTTCATGTTTCTTCAATTGTCGCGAAGCATACGCGATCACCCTGTCATGCTGCATCAAAATGCACCCTAGCCCCACTCGAGAAGCATCACAATAGACCACAAATCCGCCTGAGCCTGAAGGTAATGATAATACCGGTGCCGTCGTCAGCCGAGTCCGTAGCTGCTGAAAACTGTGCTCGCACTCCTCCGTCCAATCGAAAGGGACTCACTTCCGGGTCAACCCGGTCAAAGGTGTAGCAATACTGGAGAAGTCCTGCACAAATCGCCTGTAGTAACCGGCCAACCCCAAAAAGCTGCGAATCTCCGTAACCGATGTGGGTCTGGGCCAACGCTGCACGGCCTCGATCTTCCTCGGGACCACACATATACCGTCTCGTGAAATCACATGCCCCCAAGAAGTCTACGCTGTCCAGCCAGAAAGCACACTTGGAGAATTTCGCATAAAGCTGGTGCTCCTTCAAAGTCTGCAGTGTAATCCGCAGGTGCTGCTCGTGCTCCTCACTACTCCGGGAATACACCAAGATATCGTCAATGAAGACTATGATGAACAGATCCAAATATGGCCGGAAAATACGGTTCATCAAGTCCATGAATGCTGCTGGCGCATTGGTGAGTCCGAACGACATCACCAAAAACTCATAATGGCCGTAGCGAGTACGGAAAGCTGTCCTGGGAATGTCCTCATGTCGAACCCGCAGCTGATGATAGCCCGATCGTAAATCGATCCTTGAAAAGTACCCTGCCCCCTGAAGCTGGTCGAACAAATCGTCGATGCGCGGCAAAGGATACCTGTTCTACACTGTCACCCTGTTCAGCTGACGGTAGTCGATACACAGACGCAAACTGCCGTCCTTCTTCTTGACGAACAGGACTGGAGCACCCCAAGGAGAAACACTGGGTCGAATAAGTCCCTTGTCCAGCAAATCTTGCAACTGACCCTTCAATTCTCTAAGTTCCGCCGGGGCCATCCGATAAGGCGGTATGGAAATAGGCCCCGAGCCAGGAACCAAATCAATACAGAAAGAAATGTCGCGCTCGGGCGGTAGCCCAGGAAGCTCGTCAGGGAACACATCAGGGAACTCGCTAACAACCGGAACCTGATCCAATGGAACCTGTGTAGCACTAGCATCGCAAACATAGGCGAGAAATCCCTGACATCCCTTCCTCAAAAGCTGTCCAGCGCGAAAAGAAGAAATCACACTGTGAGGGGCGGCACCACGGTCCCCCAACACAACAAAAACCGACTCGCCGGGAAAACAAAATCTAACTGTCTTCTCCCGGCAGTCCACAGAAGCATAGCACGTGGCTAACCAATCCATACCCAAAAGAACGTCGAAGTCCAACATCTCGAGAAGGATCAAGTCGACAGGCAACTCCCTCTCGCCAATACAGACGGTGCAGGATCGGAACACGTGCCTAGCAACAAACGACTCTCCCACAGGAGTGGTCACAACAAGAGGCTGATCAAGCAAACCGGACTCTCTACCCAAACTCGGCACAAAGTGTGTGGATACGTACGAGTGCGTGGATCCGGGATCGAACAATACGTGTGCATCAACTGAACATACTGGAAGGATACCTGATACCACCGCATTGGACGCCTACGCGTCCTGATGCGTCAAAGCAAAAACCCGCGCCTGTCCACCACCTGCGACTGACTGCCCTCTGCCTCGGTCATCTCGCCCTCTCTGAGCAACTCCTCCACGTCCACGACCTCTCTGTGTATGAGTCTGGCGCGGAGCAATGGTAGGTACAACAGGCAACGCCCTCTGGGGCGGTGAAGGTGGTAAGGTAACATGCGGTGCTGCCGCCTCCCTCCGGTGTATCTCAGGACAATCTCTAACGAGGTGAAGTAGACTGCCGCATCTAAAGCAACCCCGCGGCGACTGCTAACTCTCCTGGGGATACGAACTAAACATCTGGCCTCGTCCCGAATCTCTGCTACTCCTCGTACCAGAACGATACATGTCACGGCGTCTGAATGACTGCCTCCGTGCGGATATACTAGTACGAACTCTCTTTGGCTCTGGAACTACCGAAGTCTCAGCAAGGCACTCCTCGACTAATAGGGCTGCGTCTACAGCTGCTGCATAGGTCTCATAGTGCTGCGCGCTGATCGCAAGGAATAGTGGTGTAAGCAAGCCTCGAACAAATCTCTTGACTCGCAACTCCTCGGTAGCCACTAAATACGGGGCATAAGCTGCTAGCTCTGTAAACAGCACGTCATACTCTGCCACTGTCATCCCTGGCGTCTGGCGCAAGGACTCAAATCTGCGTGCTCAGGCATCCCTAACACTCTGGGGAAGGAAACGGGCTAGAAATACTGTCACGAACTCCGTCCAGGTCATAGGAGGAAGACCTGCTGCTCTGCCCTTCTCAACTGAATCACACCACTTCTGCGCAAGACCTTCCAGGCGAAAGCTCACGAACTCAACCCATCTCGCATCTGCACATCTGAGGGAACGGCATATCCGGGGCATCCTGTCGATGAAAGACTGTGGGTCCTCGGCTGTATCGGTGCCTGTGAAAACCGGAGGCTTCAGCCTCATGAACTCTGACAGCGATACTGTAATCACCTCCGTGGCTGCAGGGGCAACTGGCTGTGCGGTAGGTACCATCGCGGTCTCTGGAACGGGTGGAGCTACCTCTGGTCGCTGCGCTCGAAGCGTCTCAACTAGCGATCCTATCATCTGGCGCATCTCCTGCATGCTGGATCCCACCGTCTGGCGTATCTCCTGCACACCAGCCCCTAGCATGGCGATCTGATCTGTCACGATAGGAACAGCCTGCTCGGGCACAACCGGTGTACTGCCCGGATCAGTTCTCGTCTCGGACGAGTCAACTCAAATCTCGGCCCTCGCGGCCGCTCTCTGCGCCCCCGTAGTCTTTGGCGGAATAATGGCTGAAAGGAAATTAGGATTCGATAAGAATACGGAAATCGGATCACAAGAATATATATATACACAAGAAGGAATTAAATCAATAAGTCCTAAGGTCGCTTAGGCGGAGTACCGTGTCGTGAGTATGCCGCGGAACATACACACGCTACGCTACCCTGCTGCAGCTACCTACTCCATCATACCAGGGTCATCCTACACTCCTAAGGTAAAACCTACGCTCTGATACCAACTTTTTCACGACCCGAATATTTCGACTCGTGACCGGCACTTAACCACGCTACGTCTACAGGCGTAATGCGACTAAGTAAGCCAAACCCAGAAATCAAAACCATTTAAACATAGTGAGTGTTGAAAACATTTAGTTAAAACATTTAGAAAACCTTAATTAGTTCAATAAGTTCTTTTAAAGTTACTTAATCATTTAAATAATTTTTGCAGCATTTCCTTTGTAAAAGTAGCCCCGAGACCGGGTATAAAAGAGGATATGAGTAAAAAATGAGATATAATGAAACAAAACATTCCCAAACGGGAGCAATCACGCCCAACGGCGGAAACCATCATCACAAGAGTGATATACGACACCGTAGCGAAGAATGAGCAATAAGTAAACATCACAGAATATAAACTGCATATAAAAACAGTCGGCTCCCACGAGCTCGACACCAGAATACAAAATATACATCATCGTCCTCACACAGTATCTAAATCCAGTACATAAATGGTAGATGGAGAGTACTAGATACAAAAAGGGATACAATAAAAGTAATCAGATACCACAACCCACCTAAATGCAAAACAGCTCTCGCCGCAACTGTAGTGGTATCTGTAGCCAAAAGATGCAAAAGACAGCCTGCCGCGACTACTCTGAAGGGCAACCTACAAATACTGTGGCACAACGGGGGTGAGTTGCCAACTCGTGAATAGAGATAACATATAAAGGTAATCGCGGGCATGCACGTACTGCGCTACTCTAACAAATGCCAGCAAATGATATCAATGCGAAATAAGCAGTATGTGCAATAATCTTGCAGATGCTCTGTCAGGTAAAATAACTACAGGATGAGATATATGGTAATCAATGCTGAGCATGGGATAAACAACATCTACACGGAATATCAACGTGGAAAACACTTGGTGCCCACAACTGCACCCAAATCCCAAATAACTCAGGCGCCGGCACACCCATCGGCCCTCAAATCCTGTAAATCTCTGAGAAATCACGAGTGCCCAACATCGGCACCCAAAATATCATAAAATACTCGTGTCCAGCATCGACACGCAAATCCTCATATATCGGGCTCCGTCAGTCCGGATCAGCCCACGGGCTCCGTCTGCGGTATCGGCCCTCGGCCCCGGCGGTGCGGATCATCCCGCATCCATCTCTCGACTGTGGTCAGTATCCTCCGGATAACCGCCAGGTCCAACCAATCACCGGTAGGTACTCGCCACCCTGCCAGGCTCATCGTCTACTCCACGAAAAACATTTCTCGCCCCGAGGAACCATACCGGGTCCACCACGAACCCGCAAACGGATCATCCATATCCTCGAATCGGGTTTCAAGCACACGTCTCAGCACCGAGAAAACGCGTGGTGGACGTACCAAAATATCATATCACGAGGAACCGGGTTTTCAAATAGTGCATCTTTTCTTAAAAATCCCACGGTCCTCAAAACCAGAAATCACATGAAAATCCAACACCAAGAAGTAAATCCAATGCGATGTGCTATGTACGTCAATCCATGATATAGGTATAAGGGAAAACCGCTTTTAAAATTAGTTTCCGTTTTTAAAGATATCATGCGGCTCCCAATTTCCATGAAAGTCAAATCGAATCATATATGAAATGAACTACAGCAATATAATCATGGTAGTTCTACAGTGAGTGTGTCATGGCAATTACTAACGGTGTGTGTGTAGCATGCAGATTAGTGCTCGTGCAACATGAACCGTTAGTAATAGTGCGGTGTTCTATCAATTCTAAGCATACATACAACAGGGAATGCAATATGCAATGACAGTCCATGAGGTAAATGCAACATATAATAATAAGGTCCTATCAGCCCTGACGCATAACGCCATGCGGGCGATATCCCCGTAGATGTTAAATCTACTCACCGAAGTCTCGCGCTAAGTGTAGCCGACGACTTGCTTGCCCTTCTTCGCAGCGTCCGTCTCACTCGCCTGCGAACCTAGAATCACATAACATATATCACACATAAGCTCAATTCCACAAAAAAATGATATTAGGGTCAACCTAGAGACCCGTGTCGCAAACCAAGCGCGCGTGTGCGCGATACGCTAAAACGTGTGATCACGCGCCTGAAACTACCCTGACGCGTCGCGATACGCAGAAGCCCCAAACCCACATGCGTATCACGCGTGTCGCGAAGGTTTAAAATACGAGAAATAGGTATTTAGTTCCAGATTTTCCTGCAGTGAGAACCAAACAAAATTGCACATGCCATGAGTCTAAGGGTTGCAACAGACACCTATAGGACCAAACCCTAACCAAAATCCTACCCATCTGGCCGCAATTTGCGGCCAGAAACAATATTCCGGCGGCCTAAACGTGAAGAAAGGGGGTCGGGTTCTACCTGGGGTAGCAGTACCTAACCACTATACTGCAATCTTCTCAAAATTATTCTGAACTCACCGGGTCGATAGCAGTTTCCAGAAACTCGGATTTTGCTTAAAAACGAAGAATTTGCATCAAATAAGGATCTGGTGGTATTTTAGTGCAATTGGGGTTTAAGCTGGGTTAAAATGGCCTTAACAACACTCTATCAACCTACTGAAACCAAAACACACATCACTTGGCCAAGGTTCTCACTAAACACCTCATATCGCACTAAATCGCATCAATAACCACTAACCGAAGCAAAACTACACTAAACAAGTAAACTAGGGAGTAAGTTTAGGAAATATACCCCACACTCGACCCTAGGGAGCTGGAGGAAGAAGAAGTGAAGGGAAGGAGCTGCAGTCGAAGTTGTGCTGCTGCTGCTGCTCTCTGTTGCTGCTGTTGCTGCTTCTGGCTGCTGCTGAGATGAGATGGTTGCTGCTGCTGCTGCTGCTGTGAGGTAAGTGTGTGTGTGTGTGTGAGAGAGTGAGGTTGAGAGAAAAGAACAAAACAAATGAGAGGAAATCATAACCACCAATGTCAACCCCTCACTCTCTCTCTCCTCATTAATTGCAAGCATGGCTTAAGCCATGATGCACACTCTCTCTCTCTCACCAAGTCAACACCCTAAGGAAATTCAAATTAAAGCAACTATTAATTAACTAATTAAACTTAATTAAAACCCAAAAGACTTAATCCCCATGATTAACCCACCATGGTTACTAATCATGGTAATAACTCATTTAAAAACCCTAGTTTACATACACATGTGTGTGCAAGCCTAGGAAAATTCTAGAAAAATATTTATTAAATTAGGAAAATTACTTGAAACACAATTTGGTAGACTTTTTATTAAAAACCCTTTATTTAAATATAATAGTCACAAAACACATCCTAAGGTGTTACAATCTTAGTCTGAAATTAGACTAATGTATCCTTAACAAACGTTTAAGTTGATCTTAGTCTCAAATGAGACTAACGTATCCTTAAACCCAACCCCAAACCCAAATCTAAGAAAATACGGATTTGGACTAATCCACGCCCTACGGACGACAACATAAATTAGTCTCCTTATACAATCCACGGGCAACCAAAAACAAAACAAACATCCATGACACGAAGTGACCATCTGGAAAAGGAGAAAGTGGTTACCGCGATGCGGTAGCGTAATTAACTGCAGGGGCTTGCGCCTGCAGGGAAGAGCGTCCCCACAATCAAAAACCCCTCAAACGAGGGGGAATCTGACGAAGTCTGCTACATCGGCCGCATCCGTCTGAACCTTCGATACACGGTGCCATAAATCAACTTAGCATTTTCGGAGAGGTGGACGGATAGCACCAATTAGCATATGCCCTCGGAATTCAGGCGAGACGGACCTGCGCGGTCGCGTCTCCGTGTTTCAGTGGGGAACAAATTCTGGCACGCCCGGTGGGACCTCTTCCTCTTTCTACTCTACACTTCGTATGTCGTGTTCGCGAACGAATCGCGGTTTGATATGGTTGCCCTTGGATTCGAGGTACTAAGATTTGGTTTTGCTCTCGTGCAGAAAAAGAAATGGCCTCCAACTGCTCCAACTACAACTGCAGCTCCCGTTCCGCCTCATCTGGAGGTGTAACCTATTGTAAGTGCACGGCGGCGCCCCGGCCGTCAATCCGACGGCCAAATGCGGAAGCGGTGATAAACTTAAATTTTCTTGAACTGGCAAACCGCCGCGCACTAATACCCAGATCGAACCACTAACTAGTCCTAGCAATCTACAAGAATGGGAATAGAGATATACCGACGATCCAAGTCCTCCGGTCTTCTCGTCATCGTCCCGATCTCCTGCGGAATGTCCCGTCTCCTCCTCGTCGCCGGAAGTGCACCACACCGCCTACTTCTTTTACGGGCTCCCACCTCAATGCCGAGGCAACTCGGGCACGAAGCCGGCTACTCGACGTGCCCAAGATTTGCTGTAGAATGCGTAGTACTCAAGTCTCACTTTGGGGTTCATGGAGATTGCCATTGTGGTGGAGGAAGAAGAACTTGAAGAGAGGTGAGGAAAAATGTATCATGCCAAGAATGAATGTGACAATTTTCTCACTACCAAAAGAAAAGCCCCCACCCTCACTAGTGGCCGGCCAAGCATGATGGTGGTAGGTGGGAATGGAGTGAAGTCAAATGAAAGACAAGGGAGTGGGTGAGCTATCATGGAAGGAAGAATAATGAGTGATGATCAAAACAATATCATCACAAACAAAAACAAACACTCCAAAGCAACCATGATGACTCCAAATGGTCAAGCCATCATGAAGAAGTCAAGAAGTCAAGGTCAATGGAGCAACCATCATGATCCAACCAATAAGCAAAGACCCCCTCCATAAATACTTATTTGCAACAATGCAAATAAGCCCTCCTCCACCAATCTTCGGCAAATGAACGAAACAAAGGAAATCGGCCGAAACGGAAAGCAAACTGGCAACTCCAGAAAACTGGTCCCGTAATAAATTACAGGCAAACCCCGATACTGTGCATACACACCCGCAACTATATTTCGACCGAAATACAAATGCAATGAGACAAAATCTACACTGTACTATACTAGGATCCGGCTTATACCAAAACCGGCTAGTAATATCTGTTCGATCCTGATCCGTGCAATACCGCACGTATCTGATCGAACCCTGCCATATATCCATACGGCCTATAGTACAGACTGTCCGATCCTGATCCGTGCAATACCGCACGTATCTGATCGGACCTTGCCATATCTCCATACGGCCTCTACAACCTTTCGCCCGAAAGCTGAGTAACTGAAATGTGGGGGACTCTAAAGACTCATCAACACCTTGGTTGTGGATTTAACCACTAGCACGTTAGAGGTATAAGCCAATACATAACGGGCTACCAGGCATTGACCAAAAGGGACGTCTGTGAGCGAACTCAGCCTGACTCCCTACTGAGCCTGTCAGTGACAATATCCGTACAGTCCGGTCCGTTCGTCTATGAGTATCGCATGGCGGGCCTAGGGGGTTGGTAAAAGTCAGACCCCCAAAAGCGGTACAAGTCGTGTCGGAGTGTAGCCCAGAACACCCTGAGATACTACTGGAATACCTACCAGTAAATCTCCTTGCCTCGGCCGAGGGCTTCGTGTAATGGCTCTCCTAGACACAGCACGACCTCACCCCCAATACCGGGAGAGACGAACCCCTGAAGATACGCTCACTGCCTCCATGTGGCTCGGGACTGCACCCAACTAAAACCTGTTTGCACGACTCCTTTGAGCCGTGGTAGGGTAGTAATCAAAGTACAGTGGGAACTCACACGAGACAAATGACGATCCCCAGGTCGATGAACTAACCTGCACACATGTCACCAGGGAACTGCCATCTGACGTCTGGTATATGACCAACTAGCATGTTCCCGGCGAGTCCTGTCCGGTGTACTCATAACCCAATGAGCACCTGTATACATCTTAGGTGATCCAACTGACACCAGTGACTTGTGAGACCGGCCACCGCCCCTCGTCGGGGTCTCGACTGTATACACTAGTCTACTCTGGAGAATCGATGCCCTGTCTCGAAACTCTCACGACTAGGGACCATTTAAGGATATGCTTATAGACCCCCAGCTCCCACTTATATGATCGCCCTCATACTGCTGGTGGTCAAGCAAGAATCCTAGGGGCTCTATCAACGTGTAATAGCGACGTGTCAGGTCACCTAAAACAGTACACGATGATAAAGGTAAACCAGATAGCAAACTATCATCTCGAGTAAGACTGTCCTACCGGGATAGGTCCTCCATCAATCATTGCAATCACGTACCTGTGACCTAATAATTGACTCTGAGGGCACTATCTCCAACAATCTCCCACTTGCACTGAAGGCTAATTATTGCGATGTCGCATACTCACAGCCCGTGTGATACCGAACACCCAAATCCTCTACTAGTCAGTCTCACAAAGCTCGTTTGCGAAACTATTGCGTTCGAGGAATAGCCTTAGTGAGTGGATCCGCTTTGTTGTCTCTTTCTATGTCTCTCTATATCTCAAGTTCGCGGAGAAAGCCATCTCCCGAAATGAGCAATACCTGTCTTAGAATATGTCTGGATGTCTGATGGGACTTAGCTCATAAATGAACTCCAAATCCAAACTTCTTAGACTGTATCGTCAACTGAACTTAATCAGTATCCTGCGCCATGCCACCCTCAGTATTGCCTTGGACCACCTGTCCAAAATACTGCCCCTCGTCAGAAGGAAAAACTATAACTCTGACAACCTCCTTGTCGTCCATGTCACCTTGGAAGCCTGGAATGATAACTGTCTCCTGCATGAGGCTGTCGTTATCATATCCCTAGAACATTCACTTATGTTCTAAAACTGCTTCCGACTGTTTCTCCAGGATCGGATCAATATCAACTTATTGCATCTAGTGCAAGAACAACATCTGGTGTGGTACTTGACATCTCATGATTGACTCAATTGCCTGAGCAAGTGATCTGCCAATCATGCACATCCCTCTCCCCTTTAGTCTGTAAGACACCTTTAGAGAGGGTGACTCCATTACCTGCAGGTACACTACCGTGCCAGGAGTCGTCCATTCTAAATACTCTTAGAATGCTGTCTAAGTACCCTGATTGGGAAACCACCCAAATCCAGATCTAAAACCATAGATCTAGTAACCAGTATGTCTGATATAATGTCCAAGTCCCATGTGGAGAAACCACTGTGTGACGACCAAAGTATAACCGACCGTAGTATAGGAGTTTCCTTTCCTACTGTGTGTATGTCATCCAGATACCAGGACATCACACCCTACTACCTTCTCAACAGATCCATCCCCTATTCTGATGAAGTCAAACCTATGACTGTCATGTCAGAAATAGATGATCTATCTCCGCTATATCTGCTTTAGTCTATAAATAGACATAAGCTACCTGTCCACCAATGCTTCCGCTGCTCCCACTGACTACGACAACCCTCTGGCAGAGTCATATAGACGTCCACTTCTAAAACTAGTTTAGAACAACGCTATACTCATCCTCCCGCCGGGTCTCGTAGCCTGGAACAACAGCAATGGTAATTGTGGATAAACAAGAACTTCCCTGTCACCGTCCTTGAGGCTACCGTAGTACCTCTCGGGTGCCTGAAGTTACCCACCGTATCTGCGGAGTGGCCAATGGAATGTCAAACCAGATTGAATCTTTAGGTTCCTTATCAAATCTTCAGTAATCGTTTGTGGTTCTGGAATCACTTCCAGTTCTACCATACCCCCACTACTGTTTTCTGAAAAAATCCATTTTTATTAAAACTGTGGTGAGTCTAGAACAATATTGCTATTGTTCATCCAGATGGTAGAAAGTCAACCCGCGTCATAGCCTGGGTCAACCCACAAACAGCCATTACAGAAACGTGCCTTGAGTTGTCCAGTGTCTGGTTTTAAGCATAAGCCGGACAACTCCCCGTACCTTAACATCGTTAAGATATGAACTGTTCTATATCCCATATAGGACCAGAGGCACTGATTTAATTGAACCAGATTCAAATCATGCAACTGTCTCCAGTGCATGTCAACTAAATGGAAGGAGGCCGATCAGCGTTACTCAACTTAGGAATGCTTCCAATTATGAGTAACCTGAAAGAGAAGCAAGTTCTCTTAGTCATTACTATCAACTTAATACCATACACAAGTATCTACATCTTCGATCTCTTTGAAGAATCCTGATACTTGCTATACCTGGTTCTCTACTCTATTCAAATACCTATAACTTCTCCAAATTCGGACCCTGTGTTTTCACGAAACACCTGTCTAAAGACTAGAGAAGTCATGAGTAAACCGAATATAGTACGAGGACCAACCCCTCTGTCCTGATGGATCCTGGACAACATACAATACTCTGTATAAGTCCCTTGAGTCTGAAAACTCATTCACTGTGTGTCGTAGGTTGAAAACTGTACTTATGGTTAAGAAGAATTACACCGCTGTTTAATGCTCCTTACCTAACCATCCACTGATATAGGTAAATGTCGTAGACATAATTTCAAAAGGTATATCTCACTCTATGAAAATAGACGTACAGATATATCAATTTGAAATTGGTGCATAACTGCGGATATTCAAAACTAAATATTTGCCGACCGGCAAACTACCCAGGTGATTTCCTCAAATATCACCGATTACAACGAATCCCGATATAATGAGGATGATCACCCAATTCCCAATAACCTACTCCCACTCATCATCTGTAAAACCATACAGATGTGAGAATCGTACCTGGTAAATGCATACCCTGGAGTAAGTATCTAATCGGGAAATCAGTTTTCCTTTAACATTACACAGTGAAACTGAAACATCGAAATATTTCGATGGGGTATTCTGGTATTCCTAGTAATGCCTCTTCCAGATTCACGACTGTAACCGTATAGTTCTTTGCCACCTCTCCAAATCCCTTCATATGTCTTTAGTCTTTACCTTCTGTACACCCCTTTAGGCCAAATGGTTTTCTTCCTTCCCTACCGTTCGGCACCAGCCTATGGTTTGGAAGAAGACTATCCAATAAGCATAATGGGTGTACTGTCCCAATCCTAGGAACACTCGCAATGAGAGAGGGTGAAGATAAAAGACAACCGAATAAACCTTATTCCTATTTCTCCTGGACCAGAATCCATCCCCGAACTGGAACAAGTTCCATTCGAGTTCGTATATAACCATACGATGGAGTATCCAAATAAACTGTGGATCTTCGTAGTGATACGGAGTGTCCTGGAGAAATACAAAGGTGATGTGGGAGTGGTAACGAAATATTTGGTTTGGTCGTGAATATCTGTTGCAATTTACTTTGCCCTCTTACTAATCCCTTGCTTTGTCTGAACTTAATACCTTCTGTACACCATCGTTAGGCTAATTGGTTTTCTTCATTCCCTACCGGTCGGCACCAGCCTAAAGTTTGGAAGAAGACTATCCAATTTGCGTAATAGGTGTACCATCTCCTAAACCAAGGAGTACTCGCAACCTGAGAGAAGGTAAAAAGAAAAGACAACTGAATAATCCTATCCGTTTCCTCCAGAACCTGAAACCATCCTCGAATAAATTCCTTCGAGTTCGTATCTAACCATACGATGGTTTTGTCCAATGGAAGTGGACGTTCGTAGTAATACGGGGTGTCCTGGAGAAAAGGGTAAAAGTAGGAGTGGCAATGAGGTTTGCAACTCTGACAATCCAAAAGCCGGTGTTAAGAAGGTTCGGTTAAATTGGTCTCTGAGTCATAGTCTTAGGGTCGGGTCAATGGTCGCTGCCAGAGAGAGAGAGAAAAGAAACACTCAGCGTGCACTCTAACCTAGATCAGAATGGTTACCAATTTATCTAATCTGGAAACCTCCCACTGACATCTCAAATTCTCCTCCAAACCTGAAAGAAGAATTAGTCGGGGTCACCCGAGGAGTATCCCAACTCATCAGTGGGAATCGGGATCCAACTATCATCGCATGACAACGTGACGGAATCCGCTCACGGTATCACACTCCAGAAGGTATGCGCATATCTGGCAAGTTTCAGTTCTTTTGAAACTCCCGATGTGATTTCTGCCCCATGCTCTTATGACCTTGACGAAGGCCAACAAATCATAAGTCACATGTCAAGTTCTACCCGTCATTCTCCAGGTTGATTTGAACCCACCCGCACTAGCCCTTGACGAAGGCCAACAAGGCTATACGACTGTCCCAAACCAACGCATCTATCTATGCTGCAGAAAGGCAACAAGCAGCTACCATACACTATGCCTTGACGAAGGCCAACAAACATAGCATGAATACTACGTGCTACCCGTCTGAAACGACGGAGGGCTACGAATGGTTTCTGGCGAAAACCTTTAACGTAGTGAACTTGATATCGTTGAAGGAACTGATAGCTTTTAAAAATATAGTGACGAAAACCGTTGCTAAAGAGGTCACTCCCGATGAAGGGATCTCGGCTCTTTCCCCGTAGAATGAGGTGCAGGATATTCCAACTGAATACCACGGTGCAAAGCAAAAGTAATCGGCTATAGTGAAGTCATTGCCCTGACGCAAACTTTTTGTCCAAGGGGTCACTCCCGGTGAAGGGATCTCGGCCCTTGCCTCGTCGACTGAGGAGCAGGATATTCCAACTGAATACCATGATGCAAAACAAAAGTGAACGTCCTTGCAATAACAGCTTTTTGAAAAGTGTTCCAACAACATCAGATTAGGTTTGTTTTTAACTTGCATTGATCCGAATCAACGCAGTCCCATCAATTGATCACACCAAAAAGAACGAAAATATACTGATGTAAGTATATGCCATCCGCATTCGCCACTGGGTCCCGTCATTACCCGTTAGGTTAGCTAACTAACGACAGAGCGGGGACTGGACTAGCGCGGATGCAAAACATATACAACATCTACTAATATATATACCAATATATTATATTCGCTCAAGGCGTGAATAAAATGCAACATCACAGAAATGTACAGCATCATCGAAACAATACAGATATCTGGGATCCCCGGGTTTCACAGAGCCGCTGAAACCCGACGTTCCCCTGGTCGTGTGGATAGCCTGTGCAATGAAAACCTAGACCCCTACGGGCGCAGCAAGTCACCCGCCAAAACCTGAAGCGGGCAGCCCCCTTCAGCGCCGTGAATGGACCACCCAGCACTTCACGGAATCCGGTAACTTGGGCACCCCTCCTGGGTCAACCTGTACCCCCTACGAGTGCGGCGAATATCCCGCCAATCCTAGAGTGAAGCCCCCTCCGTCTCAATGCCATGAGATACGGGCTTGTTGCCCTCTAGAATCCGGCTATCCGTGCACCCCTCCGCGGGGCAATCCTAGTACAGAAAGTAAAATATACATACAACGGGTACATCGACCGCAACCTGGTCGTGCCCCAAAATAATAATACAAACAGGCAGTGACGGCAGTCCACATGTCGGACGCTCGCCCCGCAATATCAAATGTACATAATACAACCACAACTGTACTAGCATTGCATCCAGGCTATCCCCCACGACCGATCCGCAACATCACAGCAAAAACAGAACATCAACGTGAAAGTCACGTTCGCAAATCCGTCTAACCGAGCTATAGCAGTTAGAATGGATTTACCGATCAAGTGACATTCACGGTCGCAGATATAATGTAAATACTGTGAAATAATGTGTTTAAAATATCCGACCGATCAAATTTTTAACAAGTGGGCCCCAAGTGTTACTGCAGCACATCAAGAATTTCTGGGCCCAATATTAATATTCCAAAAACCCCGTTTCCAGCCCAGAAGCCCACTGGAAAATTTCGACCAACTAAAGATTCCAAACTGCGGCGGAACCGCGGCCCAGAGTGGGATTTGGCCGCGGTTCCGCGCTCCACTTAAAAGATCACATTGTCGAATTTTTCCAGAGAGCTTAGAACTTCCCGTACAGTACTTTTATACAACCTGAAAAAAATTTCGAGACTGAAAAATTTCAACAGAAAACTGTCACTTTGAAAAACACGGTTTTGGAACTTTTGATCGATCGGAAATGCAAACACATTACACAAAGCTAGACTAAGTTAATGGCGAGGCTCTGATACCACTGTAAGTGCACGGCGGCGCCCCGGCCGTCAATCCGACGGCCAAATGCGGAAGCGGTGATAAACTTAAATTTTCTTGAACTGGCAAACCGCCGCGCACTAATACCCGGATCGAACCACTAACTAGTCCTAGCAATCTACAAGAATGGGAATAGAGATATACCGACGATCCAAGTCCTCCGGTCTTCTCGTCATCGTCCCGATCTCCTGCGGAATGTCCCGTCTCCTCCTCGTCGCCGGAAGTGCACCACACCGCCTACTTCTTTTACGGGCTCCCACCTCAATGCCGAGGCAACTCGGGCACGAAGCCGGCTACTCGACGTGCCCAAGATTTGCTGTAGAATGCGTAGTACTCAAGTCTCACTTTGGGGTTCATGGAGATTGCCATTGTGGTGGAAGAAGAAGAACTTGAAGAGAGGTGAGGAAAAATGTATCATGCCAAGAATGAATGTGACAATTTTCTCACTACCAAAAGAAAAGCCCCCACCCTCACTAGTGGCCGGCCAAGCATGATGGTGGTAGGTGGGAATGGAGTGAAGTCAAATGAAAGACAAGGGAGTGGGTGAGCTATCATGGAAGGAAGAATAATGAGTGATGATCAAAACAATATCATCACAAACAAAAACAAACACTCCAAAGCAACCATGATGACTCCAAATGGTCAAGCCATCATGAAGAAGTCAAGAAGTCAAGGTCAATGGAGCAACCATCATGATCCAACCAATAAGCAAAGACCCCCTCCATAAATACTTATTTGCAACAATGCAAATAAGCCCTCCTCCACCAATCTTCGGCCAATGAACGAAACAAAGGAAATCGGCCGAAACGGAAAGCAAACTGGCAACTCCAGAAAACTGGTCCCGTAATAAATTACAGGCAAACCCCGATACTGTGCATACACACCCGCATCTGTATTTCGACCGAAATACAAATGCAATGAGACAAAATCTACACTGTACTATACTAGGATCCGGCTTATACCAAAACCGGCTAGTAATATCTGTTCGATCCTGATCCGTGCAATACCGCACGTATCTGATCGAACCCTGCCATATATCCATACGGCCTATAGTACAGACTGTCCGATCCTGATCCGTGCAATACCGCACGTATCTGATCGGACCTTGCCATATCTCCATACGGCCTCTACAACCTTTCGCCCGAAAGCTGAGTAACTGAAATGTGGGGGACTCTAAAGACTCATCAACACCTTGGTTGTGGATTTAACCACTAGCACGTTAGAGGTATAAGCCAATACATAACGGGCTACCAGGCATTGACCAAAAGGGACGTTTGTGAGCGAACTCAGCCTGACTCCCTACTGAGCCTGTCAGTGACAATATCCGTACAGTCCGGTCCGTTCGTCTATGAGTATCGCATGGCGGGCCTAGGGGGTTGGTAAAAGTCAGACCCCCAAAAGCGGTACAAGTCGTGTCGGAGTGTAGCCCAGAACACCCTGAGATACTACTGGAATACCTACCAGTAAATCTCCTTGCCTCGGCCGAGGGCTTCGTGTAATGGCTCTCCTAGACACAGCACGACCTCACCCCCAATACCGGGAGAGACGAACCCCTGAAGATACGCTCACTGCCTCCATGTGGCTCGGGACTGCACCCAACTAAAACCTGTTTGCACGACTCCTTTGAGCCGTGGTAGGGTAGTAATCAAAGTACAGTGGGAACTCACACGAGACAAATGACGATCCCCAGGTCGATGAACTAACCTGCACACATGTCACCAGGGAACTGCCATCTGACGTCTGGTATATGACCAACTAGCATGTTCCCGGCGAGTCCTGTCCGGTGTACTCATAACCCAATGAGCACCTGTATACATCTTAGGTGATCCAACTGACACCAGTGGCTTGTGAGACCGGCCACCGCCCCTCGTCGGGGTCTCGACTGTATACACTAGTCTACTCTGGAGAATCGATGCCCTGTCTCGAAACTCTCACGACTAGGGACCATTTAAGGATATGCTTATAGACCCCCAGCTCCCACTTATATGATCGCCCTCATACTGCTGGTGGTCAAGCAAGAATCCTAGGGGCTCTATCAACGTGTAATAGCGACGTGTCAGGTCACCTAAAACAGTACACGATGATAAAGGTAAACCAGATAGCAAACTATCATCTCGAGTAAGACTGTCCTACCGGGATAGGTCCTCCATCAATCATTGCAATCACGTACCTGTGACCTAATAATTGACTCTGAGGGCACTATCTCCAACACCTATGGGCCCCAAGCGGCCTCCCTGTTCAAGATGCCAGTGGAGCAAATAACTCAGGCCACCACTGGGCTATTCTTTGGGACCATGATCCCACCGGTGAGCTTCAATGGCCCGCAGTTATCGCAAGAAGCCCCAAAGAAGTCGGTCTTTGATCGACTTACCACTACCGCAGCCCCTCTCAACGGGTCGCCTAAATCCAATGTCTCAGTTTTCAACAGACCGGGCCAGAACGCCAACAAGCCCGCGATACCCGAAGCAGCCATCCCAAAACGGATAGCCATCCCGGCTCAAGCGGACAAAATTATTAGTGAGGCTTCTTCTGCCAAGAAGTCAGTCTTCACAAGGCTATCCGTTCCGGCTCCCGTTTCAGGTGAAATCATTAAGGCTGCTTCATCTGCTCGGAAGTCTGCCTTCGACAGACTGGCCATTCCCTCTCAACGGACGTCAGTCTTCAATAGGCTGATAACAACAACTTCTGACCAACACAGGGGGCTATGAGGAAGTCACCCCTACAGCTGAGACAATCCCAACGGCTCGACACGCTCGACGTCGCCACTGGCGCCGAGTAAGGAAGGCTGGGGGCAGCTCCCATTCTGGACTGACTCCGCCAGCTCCCATGGTGGAAATCAATGCTGCTGTTCTAACTGGGAACAGCTTTGAACCGCTTAGGAGGGTTCGCAAGAACTCTCCGACTGCCGTGCTGAAAAGATCTCCTCCACCTATGGAGATTGCTACAGAAAAGAAGCCGAAGCAGCCCCCTCAGTGGCTTTCTTCCAAAATTTACAAAGTCTGGCGACAGGTCCAGGAATCGGTGATTGACCAGGACTACTCTCGCCGACCAAAGAAGATTAAAGCTCGGCAAGAAAAGAGCCATTCCATGGTACCACAGAAGATGTCATCCGTCTGGGTGCCCGCTACAACGGCTCTCTCGACTTCAACCGCTCACAAGAGAAGGAGGCCAGAGAAAGCCCCTGTGACCGGGGCGAACCGCAAGGACGTTGAATCTAAACGCCCCAAGTCTGGGGGCATGGTAACCCATACCGTTTATATGGCTTCCGGAAAAGAGGAAAGTCGTGCTTCCACGGGTCATCGACCGCTTACCCGATCGATAACGAAGGCTCATGAACAACAGCAGCAGAAACTTCAGGAGACGCTGACTGCAATGGCCGCACTCACTGGGTCGAAAGAAACTCCAGAGACCTCAAAGCAGCGTCGGGAACAAGAAACTGATACTGAATTCCTCCGAAGAATGCTCAAGAGGAAAGAAAAAGAGGCCGCGGAACAAGCGGCCAACATAAAACGAATGGCTCTTTTGTTCCAAGACATGGCCGGGATGATGTTACAGCCGGAACCACCAGCTGAAGACCCCCCGATTATCATTGAAGACGACAGAGGGGAGACATCGAACCCTCCTCCGGCTCTTTCAGCAGCCAAAGAGGAGACCATCTCCAAAGCTGCACTGGATGATTACATCGCTCAGCAAATACGAGCTCACCAGGTGAATGAAGCGGCCGGCCAAATTGTTAAAACTACGCGACCATATCCAAGATGGTATGACCAAATAAGGTACCCACCGGGATATACGATCCCTAAATTCCATGTATATAAAGGACGGGAAATCCGCATCAGCAGGTCGCTCAATTCAGAGCCTTGTGCGGCAACACCGGAGGTGATGATAAACTTCTGCTCCGTCAGTTTGTTGGTAGCTTGTCGGAAACGGCGTTCGAGTGGTATTCGGAGCTTCCAAACGATTCTGTCAAAACCTTTGTAGAGATGGAGCTACTATTCACCCAGCGTTTTGCGAGTGCTAGTGAACGCACCCCAATAACAGCATTGATCAATGCCAGGGTGAAACCTGGAGAGACATGGGTTCAATACGCAATACGATGGCGGAATTTATGGTCAAAATGCGAGCAGCGCATCGAAGAAGCGCCTGCAGTGGGCATGTTCGTGGGCACTCTCGACCCTCAAGCGACCATCTCGCAATTTATGATGTTTTTCAAGCTCACCACCTTCCAAGCCCTGATTGACAAACTGGCTCAAATGGACCAGATGGGCCACAGGCCTTCCTCTTCGAAGCCGGAGCCGCGGAATGAAAAAGGGAAAGGGAAAGCGACCTTCGTCGCCAATGCTCAACAGCAGCCTAGTGGTCCAAAATTAACGGATCGCCTGGACGAGAGACGGCGATACTATAATGAGAAAATAAAGCGCCCTTATTCGTTTCCCCGGGACAAAACGAGGAGATTGTTCGAGCTAGCGGTGCGCAATAGGCTCATTAATTTGCCAACTCCAAAACGCCCATTGCAACCCGGTGAGGCTAATAGTCCCAATTATTACCCCTACCATCAAGCAGTAAGCCATCCAATTGAAGATTGCTTCATCTTTAAAGGCTGGATCGAAGACCAATACCAACAGGGCAAGTTCGCACTGTCCGAGAATTGAAAAGTAAGCCCGCCCCAGCCGCACACTCTCAAAAAGACAGACACACTGGAGGCATCATGCTCTTTTGTGGAAGAAGCTCCATGGGAGGTCGTTCTTTCAGCCAAGACTAAAAGAATGCTGAAAGATCTCCAAACATGCCCGGCGATTAGGTGAAAAAATCCACTGGAACCCGAGATCATCAAGGGAATGCTGAAACCGTGCCCAACTCCAAAGATTGGTGGTGATAGTCAAAGCGCTCACACCCAGCCGTCAAAGTCTTTGAAGAAGAATAAGAAGACCAAAAAGCCCGTGAAGCCTGGTGACAAGCATAGGGACCTGCAAAAGCAGATTGACGCGCTGGAAGAATATAATCAAAAGGCTTCCAGTCACACTTCAAGAGTTTCTCAGCCACGTCCTTGAGGACGGAGATGACGACAATGGAGAAGACTCGTCGGATGAATCTGAGGATTACGTGGTAAGTTGCCATGTGATCTCTCACTCGTCGATAAATGATGAAGAAGCTCCTTATGCAGAGAAATTGGAGGCAGATCCTGAGCCGGAACATCTAGGACCATCAGAAAAAATGATTGATGCATTCCTGAACGAAGCTCTTCTTAAAAGCAAAGCCAATCGAGAGCGCGAGATGGCCGTATTTGAAAAGGCCAAACGCCGGCGACTGGACGAAAGGGTCGAGGCACTCCCGCCAGATCAAACTACATCTGCCGCAAATAAAATCAGATTCAAGATGAGGAAAAGGTTCGCCAAAGCCATAACAATGGGAATGAAGCTGCTACCCTCCGAAGAAAATATTCCTGATGAAGCGGATATACATCTTAGCTATTGCCTATATCATCGAAAGATTGTGCACCCCACCGAAGAGTGCAACGCTTTTAAAAACTGGTGGCAGGATATGTTGCTCACCAACACTTCAAGCGGATGAAACGCAAAACCCATCGGGAGCAAAGAAATACAACCAAGGAGCGCGAAAGAACTACCGGCAATTGTCACATGGTCGACGCTGAGGGATCGCAAGTTCTCACCTTCGGGAGTGATTCTGATGAAGAAATAGCCCTTGGCCCTCTCTTCAAAGAACCCACATCCGAAACGGAAGAAATGAAGACCTGTGAGAACATTCAGCTGCGCAATCGTACGCTGCCTGAAAAGAATCTCGAACCCGCGAACAAGGGATCAAATAAAAAGGATAAGGGGAAAGAAAAGATCCCTGAGGACATTGCCCTAAACGATCAAGTCATCAAAGAGCTGACAGCCAAGGACCCGCTAAAGAAAAACAAGGTGGACTAAAACGTTCTGGCACACTTGCGAAAGCTACCTTCGCAGCTAAGCATTCTCGACGCCCTTCTGCTATCCAAAGAGGTGAGAGATTCTTTGATCAAGGCGCTACAAGAGCCCGAGAAATTCCAAGCTTTCCTCGCCGAAGAAAAGATGAAGGACGAGTTGGAAGAAGTATACACGCCCGATATCACCTTCGGCGATGAAGATCTCCTCCTCGGGACGTGCGAGCATAACCATCCCCTTTATGTCTCCGGATATTGCCATGACATTAAGATAGGCAAAATTCTGGTTGACAATGGATCCTCCGTCAATCTCCTCAATATAAGAGTGTTGAAGGAAATCTGCATGAGCGTTCGGCATCTCGCTCGTGATAAAATCACCATCTCTGGGTTTGACTCCCAGTCATCACGGACGCTTGGGTCTGTAATATTGACGTTACGCTTTGGGCTTCTTGTCACGGACATCAAGTTTCATGTCATTGACGCCAAGACTTGCTACAACGCTTTGCTCGGCAGGCCTTGGTTACACGAGTACAACATTATCCCTTCTACACAACATCAGTGTATGAAGTACTTCAAAGATAGTCTCGAGTACACTGTGACGGGGGAGTTGAACCCATTCTCCATGAACGAAGTCCGCAAATATGAGGATGCAAAATACTTCCTACCAGATTTCGAAGACACGGAAAGATGTCGCAAATCGGAGGACAAGAACAAAGCTATCACCACTATTCCGGTCTTCGGGAGTGACACCGAGGACGAAGAAGAAATAGTTTATTCAGGGCCACCCCAATGCAACAAGCCGGCACCGTCCACCCTTATGTTGGTCTTCGGCAGCGACTCGGAAGATGAGGTCAATGTTGTATTCTCCGCTCGGCCATCGATACAAACCTTCGCCGATGAAGATCAAAGTTTGCAAGCTGCCATGGTTCCGCGGGAGCATTACAAAGAGCTCGATGCACTTAATGCCTATAGTGTGCAGGAACTGCAGACATTCTACGTCCCTCTCAGGCGAAAGGGTGAAAAGGCGATCCTATTCTACCAATCCGGGGAAACCAAAGTGGAGAAAGAAATCTGGCATGGCGTGGATTCTACACTTGACAGGCTCCAGCCCATCCGTTTGCCTAGATATTACACAGACGGACTAAAGAGACTCTTGAGACGCCAAGGTGTACCCCTTAAGCAAACTGCTCGACAAGCACGGTTCAATAACAGGATCTGGAACATTCCCGGAACTCAACGAAAGTTGCCCAAAGGGAGAATGGAAACGATCGGGCTTGGATATGTTTGATCCAAGAAAAGGGAGCTATTCCGTGACTGCTACATCATACATGACTTTGATGAAGAAGGAGATGCTCTGTGGGAAGATGCTGACCCTGAACCAAAACGAGATTCTGCCATCAAAATGCCGAGTCCATCGTTTGAAGAACGGATGGACAAGCTGATAAGGGAAGCGGGTCAAAAGGTCCGGGATGACCATAACCGTGAAATGGCCATTTACGAGAAAGCTAGGACGCAGCGCCTCCTTCAGCAGGCCGTGGAGAATGACAATGCTCCTCGTCGCCGGCCTGTCATACAAAAGACCCGGCGCAGAGGCAAAAATAAACCCAAGAATGGAAAAAACGTTCGACAGCAGCCAAGCGGGTCTAAGAAGCCACGCAAGCAAGAGTCGAGCAGCCGGGATCCGTCCCTTATAAAGAAGATGGGTCGGGAATATTCTTTTCCCCAAGATAAGACAAAGAAGATATTCAATCTCGTCATAAAGCATCAAATGATGACACTCCCGGAGTCCAAGCACCCCCAGCAAGCGAACGAGGTCTCTCACCCAGACTATTGCTACTATCACCAAGCAATAGGACATCCTCTCGAAAACTGCTTCACCTTCAAGAACTGGGTCGAAGACCAATATCAACAAGGCAGGTTCGCTCTATCCAGCAGTTGGAGGGTAAGCCCGCCATAGAAGCATGAACCGAAAGCGACGCGTATAACGAGAGTAGAACCACATCAACATCAATCTTGGAAACGATCTCGTACCTGCCACGTGATAACACTGTCAGAAGAAGAACCCGAGAATATGGATAACCTTTCTTGGTGCTTCAAAAACAATGAAGATGAGTTGATATCAGAATTTCCACCGGCGCTAAAGGAGCTGGAAGATGGGATACATACTACTGCAGATGATCTCAGAAAAATTGACTTGGGAACGGCAAACGACCCACGGCCGACGTTCGTCAGTGAACTGTTGTCGGAAGAAAAGGAGGCTACGCTTAAAGACGTACTCATGCAGTATAAAGATTTCTTTGCATGGAACTATTCAGAGATGCCGGGACTCGATCCAGAGATCGCTGTGCACAAATTGGCGATATCTCCGGACGTCAAGCCGATCAAACAAGCACCGAGAAGAATGCGGCTCGAGCTTGAGATGAGCATCAACGCCGAGGTTAAGAAGCTAATTGACTCTGGCTTCATCCATGAGGTTCAGTACCCTGACTGGATTGCCAACATTGTTCCAGTAATGAAGAAAAATGGGACGGTGCGCATATGTGTGGACTTCCGGGATCTCAACAAAGCTTGTCCAAAAGAAGACTTTCCAGTACCAGTCATTGAGCTGATGATAGATAATACGTCCACTCATGAAGTTTTCTCCTTTATGGACGGCTCATCAGGATACAATCAGATAAAGATGCATCCCGAGGACCAGAAGCATACCGCTTTCCGAACCCCTTTGGGCATATTCTGCTACAAGGTGATGCCTTTCGGTCTAAAGAACGCCGGTGCCACCTATCAGAGGGTCATAACGAAGATTTTCGATGACCTCATACATGAAATCGTCGAATGTTGTATCGACGACCTCGTAGTTAAAAGCAAATCATACGAGGAACATTTAGAGCATCTGAAGATCGTGTTTCAGCGCCTTCGGAAATACAACTTGAAGATGAACCCTCTCAAATGCACGTTCGGAGTTTCCTCGGGCAAGTTCCTGGGATTCGTTGTCCGACACCGAGGTATCGAGATAGACCCGTCGAAGATTAAGGAGATCATGGAAATGCCTCCGCCAGGAACTCTCAAGCAACTGCGGTCTCTCCAAGGGAAGCTCGCGTATATCCGGCTATTTATAGCCAACCTATCCGAAAAGTGCCGCCCCTACAGTCACTTGATGAAGAAGGGAACCCCATTCGTCTGGGATCGCAAATGCTAAAGCGCACTGGATGAAATCAAGCAATACCTGCAGAATCCGCCAGTACTGGCCGCTGCCGTTAAAGGAAAACCTCTCGTCCTGTATACAACAGCCCTCGAAGGTTCTTTAGACGCGTTGTGGGCACAAGAAAACGACCAAGGGAAAGAGAGAGCCCTTTATTATCTAAGTCGAGTTCTCTTGGGGGCAGAAAGCAATTACTCTCCCATTGAAAAACACTGCCTGGCATTGATCTTCGCGATAACGAAGCTCAGACACTATGTGTTGGCACATAAGGTCCATCTCATATCGAAGGTGGATCCTCTCAAATATTTAATGTCAAAGGCTATATTAACAGGGCAGCTCGCTAAATGGGCCCTGCTCTTGATGGAGTTCTCGATAACTTATCGGCCTCTTAAGGCAGTGAAAGGCCAGGCCATCGCCGACTTTCTCGCTGAGCATCCGATACCTGCCGACTCTCCCCTGAACTGCGAATTTCCAGACGAACACGCGTTTGACATGAGCGACAGAGAGAGAAGAGAAAATGATACCCGATGGGAACTCTATTTCGATGGGGCATCTTCCATGAAGAAGCGCAAACAAAGCATTCCCATAATCAAATCAGGGGTAGGCCTCATCTTCATGACTCCACAAGAAGGGATAATGCGCTTTGCCTTCTCCTTAACAGAGCCGAGGATGAACAATGAAGCCGAATATGAAGCTTTGATAGCAGGTCTCGAGATCGCTATCGACATGGGAATCGAAAACCTCCTCATATACGGAGACTCCCAACTGGTCGTTAGTCAAGTAAACGGCGACTATCAAACATGCAAACCAGAGTTGGTGAAATACTGCGAGAGAGTGCAGCAATTGCTGACTCAAATCCCTGCCTATGCCCTGGAGAGCATACAGCGTGCGGAAAATAGCAAGGCGGATGCATTTGCCAAGCTCACTAAAGAACTGGCCGACGAAAACCGCGATGACGTGAGGATCGTTGTACAAAGCCGTCGGGTTCTTGCACCAGCAGAAATATCTTCAAAGTCATCCGAAGAAAAAGGAGCAACCGAGAAAATGGCCCTACAAATAAAAGACCAGGAAAAGGCTAAGGATTGGAGAGAAGTCTTTATAGACTACTTCAAATCCCGTCGAACACCTGAAGATGCGTCTTCATGACATCAGCTCATGAAACGAGCTCTATCTTTTGCATTCGTCAATGATACTCTGTATAAGAGATCGTTTGACTCTTTATGGCTAAGGTGCCTGGGACCAGAAGAAGCAAAAAGAGTCGTCCAAGAAACTCACGACGGACTTTGCGGTTCTCACCAAGCCGGCCCGAAGATGAAGCTGAAGATCAAAAGGATGGGCTACTATTGGCCCACGATGATCTAGGACTGCCTCGAATACGCGAAGCAATGTCACTCGTGCCAGATTCATGGAGATTTTATCCATCAGCATCCGAATCCATTACATCCAACGGTGGCTAGCTGGCCGTTTGAAATGTGGGGAACTGACATAATCGGCCCCATCGAACCAGCATCGTCCAGAGGACATAGATTCATTTTGGTGACAACTGATTACTTCTCCAAATGGGCAGAAGCAGTACCGCTGAGAGAAGTGAAGACGGAGAATATCCTCCATTTCTTCAAGACGCACGTCATTTATCGGTTTGGAACTCCGCGACGGATTATCTCCGATAACAGGCCAGCCTATAGAAGCCACAAAATCAGCCGCGTCGCACAACAACATAACATAGACTGGAGATATTCATCGGTCTATAATTCCCAGCTAACAGTCTAGCTGAGGCTTTTAACAAGACCTTGACGAAGATCGTGAAAAAGACGAAGTCTCGAAATAAAAGTGACTGGCACGAGAGACTGCATGAAGCTCTTTGGACGTATCGAACTACGTTCAAAATAGCCACAAACACAACGCCGTATGCATTGGTATTCGGCACAGAAGCGGTACTCCCCCTCGAAATAGAATTACCCTCTCTACGAGTGGCCGTTCACTACGGGCTAACAGACGAAGAAAATGCTCACCTTCGGCTTGAGGAACTCGATGCCCTTGATGAAACCAGGCTCATGGCGCAACAATATCTGGAGGCTTACAAAGCAAAGATGATACGCTCATATAAAGATTGACTAGGCCGAGAACATTCCGCCAAGGCGAACTCGTGCTAGTGGTCAAAAGACCTATGGTCCCTAATCGTGCCAAGAGGGGGAAATTCGAGCCGAACTATGAAGGCCCGTATATCATAGACAAAGTTTACCAGGGTGGAGCCTATCTACACATGGACATGCATGGTGAAAGCCCTTTCAGGCCAATAAACAGTCGCTTCCTAAAGAAATACTATACCTGACAAGTCACGGCCTAGGTCAACGATAGATGACGATGCCTATGTCCGCTCGCTATCTTCCTAAGCCTAAACTCTATAAATAGTAGCCGGCTAACGGACCGAAACGTCCTTAAACTAACAATGGACCGAAACGTCTTTAAACTAACAATGGACCACTATGTCCTAAAACTGGCGTCGGACTGAAATGTCCTTAAACTAACGATAGACCACTATGTCCTAAAACTAGCTATTGACCGAAACGTCGATAAACTACTACGGACCGCAGCATCCCGAAGTTGACAAATATATATATATATATTTATATATATATATATAATTAAAAAAAAGAAGAAGAAAACGGTATGTCCATAAGCAAAAGGGGCGCGGATGAAAACCTGAAAGGGCTCCGTGAGTAAAAACAGCAGGGCTACCGGCGAGTTTTGTGAAAACCCAAAAGGACGCAATCTCGTTAAAAGACACTTGCAAGGTCCTCTCGACCTTGTGAGGAAAAACCGCCTGCGTGAGATCCTTACGACTCATAAGGGTGCAACACACTTAGGGTTCCCCATGATTCCTAAGGAGAAAATACACTTGCGAGATCCTCACGACTCGTAAAGAGAACCCTCTTATGAGACCCTCACGGCTCATAAGATTCAAAAGTCTTAAGCTACAGGGATCTGAACCAGTTCTTAAGCAGCCACCACAACCTCCAATGCAGCCCTACAAGCGGCTCAATGCTGACCCTTGTATACAATCCATGGACGCGAATAAACATTTCCCTAACAAAGTCCCATCCGTGACTAGGGATATGTTTGCACAGTGAACAGCCCTTGTAAGTCCTCTCGACTTATAAGGAGAAAGCACTCTTGTAAGATCCTTACGACTTATAAGAGACCACACACTTAGGAATCCTCATGATTCCTAAGGAGAAAACGCACCTACGAGATCCTCACGACTTGTAGGGAGAAATACCTTTATGAGACCCTTACGGCTCATGAAGTCAGAAGTCTTAGTCGACAGGATCTTAACCCCGTTTGCTAAGCCACCTTTGTTCGACATCGACAGAGACAAATGATGATTCGCTCCTGGCAATATTCCAGTTGTAGCGGTGCTGATGCCGAAATCGGTGTCTAATTCTAAACTCGCAGCGAAAAGCCAGCAAGCCACAAATGCATACGAAATAGCTGAAATGATTAGGCAACTTGCAAATCAGCAAGTAAAAAAAAGTATGCGTACAAAAACAGCCGAAATGATTGGGCAATCGCGACTTTCGCAATATAAAAGCTGAAATAATAGAGCATCGCGGAAAGAAAAATATATAAAATGAAACTTTTTGCTCTACAGGAGAAATCACATCGATCCCTGTATACAATCCAGGGGCGCAAACGAAGAAGGAAACACACCTTCCCTCCCCAGGCTCCATCAGAAGAAGAAGCCAAATCTCAACGATTCACAGACAGCCTGGAGATCATCTCAACATTCGTCTCATTACAACAGACGCAACATCAAGTAAAGCGGAACCGCGGCAATTCCCAATTCCATGACTCGGCGGTGCACAGATGACCGAGAGTCAAACCCCGCTCCATGAAGTGCGAATAAAGTCAACCCTACCTGGTTACGTGGAACGCGGCCTATGTCAATCCTGACCCTGTAGGAAACATCCAGAGTGGATCCTGGTCCTCGCAAAACACGGCTATGATCCCGTGGGAAGCATCCAGAGCAAAATCCTGGTTTCGTGGAACACGGCCTATGTCAATCCTGACCCCGTGGGAAACATCCAGAGCGGATCCTGGTCCTCGCTGAACATGGCCTATGTCAATCCTGACCCTGTGGGAAGCAACCAGAGCGGAGCCTGATCCTCGCAGAACACAGCTATATCAATCAGACCCCGTGGGAAGCATCCAGAGCAAATTCCTGGTTACGTGGAACGCGGCCTATGTCAATCCTGACCCCGTAGGAAATGTCCAGAGCGGATCCTGGTCCTCGCAGAACACGGCTATGTCAATCAGACCCCGTGGGAAGCATCCAGAGCAAATTCCTGGTCACGTAGAACACGGCGTATGTGACCCCGTGGGAAACGTCCAGAGCGGAGCCTGGCCCTCGCAGAACACGGCTATGACCCCTTGGGAAACATCCAGAGCAAATTCCTGGTTACGTGGAATGCGGCCTATGTCAATCCTGACCCCGTAGGAAACGTCCAGAGCGGATCCTGGTCCTCGCAGAACACGGCTATGTCAATCAGACCCCGTGGGAAGCATCCAGAGCAAATTCCTGGTTACGTGGAACGCGGCCTATGTCAATCATGACCCCGTGGGAAACGTCCAGAGCGGATCCTGGTCCTCGCAGAACACGGCTATGTCAATCAGACCCCGTAGGAAGCATCCAGAGTAAATTCATGGTCATGTGGAACACGGCCTATGTCAATCCTGACCCCGTGGGAAACGTCCAGAGCGAAGCCTGGTCCTTACAGAACACGGCTATGACCCCGTGGGAAGCATCCAGAGCAAATTCCTGGTTACGTGGAACGCGGCCTATGTCAATCCTGACCCCATGGTAAATGTCCAGAGCGGAGCCTGGTCCTCGCAGAACACGGCTATGACCCCGTGGGAAGCATCCAAAGAAAAATCCTGGTTTTGTGGAACACGGCCTATGTCAATCCTGACCCCATGGGAAACGTCCAGAGTGGATCCTGGTCCTCGCTGAACACGGCCTATGTCAATCCTGACCCGTGGGAAGCATCCAGAGCAGAGCCTGGTCCTTGCAGAACACGGCTATGTTAATCAAACCCCGTGGGAAGTATCCAGAGCAAATTCCTGGTTACGTGGAACGCGGCCTATGTCAATCCTGACCCCATGGGAAACGTCCAGAGCGGATCCTGGTCCTCGCAGAATACGGCTAGGTCAATCAGACCCCGTGGGAAGCATCCAGAGCAAATTCCTGGTCACGTAGAACACGGCCTATATCAATCCTGACCCCGTGGGAAACTTCCAGAGCGGAGCCTGGTCCTTACAGAACACGGCTATGACCCCGTGGGAAGCATCCAGAGCAAATTCCTGGTCATGTGGAACACGGCCTATGTCAATCCTGACCCCATGGGAAACGTCCAGAGCGGAGCCTAGTCCTCGCAGAACACGGCTATAACCCCGTGGGAAGCATCCAGAGCAAATTCCTGATTATGTGGAACGCGGCCTATATCAATCCTGACCCCGTGGGAAACGTCCAGAGCGGATCTTGGTCCTCGCAGAACACGGCTATGTCAATCAGACCCCGTGGGAAGCATCCAGAGAAAAATCCTGGTTTCGTGGAACACGGCCTATGTCAATCCTGACCCCGTGGGAAACGTCCAGAGCAGATCCTGGTCCTCGCTGAACATGGCCTATGTCAATCCTGACCCTGTGGGAAGCATCCAGAGCGGAGCCTGGTCCTCGCAGAACACGGCTATGTCAATCCGACCCCATGGGAAGCATCCAGAGCAAAATCCTGGTCCCGTGGAACACGGCTAAAGTCAATCTTGACCCCGTGGGAAACGCCCAAAGTAACTCCTGACACCGTGAAATGCGGATAATGGCAACACCATCAATCACTTACGGGTCCTCTCAACCCGTAAGGAAGAAAACTCTCTCGTAAGATCCTTACGACTTATAAGAGAAAACGCACTTAGGAATCCTCACGATTCCTAAAGAGAAAATACACCTACGAGATCCTCTTGACTCGTAGGGAGAAAAGTCTTTATGAGACCCTCACGGCCCATGAAATTGAAAAGTCTTAGGCAGCAGATCTGAACCTGCTTTCTATGCCATCACTATCTCTCGAAGAATTCAAAACAGAATGCTCTCTCTATCGTCGGCTGGCTACGCTTACTAAAGTGACATGCTAATAACAAAGAAAAGAAGAAAGCCAAGAGATGACACAAGATATTGCGAAAGAAATGTATCTTTTATTTAATTGGGTACAAAATACATCTTATGAAAGAATAAAAAAAATGGATACATTTTATTCAAAATTACAAATGGTACAAAAACAATTATTGAGAGGGAAGTGTTTTCAATAGACCGCTCAGCCGTTCACGCACTTCCCTCAGCCCCTTTTCTTGGGCAGCTGCCGTGGCCAACTCTGCTTCGACCTGAGATCGTTGCTGCTAGTAGGATGAAATTTGCTCTTCGACGACCCGCTGAGCTGCCCCACGATTTTGTGCATCTCGCTCGATGAGGTCAAGCTTTTGCCTCAGCGTGAGCCCGTCAGAAATACATCGTAGAAGGCTTTCGAAGATAACTGTGAAGCGTTTGTATCAACTTGAGCATGCAATCGAGCAGATTCGCTTGAAGTCTCCTCGCGCTCCTTATGCCTCAAAGCCGCTTTTTGTTGGCGAAAATAAGGGGTGCTCTCCTCGACCCATGCAGCCCGCTGGGAGTTCACAGCCAAGACCTCGGGGGAAGGACGTCTAAAGTCAAGCTCATGCAGACAGGCCTCGATTTTTCTGCAATGATTAACCCAGGACTCCACGACACCTTCATTATGAAAGTGCATGAGCGTCGCCAACATGGGATTAACCTCAGCAGCGAAATCTACAGCAAGGGCGGGAGTCTCCGCATCAAGCTCCTCGAGATGATCGATCAACATACGCAGGCTATTCACAGCACCTTTGGAAGAGGGGCGTCGAGAGAAGGGGCCTGCTGGCATTATGACTTGAGACTCAAACGGAGCTGATGTCGGTGTCACAGCTACAAAGCAAATCACAGTCAAATAACGGTTCAAGAAATAAAGGAAGTTCATGAACAACGGAGTTTAAGCAGGTGGCAAGACCGGGAGTACCGGTGGTGCAACCGTTCTTTTGTCTCCTCCTTCGATCTGTAGGGCTGCAATTAAAACAAAGAAGAATTAGAAACGATTTGACTGCCCGTAAAAGAAAAGAGGAGACGTTAACTAAAGGCTGTACTCACCAGCTCCGCTAGAAAAGGCAATCTCTGACTGAAAGGAGAAGTGTGGGTGTAGCACCTGATACAGGTGATCAAAAAGGACTCCTGCAAGGATATAATAATGCAATGTCAGTACATAAAGTATACTACCTACAATGAAGCTGATGGGTCACAAATCCGCACCTTCCAGCATTTGAGAGGGCACGAGAGAAGGTAAAGGAGTGGTCACCGTCAAAGCAGCAACTGGAGACGCTTCCTCGGATGGAATAACACCAACGCTCATCACACCTGCATTAGGAATAAGAGAAACGCTGTCAAAAGAAATTGAAAGGGATTGCAGAATAAAGGGGAGAGTAATGACCTAAAATCTACCTGGTGAGTCGCCGGTCGAGACCGCGACAAGGGCGTCACTAGATGCAGCGAATGCTTCACCCTCCTCCATCGGAACGGTCTCGCCACCAGTAGCCCCATCCCCCGATTCCACGAGAATCGTCATGACACTCGCAGCGCCCAGTAACGGCAAGGAGCCACAAGGGGAAAGAGCGACGATTGGAGCAGTGCCCGACTCTTGAGAAAGAGTGGCTACCTCGGGCTCGGCGATTGTAGCCGTCTCACCTACCGCTACCTCAGGCTCGGTAGTCGCCGCCACGTCACCCACCACTTCCTCGGAAAGAATCGGCCCTGCAAGATAGGATATATGAGAACCTAAAAATTAAAACTTTGACAAAAGAACCTAATGTCACGTTACCTTGGGTCGGTTTTTCGATTGCCTCCCGAGCCGCACGTGCTGCCTGTCTATGGGCGGTAGATAAGGCAGCCGAAGTATTCTATGAAGGAGTAGGGGCGGGGGTAACAGCGCTTGGACCTGCACCCGCATCCAAGGCGGCGGTACGCTCCCTTGCCGCGCGCATTCTACGCTTCCTTTCCGCCCGGGCCGTGAGGGCAGATCTTCTAAAAACCTCCGTCAATGGGACGTCATCGTCCGCGCCAATAGTTACCTCTAGAGCCATTATGGCATTCGTCGTCGGTTTCTTGAGTGAAGCTTCTTTCGGCAATACCGGCGGAACTGAGACTTCGATAGCCGACTCGGAAAGCGTCTCCGCACCACCCTGCGAAGTCGGTGTCATGTCTAGAATAACCTGAGTAAAGATAGTTCCTGTAATAAGATGAAAATGAGGGGTCAGATTACCCATAAGAAACGGGAGCGGAGACACGATGAACCAAAATGTACCGATGCCTAAGGATGCTCAAAGTCTTTCCTCTTCCTCAAAAGTCTTGAGAGAAGCTGCGAGAGCTTTTTCGGTGGAAATGCCTTTTAAAAAAAGGGGGGAAAGTATCAGTCAAAACATGATGATAAAAATATGATGCAATGACGAAAGATACAGCTAATGGTTACCTGATTGTGCGAGGATAGCCAGTCCCGCTTCGTGGCTTGCCAATTGCTCAAAAGCCGCAATGGCAGCCGCCAGATCAGTATCATCTAGCGGCATGAATAGACCCTCGTTTGTCTCATACTCGCTCAGGCCCTCGCCATAAGGAGCATGAGGCTCCTGGCCGAGTACAACGTCGGTAGAAAGGATCGACTTTTTCTTCCTCTTCTGCGAGCGAGCTCCGGTCGCAGCCAGCACAAGCTTACGCTTGGTAGGAACTTTAGGACGACGAGTCCCGATATCTGAACCCACGCCAGAATCGGGGGAAGCTACAGTCGCCGTTTCTACAGGAGCCCGGGGTATCGGTAGCTCGGGCATGTCGTGCGGGACTTCGATCACGGCAGCTTCTCTTAAGGGGGTGGGACAATGGTCCGTCGCTTCAGAGGGACGTTTCGATCACCATCAAGGGGTGCACCTTTGCGATCGAGCAGCTGTCGCTTCTCCTCCCTTATGACGGTGCCCACTGAATGCTGATACCACGCCACATACACACTAAGGGCCTTCGGGACACAGCTCGATTCGCTGATAAAGAAGTTGGACCCCGTGTTCATGCACATGAAATGATGCAGCACGTTTCGCATTCCCTCTTTAGTGACAGCAGGTTCTAACAAGAAAGCCTCAAGCGGGACTTCCTGATTGTAGCCCAGCTGCTGGGCGAAACGGTGCGGGTTGTATCTCATGAATAACGCCGCATCATTTTGCCTAAACACTAGAAAGCCCGGTATGATGGAATATAAATGAAGGATTTCCCGAGCTTTCAAAACAGAGGCTCCATCTTTAAAAATATCCCGCAATGGCTGCACTGTTGTCGCGGACTCTTTGCCGATAGCCAGGATCTTGTCGGTGAAAGTCATGCCATCTCTAACCGTGCGAGGACGAAGGAGCAAACCTCTAGCTTCCCGCGATGACGGATTTACAATAGATGCGTCGACTAATCGCATAATCCGGGGGAAGCCGCACCTGTCATGGAAGGACGGCCTTTTATGGATACCGAAAACGCCAAGTGCATGTAGCTCGAGCCATGACATGAAGTAATGCATCGAGAAGTTCACATGCTACACTCTGGGTTCAGTAGTATCCACCGCTTGGCTGAGGACGTAATATAGATGAGCTAACCCGGCAACCCCGACAGCCACTTTCACCCCAATAATCATTCGGTGAGCCGGATAGAAGACAGACGGCCTCATACGACGAGGGTGCATTGGGAGCGCAAACCAGCTCAGCCATAGCCCAAGAAACCCCAAAAAGAACGTTTCCTCATCAATCCTAGGGACTGCGACCTCGCGAAAGAAACAACTGGAGTGTTGGGAAGGAAGAAACTCTTTTGATCTGCCTCCGCCGTTGGGAAGTTGTTTAACCCTAAACCGAAAGGGTCGTCAAGTTTGGCGAATTTAGCAGCCCCCTTCGAGAGGACTTCCGGATGGAGAAAACGAGCAATGAAATCCTCGAAATTAACCCCGCGGCTCCCAGATTCGAGAAAAAGGCCCTCATAAATATTCAACACTTCGATTTGTAAGTCTACGGTAGCGCCCCTGCCGTCATTCTGACGCCAAACGCGGAACAAAAACTTTTATAACTGGCGCTGTCGCATACTATAACCCGGATCTTGCCATTAACGCTAAACTAAAAAACTGTAAAGAGGTAGAAATGCTATACCCATCGATTCGAGTCGCCATCATCCCACGCTCCTCGCGGCAACTCTGATCTCGTCTCCTCATCGAGGTGGCACCACGTCAACGGACCTTTAAACGGGCTCCCGCCTCTATACCGAGGCAACTCGATCATCAAGTCTGCTAAAAGAGATGACCAAGATGAAGTAGAGAATGAGTAGAATATTTTGTCTCAAACACTCTAGGGTTCTCATCACATGAGAGGGATAGGGTGGAGGTAGAAAAGATGCAAAGAGTTGGAAATTGTGAACTCAAGAAACTCTCAAGAGAGCAAGAACTCAAGCATAATAACTTGTGGTGATTTCTTTTGTGAGTGGATATATATATGGCTTGTGTAAAGAAAATATCTTCCAAAAATATCTCCACAAACCCTAAAATATCTATACACAAAACAAACCTCATTAATTCTATCATGACTCACTTAGTGGCTCATTAGCATGAGTCACTAATGAACATGCTAGAAGAAATGTGTCACCAAAATGAGTCACCCTTTCCAAAACTTATAATCATTTAAACCAAAATGATTAATCCAAAAAGAAATGCATCTTCTAAAATATTCTCGTAACGGATTACGAAAATACCCCTCACCTGTATATACATACCTGTATCCGTATTCCGATCGAATACGAATACGAGAGACTAAAATATTCCAACTCAATATAATACTTGGATCCGGCTTAAACCAAAGCCCACCAGTATTATCTGTCCGAAATATGACACGTGCACAAGTGCACGTGCATTTTCGAACCCTGCCATAAAACCATACGGCCTCTACAACGTTTCGCCCGAACTTGGGAAACTATCTGTGGGGGACTCTAAAGACTCGTCAGTACCCTGGCAGTGGGTTTAACCACAAGCACGTCAGCGGCACTAGCTGTGCGTAACGGCTGCCCATGTGCTGACCGAAAGGGAAGTCGATGAGCGAACTCATCCTGGAACCCTACTGAGCCTATCAGTGACAATATCCGTACAGTCCGGTCCGTTCATCTATGAGCATCGCATATCGGACCTAGGGGGCTGGTAACGTCAGACCCCCAATAGCGGCATAAGTCGTGTCGGAGAGTAGCCCTGAACACCCTGAGAAACTACTGGAAGGTCTACCAGTAATTCTCACCTGTCTTGGCCAAGGACTTGGTGTAATGGCTCTCCTAGACACAACACGATCTCACCCCCAATACCGGGAGAGACGAATCCCCTGCCAATCCGCTCACTTGCCTCCATGTGGCTCGGGACTGTACCCAACTAAAACCTGTTTGCACGACTTCTTTGAGCCGTGGTAGGGTAGTAATCTAAGCACAGTGGAAACCCACACGAGACAAATGACGACCTCAGGTCGATGAACTAACTTGTACACATGTCACCAGGGAACTGCTATCTGACGCTAGGTATAATACCAACTAGCAGGTTCCCGGCGAGTCCTTTCCGGTGTACTCATAACCTAATGAGCACCTGTATACATCTTAGATGATCCAATTGACACCAATGGCTTGTGAGACCGGCCATCGCCCCTCGTTGGGGTCTCGACTGTATACACTAGTCTACTCCGGAGTATCGATGCCCTGTCTTGAAACTCCTACGACTAGGGACCACTTTTAAGGATGTGCTTATAGACTACCCAACTCTCACGTATATGATCGCCATCATACTGTTGGTAGTCAAGCAGGATCCTAAGGGCTCTATCAACGTGTAATAGTGATCATGTCACCTAAAGGTGTACACGACTGATAAAGACAAACCAGATAGCATACTATCATCTTGAGTAAGACTGTCCTACCGGTATAGGTCCTCCCTCAATCATTGCAATCACGTACCTGCGATCCAATAATTGACTTTGAGGGCACTATATCCAACAATCTCCCACTTGCACTTAAGGCTAATTATTGCGATGTCGCATACTCATAGCCCATGTGATACCGAACACCCAACTCCTCTACTAAACAGTTTCACAAAGCTCGTTTGTAAAACTCTTGTGTTCGAGAAATAGCCTCAGCGAGTGGATCGGCCCTGATGTATCTTTCTAAGTCTTTCTTAATCTCAAGTTCGCGGAGAAATCCATCTCTCGAATTGAGTAATACCTCTCTTAGAATATGTCTGGATATTTGATGGGACCTAGTTCATAAATGAACTCCAAATCCAAACTTCTTAGACTGTATCGACAACTGAACCTAATCGGTATCCTGCACCATACCTCCCACAGTATCCTCTTGGACCACCTGTCCATAATACTGCCCCCCTTCGTCAGAGGGAAAACTATAACTCTGACAATCACTCTGTTATCCATGTCACCTTGGAAGCCTGGAATGATAACCGTCTCCGAAGGAGGCTGCCGTCATCAAATCCGTAGAACATCCACTTATGTTCTAAAACTGCTTCCGAATGTTTCTCCAGGATTGGATTAATATAAACTTATTGCATCTAGTGCAAAATCAACATCTGGTGTGGTACTTGACATCTCATGATCGACTTAATTGCCTAAGCAAGTGGTATGCCAATCATGCTGTTAGTGTATATGCCCTAGAGGCCATTACTGTATCATACTAGTTTGTATATTACTTAATGGAAGCTTGGGATAATCACCATTGTATAGACAATCTTGGTCAAAATAGTAGTATGCTACTTGGTTTGTTTCTACTTCAATGTGTGTACATGTATTTCTTTTAACATATCGCCTATACACATTAGTGGAGCCCTTAGGATCTTTGCTTGATTACCAGCATTGTGATGGCAGTCACACTCGTGGGGGCTAGGTAATCCACAAGCACATCCTTATGCAGGTCCCTAGTCGTAGGACCATCGAGACAGGGCATCGATACTCTGGAGTAGACTAGCGTATGCGTTTCTCATCCCAGCAGGGGAGACGGTCTGTCCCACAGCCGTCAGTACGTCGTACTTAAGATAGTATGCGGGTGCTCGTTAGGTTACGAGTACACTGGACAGGACTCGTCGGGAACTGTTGGTTGGTACTATACATATCGTCAGTTATCAGTTCCTAGGTGACATGAGTACAGATTAGTCCGCTGACTTGACACTGTCACTTCGCCTCGAGTGTGTTCCCACTGTATTTTGATTACTACCCTACCATGGCTCAAAGGAGTCGTGCAAACAGGTAATAGTTGGGTGCAGTCCCGAAGCACTTGGAGGCAGTGATGGTTAGATAGGATTCGTCTCTCCCGGTATTGGGAGTTGATATCGCGCTGTGTCTAGGAGAGCCATTACACACAGTCGTCCCTGGCCAGGGCAAGCCAGATACACTGGTAGGTTTCCAGTGTTGTCTCAGGGTGTTCTGGGCTACACTCCGACACGACTTGTACCGCTATTAAGGGACTGACGTTTACCACCCCCCTAGGCCCGTCATGCGATATTCTCAGACGAACAGACCGGACTGTACGCAGATTGTCACATTCAGGCTCAGTAGGAGTTCGGATGAGTTCACCTCGTCAGTCTTCTTATCGGCATCTACCTGGGGGCCGTTACGCACAGCTAGTGCCGTTTGCGGTCTGTGGTTAAACCCATTGCCAGCGTAGTGTCGAGTCTTTAAAGTCCCACACAGAGAGCTATTCGCCTTTAGGCAAAAAGAGTAGAGGTCGCATGGTTTTGCGACAGGGTTCGGTCACATCCGTGCACTTGTGCACGTTTAGTGTCCGGGCAGTTATTACTAGCGGGCTTTGGGTTAAGCCAGATCCTAGTATACGTTTTGGGATTGGTTTTATCTCGTTTGTATTCATGTTCCCCAGAACGCGGATGCGGGTGTGTATGCACGGTTGACTGAGACAGAGACAGAGGATTCTCATTAGGGTTGTTGACTGTTGACTTTTGCTAAACCCTAATGAGAATAAGAAATATGATTAATGATAATATTAATTAAGTATTATTGTGCCATGGTTGGGTTGAAAGGTTGACTTTGTTGACTTGTTGACTTTGTTGACCGGTTGACTAGGTTGGACTTGTTAACCATCATCATTACAATGGCTATCATTTCATGGCAAAGACTTTTGCTTGCTTGTTTGTTCACACATTGCATTTGATGCATGAAATGATATTGCCATTTGATATGATAACAACCATCACATAATACTCAATTATTATTATTTGTTATGATTATTTTGGATGATGAAGAGGATGGTTGTAAAAGTCTTTCTCATTCTACCATTTGCATTCTCTCTCATGCAAAAGCTCTCCTCTTCCTCTTGCTCTCCCTCTTTCTCTAGTTCAAGGCAAAAACCTCTCATGTGTTGAGAACCATTTGCCTTGGAGATAAAAACCCGAAACACTTCTCTACTCATCCTAGTATACAAGTTCTAGCAAGCCAAGTGTTCTAGTTTCCTCTAGATTGAGGTTGGAGCCAAAGGTAGAAGTTTTCGGGTGGATCCATCTTCGGCACAAGGAGACGACGAGGAGAGAACCATCCGACCATCACAAGGAGTCGAAGAGAAGGAGTTCAAGTTAAGGTATAACCCCCTAACCGAGTAGGTAAAACTCTTAGTTAGGTTATTAGATAGTTAGTTTAACAAAGATCCGTTTTTGAGTCCATGTTAACCCCACCGTAGAAAATCGTTTTTCACCATTTCCGCAACCCCAAAGAACCGGGGACGGGTAACGTGGACTTACAATGGTATCAGATCCTAGTTAAACACTATCTAACATGTTAGCAAAGTAACTAGAAGTTCGATCAGAGAAAAAGTCACAAAACATGCCCAAGACACAAACTTTCTGTCGATTTTTTTACTGCTCTAAAAATGATTTAACATATCTGAAAAATCGACTCAGGCTTTGTAGTGTACACTGCAGAAAAACGATCCACAGAGCCGACCAACCCACCGCGGATCCGCGGCCGGGTTGACTCGGCCGTGGATCTGTGTTGCTGCAGTGTGTGTCTTAGGGTGTTTTGGGATTTTTGGAATATGATTTTTCTGTCCAGATTTTCCAGAAAGCAAAATTTGTTTTTGGGGTTTAAAAATCCATATTTTGATCGAACTTCTAAAGACTTAAGCTAACGGGTTATATATCTGTGATGTGATATATGTATTAAACGTCTTCTAATCGCTATACGTCGATTAGTGGGGGTTATACATATCTGTGATCTGTAATGTTGATGGTATGTGTATATGAATTCATTGGATTGTCGCGGATGAATAGCCGGGGGTTGTGAGATGAGAGTTTTTCTTTATCTTTCAATTCATGTAATTTGTAATTGATGTAATATTATTTATATGGCCGCACAACCGGGATAAGGTTGTAGCCGTCATTGTATAATTTCTTTTACTGTTTTTGCTCCTAGGATAGACCCATGGAGGGGGTACACAAACTACCGGGTACCTCGAAGTGCCGAGTGGCCTACTCACGTTGTTGAGGGAGGTTGCTTCACTTCGGGTATTTGGCGGGTAGTTTGCCGCACCCGTAGGGGTCTAGGGTGGGGTATTGGCTATTCACCGCGACCGTGTAATCCGCTTTTCATTACAGGCTCGTACGAATTGCGGATTCCTAGTATATCCAATGTGTTCATCTATGATCTGGAATGGCCATCATTGCATCTGACGAATGTATATATCTATATATGATATCTATTTAGGCGTTGCTTATGTTTTGCATCCGCACTAGTCCAGCCCCCGCTCTGTCGTTAGTTAAGTAACCTAACGGGTAATGACGGGGCCCCGTGGCGAATGCGGATGGCATAAGCGTACGTCATATTTTCGTTGTTTTCTGCAATGGTAGGATTAAATGATGGGACGCATTAAAATTAATGCAAGAAAATAAACCAAGTAAAAGTCGTTGGAACACTTTCAAAACCACTCGGTTCTTTTCAAAAACCAACTTTTAAATGCGGAGCTTGAACCACTCCTTTTAAAAGCTATCTCGTTCCATCGATTATATCAAGTTCACTACATTCACGGTTTCGCCAAAACCATTCGTAGCCCTCCATCATTTCAGTTAAATATTCGGTAGTATTCAAGCTATGTATTTTGACCTACGCCAAGGCATAGTAATTGGTAGCTGCCGGATATTTATCTGTTACATAGATAGAATGCGTTGGTTTGAGACAGTCGTACTGCCATTTTGGCCTACGTCAAGGGTAGGTACGGGTGGGTTCAAATTAACCTGGATAATGATGGGTAGAACTTGACATGTGACTTATGACATTTTGACCTACGCCAAGGTCATAAGAGCATGGGGCAAAAATCCACATCGGGAGTTTCAAAAGAAACTGAAACTTGCTAGCGCTGCATACCATTTGGAGTGTGATGATTCTGGAAGGATTCCTTCAGTTTTGTCACGCGATGATATTTGGATCCCGATCCTACTGTGAGTATATGCTACTCCTCGGGAAATTTCTCACTTAACGATCAATGCTATAAACCTAGTAGGTGTCTAGAAAGGTGTTAGCGGGGCTATGCCCCCAGGGAAAAGAGGTTCTTAAATTAAGGAACTTCGCGAAAGCGTTGGAAAACCTCCCTCGAAGTACCGACACTGGCCTGGCTGAACGGTTAAGCAAGTATTGTATGGTGAGATTGATCCCGACTAATTCTTCCTTTATGGTTTGAGGAGGGATTCAAGAGACAGTGAGAGCCATCCTGTTTAGACAAACTAAAAACCACTCTAAACTTGCAAGAGCATCATGCTGAGTGTTTCTTCTCTCTCTCCTAATTGCAGCGACCAATCGTCATGACCGAACTTAAGTTACTTCTAGATAAAAACATACTGACAGGGCCAAACTACAAAGATTGGCTCAGGAATGTCAAAATGGCAATCACTTACGACAAGTTGGGGTATCTTCTTACCACCAAAGCTCCCCCTGTCCCGGGTCCCACCTCCAGCGTCGTGGATATAGAAATCCGTAAGACATGGGAGATCGACTGCGCGAAGGCCAAGTGCCTCGTGCTTGCCTCTATAGACAATGAACATCAGAGGAGGCACGAAAATATGGACCTGGAATCCATATTTCTTCATACAAAAGAACTGTATGGAGAGCAATCCCGTTTCGCCAGATACGAAGTCTTGAAAAAGTTGTTTTCGACGAGATTGGCCGTCGGATCATCGGTAGCGGAACACGTGCTTAAGATGATTGGCTTCATTGAAGAGCTCGCGGACCTTAGGACCACGTTAGAGAACGAGCTCTATACGGACTTGATTCTCCGGTCCCTTCCTTCCTCTTACGCCCAGTTTATCCTGAACTTCAACTTGCAAGGAAAAGAGGTTGAACTTCCGGAGCTCCTCAACATGTTGAGGAGTGCAGAGGGCACCCTACAGAAACGTGGGGAAACATCCACTTTGTTTGTAGGAGGATCTTCCTCTTCTAAGTCCAAGGCGAAAGCCAAGGGAAAGAAGAAGAAAGCCCCGCCAAACCAAGGGGCAGTGTTAGTAAAGTGGATACGAAGGGAAAGAAAAAGGCAACAAAGGTAGCGGGAAAGCTTGTGGGAAAGGAAGAATGCTTTTACTGTCACAAGAGTGGACACTGGAAGAAGGATTGCAGGGCTTGGAAGGCCAGAAACCAGGATCTGAAGTAAGTTGCGGCTTCAGCTTCAGGTGTGTATGTTATTGAAAACTGTCTATCAATAAACTCTACATCCTGGGTATTGGATACTGGATCAGGATCTCATATCTGTAATTCTTTGCAGGCACTGAGAAGGCGTAGGGTTTTGAAGGCAGGTGATATGACCCTCAGAGTTGCAAACGGAGCTGGCATGGATGCTGAGTCCGTGGGGGACTATCACCTGGAATTGTCAGATGGGCATGTTTTGGTTTTGCGTGATTGTTATTTTGTACCCAATGCAACCTGTAATCATATCTGTATCTTTATTATCTAAAGAAGGTTATGAATTTGCATTTGTAAGTAATGTTGTGAACATTCACCTTAATCAAGTTTTGATTGGGTCGGGTACATTAAACAATGGTATATACGTATTAAACCAACCACAGATTTTCAATGTCCAAAATACAAACAAAAGAAAGTCTCCAGAAATCAATCACGCTTTCTTATGGCATTGTAGACTGGGTCACATCAATGAGAGAAGGCGTGATTGATTTCTGGAGACTTGGATCCGTTCGAATATCATTCATATGCAACTTGTCAATCCTGTCTCAAAGGAAAGATGACAAAGACTCCGTTCACTGGACACGGAGTAAGAGCGAGCGAGCTCTTGGGACTCGTACACAGCGACGTGTGCGGTCCAATGTCTACACATGCGCGAAGCGGTTATTCTTACTTCATTACTTTCACGGATGACTTTTCAAGGTACGGATATGTCTTCTTAATGAAACATAAATCCGAAGCCTTGGGAAAATTCCAGGAATATAAGAATGAAGTGGAAAAACAAACAGGCAAAAGTATCAAGACACTAAGATCTGATCGAGGTGGTGAATACTTAAGTGCCGAGTTCCTGGATTACTTAAAAGAGAATGGAATTCTCTCTCAGCTTACTCCTCCGTAAACTCCGCAACATAACGGTGTATCAGAGAGACGGAACCGAACCCTATTGGATATGGTACGTTCCATGATGAGTAACGCTGAGTTACCGCGATCATTCTGGGGATATGCGCTAGAATCAGCTGCATACCTTTTGAACCGAGTTCCAACTAAGACTGTGCCTACCACACCATATGAGATATGGAGTGGGAAGAAACCCTATTTTCAATATCTGAAGATCTGGGGATGTCCAGCTTTTGTCAAAAAGCAGCATGCGGACAAACTCGAGGCACGCTCAGTACTGTGCAAGTTTGTGGGATACCCAAAAAACTCCAGGGGGTATCTTTTCTATTACGCAGAGGAACAAAAAGTCTTTGTTTCTCGTAATGCCCGCTTTCTGGAACACCAATTCTTAGAAAAGTAAATAAATGGGAGCGCAATAGAACTGGAAGAAATTCCAGAACCACAGACTATTACTGAAAGCTTAATAGAACCAGAGGGTTCGAAAGAACGGGACATTCCTGCGCCACTCCGCAGGAGTAGTAGGCAGTCTCATCCGCCCGAGAGATACTACGGTTTTCTCATAGACGGGGATAGAGAGGATTGCATCATTGATTATGATGAGCCGACTAGCTCCCAGCAGGCCATTCAGAGCGTTGACTCGGTAAAATGGTTGGATGCAATGCGGACCGAAATGGAGTCCATGTACACCAACAAAGTATGGACTTTGGACGTTGCTCCAGATGGGGTAAAACCCGTAGGATGCAAATGGATCTTCAAGAGGAAGATTAGTGTAGATGGACAGGTTGAGACCTATAAGGCTAGACTTGTTGCAAAGGGTTTTCGTCAAAGACCTGGTTTGGACTATGACGAAACCTTTTCTCTAGTGGCTATGCTGAAATCCATTCGGATCCTTCTTGCCATTGATGCCTTCCACGATTATGAGATTTGGCAGATGGACGTAAAGACCGCTTTTCTAAATGGAAATTTAGAGGAGTGTGTCTATATGGACTAGCCAGAGGGTTTCATTCAGAGTGGGAGCAGCGGAAAGGTGTGCAAGTTGCTTAAGTCCATTTATGGACTAAAGCAGGTATCGCGGAGTTGGAACATCTGTTTTGATGAGACGGTCAAAGAATTTGGCTTTATCAAAAATCCAGATGAACCATGCATCTATAGTAGATTTGTAGCACGAACTGTCGTATTCCTCGTTTTATACGTGGATGACATTCTCTTGATAGGAAATGACATTCCTATGCTACAATCTGTCAAAGGGTTCTTATCACACAGGTTCACCATGAAAGACCTAGGTGATGCCTCCTACATTCTGGGGATCCGGATCTATCGTGATAGATCCAAGAAGATATTAGGACTTTCGCAGTCCAGGTATATCGACACCATACTGAAAAGATTCAGTATGGAAGATTCCAAGCGCGGTAATCTACCGGCTTGTCACAGGATCACCCTCTCCAAAGAGATGTCTCCCAAGACTGATTTGGAAAGGGATCGCATGTCTATTATACCCTACGCTTCTGCGGTAGGCTCTATAATGTATGCGATGTTGTATACCAGACCAGATGTTGCTTATGCACTGAGTGTGGTAAGCCGGTATCAGTCAAACCCTGGGGAGAAGCACTGGATAGCGGTAAAGAACATTCTCAAATACATAAGGAGATGTTCTTGGTGTATGGCGGAAAAGACCTCCAGATTGAGGCCTTTGCTGACTCCAGCTTCCAGAGTGACAAGGACGATTCCAAGTCCATGTCAGGTTTTGTCTTTACCCTCAATGGAGGGGCGGTGTGTTGGAAGAGTTCCAAACAGGAAACCATTGCTGACTCGACAATGGAAGCGGAATATAACGCTACATCTGATGCCGCAAAAGAAGCCATATGGATGAGGAAGTTCTTGAAAGAACTTCAGGTGGTTCCGTCCATTGTTGATCTAATACCTCTGTATTGCGACAACAACGGGGCTATAGCTTTAGCGAAGGAACCCAGGTCCCATCAGAAATCCAGACACATCTTGAGGCGGTATCACCTGATCAGGGAGATCGTGGATCGCCAGGAGATCGAGGTTCGGAGGGTTGCTTCAGAAGATAACACTGCAGATCCATTCACGAAGGCCTTGCCCCAGACTCAGTTCGAGCGGCTGATCGAGATGATAGGTCTTCGATACGCCAGTACATGGCCTTAGTGCAAGTGGGAGATTGTTAGTGTATATGCCCTAGAGGCCATTACTGTTTCATACTAGTTTGTATATTACTTAATGGAAGCTTGGGATATTCACCATTGTATAGACAATCTTGGTCAAAATAGTAGTATGCTACTTGGTTTGTTTCTACTTCAATGTGTGTACATGTGTTTCTTTTAACATATCGCATATACACATTAGTGGAGCCCTTAGGATCTTTTCTTGATTACCAGCGTTGTGATGGCGGTCACACTCGTGGGGGCTGGGTAATCCACAAGCACATCCTTATGCAGGTCCCTAGTCGTAGGACTATCGAGACAGGGCATCGATACTCCAGAGTAGACTAGCGTATGCGCTTCTCATCCCAGCAGGGGAGACGGTCTATCCCACAGCCGTCAGTACGTCGTACTTAAGATAGTATGCGGGTGCTCGTTAGGTTACGAGTACACTGGACAGGACTCGTCGGGAACTGTTGGTTGGTACTATACCTATCGTCAGTTATCAGTTCCCAGGTGACATGAGTACAGCTTAGTCTGCTGACTTGACACTGTCACTTCGCCTCGAGTGTGTTCCCACTGTACTTTGATTACTACCCTACCACGGCTCAAAGGAGTCGTGCAAACAGGTAGTAGTTGGGTGCAGTCCCGAAGCACTTGGAGGCAGTGACGGTTAGATAGGATTCATCTCTCCCGGTATTAGGAGTTGATATCGCGCTGTGTCTAGGAGAGCCGTTACACATAGTCGTCCCTGGCCAGGGCAAGCGAGATACACTAGTAGGTTTCCAGTGTTGTCTCAGGGTGTTCTAGGCTACACTCCGATACGACTTGTACCGCTATTAGAGGACTGACGTTTACCACCCCCCTAGGCCCGCCATGCGATATTCTCAGACGAACAGACCGGACTGTACGCAGATTGTCACATTCAGGCTCAGTAGGAGTTTGATTGAGTTCACCTCGTCAGTCTTCTTATCGGCATCTACCTGGGGGCCGTTATGCACAGCTAGTGCCGCTTGCGGTCTGTGGTTAAACCCACTGCCAGTGTAGTGTCGAGTCTTTAGAGTCCCACCCAGAGAGCTATTCGTCTTTAGGCAAAAAGAGTAGAGGTCGCATGGTTTTGCGACAGGGTTCGGTCACATCCGTGCACTTGTGCACGTTTAGTGTCCGGGCAGTTATTACTAGCGGGCTTTGGGTTAAGCCAGATCCTAGTATACATTTTGGGATTGGTTTTATCTCGTTTGTATTCGTGTTCCCCGGAACGCGGATGCGGGTGTGTATGCACGGTTGACCGAGACAGAGGCAGAGGATTCTCATTAGGGTTGTTGACCGTTGACTTTTGCTAAACCCTAATGAGAATAAGAAATATGATTAATGATAATATTAATTAAGTATTATTGTGCCATGGTTAGGTTGAAAGGTTGACTTTGTTGACCTGTCACGACCCGCAGGGTACGGAACGTGACTGGCACTTAAGTTACGAAACGTCTCAAGGCGTCCGTAAAATAAGTAAACTAAAGCCCAGAAATCAAAACCAGATAAGCATAAGAGTGAAGGAAAACCAATCAATTGAAAGCGAGTTTATCAAATAAGTCATATCAAGCCCTTTTTAAAAACAATATCAATTTTTCCGAAAATTGCAACAGAGTCTCCTTTGTAAATACTGGCCCCCAAAATGGGTACAACAAGAATATATATGAATACAACAAATAAGGCATCCCTAAGCGGGAGCTAGCTCTTCGCCACAAGGCGGTCACAAATCCCACGCAATATGCAAAATAAGCATAAAAAGGCATAAGTAAGAAGCAACATGTCGGCTCAAGTGAGCTCGACCCCAAAATACAGCATGAAAAGCCCACAAATCTCACCGTCTCGTCTCTAGGTCAATATACAACAATACTGGTAGATACAGTAGATGGAGTACTCTAGATACAAGGAATATACAATGTGGTACAAAAATAATAATACAACCCACCTACGAGCAAAAGCCTCGAGTCTAAGCAAGTTAGGCAAAAGAAGCGGTGCGCCCGCCGCTACTGTGCTGACGGAGCGGACCTGCAAAAGACTGTGGCACAACGGGGGTGGGTAGCCAACTCGTGAGTAATAAATAACATCTATAGAGGCTATCGGAAGCATGCACACAAGCATCCTAGCATCTATAATACAGGTATAGCAGGATATACTAGCAGGTATGTATGCAATATGAATATACTAGCAAGTATGTATGCAACATGAATATACTAGCAAGTATGTATGCAACATGAATATACTAGCAGGTATGTATGCAATATGAATATACTCGTGATCTGCATGTGTAAGTATAAGAAATCATATTTTTCCTTTAGGAATCTCTTTTGAAATATCAGCACAATACCAATAGAATCAACCAGAATCCGTGTCCAGCAACGACACCTCAAAACTCTCTCAAATCTCATATATCCATATCGTAGTATCTCTGGCTTCAGCCGTCCGGCTGACCCATCTCAAATATCAATATCTCATTATCTCGTGGCCACGGTCGGTATCCTCTGGATATCCGCCGTGCCAAAAAGTCACCGGTAGGTAGTCTATCCCCTGCCAGGCTCAACGTCAACAACACGACCTTCTCGCCCAGGGGTACCTTACCGGGCCCACCATGTACCCGAGACGGTTCATCCAACTCCTCGAAACGGGTCTCAAAAACCACAGCAAACTCATGGTGGACGACACTCACATCACTAGAAAACCGTAATTTTGCATATTTTAAAAAAAATAATAAGTTTGTAAATCTTGCGGCTTTCCCCCGAAATCCAGAAATATCATAAAATCTCAAGAAACCATCATGGGTGCATATGTCAATGATAATGAATGCATATGGTATCAATGTTCAGGTTGCAATGTATAATTAATAACTAGGCATGAACAAATGATATAATGATATACATGCACATGAGTAGCAATTCTACAATTTCATTTTAAAGATTTATTGCAATAGTACAGGTTTAAGTATCAAATATGGTGACAATATTCTATATTATAAGTTATCTAGTGTCGTGGCATGGCAATTACCAGGGCGTGTGTGTACGCATGAATAGTGCTCGTGCTGCATATAAAAACCCTGGCAATGGTGCAGGTGTCCTATAGAATGGGTTCGCATATGTATGACAATATAAAGCATGGATGTAGCAAGATGTTACGCAAGCATTTACTCCTAATTACTAATATCACTAGAAATCTTTAAACAACTTAAACTATCGGGCGACTTGCGCCATCCAAACGATAGTCCCCCGTAGATGTTATATCTACTCACCGGAATCCCCAGCTAGATACGTCCAACCACCGCTTTCCCTTTCCGTGCCGCGTCCGAAGTCTCCGCGACCGAACCTGGAATTTGCATCAATACAAAATATAAGGTTACATATCATGAAACGACGCAAATCCCAAACGAAAATATACACGTTCACAAGCTAGGCACAACGTGCACAAGGTGCGCGGAACACACACGTAAATCGCAAAACTAACTAGAATCGTCGTTTTGGGGCGCCCGGCAAAACTAAAACCCGAACGCACAAAACTTCGCACTCACACATCCTAAATGGCATAGGATATGCTAAAAATACCATCAAGATATCACAAATACATCACCACAATAATTTAATAAAAACTAGTAAGCACAAAAGACTTCCAAATTCGTGCAACTTCGCGGATTTGCGACAAAAAGACTACAATCTAGCATAATCACCCAAGTCACACCATTAGATAGCCACTACACTAAATTTCAACACATTAACCATGCTTCAAAACCTATTTTCCACAAGCAAACCCTTTCTTGATTTTTATAAATAGCAATTGCAATCAAAATCCATACTAGAAAAACTTAAACTAACACTAATTTGAAACCCAAAAGCAAGCTAACCTCTTAGATTTAGGTTAGTAAAACACTGGATAGCTAAAAAAATTAATTAACCTAATAATGGTTTTCTAAACCCTAATTAAAATTCAAGCCATGAACTTTAAAACCAAGACTAGAAATTAACACTAATATTTGCACTAAAACAACTCAATTAAAGAAATCTAACCAAAATAATTTAAATGGGTAAGGATTATATCTCTAGATCTAGAGATCTAGCAAGAAATTTTGACTCCAAAGATGGCCTCCTAGCATCCAAGATCCATGCAAGAAAGGTTAAGAAGAATGGATGAAGGATGGGCTTGAAATTGTGAAGTTTAAATGGAATTTTGATGAGTTTAGAAGGAAAATGAGAGGGGAAATTTTGGGGCTGTTTTCTGCAGGAATTTCGGCTGAGGAAGGAGTGGGGAGAGGTGTGGGGGAGTTGTGGAAAAGAATCTAAGTCAAAGCCCCTCCCAAATTACCATAATACCCCCATCCAAAATAATATAATAAAAACCTATATTTAAATCATTTGAATGGGTCAAAGAAGCAAAGAATGGATGGGGAAGTGGCTGATCCAGCAGTGGTGGGGCCGGCCAAAGTAGTGAGGAATGAGTGAGAGAGATTTTACAAAGAAATTCTATGCAAAAAGACCCCCCATAAGTCCAAAATTGCAAGTTTTAGTTCAAAATAATTATATTTTTGTTTTTCATAATAAAAACCAATTAAAACTTGAAATAAAATACTAAAAAATTATATTACAAACTAGATTTTAATTAACATGATTTTAAAGATTAAAATTAGCCCATTTAAATTTGTATTTATTGCTAATTTAATGTATTTTTTTACCGGCTTAAAATAATATTAAAAATTGAAAAATAGGAAAAAAAATTAAATGACCAGAAATTTATAAGTAACTCATTAGCTACTAAAAACTAGCAATTATCTATCCAAATTAGGTATAATTAGGCCTAAACTGCAAAATAACAAAAAAGACGATTTACGGAAAAATACCAAATTTTCACCGATTTTCGGGAAAACACCAAAACGACTTTTCAAGGCGCTACAATCTTCCCCCCTTAAAGAAATTCGGTCCCCGAATTTAAAAATCTAGCTACGCGTACCTTCAAAGAGATGGGGATATTTCTTCCTCATCTCATCCTCGGTCTCCCAGGTGACCTCCTCGCTGCTCGGGCCACCCCAAAGGACCTTGACGGTCGGCATAACATTCGATCTCAATTTCTTCACCTGCCGATCCAGGATGACCACCGGCTGCTCTGTAAAAGAAAGGTCGCGCTCTAGCTGGACTGTCTGGTGCTGAATCGCATGCGAAAGGTCGTGAAGGTACTTGCGGAGCATCGAAACATGGAAGACGGGATGAACATCTGGAAAGCTGGGTGGAAGAGCCAAACGGTATGCAACTGCGTCGACACGCTCGAGAATCTCGAAGGGACCCACAAATCTAGGACTAAGCTTTCCTTTTTGCCCAAATCGCATCACGCCCTTCATCGGAGAGACCCTCAGAAAAACATGATCGCCAACAGCGAACTCTAACCTGCGACGGCGCCTGTCTGTATACGATTTCTGCCTGCTCTGAGCCGCTTTCATTCGGTCTCGAATCAGCTGTATCTTCGCGGTCGTCTCCTCAACAAGCTGCGGCCTCAATATACTGCTCTCGCTGAGCTCTGTCCAATAGACGGGCGATCTATATCTCCTCCCATACAATGCCTCGAAAGGTGCCATCTGAATAGTATCCTGGAAGCTGTTGTTGTAGAAGAACTCCACTAAGGGTAAATGATGATCCCAGCTACCTCCGAAGTCTAAAACGCACACTCAGAGCATGTCCTCAAGAGTCTGAATAGTCCGCTCTGACCGACCGTCTGTCTGCGGATGAAATGCTGTGCTGAAACTCAAACGGGTGCCCAATGCCTCCTGAAGTCTCTGCCATAGTCGGCTGGTAAACTGGGTGCCTCTGTCGGACACGATACACGTCGGTATGCCATGCAACCGCACGATCTCGTCGATGTAAATCTGGGCATACTGAGCAAAACCAAAAGTCGTCTTCACTGGCAGGAAGTGAGCTGCTTTCATCAATCGATCCACGATCACCCAAATGGAGTCGTACCCTCTCCTGGTCCTGGGTAGACCCACAACGAAGTCCGTAGAAATCTGCTCCCATTTCCACTCCGGAATGGGCAAAGGCTGCAACTCTTCTGCTGACCTCTGGTACTCGGCCTTGACTTGCTGAAAAGTCAAGCATCTCGATACGAAGTCTATGACGTCCTTCTTCATCCCGTCCCACCAATAGACATCTCTCAAATCGCGGTACATCTTGGTGGAACCCGGATGAATGTTGTATGTCGATCTATGCGCCTCCTCAAGAATCTCACGCCGCAGTCCCTCAGAACCTGGTACGCATAGTCGAGTCCTAAATCGCAGTACTCCCTGATTATCGATCACGAACTCAGAATCTCTGCCCTGCCTAATCTGCTCCATGATCTCTGAAAGACGGTCATCGCTGGGCTATGCCTCTTGAATACAGTCAAGTAACTGCGGACATGCACGAACATGCGCAAGCTGTCCCCCTGTCGGAGTGAACTCGAACTCAACCCGGCTGTCGCATAAAATCTGCCAATCTGCCGACGACTGCCTCTGTACTGTGCGCAAACAAGATAGACTACCCCCGGACCTCCTGCTCAAAGCATCCGCTACTACATTAGCCTTGCCCGGGTGATACAAAATCTCGCAATCGTAGTCCCTTACTAGTTCCATCCAACGGCGCTGTCTGAGATTCAGGTCTCGCTGCTGAAATATATACTTTAAGCTCTTGTGATCAGTGAATATCTGACACGACTCGCCGTATAGGTAATGTCGCCAGATCTTAAGTGCAAAGACCACTGCAGCCATCTCCAAATTGTGAGTGGGGTAGTTCTGTTCATGTTTCTTCAACTGCCATGAAGCATACGCGATCACCCTGTCATGCTGCATCAATACGTACCCTAGCCCCACTCGTGAAGCGTCACAATAGACCACAAATCCGCCAGATCCTGACGGCAAAGATAATACCGGCGCCGTAGTCAAACAAATCCGTAGCTGCTGAAAACTGTGCTCGCACTCCTCCGTCCAAACGAAAGGAACTCCCTTCCGGGTCAATCCGATCAAAGGTGCAGCAATACGGGAGAAATCCTGAACGAATTGCCTGTAGTAGCCAGCCAGGCCTAGGAAACTACGGATCTCCGTAACTGATGTCGGTCTGGGCCACTGCTGAATGGCCTCGATCTTCTTCGGGTCCACACATATGCCATCTCTCGTAATCACGTGGCCCAAGAAACCAATGCTGTCCAGCCAGAATGCACACTTGGAAAATTTTGCGAAAAGCTGGTGCTCCCTCAAAGTCTGCAACGTAATCCGCAAGTGCTGCTCGTGCTCCTCTCTGCTCCGGGAATACACCAAAATATCATCAATGAACACTATGATGAACAAGTCGAGATACGGCCTGAATATACGGTTCATCAAATCCATGAATGCTGCTGGGGCGTTGGTGAGTCCGAACGACATCACCAAAAACTCATAGTGGCCGTAGCGCGTGCGGAAAGCTATCATCGGTATATCCTCCTGTCGAACTCGCAGCTGATGGTATCCTGATCGCAAGTCGATCCTCGAAAAATATCCCGCACCCTGAAGCTGGTCGAACAAATCATCAATGCGTGGTAAGGGATACCTGTTCCGCACGGTAACTTTGTTCAGCTGGCGGTAGTCGATACACAAACGCAAATTGCCGTCCTTCTTCTTGACAAACAGGACCGGAGCACCCCACGAAGAAACGCTAGGTCGAATAAGCCCTTTATCTAACAAATCCTGCAACTGATCCTTCAGCTCTTTAAGCTCTGCCGGGGCCATCCGATAAGGCGGTATAGATGTAAGTGCACGGCGGCGCCCCGGCCGTCAATCCGACGGCCAAATGCGGAAGCGGTGATAAACTTTAATTTTTCTTGAACTGGCAAACCGCCGCGCACTAATACCCGGATCGAACCATTAATTAGTCCTAGCTATCTACAAGAAAGGGAATAGAGATATACCGACGATCCAAGTCCTTCGGTCTTCTCGTCATCGTCCCGATCTCCTGCGGAATGTCCCGTCTCCTCCTCGTCGCCGGAAGTGCACCACATCGCCTACTTCTTTTATGGGCTCCCACCTCAATGCCGAGGCAACTCGGGCACGAAGCCGGCTACTCGACGTGCCCAAGATTCGCTGTAGAATATGTAGTCCTCAAGTCTCACTTTGGGGTTGTGGAATTGCCATTTGGTGGAGGAATGATACTTGGAGCTTTTGGGATTGATCTTGTGGGATTTTTGCAACATGAAATGAAGCAAAATCCCACACCAAAATGTTTGGACAGCCCCACCAAGAGAGTGGCCGGCCATGGCTTGGTGAGAGGAGAGAATGGAGTGAGTGCTCAAAATGAAAGAGGATGGCCACAACCATAATGCAAGGAAGAGAGAGAAAGGTCATGATATCAAGAGATGATTACAAACCCAAACCCACACTCCACCAACAATCATCAACAACCATGATTGTCAACAAAGTCAAGCCATCATGATAAAGCTAGAAGTCAAGGTCAAGGAAAAGCTATCATGATACAACAAAAAGCAAAGACCCCCTCCACAAATGCTTATTTGCAACAATGCAAATAAGCCCTCCTCCACCAAACTTCGGCCAATGAACGATACAAAGAAAATTGGCCGAAACGGAAAGCAAACTGGCAACTCCAGAAAACTGGTCCCGTAATAAATTACAGGAAAACCCCGATACTGTGCATACACACCCGCATTTGTATTCCGACCGAAATACAAATGGAAAGAGACAAAATCTACACTGTACTATACTAGGATCCGGCTTATACCAAAACCGGCTAGTAATATCTGTTCGATCCCGATCCGTGCAATGCCGCACGTATCTGATCGAACCCTGCCATATAATCATACGGCCTGTAGTACAAACTGTCCGATCCTGATCCGTGCAATACCGCACGTATCTGATCGGACCTTGCCATATCTCCATACGGCCTCTACAACCTTTCGCCCGAAAGCTGAGTAACTGAATGTGGGGGACTCTAAAGACTCGTCAACACCTTGGTTGTGGATTTAACCACTAGCACGTCAGAGGTATAAGCCAATACGTAACGGGCTACCAGGTATTGACTAAAAGGGACGTCTGTGAGTGAACTCAGCCTGACAACCCTACTGAGCCTGTCAGTGACAATATCCGTACAGTCCGGTCCGTTCGTCTATGAGCATCGCATGGCGGGCCTAGGGGGTTGGTAAAAGTCAGACCCCCAAAAGCGGTACAAGTCGTGTCAGAGTGTAGCCCAGAACACCCTGAGATACTACTGGAATACCTACCAGTAAATCTCCTTGCCTCGGCCGAGGGCTTCGTGTAATGGCTCTCCTAGACACAGCACGACCTCACCCCCAATACCGGGAGAGACGAACCCCTGAAGATACGCTCACTGCCTCCATGTGGCTCGGGACTGTACCCAACTAAAACCTGTTTGCACGACTCCTTTGAGCCGTGGTAGGGTAGTAATCAAAGTACAGTGGGAACTCACACGAGACAAATGACGATCCCCAGGTCGATGAACTAACCTGCACACATGTCACCAGGGAACTGCCATCTGACGTCTGGTATATGACCAACTAGCATGTTCCCGGCGAGTCCTGTCCGGTGTACTCATAACCCAATGAGCACCTGTATACATCTTAGGTGATCCAACTGACACCAGTGGCTTGTGAGACCGGCCACCGCCCCTCGTCGGGGTCTCGACTGTATACACTAGTCTACTCTGGAGTATCGATGCCCTGTCTCGAAACTCACACGACTAGGGACCATTTAAGGATATGCTTATAGACCCCAGCTCCCACTTATATGATCGCCCTCATACTGCTGGTGGTCAAGCAAGAATCCTAGGGGCTCTATCAACGTGTAATAGCAACTTGTCAGGTCACCTAAAACAGTACACGATGATAAAGGTAAACCAGATAGCATACTATCATCTCGAGTAAGACTGTCCTACCGGGATAGGTCCTCCATCAATCATTGCAATCACGTACCTGTGACCTAATAATTGACTCTGAGGGCACTATCTCCAACAATAGAAATAGGCCCCGAGCCGGGAATCAAGTCAATGCAGAACTCAACATCGCGCTCAGGCGGTAACCCAGGCAGCTCATCAGGGAAAACATCAGGGAACTCACAAACAATCGGGACCCGGTCCAACGGAACATCTACAGCTCGAGTATCACAAATATACGCTAAGAATCCCTGACATCCCTTCCGCAAGAGCTGACCGGCGCGAAGAGACGAAATCAAGCTGGGAAGGGTGACACTGCGGTCTCCCTGAATAACAAGGACTGGCTCTCCCGGAAAGCTAAATCTGACTGCCTTCTCACGGAAGTCCACTGAAGCATAACAGGTGGCTAGCCAATCCATGCCCAGAAGTACATCAAAGTCCAACATATCAAGGAGAATCAAATCAACCGACGAATCCCTCTCCCCGATACGAACGGAACACAATCGAAACACAAAACGAGCGACAAACGACTCGCCTACCGGGGTAATAACAACAAGCGGCTAATCTAACGACTACGACTCACGGCCCAACATCGGTGCAAAGTGTGTAGATACATACGAATGTGTGGAACCTGGGTCGAATAATACCCGTGCGTCGAAAGAGCAAACTGGCAAGGTACCTGTCACAACGGAGTTGGATGCCTGCGCATCCTGCGGCGTCAAAGCAAAAACTCGAGCCTGACCCCCACCAATAACTGGCTGTCCTCGGCCTCGGCCTCCTCGTCCTCTCTGGATCGGACCGCCATGTCCACGGCCTCTGGGTGCATCAAACTGTCGTGGAGCATCGCCAGTGGTAGGAAGTAGGGCTCTCTGGGGAGGAGGTGGTGATGGTGGTAGGGTCACATGTGGAACTGTCGCTGCTCCCTGTCGTCTCACCGGACAGTCTCTGATACGGTGGTGTGGACTCCCGCACCCAAAACATCCTGGTGACGGCTGCTGTCCCTGTGGATATAAACCATATAACTGACCCCGTCCAATTTCTCTGCCAGGCCCATCTCTATGAAAGAATCTGGCGCGCTGCCTCTGCGACGGCACATCGATGCGAATCCTCTTCGGCCCAGAAACGGCCGAAGTCTGTGATATGCGTGCCTCCATCCGTAATGCCGTATCCATAGCAGCTGAATAAGTGTCGAAGTGCTGGGCGCCAATAGCAAGAAATAGCTGGGTGTCAAGTCCCTGCACGAACCTCTTCACTATCTTTTCTTCAGTATCCACCAGATACGGAGCATATCTGGACAACTGCGTAAACTAGACATCGTACTCAGACACCGTCATCCCTGGAGTCTTGATCAAGGCCTCAAAACTACGAGCTCTGGCGTCACGAACGCTCTCTAGGAGGAAACGAGCTAGAAAGACTGCTGTAAACTCGGCCCAAGTCATAGGCGGTAGACCTGCAGCTCGACCTCTCAAGACTGACTCCCACCATGTCTGCGCGAACCCTCTAGACGAAAACTCATGAGCTCCACCCATCGATCGTAAGAACATCTGAGCGAACGGCAGATCCTGGCTAAACTGACAAGAAATGTCTGCGGATCCTCTGCTGCATCGGTGCCCGTGAAGACTGGAGGTCTCAGCCTCATGAAATCCTGTAGCGATACTGGGATAGCCATGGTCGTAGTAGTAGCAACTGTCTGGGCAGCAGGTACCATGGTAGTCTGTGATGTGGTAGGTACGTCCTCCGAAACGGTGCACGACTGGCCGCTACTAAGGATCCCACCATCTGTCGTAACTCCTGCATACCTCCTATCATCTGTCGTAGCTCCTCCATACCAGACTCAAGCCTATCCATGCGGCCTGGGGAAGGCGGATCAGTCTGTTCCTGAGGCGTAAGTATACCGCCCTGCTCGGTCCTCGTCTCGGACGAGCCTGCTCGGATCTCATCTCGGGCGGCAGCCCTCTGCGCTCTCGTAGCCTTCGGCGGCATAGTGGCTGTTACAAAAACAGGATGATAAGAACAGTGCAATAGAATCATAGGATACACGGAATTGGAGAAGGAATTTCAAGCAAGTATATCCTAAAGTCACCTAGGCGAAGTACCGTATCGCAAGTATGCCGCGGACATATGCACGCTACGTTACCCTGCTTAAGTCACTTACTCCATCTACCAAGGGTCATCCTACACTCAAAAAGGTAAAACATATCGCTCTGATACCAACTTTGTCACGACCCGTAGGGTACGGAACGTGATTGGCACTTAAGTTACGAAACGTCTCAAGGCGTCCGTAAAATAAGTAAACCAAAGCCCAGAAATCAAAACCAGATAAGCATAAGAGTGAAGGAAAACCAATCAATTGAAAGCGAGTTTATCAAATAAGTCATATCAAGCCCTTTTTAAAAACAATATCAATTTTTCCGAAAATTTCGGAAGAGTCTCATTTGTAAATACTGGCCCCCAAAATGGGTACAACAAGAATATATATGAATACAACAAATAAGGCATCCCCAAGCGGGAGCTAGCTCTTCGCCACAAGGCGGTCACAAATCCCACGCAATATGCAAAATAAGCATAAAAAGGCATAAGTAAGAAGCAACATGTCGGCTCAAGTGAGCTCGACCCCAAAATACAGCATGAAAAGCCCACAAATCTCACCGTCTCGTCTCTAGGCCAATATACAACAATACTGGTAGATACAGTAGATGGAGTACTCTAGATACAAGGAATATACAAGGTGGTACAAAAATAATAATACAACCCACCTACGAGCAAAAGCCTCGAGTCTAAGAAAAGTAGGCAAAAGAAGCGGTGCGCCCGCCTCTACTGTGCTGACGGAGCGGACCTGCAAAAGACTATGGCACAACGGGGGTGAGTTGCCAACTCGTGAGTAATAAATAACATCTATAGAGGGTATCGGAAGCATGCACACAAGCATCCTAGCATCTATAATACAGGTATGGCAGGATATACTAGCAGGTATGTATGCAATATGAATATACTAGGAAGTATGTATGCAACATGAATATACTAGCAAGTATGTATGCAACATGAATATACTAGCAGGTATGTATGCAATATGAATATACTCGTGATCTGCATGTGTAAGTATAAGAAATCATATTTTTCCTTTAGGAATCTCTTTTGAAATATCAGCACAATACCAATAGAATCAACCAGAATCCGTGTCCAGCAACAACACCACAAAACTGTCTCAAATCTCATATATCCATATTGTAGTATCTCTGACCTCAGCCGTCCGGCTGACCCATCTCAAATATCAATATCTCATCATCTCATGGCCACGGTCGGTATCCTCTGGATATCCGCCGTGCCAAAAAATCACCGGTAGGTAGTCTATCCCCTGCCAGGCTCAACGTCAACAACACGACCTTCTCGCCCCGGGGTACCTTACCGGGCCCACCATGTACCCGAGACGGTTCATCCAACTCCTCGAAACGGGTCTCGAAAACCACAGCAAACTCATGGTGGACGACACTCACATCACTAGAAAACCGCAATTTTGCATATTTTAAAAAAATAATAAGTTTGTAAATCTTGCGGCTTTCCCTCGAAATCCAGAAATATCATAAAATCTCAAGAAACCATCATGGGTGCATATGTCAATGATAATGAATGCATATGGTATCAATGTTCAGGTTGCAATGTATGATTAATAACTAGGCATGAACAAATGATATAATGATATACATGCACATGAGTAGCAATTCTACAATTTCATTTTAAAGATTTATTGCAATAGTACAGGTTTAAGTATCAAATATGGTGACAATATTCTAGATTATAAGTTATCTAGTGTCGTGGCATGGCAATTACCAGGGCGTGTGTGTACGCATGAATAGTGCTCGTGCTGCATATAAAAACCCTGGCAATGGTGCAGGTGTCCTATAGAATGGGTTCGCATATGTATGACAATATAAAGCATGGATGTAGCAAGATGTTACGCAAGCATTTACTCCTAATTACTAATATCACTAGAAATCTTTAAACAACTTAAACTATCGAGCGACTTGCGCCATCCAAACGATAGTCCCCCGAAGTTGTTATATCTACTCACCGGAATCCCCAGCTAGCTACGTCCAACCACCGCTTTCCCTTTCCGTGCCGCGTCCGAAGTCTCCACGACCGAACCTGGAATTTGCATCAATACAAAACATAAGGTTACATATCATGAAACGACGCAAATCCCAAACGAAAATATCCACGTTCACAAGCTAGGCACAACGTGCACAAGGTGTGCGGAGCACACACGAAAATCGCAAAACTAACTAGAATCGTCGTTTTGGGGCGCCCGGCAAAACTAAAACCCGAACGCACAAAACTCCACACTCACACATCCTAAATGTCATAGGATATGCTAAAAATACCATCAAGATATCACAAATACATCACCACAATAATTTAATAAAAACTAGTAAGCACAAAAGACTTCCAAATTCGTGCAACTTCGCGGATTTCCGACAAAAAGACTACAATCTAGCATAATCACCCAAGTCACACCATTAGATATCCACTACACTAAATTTCAACATATTAACCATGCTTCAAAACCTATTTTCCACAAGCAAACCCTTTCTTGATTTTTATAAATAGCAATTGCAATCAAAATCCATACTAGAAAAACTTAAACTAACACTAATTTGAAACCCAAAAGCAAGCTAACCTCTTAGATTTAGGTTAGCAAAACACTAGATAGCTAAAAAAATTAATTAACCTAATAATGGTTTTCTAAACCCTAATTAAAATTCAAGCCATGAACTTTAAAACCAAGACTAGAAATTAACACTAATATTTGCACTAAAACAACTCGATTAAAGAAATCTAACCAAAAGAATTTAAATGGGTAAGGATTATACCTCTAGATCTAGAGATCTAGCAAAAAAATTTGACTCCAAAGATGGCCTCCTAGCATCCAAGATCCATGCAAGAAAGGTTAAGAAGAATGGATGAAGGATGGGCTTGAAATTGTGAAGTTTAAATGGAATTTTGATGGAATTTTGATGAGTTTAGAAGGAAAATGAGAGGGGAAATTTTGGGACTGTTTTCTGCAGGAATTTCGGCTGAGGAAGGAGTGGGGAGAGGTGTGGGGGAGTTGTGGAAAAGAATCCAAGTCAAAGCCCCTCCCAAATTACCATAATACCCCCATCCAAAATAATATAATAAAAAACTATATTTAAATCATTTGAATGAGTCAAAGAAGCAAAGAATGGAGGGGGAAGTGGCTGATCCAGCAGTGGTGGGGCCGGCCAAAGTAGTGAGGAATGAGTGAGAGAGATTTTACAAAGAAATTCTATGCAAAAAGAACCCCCCCAAGTCCAAAATTGCAAGTTTTAGTTCAAAATAATTATATTTTTGTTTTCCATAATAAAAACCAATTAAAATTTGAAATAAAATACTAAAAAATTATATTACAAACTAGATTTTAATTAACATGATTTTAAAGATTAAAATTAGCCCATTTAAATTTGTATTTATCGCTAATTTAATGTTTTTTTTACCGGCTTAAAATAATATTAAAAATTGAAAAATAGGGAAAAAATTTTAATGACCAGAAATTTATAAGTAACTCATTAGCTACTAAAAACTAGCAATTATCTATCCAAATTAGGTATAATTAGGCCTAAACTGCAAAATAACAAAAAAGACGATTTACGGAAAAATACCAAATTTTCACCGATTTTCGGGAAAACACCAAAACGACTTTTTAAGGCGCTACATGACCGGTTGAATAGGTTGGACTTATTGACCATCATCATTACAATGGCTATCATTTCATGGCAAAGACTTTTGCTTGCTTGTTTGTTCACACATTGCATTTAATGCATGAAATGATATTGCCATTTGATATGATAACAACCATCACATAATACTCAATTATTATTATTTGTTATGATTATTTTGGATGATGAAGAGGATGGTTGTAAAAGTCTTTCTCATTCTTCCATTTGCATTCTCTCTCATGCAAAAGCTCTCCTCTTCCTCTTGCTCTCCCTCTTTCTCTAGTTCAAGGCAAAAACCTCTCATGTGTTGAGAACCATTTGCCTTGGAGATAAAAAAACCAAAACACTTCTCTACTCATCCTAGTATATAAGGTCTAGCAAGCCAAGTGTTCTAGTTTCCTCTAGATTGAGATTGGAGCCAAAGGTAGAAGCTTTCGGGTGGATCTATCTTCGGCACAAAGAGACAACGAGGAGAGAACCATCCGACCATCACAAGGAGTCGAAGAGAAGGAGATGAAGTTAAGGTATAACCCCCTAACCGAGTAGGTAAAACTCTTAGTTAGGTTGCTAGATAGTTAGTTTAACAAAGATCCGTTTTTGAGTCCATGTTAACCCCACCGTAGAAAATCGTTTTTCACCATTTCCGCAACCCCAAAGAACCGAGGATGGGTAACGTGGACTTATACATGCACTTCCCTCTCCCCTTTAGTCTGTAAGACACCTTTAGAGAGGGTGACTCCATCACCTGCAGGTACACCACCATGCCAGGAGTCATTTATTCCAAATACTTTTAGAATACTGTCTAAGTACCCACATTGGGAAACTATCCAAATATAGATCTAAAACCATAGATCTAGTAACCAGAATGTCAGATATTATATCCATATCTTTTGTGGAGAAACAATTGTGTGAAGACCACAGTATAACCGATCGTAGTATAGGAATTTTACTTCCTGCTCTGTGTATGTCATCCAAATACCAGGACATCACACCCTACTACCTTCTTAATAGATCCATCCCCTATTCTGATGAAGTCAAACCCATGACTGTCACATCAAAAATAGATAATCTATCTCCGCTATATCTGCTCAAGTCTATAAATAGACATAAGCTACTTGCCCACTATGCTTCCGCTGCTCCCACTGACCACAACAACGCTCTGGCAGAATAATATATACGTGCACTTGTAAAACTAGTTTAGAACGACGCTATACTCATCCTCCTGCCGGGTCTCATAGTCTGGAACAACAGTAGTGTCAAGTCTGGGTAAACAAGAACCTCCCTGTCACCGTTCTTGAGGCTAACAAAGTACCTCTCGGGTGCCTGGGGTTACTCATCATATCAGCGGAGTGGATATTGGAATGTCAAACCTGATTGAATTTTTAGGTCCTATTAAATTTTCCGTGATCGTTTGCGGTTCTGGAATCACTTCCAGTTCTACCATACTCCCACTACTGTTTTTTGAAAAAATCCATTTTACTAAAACTGTGGCGAGTCAAGAACAATATCACCATTGATCTTCCAGATGGTAGAAAGTCAACCCTCGTCATAGCCTGAGCCAACCCACAAACTGCCATTACAGAAACGTGCCTTGAGTTATCCAGAGTCTGGTTTTAAGCATAAGTCGGACAACTCCCCATACCTTAACAACGTTAAGATATGAACCATTCTATATCCAATATAAAAACTTTGGCACTTATTTAATTGGAACCAGATTCAAATCATGCAGCTGTCTCTAATGCATATCAACTTAATGGAAAGAGGCCGATCAGCATTACTCAACTTAGGAATGCATCCAATTATGAGTAACCCGAAAGAGAAATAAGTTTCTCAAAACCATTGCTATTAACTGAATACCAATCACAAGTATCTACATCTTCGATCTCTTTGAAGAATCCCGATACTTGCGATACCTGGTTCTCTACTTTATTCTTATACCTATAACTTCTCAAAACTTAGACTTTGTATTTCTACGAAACACTTGTCTAAAAACTAGAGAAGCCACAAGTAAACAGAACATAGTACGAGGACCAACCCCTTTGTCCTAATGGACACTGGACAACATACAATAATCTGTATAAGTCCACTGAGTTGAATAACTCAAAACCTGTGCATCGTAGGTTGAAAACTGTACCCAGGCGATTTCCTCAAATATCACCAATTACAATGAATTCCGATATAATGAGGATGATCGCCTAATTCCCAATAACTTACTCCCACTCATCATCTGTAAAACCATACAGATGTGAGAATCATACCTGGTAAATACATACCCTGGAGTAAGTATCTAATCGGAAAATCAGTTTTCCTTTAACAATGCACAGTGAACATGAAAATATTTCGTAGGGGTATCCTGGTATTCCTAGTAATGCCTCTTCCATAATCCAATTCATGACTGTAAACGTATATTTCTTTGTCATCTCTCCAAAACCCTTTATTTGTCTTTAGTCATTACCTTCTGTACACCATCGTTAGGCTAAATGGTTTTCTTCCTTCCCTACCGTTCGGCACCAGCCTATGGTTTGGAAGAAGACTATCCAATAAGTGTAGTGGGTGTATACTCCTAAACCAAGGAGTACTCGCAACCTGAGAGAAGGTGATGATAAAAGACAACTGAATAAAACCTTATTCTATTTCTCCTGAACCTGAATCCATCCTCGAATCTGGAACAAGTTCCTTTGAGTTCGTATATAACCATACGATGGATTTATCCAATGGAAGTGGACGTCCGTAATAATACGGGGTGTTCTGGAGAAATGCAAAGGTGAAGTAGGAGTGGCTATGAAGTACGCGGTTTGGTCGTGAATGATAGCAGTCACAATTTACTTTGCCCTCTTTCTAATCCTTTTATTTTGTCTTTACTTATTACCTTTTATACACCCTACTTAGGCTAATTGGTTTTCTTCATTCCCTACCTTTCGGCATCAGCCTATGGTTTGGTAGAAGACTATCCAATAAGCGTAATAGGTGTACTCTCCTAAACTAAGGAGCCCTCGCAACTTGAGAGAAGGTGATGATAAAAGACAACTGAATAAACCAATTCAATTTCTCCTGAACCTGGATCCATCCTCGAAGAAGTCCCTTCGAGTTCGTATATAACCATACGATGGATCTATCCAATGGAAGTGGATGTTCGTAATGATACGAGGTGTTCTGAGAAATGCAAAGGGTAAAAGAAGGAGCGGCAATGACTTATGCAACTTAGACAATCCAAAAGCCAGTATTTTAAGAAGGTTCGGTCAACTTGGTCACTGAGTCATAGTCTAGGGTCGGCAATGGTCGCAGCCAAAGAGAGAGAGAAAAGAAACACTCTGCATGCACTCTAACCTAAATCAGAATGGTTATCGCTTTATCTAATCAGGAAACCTCCCACTGTACTGTCAAAACCTCCCACTTGAATATGACTCAGTGACCAAGTTAACCGAACCTTCTTAAAACACTGGCTTTTGGATTGTCAGAGTTGCATACCTTATTGCCACTCCTATTTTTACCCTTTTCTCCAGAACACCCTGTATTACTACGAACATCCACTTCCATTGGATAAAACCATCGTATGGTTATATACGAACTCGAAGGAACTTGTTCCAGATTAGAGGATGGTTTCCGGTTCTGGAGAAAATGAATAGGACTATTCAGTTGTCTTTTCCTTTTACCTTCTCTCAGGTTACGAGCGCTCCTTGGATTAGGACAGTACACCTATTACGCTAATTGGATAGTCTTCTTCCAAACCATAGGCAGGTGCCGAATGGTAGGGAATGAAGAAAACCAATTAGCCTAACGATTGTGTACAGAAGGTAATAAGTTAAGACAAATAAAGGGATTAGAAAGAGAGCAAAGTAAACTGCGACTACTATTCTCGACCAAACCAAGTATTTCATCGCCACTCCTACTTCACCTTTGTATTTCTCCAGGACACTCCGTATCACTACGAAGATCCACAGTTAATTGGATACTCCATCGTATGGTTATATACGAACTCAAAGGGACTTGTTCCAGTTCGGGGATGGATTCTGGTTCAGGAGAAATAGGAATAAGCTTTTATTCAGTTGTCTTTTATCTTTACCTTCTCTCGGGTTGCGAGTGCTCCTAGCATTAGGACAGTACACCTATTACGCTTATTGGATAGTCTTCTTCCAAACCATAGCCTGGTGCCGAACCGTAGGGAAGGAAGAAAACCATTTAGCCTAACGATGGTGTACAGAAGGTAATGACTAAAAACATATAAAGGGATTTGGAGAGATGGCAAAGAAATATATGGTTACAGTTGTGAATCTGATAATGGAAGAGGCATTACTAAGAATACCCAGATACCCCTTCGAAACATTTACATGTTTCAGTTTCACTGTGTACTTTTAAAAGAAAACTGATTTCCCAATCAGTCCTTGCTTCAGTGAATGTATTTACCAGGTTTGATTCTCACATCTGTATGGTTTACAGATGATGAGTGGGAGTAAGTTATGGGAATTGGGTGATCATCCTCATTATATCGGGATTCGTTTTAATTGGTGATATTTGAGAAAATCACCTGGGTTGTTTGCCGGACGGCAAATATTTGGTTTTGAATATCCGTTATAATGCACCAATTTCAAATTGATATATCTGTACGTTTATTTTTATAAAGTGAGATATAACTTTTTGAAATTATGTTTATGATATTTACCTATATCAGTGGATGGTTAAGTAAGGAGCATTAAACAGCGGTGTAATTCTTCTTAACCATAAGTACAGTTTTCAACCTACGACACACAAAGAATGAGTTATTAGACTCAGGGGACTTATACAGAGTATTGTATGTTGTCCAGTGTCCATGAGGACAGAGGGGTTGGTACTCGTACTATATTTTGTTTACTTGTGACTTCTCTAGTTCTTAGACATGTCTTTCGTAGAAATGCAAGGTCTAAGTTTTAAGAAATTATAGGTATAAGAATAAAGTAGAGAACCAGGTATTGCAAGTATCAGGATTCTTCAAGGTGATCGAATATGTAGATACTTGTGTATGGTATTCAATTGATAGTAATGATTAAGAGAACTTACTTCTCTTTCAGTTTATTCATAATTGGAGGAACTCCTAAGTTGAGTAATGCTGATCGGCCTCTTTCCATTTAGTTGACATGCACTGGAGACAGCTGCATGATTTGAATCTGGTTCTAATTAAATCAGTGCCTCTGTTTCTATATTGGATATAGAATAGTTCATATCTTAACAATGTTAAGGTACGGGGAGTTGTCCGGCTTATACTCAAAACCAGACTCTAGATAACTCAAGGCACGTTTCTGTAATGGTTGTTTGTGGGTTGACCCGGGCTATGACGAGGGTTGATTTTCTACTATCTGGAAGATCAATAGTGATATTGTTCTTGACTCGCCACAGTTTTAATAAAAATGGATTTTTTTCATAAAACAGTAGTGGGAGTATGGTAGAACTGGAAGTGATTCCAGAACAGCAAACGATTAATGAAAATTTAATAGGACCTAAAGATTCAATCTGGATTGACATTCCATTGGCCACTCCGTAAATATGGTGGGTAATCTCAGGCACTCGAGAGGTACTTCGGTATGCTCAAAGACGGTGACAAGGAGGTTCTTGTTTACCCAGACTTGCCATTACTATTGTTCCAGACTGTGAGACCCGGCAGGAGGATGAGTATAGCGTCGTTCTAAACTAGCTTTAGAACGTGTATATGACTCTTCCAGAGGGTTGTCGTAGTCAGTGGGAGCAGCGGAAGCATAGTAGACAGGTAGCTTATGTCTATTTATGGACTAAAGCAGATATAACGGAGATAGATCATCTATTTCTGATGTGACAGTCATAGGTTTGGCTTCATCAGAATAGGGGATGGATCTGTTAAGAAGGTAGTAGGGTGTGATGTCCTGGTATTTGGATGACATGCACAGAGTAGGAAGTGAAATTCCTATACTACGATCGGTTATACTTTGGTTGTCACACAGTGGTTTCTCCACATAGGACATGGATATTATATCAGATATTCCGGTTACTAGATCTATGGTTTTAGATCTAGATTTGGGTAGTTTCCCCATCTGGGTACTTAGACAGCATTCTAAAGGTGTTTTAGAATGGACGACTCCTGGCACGGTAGTGTACCTGCAGGTGATGGAGTCACCCTCTCTAAAGGTGTCTTACAGACTAAAGGGGAGAGGGATGTGCATGATTGGCAGATCACTTGCTTAGGCAATTGAGTCAATCATGAGATGTCAAGTACCACACCAGATATTGTTTTTGCACGAGATGCAGTAAGTTGATATTAATCCTATCCTGGAGAGACATTCGGAAGCAGTTTTAGAACATAAATGGATGTTCTAGGGATATGATAACAACGGCCTCTTTTAGGAGACGGTTATCATTCCAGGCTTCCAAGGTGACATGAATGACAGAGTGACGGTCAGAGTTGTAGTTTTCCCTCTGACGAGGGGCAGTGTTTTGGATAGGTGATCCAAGCGGACACTGAGGGAGGCATGACGCGGGATACTGATTAAGTTCAGTTAAAGATACAGTCTAAGAAGTTTGAATTTGGAGTTCATTTATGAACTAGGTCCCATCAGATATCCAGACATATTCTATGACAGGTATTGCTCATTTTAGGAGATGGCTTTCTCCGTGAACTTGAGAAAAAGAGAGACATAGAAAGAAACATCAGAGCGGATCCACTCACTGAGGCTATTCCTCAAACGCAATAGTTTCGCAAACGGGCTTTGTGAGACTGATTAATAGAGGAGTTGGGTGTTCGGTATCACACGGGCTGTGAGTATGCGACATCGCAATAATTAGCCTTGAGTGCAAGTGGGAGATTGTTGGAATAGTGCCCTCAAAGTCAATTATTGGATCACAGGCACGTGATTGCAATGATTGAGGAAGGACCTTTACCGGTAGGACAGTCTTACTCAAGATGATAGTATGCTATCTGGTTTATCTTTATCATCGTGTACTGCTTTAGGTGACCTTATAGGTCACTATTACACATTGATAGAGCCCTTAGGATTCTTGCTTGACTACCAGCAGTATGACGGCGATCATATACGTGGGAGCTGGGGTCTATAAGAACATCCTTAAAAGGTCCCTAGTCGTGGAAGTTTCGAGACTGGGCATCGGTACTCCATTAGTAGACTAGTGTATACAGTCGAGACCCCGACGAGAGGCGGTGGCCAGTCTCACAAGCCATTGGTGTCAGTTGGTTCACCTAAGATATATACAGATGCTCATTGGGTTATGAGTACACCGGACAGGACTCGCCGGGAGCATGCTAGTTGGTATTATACCTGACGTCAGATAGCAGTTCCCTGGTGACATGTGTACAGGTTAGTTCATCGACCTGAGATCGTCATTTGTCTCATGTGAGTTCCCACTGTGCTTTGATTACTACCCTACCACAGCTCAAAGGAGTCGTGCAAACAGGTTTTAGTTGGGTACAGTCCCGAGCCACATGGAGGCAGTGAGCGGATCGGCAGGGGTTTCGTCTCTCCCGGTATTGGGGGTGAGATCGCCCTGTGTCTAGGAGAGCCATTACACGAAGTCCTTGGCCAAGACAGGAGATTTACTGGTAGGTATTCCAATAGCATCTCTCAGGGTGTTCTGTGCTACACTCCGACACGACTTGCACCGCTTTTGGAGGTCTGACTTTTACCAACCCCCTAGGCCCGCCATGCGATGCTCATAGACGAACGGACCGGACTGTACGGATATTGTCACTGACAGGCTCAGTAGGGTGTCAGGATGAGTTCGCTCATCGACCTCCCTTTTGGTCAATACCTGGTAGCCCGTTATGTACAGCTAGTACCACTGATGTGCTAGTGGTTAAATCCACAGCCAAAATATTGACGAGTCTTTAGAGTCCCCCACAGACAGTTTTCAAGTTTCGGGCGAAACGTTGTAGAGGCCGTATGATATATGGCAGGGTTCGATCATATACGTGCAGTAGTGCACGGATCATGATCGGGCAGATCATACTAGTAGGCTTTGGTTTAATCCGGATCCTAGTATTAGATTTGTTGGATTACTTTAGTCTCATCGCATTCGCATTCAGTCGGAATGCGGATGCAGGTATGTATATACAGGTGAGGGGTATCCTTGTGATCCGTCTCGAGTTTACTTTAGATGTTGCCGTATCTTTTTATTGTTGTAAACATTTAGGTTAATGTTTACAAATGGAAATTATGACCTAGAAATCACCATTTTGTGCATTTAATGTGACATAGACTTCATTAGTGACTCATGGTCTCTTTTATTGTGCATATGTCACATTATGTGATAGATTTGGGTGTTGAAATGAGAGGATGAGAGAGAAGGGCAGCCATGATAATGTTTGGTCTTGTATTTTTTTGTAGCACACTTCTCACTCTCTCATTTTATCATACAACATAAGAAAAAGAAAAGGCTTCCTCTTCTTCTTCTTCCTCTAGCTCATAACCTCCATTGATGGGTTCATCTTCAACCTCCATCCATGCAATGGATGCAAGAGACAAAGTTGTCACAAACATTCTCTACTTCGCCTTGGACACGTCGGCTGGCGAACTTCGTGCCCGAGTTGCTTCGGATAAAGCGGGAGCCCGTAAAAAGACTCATTGATGTGGTGCCCTTCCGACGAGGAGATCGGAGATCGGAGATGCCGCGAGGAGCTTGGGATGGTGGCCAAAGACCGAAGGACACGGATCGATCGGTATAGCTTTCCAACCTTTTCTCTAGTTGCTACTTGTAGGTTAATGGTTCGATCCGGATTTAAAGTATACGATAGCGCCGGTTTCTAGTTAAGAAAAAGTTTTCGTTTCCGTATTTTGGCCTCGGACAGACGGCTAGGGCGCTATCGTAGACTTACATGGTATCAAAGCCACGCCATTAACCTTTACTAGCTTGCTCTAACATGTTTAGAATTTCGATCGGACGAAATTTCCTAAAACCGCATTTCCAATTCTGCAGTTTCTGTCGAAATTTTTTTGTGCTCTAAAAATTTTTTTGGGTACGTCAAAAAATCATGCAGGCTTTTCTTATACCGCTGCAGAAAATTGGTAGCCTGAGCCCGCTGTAGCGCCGCGGAACCGCGGCTTGACCCTTGTTTTCGCAGCGGTTCCGCCGCACTACTGTAGGATTAGGGCACCAAAATTTCTACAGTGGTCTCTGAGTGGGAATTGGGGTTTCTGGTATTTTTTGTTTTGGCCCAGATTATTTTGAGTACTGGGTATTGTGCTTGTGGCCCACTTCGGGAAATTTTGTCGATTGAAAATTTTAAACATGTTAGTTCACAGTATTTACATTATATCTACGACCGTGAATGTCATTTGATTGGTAAATCTTGTCTAATTGCTATAGTTCTTTTAGACGGATTTGCGAACGTGACATTCACGTTGATGTTCTGTGTTGTGCTGTGATGTTGCGGATTTGTCGTGGTGGATAGCCTGGATGCAATGGTAGTACAGTTTGGTTGTATTTGTACATTTGATATTGCGGGGCGAGCGTCCGACATGTGGACTGCCGTCACTGCCTGTTTGTATATTATTGTTTTGGGGCACGACCAGGCTGAGGTCGATGTACCCGTTGTATATATTTTACTTTCTGTATTAGGATTACCCCGCGGAGGGGTGCACGGATAGCCGGATTCTAGAGGGCAACGAACCCACATCTCATGGCTTTGAGACGGAGAGGGCTTCACTCTAGAATTGGCGGGCTATTCGCCGCACTCGTAGGGGGTAGAGGTTGACCCAAGGAGGTGTGCTCAAGTTACCGGATTCTGTGAAGTGCTGAGTAGTCCATTCACGTTGTTGAAGGGGGTGCCTCGCTTCAGGTTTTGGCGGGTAACTTTCTACGCCTGTAGGGGTCTAGGATTTTATTGCACAGGCTATCCACACAACCAGGGGAACGTCGGGTTTCAGTAGCGGCTCTATGAAACCCGGGGATCCCAGATTATCTGTATTGTTCTGTGATGCTTATTACATTTCTGTGATGTTGCATTTTATCACGCCTTGAGCGATTATTATATATTGATATATATACTAGTATATGTTGTATATGTTTTACACCCGCGCTAGTCCAGTCCCCGCTCTGTCGTTAGTTAAGTAACCTAACGGGTGATGACGAGACCCAGTGGCGAATGCGGATGGCATATACGTATATCATATTTTCGTTCTTTTGTGGTGTGATTAATTGATGGGACTGCATTGATTCGGATCAATGCAAGCTAAACAAACCTATTCTGATGTTGTTGGAACATTTTTCAAAAAAAGCTGTTATTGCAAGAACGTTCTCTTTTGTTTTGCACAGTGGTATTCGGTTATGAATATCCAGCACCTCAGTCGACGAGGCAAGGGCCGAAATCTCTTCACAGGGAGTGACCCCTTGGACAGAGGTTTGCGTCAGGGTAATAACTTCACTATAGCCGATTACTTTTTATTTTGCATCGTGGTATTCAGTTGGAATATCCCGCACCTCATTCTACGGGGAAAGAGCCGAGATCCCTTCACCGGGAGTGACCTCTTTAGCAAAGGTTTTCGCCACTATATTTTTATAAAAAGCTATGCAGTTCCTTCAATGATATCAAGTTCATTACGTTAAAGGTTTTTCGCCAAAAACCAGCCGTAGCTCTCCGTCATTTCTTACGGGTATTACTTAGTATTCGTGCTGCGTTTGTTGACCTAGTCAAGACGTAGTGTTCGGTAGCTAAGTGGTGCTTGTTTGTTGCATAAATGGGATTGGTTAGGACAGTCGTGCGGCCTTATTAACCTAATCAAGGGCACGTACGGGTGGGTTTAATGCAATCCAGAATAATGACGGGTTGAACTTGACTAGCGGTTTATGGTTTGTTGACCTAGTCAAGGTCATAAGCCGCTTGGGATAAAAATCACCTCGGGAGTTTCTAAAGAAACTGAAACTTGCCAGATATGCGCATACCTTCTGGAGTGTGATAACGTGAGTGGATTCCATCACGTTATCATGCGATGATAGTTGGATCCCGATTCCCACTGATGAGGTTGTTTACTTCTCAGGTGATCCCGACTAATTCTTCTTTCAGGTTTGGAGAAGAATTTGACGATACAGTGGGAGATTTCCTGATTAGATAAATTGATAACCATTCTGATCTAGATTAGAGTGCACGCTGAGTGTTTCTTCTCTCTCTCTTTGGCAGCGACCTGTTAGTGTATATGCCCTAGAGGCCATTACTGTATCATACTAGTATGTATATTACTTGATGGAAGCTTGGGATATTCACAGTTGTACAGACAATCTTGCTCAATATAGTAGTATGCTACTTGGTTTGTCTCTGCTTTAATGTGTACTTGTGTGTTTATTTATTATATCACCTATACACATTAGTAGAGCCCTTAGGATCTTTGCTTGATTACCGGCGTTGTGATGGCGACCACACTCGTGGGGGCTGGGTAATCTACAAGCACATCCTTATACACGTCCCTGGTCGTGGGAGTATCGAGATAGGGCATCGATGCTCCAGAGTAGACTAGCGTATGCGCTTCTCATCCCAGCACGGGAGACGGTCTGTCCCACAGCCGTCGGTACGTCGTACTTGAGATAGTATGCGGGTGCTCGTTAGGTTACGAGTACACTGGACAGGACTCATCGGGAACTGATGGTTGGTATTATACCTATCGTCAGTTATCAGTTCCCAGGTGACATGAGTACAGCTTAGTCCGCTGACTTGACACTGTCACTCCGCCTCGAGTGTGTTCCCACTGTTCTTTGATTACTACCCTACCACGGCTCTACTGAGTCGTGCAAACAGGTAGTAGTTCGGAGCAGTCCCGAAGCACTTGGAGGCAGTGACAGTTAGACAGGATTCGTCTCTCCCGGTATTGGGGGTTGACATCGCGCTGTGTCTAGGAGAGCCATTACACGAGTAGTCCCTGGCCAGGGCAAGCGAGATATACTGGTAGGTTTCCAGTGTTATCTCAGGGTGTATTGGGCTTCACTCCGACACGACTTGTACCGCTATTAGGGGACTGACGTTTACCGCCCCCTTAGGCCCGCCATGCGATGTATCAGACGAACAGACCGGACTGTACGGAGAATGTCACATTCAGACTCAGTAGGAGTTCAGATGGGTTTTACCTCGTCAGTCTTCTTATCGGCATCTACCTGGGGACCGTTACGCACAGCTAGTGCCGCTTGCGGTCTGTGGTTAAACCCACTGCCAGCGTAGTGTCGAGTCTTTAGAGTCCCACACAGAGGGCTATTCGCCTCTGGGCAAAACAGAGTAGAGGTCGCATGGTTTTGCGACAGGGTTCGTTCTCATCCGCGCACTTGTGCACGTTTGGAGTCCGGACGGATATTGCCAGCGGGCTCTGGTTTGAGCCGGATACTGGTATATGTTTTGGGGTTACTTTTATCTCTCAGTATTCATGTTCCTCGGAACAAGAATGCAGGTGTGTATGCACAGTTGTTTGAGGCGGAAGAAGAGGTTTTTCATTAGGGTTTCGGAACGGGTGCGCATGCACAGTTGACAGTCGTCTTTTTGTTCCAAACCCTAATGAATTAGTGAGATATCAATTAATAATAGTAATTAAATGAAATTATGTTATGGTTGGTTTTGTTGACTTGTTGACCATGGTTGACTTGTTGACCATGGTTGAATGTTTGACCATCATCATTACTTTGCAAGGATGCTCCTTGATTCTAGCTTACATTTCATTTAATGAAGTATGATAGTGGTCATTCCAAAACAACCATCAACTATTCTCATTTGAATTATTATTATTATTTAGATAATTCTTTTTCTTTTTGATATGGTTGCAAAAAGGAAAAGAGAGCTCATTCTATCATATTGATTCTCTCCCCTCACTTCATCTTCTTCTTCCTCTTGTTCAAGGAGAGCAAATCTCATGTGTTGAGAATCATCTCCTTGAAGATATAACACCCCAAAGCACACTCTACTCACTCTAAGGTAGAAGGTCTAGCAAGCCGAATACCTTAGTTCTCTCAAGATCGAGAAAGGAGCCCAAGGATGAAGCCCTCAGGTGGATCTATCTTCGGCAAAGAGGAGACGAGGAGGGGAAGCCATTCAAGCTACTACAAAGAGCAAGAAAGAAGAAGAACAACAAGAAGAGAAGGAGTTCAAGTTGAGGTATAACCACTTTGCCGAGTAGTTAACTCTTCTTTGCAAGTTTGCTAGTTTAGTTTAGCAAAGATCCGGCTTTTACGGTCCATGTTACAAAGTTAAGAAAAATTTTTGTTTTACCGTTTCCGCATCCCCGAAAGTACCGGGAGAGGTAACGTGGACCTAACAGTGGTATCAGAGCCTAACTAAACTTAAACTAGCTTGGTAGCGAAGTGTATGGAAGTTCGAAACCGAAAAATCACAAAAACCGGAATCAAAAACCCTAAGTTTCTGTTGAAATTTTTTATGCTCTAAAAGTAAAACTTTTTACTCCTAAAATCGGCTCTGGGTTTTCTGAGAACACTCAAGAAAAACGATCCCATAAATCCCTCAAACTGCCGCGGATCAGCGGCCTAATCTATTCTCTTAGCCGCGGATCCGCCGCCGTTTAGCCTCCTCATGTGATCGTGTTTTGTGCAGTGTTCATCTGGTGGGGTTTTGGGATTTTTCAAATATGTTATATGTGCCCAGATTTTCCAGAAAAGAAATTTACTTTTGGGGTCCTATAAATCCGTATTTTTTTCGAACTTCGCTACACTTTGGCTATATTGGTTATATCTGTGATGTTTGCATGTATTGAACGTCGGCTAATCGCTATAAGTCGATTAGTCGGGGTTATACATCTCTGTGATCTGTGTTTGATATTGGAATGTGTATATGAATGTGTTGGACTGTCGCGGGTGAATAGCCGGGGTGGATGTGAGATGAGCTTTTGTTTTTCTTTCATTCATTTGTAATATGTAAATTGATGTAATAATATTATTTGTATGGCCGCACAACCGGGTCGGGGTTGTAGCCGTCATTGTATAATTCTTTTTACTGTTTTTGCTCCTAGGATAGACCCATGGAAGGGTGCACAAACTACCGGGTACTTGGCGGGTAGTTTGCCGCACCCGTAGGGGTCTTGGGTGGGGTTTTGGCTATTCATCGCGACCGTGTAATCCGTTTTTCGTTGCAGGCTCGAACGGATTGCGGATTCCTAGTATATCCAATGTATTCATCTGTGATCTGTAATGTCTATCATTGCTTTATATTTAGGCGTTGCTTATGTTTTACAGCCGCGCTAGCCCAGCCCCCGCTCTGTCGTTAGTTAAGTAACCTAACGGGTGATGACGGGACCCCGTGGCGAATGCGAATGGCATAAGCGTACGTCATATTTTGGTTGTTTTCTGCAATGGTAGGATTTAAATGATGGGACGCATTAAAAGAACTAATGCAAGAAAATAAACCTAAAAGACGTTGTTGGAACAAGTTTTTCAAAAAGCTGCTATTACAAGGACGTTCATCTTTTTGTTTTGCATCGAGGTATTCGGTTATGAATGCCCAGCACCTCAATCGACGAGGCAAGGGCCGAGATCCCCTCATCGGGAGTGACCCCTTGGACAAAAGGTTTGCGTCAGGGTAATAACTTCACCATAGTCGATTATTCTTGCTTTGCATCGAGGTATTCATCTTACGAATGCCCAGCACCTCACTCGACGAGGAAAGAGCCGAGATCCCTTCGCAGGGAGTGACCTCTTTAGCAAAAGTTTTCGCCACTATGTTTTTCAAAAGGATGTATCACGTTCCTTCAACGATATCAAGTTCATTACGTTAACGGGTTTTTCGCCAAAAACCCAGCCGTAGCCCTCCGTCGTTTCTTATAAGTTATACTTAGTATTCGTGCTGCGTTTGTTGACTGTGTCAAGGCACAGTGAACGGTAGCTAAGTGTAGCTTATTTGCTGGATACAATGTGATTGGTTAGGACATTTGTAGAACCTTGTTGACTGTGTCAAGGGTTATGCAGGTGGGTTTAATGCAATCAAGATAATGACGGGATGAACTTGACTAGGACTTTTTGATTTGTTGACTGTGTCAAGATCACTTGGGTCCTAGGGGCAAAAACCGCATCGGGAGTTTCAAAAGAACTGAAACTTGCAGATTTCGCATACCTTCTGGAGTGTGGCAGCTAGAGTGGATTCCATCTAGGCTATCACACAATGACAGTTGGATCCCGATCCCACTGATGAGTTGGATTACTCTCGGGAAATTACTTTCACTTAACGATCAATGCTATAAACCTAGTAGGTGCCTAGAAAGGTGTTAGCGGGGCTACGCCCCCAGGGAAAAGAGGTTCTTGAATTAAGGAACTTCGCGAAAGCGTTGGAAAACCTCCCTCGAAGTACCGACACTAGCCTGGCTGAAAGGTTAAGCAAGTATTGTGACGTGAATTAAAACCCGGCTAGTTCTTCTTTTAAAAAGGTTTTAAGAAGAATTTGAGTAAACAGTGGGAGACATCCTGGTTAGATAAATTAATAAACCAATCTAATCTTGCAAGAGCATACGCTGAGTGTTCCTTTTCTCTCTCTCCAGGCAGCAACCTTTTCACGCCCTAATCAAGATAATAAAATGTATCGCTTGACCGATCCGAATTCTTATTCGGGACTGGGGAAAGTTGGTTCAGCTCTAACTTGTGACAACAGTCATGAGTATGAGAAAGGGAAAGGGGATTGTATGGATTTCCAGGATACCCAGTCGAAGAAGAAGCATGGTTTTGCATCTACTTCAAGTGTTCTTGTAATTGAGAACTGTTTTACGGTCAGCCCTACCTCCTGGGTACTTGATACCAGATCAGGATCTCATATCTGTAATTTATTGCAGGGACTGAGAAAAAGTAGGAAAGTTGCACCGGGTGATATGTCGCTCAGAGTAGCGAACGGAGCACAAGTTAATGCGGCAGCCGTCGGTGAATATCACCTAGTATTGCCAAATGGCAAGACTATGATTTTGAACGATTGCTACTATGTACCCTCCATGGTTTGCAACATCATATCAGTTTCTTTACTCGATAAAGATGGATATAACTTTGTTCTTGAAAAGAATATCATGAACATTTACCTTGATAAGGTACTGGTTGCAGAGGGTACACTGTGTAATGGTATCTACGTTCTAAATCAGAATACAGTTCTCAACATACAAAACACACGCAAGAGGAAGAATTCAGATACGAATGAATCCTACTTGTGGCATTGTAGACTTGGTCATATCGGAGAGAAAAGACTGAGTAAGTTGCATAAAGATGGACTCTTGGATACGTTCGAGTTTTCATCTTATGAAACTTGTCAGTCTTGTCTCAAAGGGAAGATGACCAAATCTCCGTTCACCGGACATGGAGAAAGAGCAGCAGAGCTCTTGGGACTCGTACATAGTGATGTATGTGGTCCGATGTCTATACATGTAAGGGGTGGGTTCTCGTACTTCATCACATTCACTGACGATCTCTCTAGGTTCGGATATGTGTATCTGATGAAACACAAATCTGAAGCTTTTGAGAAATTCAAGGAATTCAGAAACGAAGTAGAGAACCAGACAGGCAAAAGTATCAAGATCCTCCGGTCTGACAGGGGAGGGGAGTACTTAAGCACGGAATTCCTAGATTACTTAAAAGAGAATGGTATTCTCTCTCAGCTTACTCCTCCTTATACACCACAGCACAACGGTGTTTCGGAGCGGAGGAATCGTACCCTATTGGATATGGTTCGCTCCATGATGAGTAGTGCTGAGTTACCTCTTTCATTCTGGGGATATGCACTTCAAACTGCAGCACATCTATTGAATCAAGTTCTATCCAAATCCGTGCCTAAGACTCCGTATGAAATATGGAGTGGTAAAAGTTTGTATCTTAAACGTATTAAGATTTGGGGTTGCCCAGCTTATGTCAAAAAGCAGAACCCAGACAAACTTGAGGCACGGGCAGTTTTGTGTAAGTTTGTGGGATACCCAAAAGATTCAAGTGGGTATCTATTCTACCATGCAGAGGAACAGAAGATAATTGTTTCAAGAAATGCCACATTTTTAGAAAAAGAATTTCTTGTTAAAAACATTAGTGGCAGCACGGTAAAACTGGATGAAATTCCAGAAACACAAGCTTTAACAGAAAATTTGGAGGAACCGCTAGATTCAATAACCCCAAACGAACCTCAGCCACTCCGCAGATCTGGTAGGATTTCTCATCCGCCCGAGAGATACTACGGTTTTCTCATTGACGGGGATCGAGAGGATTGCATCTTGGAAGAAAATGACCCTACCAGTTTCAGGCAGGCCATTATCAGTAGGGACTCTGATAAGTGGCAGGAAGCAATGCAATCCGAAATGGAATCCATGTACGCCAATAAAGTGTGGACCTTGGATATTGCTCCACCTGGGGTAAAACCCGTTGGATGCAAATGGATCTACAAAAGGAAACTTGGTGTAGATGGGCAGGTGGAAACCTATAAAGCTAGACTCGTTGCAAAAGGTTTTCGTCAAAGACCTGGTTTGGACTATGATGAAACTTTTTCTCCGGTGGCTATGCTCAAATCCATTCGGATCCTACTTGCCATTGCTGCCTTCCATGACTATGAAATCTGGCAGATGGATGTTAAAACGGCTTTCCTAAACGGTTGTTTGGAAGAGTGCGTTTACATGGATCAACCAGAAGGTTTCGTAGACAGTGGGAGCAGCGGAAAGGTGTGCAAGTTGCTTAAATCCATTTATGGATTAAAGCAGGCATCGCGGAGCTGGAACATCTGTTTTGATGAGGCAATCAAGGAATTTGATTTCATCAAAAACGAAGATGAACCCTGTGTATATAAGAAGATTGTAGGACGAACTGTCGTATTCCTAGTCTTGTACGTGGACGACATTCTTTTGATAGGAAATGATATTCCTATGCTACAATCGGTCAAGCTATTTTTGTCACAAAGGTTCTCCATGAAGGACCTGGGTGATGCCTCGTACATTCTGGGGATCAAGATCTATAGAGATAGATCCAAGAAACTATTAGGACTTTCGCAGTCCAGGTACATAGAGACCGTACTAAAGAGATTTAGTATGGAGGGTTCCAAGCGCGGTAACATACCCGCATTGCACGGAATTACCCTCTCCAAGAAGATGTCTCCCAAGACTGACGAGGAGAGGGTTCGCATGAGCACTATACCCTACGCTTCGGCGGTAGGATCTATAATGTATGCGATGCTATGTACAAGACCAGATGTAGCTTACGCGTTGAGCACGGTAAGCCGGTATCAGTCAGACCCAGGGGAGGACCACTGGACAGCAGTGAAGAACATTCTCAAGTACCTGAGAAGGACTAAGGAGATGTTCCTGGTTTACGGTAATGGAGACCTCAGGGTCGAGTCCTTTACCGATTCAAGCTTCCAGAGTGACAAAGATGACAGCAAGTCTGTCTCGGGTTTTGTGTTTACCCTCAACGGAGGGACGGTATGTTGGAGGAGTTCCAAGCAGGATACCGTCGCAGACTCGATGATGGAGGCTGAATACATTGCTGCAAGCGATGCCGCAAAAGAGGCGGTCTGGATTAAGAAGTTCATTAGTGAACTTCAGGTGGTTCCGTCCATTGTTGACCCAATACCTTTGTATTGCGATAACAATGGGGCTATAGCTTTAGCGAAGGAACCAAGGTCCCATCAGAAATCCAGGCACATCTTAAGGCGGTATCACCTGATCAGGGAGATCATTGATCGACAGGAGATCGAGGTGCGGAGAGTGGACACAAAAGACAACACTGCGGACCCATTCACAAAGGCTTTACCCCAGACTCAGTTCGAGCGGCTGATCGAGATGATAGGTCTTCGATACGCCAGTACATGGCCTTAGTGCAAGTGGGAGATTGTTAGTGTATATGCCCTAGAGGCCATTACTGTATCATACTAGTATGTATATTACTTGATGGAAGCTTGGGATATTCACAGTTGTACAGACAATCTTGCTCAATATAGTAGTATGCTACTTGGTTTGTCTCTGCTTTAATGTGTACTTGTGTGTTTATTTATTATATCACCTATACACATTAGTAGAGCCCTTAGGATCTTTGCTTGATTACCGGCGTTGTGATGGCGACCACACTCGTGGGGGCTGGGTAATCTACAAGCACATCCTTATACACGTCCCTGGTCGTGGGAGTATCGAGATAGGGCATCGATGCTCCAGATTAGACTAGCGTATGCGCTTCTCATCCCAGCACGGGAGACGGTCTGTCCCACAGCCGTCGGTACGTCGTACTTGAGATAGTATGCGGGTGCTCGTTAGGTTACGAGTACACTGGACAGGACTCGTCGGGAACTGATGGTTGGTATTATACCTATCGTCAGTTATCAGTTTCCAGGTGACATGAGTACAGCTTAGTCCGCTGACTTGACACTGTCACTCCGCCTCGAGTGTGTTCCCACTGTTCTTTGATTACTACCCTACCACGGCTCTACTGAGTCGTGCAAACAGGTAGTAGTTGGGAGCAGTCCCGAAGCACTTGGAGGCAGTGACGGTTAGACAGGATTCGTCTCTCCCGGTATTGGGGGTTGACATCGCGCTGTGTCTAGGAGAGCCATTACACGAGTAGTCCCTGGCCAGGGCAAGCGAGATATACTGGTAGTTTTCCAGTGTTATCTCAGGGTGTATTGGGCTTCATGTAACGTTTTAAAAATAATTAAATAAATAATTAAATGAATAAAAGTGTTTAAGTGAATTTTAGGATTTTCGGTAAAGTAAAACGTATTTTTCGTAAAACCAAACCGTGATTGTTTTTCATTATAAATTCAAAAATCATCAAAAATACATCAAAAATTCAATTAAAATTCCACAAAATCATATATATTTTCATACCCTTTATTCTCTACTCTTCTTTACATGGAATTTGGAGTGGGAAAGCATGTATTTTTGAGGCTCATTTTCAAGTTTGGACATGAGGTTGTGGAGGTATAAATCCTTCTCTTTTATTTTATTTCTATTAGATATTTCTTTTAAAGTTTAATTAGATTTAATCTATTAATTCTATTTACTACTTTTAAAATTCAAGTTAGGGTTTGAAAAATCAAGTTGTGATTTTTACTAATTAATGAGGGTTATAATCACTAGTTTAACATATTTAGAAGTGGAAATTCTTATAGGGATGATATGTTGTAAATTGTTAACCTAAAATTGATTTAATTATACTTTTTAGCTAACTAGTTTTTTATAAAATATGTTTATGGGTAATATAAAATTCCAATTAAGATTTCTATCATTAGATTGTAGTTTTAGTGAGTATATTAACATGTTAATGGGAAGAAAAACTTAGTTTGATCACTAGATTCAATTGATAATTGGAAAATAGTAATAAAATGCTATTATTTTATTAACTAGATTTTGGAAAATTCTAAATAAAAGGGATTTAAAATATAATATTGGTTTAATTATATCATTATCATCATAAATTGTGGTTTAAGTCATTAATTTATGCAAAATCATGTTTTGAGGTGGAATTGTGGTATTTTGCTTGGAAAATGTTGAAAATTGTTAAATGTTGTAAACTAGAAATTTCAAATTTATATAAATTTGTGTAATAAAAATATAGTAATGGTTTGTATAGTCTAGTAATGCTATTTAATGAGTTTTATGACCATTAGTTTCATTTAAATGTCAAGTTTTGATGAAAAACGGTATATTGGCATTTTCGGGTTTTTGCGAAATTGGACAGTTTGATAGATTTTAGGGTTTCGATGGATTTAATCGTGTTTTATGGTATAAGTAATGTGTTTTTAAACTACAAGTTGTTTGATGATGTTATCTCGATCCATCGGAGTTTGTACGCCGATATCGAGCGGTATTTGGTTCTTTTGCGTGGACGGGACATAGGTTTTAACCTATGCTTGTTCTTTGTATCGTTTGACTTTTGTATGTGATTCAGTTTACGATGCTATTTAAATGTTTGCGTCTAGGTACCCATCACGTAGACTGCGGGCGATGAAGAGGAGGATGGCGACACTGTGTTCGGCAGACATGGACCAGGTGAGTAGATGTATATCTACGGGGGGAAGTCGGGTGGATGGCGTTTAGCACCCCCGCAACGTAGAATAGGAATAGTACTTAGTGACATTAGGAAACCCGATGTGACCCTAGATTCTTACCGAGCAGGACCCTAGTAATGACCCTAGGCGGGACTAGACTGATTTAGGAAAACCATACCTAAGGATGAATACTTTGGGAAAGGTTCGTAGGTTTCTGATAGAAACATACACGCACACACTAAAACTTGACTTGGCGTATACGTATATGTGTGTATATATATAAAACTAGGTATAGGTGTATATATATACACCACACGTATATGGGATTCATTGATGTGATATGATATCCGAGGTATGATGAAACAGTATAACTGGGCTTGATGCCGTGATTCTTGACTATACAGTCGTAATAAAGTGTTAGCGGATCATTAGAGAATGAGATAATGAACATGCATTTATAAATTATAAATAGTGGTGGTGATATTGATGTACATGGGATGCTAGAATAGTACCCGGACTGTAACTGGTGACTGATCACGATATGATATATGTATAACTTGATTACGACATGATATTTCTGAGGATAAACTAATGATGCTTATCATGATGGCAATGATATATGATTGATGTATGCGATCACAGTTTAACACCTTGATCATGAGATGTGCTGATGATGACATTATACGAATGAGGAGACACCTAGGAGATACTTGACCGTACCCCGATATTGGGATGCCGTACGATGGATTTTACCGTACGAGGCTTAGATTTGATGATTGATCCGCACTCTTGATTCGAGGAAGCCGTACTACGTACGTGACGCTATTGAGGCGGGATCGCCGACTATTAGAGATATTGATTAAGACCTTAGGTAGACTCTAGTTTCTTACTGACTAGTCTATTAGGTTTAATTCCTTAGGATGTTAGATGGACACTGGTTTAGGTTCGACTCACATAGTGGTAGTTGTACTCGTATCTCGCAGAGGAGTGGATAATGCACATCTGTATTTACATTCATACTGTAATCATCATGGTGCATGTTCTTTTATATGTTACTATAATCAGTATAAACTTTACCTGTTAGGACACCAGCACTATTACCGATGATGCGCATGTTCCACGCACACTTATTTGCCGGCTCACACACATCATCATCGGTAATTGCTATGTCACGTACACTTTAGATCATATTGTCTTTTATGGATAGAATCAGTTAGCAACTAGACAGATATAATATTGTGATTATTTTCTGACATTAGTATAAGACATGATATTTATTACTTAGACATTGATGCATTCATATTTCATGTTATCGCACAGTAGTATGGGCATATGCTGACACTTATCATATACTTACTCATGATTTTGAGATTTGGATTTCTATGAGATTTCTGGATTTTTGGGGAAAACCGCAAAAATATATAAAAACTTCTCTCTCTCTCCTCTTCTCTTTTTAAATAAGATGCGGTTTTCTCGTGATGTATGAGTCGTCCACCATGAGTATTTCATATTTTCTGTTGGATTTCGAGACCCGATTCGAGGAGTGGATGAACCGTCTCGGGTACATGGTGGGCCCGGTATGGTACCCCGGGGCAAGAAGATCGAGTTGTAGACGATGAGCCTGTCAGGGGAAGGCTACCTACCGGTGATGTCTGGCGCGGCGGATATCCGGAGGATACCGACCGTTGTCGTGAGATTTGATGATATGGGCCGATCCGGACTGACGGAGCCCGAGATATTGAGACTTGAGATTACATGTGTTGTGTCGATGTTTGACACGGATTTCCATGGGTTTCATTATTCAGATTTCAGATTCTTATACACATTCTACTATGATAATAGCTAAAGATTTCTTATACATATATATCTGGATTTCAGGATTTGTTACTTTACCTTCATGGTGCATGCATTTCATTCATATGACATAGTATTATATGAGGCACTGACACGACACGGAGTATTTGCACTTACACGTAGTATTACCCTGCTATTACTAGATGATTGGGATATTATAGTGTATTATTATTATGACCTAGGATAGCGTCGTGCATTTGATTTCTTTTCGTAGATGTCTTCTACTCACGAGTTGGCAACTCACCCCCGTTGTGCCAAATTCTTTACAGGTTCGATGTACAGGTTTCCGTGGTAGCTTGTTGGCACATCTTTTCTTCAGGGTGATTTGCACGGTAGGTTGGTTCACTTGTATTCGAACCACCATTGTACTTTTATTCATTCATTTGTATCTAGTAAGCTCCATCAACCATATTTGTATTACTTGATAAGTTTATTGGACCAGTTGTTTATTTCGACCTTAGAGTCGCGCATGTGTTATTCAGATCTGGTGGTTTTGTTTTCTTTTGAGTTTTGAGCCTCACCTATTGGCGTTGTATATTATTGTGCTTGCTGTGGTTGTTTCCGCCTGTTGGCGTTGATGCTAGCTCCCGTTTGGGGATGCTTTTTATTGTTTATGTATATTATACTTGTTGTACCCGTTTGGGGGCCAGTTTTTACAGAGAAGACTCTGCCGAAATTTTTGGGAAAATTGCTGATGCTTTTAAACTTGTTTTCTTTTTCTTCTTCTTCTTCTTCTTCTTCTTCTTCTTCTTCTTCTATGGTTTAGATTTCTGGGCTTCGGCTTACTTAGGTTACGTGGCGCCTTTAGACGCTTCGTAATCTAAGTGCCGGTCACGTTCCGTACTTTCGGGTCGTGACAAAGTTGGTATCAGAGCGCTAGGTTTAACCTTGTATAAGTCTAGGTGACCCTTGGTTGATGGAGTAGGCGAGTTAGGTAGAGTAACGTACCGTGGGTATGGTCCGCGGCATACTTACGATACGCTACTCTGCTTAAGGAGCCTTAGGATGTACATTTGTTTGCACCGTATTTCATTCGTTCCTTGATCTATCTTCGTCGATGTCGGAGGGTGGTTCTGTTACCACGGGCGCACAGGCAGAGGAAGCTGCGGTTCGAATGCGATAACCATTAGAGTATTGGTTATTCTTGAGAATTGAAGCATTGCTTAGCGTGCGGGCGAAGGGTATTCACATGCCGTCCGGATGAAGTTAAAGGGTTCGAACGATTATCAGAAAACCATTTTCCTAAGTTTAAAGTATTCGGAAGAACATGCAGGTGTTTCGATGGACCCTCTAGAAGAATGAAACCCTAACTCGACATAATGACCACGAGAACGCCCTTGAACCTTAGGGTTTACGGCAGTTCCGCTGTGCCATTAGTGAGGCTTGGGTTTGCCCTTCTACAGCTGGATCATCGATGCTGGGGTATGTACCGGATATTTTTAAACTGTACTTGAGTGTTGAGCTCTCGGGGAATTATGGGATTTTGATGGATCGATCGAAAAGTTTAATGTAGTCCGGATATCAGGTGAAGGGATCGATTACATGGGAGACTCTAGATATGAGTGTTGCCGTTGGTAGCGCAGTCTGCATAGCTACGAAGAGGCGAGTTTAAAGCAGCCGACATCAGAGGAAAGAGGCGCACATTGACGATAGTGTTTACGATTGTGATTTAATGATTTGAATTTCATATTTTCATTGATTGGATTTTGGTATTTTGAGGACTTTGTTCTACGATTGGTATTTCATGTGTGTACCTTCATTCTATTTGTGTTTCATATATCAGTTGTATTGATATGGTTTAGTACGCACCCAGTACACTTGATTTGGTTTTATATATTTTGAGATTTTGATTTGATTTCGTGCATATGGGTTACACATGATTTTGATATATGGTTCGACCTAGTTTTTATCCATTTTCGTACTGTGATTCGAGTTTGATATTCGATGTATGTTTTCGTGCTCCATGTGCACCTGATCAGGATTCTTGCGCATACTTGGCGCACTTGATGCGATTTTGTGCACACCAGATGCACTAAATCGGGGTTTTGTGCAGATTAGAGGCACCTGATATTGTGTCGTGCACGCCCGTTGCACTTGACAGATATTTTTGGTGCACACCTGTTGCACTTAGTTTTGTTTTGTTGGTATTCATGGTATCTGTAATTGGTTTCGATTTCAGTGCGCACCGGACGCACATGACATTTTATTGATGTGATTGGGATTGATTTTAGTTTGAGCAGTATGTTTTCCTAATTATTATTATTGATTTAGTAACCAGGCGGGACGTGTATGTTAAATAAACGATATATATATATATATATAGTTATTTTTTTTTTTAAAAATAAACGTCCGCTACTTATGCCGTGACACGTGCATCACACGGCAATTTTCAAAAGGGGTTTTTGTATATTTCCTTATCCAGATACTTGTACAGTTTCACTATGATGCACACTATATATAAGTTGTAGATTGATGTATATTATGTTGGTTTTCATATTGGGTTTTGATATTTTATTCTCGCCATAACTCCGATGATTTCGTTATGCTTGACGGAGTTGATTTTTGTTATGTATTGATGATTTCGGAGCCCCGATGATTTGAGTGTTTTGCTAAATGTTTTAGTATTTGGTGGGGGAGTTTTAATTTAAATTCGGGGACCGAATTTCTTAAAGGGGGGAAGATTGTAACGTTTTAAAAATAATTAAATAAATAATTAAATGAATAAAAGTGTTTAAGTGAATTTTAGGATTTTCGGTAAAGTAAAACGTATTTTTCGTAAAACCAAACCGTGATTGTTTTTCATTATAAATTCAAAAATACCTATTTAATTATGTAATTACTAGTAAATAGTGTTTATTTAGCCACTTATAAATTTTTAGTTTAAATAAAAAAAAATTTCCTAAATTAATTATTTTAAATATTAACATAAGCTTTATTTTTACACTAAATTAGTGTAAATTACAAATTTAAATGGTTTTAATTTGTAAAAATGAACCATGGCATATTAGAATTTAGTGTGTATCATGCAAAAATTATTTGCAAATTTTTCCTAATTTCTAGAGCTTTCTTGAGTTGCTATAGTAAATAAATAAATAATTAATTAATTAAACCATGAAAAGACTTTAAATGATGATTCTTTCTTGAAACTTCCACACTTTTCTTCACTCTTTTCTCTTTCTCCCTCCCCATGGCCGGCCACAACTCATCCATGGCAGCCCCCCCCCCATTTTCCACCTCATTTTTATTCAAAAATCATCAAAAATACATCAAAAATTCAATTAAAATTCCACAAAATCATATATATTTTCATACCCTTTATTCTCTACTCTTCTTTACATGGAATTTGGAGTGGGAAAGCATGTATTTTTGAGGCTCATTTTCAAGTTTGGACATGAGGTTGTGGAGGTATAAATCCTTCTCTTTTATTTTATTTCTATTAGATATTTCTTTTAAAGTTTAATTAGATTTAATCTATTAATTCTATTTACTACTTTTAAAATTCAAGTTAGGGTTTGAAAAATCAAGTTGTGATTTTTACTAATTAATGAGGGTTATAATCACTAGTTTAACATATTTAGAAGTGGAAATTCTTATAGGGATGATATGTTGTAAATTGTTAACCTAAAATTGATTTAATTATACTTTTTAGCTAACTAGTTTTTTATAAAATATGTTTATGGGTAATATAAAATTCCAATTAAGATTTCTATCATTAGATTGTAGTTTTAGTGAGCATATTAACATGTTAATGGGAAGAAAAACTTAGTTTGATCACTAGATTCAATTGATAATTGGAAAATAGTAATAAAATGATATTATTTTATTAACTAGATTTTGGAAAATTCTAAATAAAAGGGATTTAAAATATAATATTGGTTTAATTATATCATTATCATCATAAATTGTGGTTTAAGTCATTAATTTATGCAAAATCATGTTTTGAGGTGGAATTGTGGTATTTTGCTTGGAAAATGTTGAAAATTGTTAAATGTTGTAAACTAGAAATTTCAAATTTATATAAATTTGTGTAATAAAAATATAGTAATGGTTTGTATAGTCTAGTAATGCTATTTAATGAGTTTTATGACCATTAGTTTCATTTAAATGTCAAGTTTTGATGAAAAACGGTATATTGGCATTTTCGGGTTTTTGCGAAATTGGACAGTTTGATAGATTTTAGGGTTTCGATGGATTTAATCGTGTTTTATGGTATAAGTAATGTGTTTTTAAACTACAAGTTGTTTGATGATGTTATCTCGATCCATCGGAGTTTGTACGCCGATATCGAGCGGTATTTGGTTCTTTTGCGTGGACGGGACATAGGTTTTAACCTATGCTTGTTCTTTGTATCGTTTGACTTTTGTATGTGATTCAGTTTACGATGCTATTTAAATGTTTGCGTCTAGGTACCCATCACGTAGACTGCGGGCGATGAAGAGGAGGATGGCGACACTGTGTTCGGCAGACATGGACCAGGTGAGTAGATGTATATCTACGGGGGGAAGTCGGGTGGATGGCGTTTAGCACCCCCGCAACGTAGAATAGGAATAGTACTTAGTGACATTAGGAAACCCGATGTGACCCTAGATTCTTACCGAGCAGGACCCTAGTAATGACCCTAGGCGGGACTAGACTGATTTAGGAAAACCATACCTAAGGATGAATACTTTGGGAAAGGTTCGTAGGTTTCTGATAGAAACATACACGCACACACTAAAACTTGACTTGGCGTATACGTATATGTGTGTATATATATAAAACTAGGTATAGGTGTATATATATACACCACACGTATATGGGATTCATTGATGTGATATGATATCCGAGGTATGATGAAACAGTATAACTGGGCTTGATGCCGTGATTCTTGACTATACAGTCGTAATAAAGTGTTAGCGGATCATTAGAGAATGAGATAATGAACATGCATTTATAAATTATAAATAGTGGTGGTGATATTGATGTACATGGGACGCTAGAATAGTACCCGGACTGTAACTGGTGACTGATCACGATATGATATATGTATAACTTGATTACGGCATGATATTTCTGAGGATAAACTAATGATGCTTATCATGATGGCAATGATATATGATTGATGTATGCGATCACAGTTTAACACCTTGATCATGAGATGTGCTGATGATGACATTATACGAATGAGGAGACACCTAGGAGATACTTGACCGTACCCCGATATTGGGATGCCGTACGATGGATTTTACCGTACGAGGCTTAGATTTGATGATTGATCCGCACTCTTGATTCGAGGAAGCCGTACTACGTACGTGACGCTATTGAGGCGGGATCGCCGACTATTAGAGATATTGATTAAGACCTTAGGTAGACTCTAGTTTCTTACTGACTAGTCTATTAGGTTTAATTCCTTAGGATGTTAGATGGACACTGGTTTAGGTTCGACTCACATAGTGGTAGTTGTACTCGTATCTCGCAGAGGAGTGGATAATGCACATCTGTATTTACATTCATACTGTAATCATCATGGTGCATGTTCTTTTATATGTTACTATAATCAGTATAAACTTTACCTGTTAGGACACCAGCACTATTACCGATGATGCGCATGTTCCACGCACACTTATTTGCCGGCTCACACACATCATCATCGGTAATTGCTATGTCACGTACACTTTAGATCATATTGTCTTTTATGGATAGAATCAGTTAGCAACTAGACAGATATAATATTGTGATTATTTTCTGACATTAGTATAAGACATGATATTTATTACTTAGACATTGATGCATTCATATTTCATGTTATCGCACAGTAGTATGGGCATATGCTGACACTTATCATATACTTACTCATGATTTTGAGATTTGGATTTCTATGAGATTTCTGGATTTTTGGGGAAAACCGCAAAAATATATAAAAACTTCTCTCTCTCTCCTCTTCTCTTTTTAAATAAGATGCGGTTTTCTCGTGATGTATGAGTCGTCCACCATGAGTATTTCATATTTTCTGTTGGATTTCGAGACCCGATTCGAGGAGTGGATGAACCGTCTTGGGTACATGGTGGGCCCGGTATGGTACCCCGGGGCAAGAAGATCGAGTTGTAGACGATGAGCCTGTCAGGGGAAGGCTACCTACCGGTGATGTCTGGCGCGGCGGATATCCGGAAGATACCGACCGTTGTCGTGAGATTTGATGATATGGGCCGATCCGGACTGACGGAGCCCGAGATATTGAGACTTGAGATTACATGTGTTGTGTCGATGTTTGACACGGATTTCCATGGGTTTCATTATTCAGATTTCAGATTCTTATACACATTCTACTATGATAATAGCTAAAGATTTCTTATACATATATATCTGGATTTCAGGATTTGTTACTTTACCTTCATGGTGCATGCATTTCATTCATATGACATAGTATTATATGAGGCACTGACACGACACGGAGTATTTGCACTTACACGTAGTATTACCCTGCTATTACTAGATGATTGGGATATTATAGTGTATTATTATTATGACCTAGGATAGCGTCGTGCATTTGATTTCTTTTCGTAGATGTCTTCTACTCACGAGTTGGCAACTCACCCCCGTTGTGCCAAATTCTTTACAGGTTCGATGTACAGGTTTCCGTGGTAGCTTGTTGGCACATCTTTTCTTCAGGGTGATTTGCACGGTAGGTTGGTTCACTTGTATTCGAACCACCATTGTACTTTTATTCATTCATTTGTATCTAGTAAGCTCCATCAACCATATTTGTATTACTTGATAAGTTTATTGGACCAGTTGTTTATTTCGACCTTAGAGTCGCGCATGTGTTATTCAGATCTGGTGGTTTTGTTTTCTTTTGAGTTTTGAGCCTCGCCTATTGGCGTTGTATATTATTGTGCTTGCTGTGGTTGTTTCCGCCTGTTGGCGTTGATGCTAGCTCCCGTTTGGGGATGCTTTTTATTGTTTATGTATATTATACTTGTTGTACCCGTTTGGGGGCCAGTTTTTACAGAGAAGACTCTGCCGAAATTTTTGGGAAAATTGCTGATGCTTTTAAACTTGTTTTCTTCTTCTTCTTCTTCTTCTTCTTCTTCTTCTTCTTCTATGGTTTAGATTTCTGGGCTTCGGCTTACTTAGGTTACGTGGCGCCTTTAGACGCTTCGTAATCTAAGTGCCGGTCACGTTCCGTACTTTCGGGTCGTGACACTTCACTCCGACACGACTTGTACCGCTATTAGGGGACTGACGTTTACCGCCCCCTTAGGCCCGCCATGTGATGTATCAGACGAACAGACCGGACTGTACGGAGAATGTCACATTCAGACTCAGTAGGAGTTCAGATGGGTTTTACCTCGTCAGTCTTCTTATCGGCATCTACCTGGGGACCGTTATGCACAGCTAGTGCCGCTTGCGGTCTGTGGTTAAACCCACTGCCAGCGTAGTGTCGAGTCTTTAGAGTCCCACACAGAGGGCTATTCGCCTCTGGGCAAAACAGAGTAGAGGTCGCATGGTTTTGCGACAGGGTTCATTCTCATCCGCGCACTTGTGCACGTTTGGAGTCCGGACGGATATTGCCAGCGGGCTCTGGTTTGAGCCGGATACTGGTATATGTTTTGGGGTTACTTTTATCTCTCAGTATTCATGTTCCTCGGAACAAGAATGCAGGTGTGTATGCACAGTTGTTTGAGGCGGAAGAAGAGGTTTTTCATTAGGGTTTCGGAACGGGTGCGCATGCACAGTTGACAGTCGTCTTTTTCCAAACCCTAATGAATTAGTGAGATATCAATTAATAATAGTAATTAAATAAAATTATGTTATGGTTGGTTTTGTTGACTTGTTGACCATGGTTGACTTGTTGACCATGGTTGAATGTTTGACCATCATCATTACTTTGCAAGGATGCTCCTTGATTCTAGCTTACATTTCATTTAATGAAGTATGATAGTGGTCATTCCAAAACAACCATCAACTATTCTCATTTGAATTATTATTATTATTTAGATAATTCTTTTTCTTTTTGATATGGTTGCAAAAAGGAAAAGAGAGCTCATTCTATCATATTGATTCTCTCTCCTCACTTCATCTTCTTCTTCCTCTTGTTCAAGGAGAGCAAATCTCATGTGTTGAGAATCATCTCCTTGAAGATATAACACCCCAAAGCACACTCTACTCACTCTAAGGTAGAAGGTCTAGCAAGCCGAATACCTTAGTTCTCTCAAGATCGAGAAAGGAGCCCAAGGATGAAGCCCTCAGGTGGATCTATCTTCGGCAAAGAGGAGACGAGGAGGGGAAGCCATTCAAGCTACTACAAAGAGCAAGAAAGAAGAAGAACAACAAGAAGAGAAGGAGTTCAAGTTGAGGTATAACCACTTTGCCGAGTAGTTAACTCTTCTTTGCAAGTTTGCTAGTTTAGTTTAGCAAAGATCCGGCTTTTACGGTCCATGTTACAAAGTTAAAAAAAAATTTTGTTTTACCGTTTCCGCATCCCCGAAAGTACCGGGAGAGGTAACGTGGACCTAACACGACCATGACCCGACGCTTGACTATGACTCAGTGACCAAGTTAACCGAACCTTCTTAAAACACTGGCTTTTGGATTGTCAGAGTTGCATACCTCATTGCCACTCCTACTTTTACCCTTTTCTCCAGAACACCCTGTATTACTACGAACATCCACTTCCATTGGATAAAACCATCGTATGGTTATATACGAACTCGAAGGAACTTGTTCCAGATTCGAGAATGGTTTTCGGTTCTGGAGAAAATGAATAGGACTATTCAGTTGTCTTTTCCTTTTACCTTCTCTCAGGTTACGAGCGCTCCTTGGATTAGGACAGTACACCTATTACGCTAATTGGATAGTCTTCTTCCAAACCATAGGCAGGTGCCGAATGGTAGGGAATGAAGAAAACCAATTAGCCTAACGATGGTGTACAGAAGGTAATAAGTTAAGACAAATAAAGGGATTAGAAAGAGGGTAAAGTAAACCGCGACTATTATTCACGACCAAACCAAGTATTTCATCGCCACTCCTACTTCACCTTTGTATTTCTCCAGGACACTCCGTATCACTACGAAGATCCACAGTTAATTGGATACTCCATCGTATGGTTATATACGAACTCGAAGGGACTTGTTCCAGTTCGGGGATGGATTCTGGTTCAGGATAAATAGGAATATGGTTTTATTCAGTTGTCTTTTATCTTTACCTTCTCTCGGGTTGCGAGTGCTCCTAGCATTAGGACAGTACACCTATTACGCTTATTGGATAGTCTTCTTCCAAACCATAGGCTGGTGCCGAACGGTAGGAAAGGAAGAAAACCATTTAGCCTAACGATGGTGTACAGAAAGTAATGACTAAAGACATATAAAGGGATTTGGAGAGATGGCAAAGAAATATACGGTTACAGTTGTGAATCTGATAATGGAAGAGGCATTACTAAGAATACCCAGATACCCTTTCGAAACATTTACATGTTTCAGTTTCACTGTGTACTGTTAAAAGAAAACTGATTTCCCAATTAGTCCTTGCTCCAGGGAATGTATTTACCAGGTCTGATTCTCACATCTGTATGGTTTTACAGATGATGAGTGGGAGTAAGTTATTGGGAATTGGGTGATCATTCTCATTATATCGAGATTCATTTTAATTGGTGATATTTGAGGAAATCACCTGGGTTGTTTGCCGGACGGCAAATATTTGGTTTTGAATATCCGTTATAATGCACCAATTTCAAATTGATATATCTGCACGTTTATTTTTATAAAGTGAGATATAAATTTTTGAAATTATGTTTATGACATTTACCTATATCAGTGGATGGTTAGCTAAGGAGCATTAAACAGCGGTGTAATTCTTCTTAACCGTAAGTACAGTTTTCAACCTACAACACACAGGGAATAAGTTATTAGACTCGGGGGACTTATACAGAGTATTGTATGTTGTCCAGTGTCCATGAGGACAGAGGGGTTGGTACTCATACTAAATTCTGTTTACTTGTGACTTCTCTAGTTCTTAGACATGTGTTTCGTAGAAATGCAAGGTCTAAGTTTAAAGAAGTTATAGGTATAAGAATAAAGTAGAGAACCAGGTATTGCAAGTATCAGGATTCTTCAAGATGATTGAAGATGTAGATACTTGTGTATGGTATTCAGTTGATAGTAATAATTAAGAGAACTTACTTCTCTTTCAGTTTACTCATAATTGGAAGCACTCCTAAGTTGAGTAATGCTGATCGGCCTCTTTCCATTTAGTTGACATGCACTGGAGACAGCTGCATGATTGAATCTGGTTCTAATTAAATCAGTGCCTCTGTTTCTATATTGGATATAGAATAGTTCATATCTTAATAATGTTAAGGTATGGGGAGTTGTCCGGCTTATACTCAAAACCAGACTCTGGATAACTCAAGGTACGTTTTTGTAATGGTTGTTTGTGGGTTGACCCGGGCTATGACGAGGGTTGACTTTCTACCATCTGGAAGATCAATAGTGAAATTGTTCTTGACTCGCCACAGTTTTAATAAAAATGGATTTTTTTCATAAAACAGTAGTGGGAGTATGGTAGAACTGGAAGTGATTCCAGAACCGCAAACGATTAATGAAAATTTAATAGGACCTAAAGATTCAATCTGGATTGACATTCCATTGGCCACTCCGCAGATATGGTGGGTAACCTCAGGCACTCGAGAGGTACTTCGGTATGCTCAAAGACGGTGACAAGGAGGTTCTTGTTTACCCAGACTTGCCATTACTATTGTTCCAGACTGTGAGACCCGGCAGGAGGATGAGTATAGCGTCGTTCTAAACTAGCTTTAGAAGTGTACGTGTATATGACTCTGCCAGAGGGTTGTCGTAGTCAGTGGGAGCAGCGGAAGCATAGTAGACAGGTAGCTTATGTCTATTTATGGACTAAAGCAGATATAGCGGAGATAGATCATCTATTTCTGATGTGACAGTCATAGGTTTGGCTTCATCAGAATAGGGGATGGATCTGTTAAGAAGGTAGTAGGGTGTGATGTCCTGGTATTTGGATGACATGCACAGAGTAGGAAGTGAAATTCCTATACTACGATCGGTTATACTTTGGTTGTCACACAGTGGTTTCTCCACATAGGACATGGATATTATATCAGATATTCCGGTTACTAGATCTATGGTTTTAGATCTAGATTTGGGTAGTTTCCCCATCTGGGTACTTAGACAGCATTCTAAAGGTGTTTTAGAATGGACGACTCCTGGCACGGTAGTGTACCTGCAGGTGATGGAGTCACCCTCTCTAAAGGTGTCTTGCATACTAAAGGGGAGAGGGGTGTGCATGATTGGCAGATCACTTGCTTAGGCAATTGAGTCAATCATGATATGTCAAGTACCACACCAGATATTGTTTTTGCACGAGATGCCGTAAGTTGATATTAATCCTATCCTGGAGAGACATTCAGAAGCAGTTTTAGAACATAAATGGATGTTCTAGGGATATGATAACAACCGCCTCTTTTAGGAGACGGTTATCATTCCAGGCTTCCAAGGTGACATGAATGACAGAGTGACTGTCAGAGTTGTAGTTTTCCCTCTGACGAGGGGAAGTGTTTTGGACAGGTGATCCAAGCAGACACTGAGGGAGGCATGACGCAGGATACTGATTAAGTTCAGTTGACGATACAGTCTAAGTTGTTTTAATTTGGAGTTCATTTATGAACTAGGTCCCATCAGATATCCAGACATATTCTAAGACAGGTATTGCTCATTTCGGGAGATGGCTTTCTCCGCGAACATGAGAAAAAGAGAGACATAGAAAGAAACATCAGAGCGGATCCACTCACTGAGGCTATTCCTCGAACGCAATAGTTTCACAAATGGGCTTTGTGAGACTGATTAATAGAGGAGTTGGGTGTTCGGTATTACACGGGCTGTGAGTATGCGACATCGCAATAATTAGCCTTGAGTGCAAGTGGGAGATTGTTGGAATAGTGCCCTCAGAGTCAATTATTGGATCACAGGCACGTGATTGCAATGATTGAGGGGGGACCTTTACCGGTAGGACAGTCTTACTCAAGATGATAGTATGTTATCTGGTTTATCTTTATCATCGTGTACAGCTTTAGGTGACCTTATAGGTCGCTATTACACATTGATAGAGCCCTTAGGATTCTTGCTTGACTACCAGCAGTATGATGGCGATCATATATGTGGGAGCTGGGGCCTATAAGCACATCCTTAAAAGGTCCCTAGTCGTGGGAGTTTCGAGACTGGGCATCGATACTCCATTAGTAGACTAGTGTATACAGTCGAGACCCCGATGAGGGGCGGTGGCCGGTCTCACAAGCCATTGGTGTCAGTTGGTTCACCTAAGATGTATACAGGTGCTCATTGGGTTATGAGTACACCGGACAGGACTCGCCGGGAGCATGCTAGTTGGTATTATACCTGACGTCAGATAGCAGTTCCGTAGTGACATGTGTACAGGTTAGTTCATCGACCTGAGATCGTCATTTGTCTCGTGTGAGTTCCCACTGTGCTTTGATTACTACCCTACCACGGCTCAAAGGAGTCGTGCAAATAGGTTTTAGTTGGGTACAGTCCCGAGCCACATGGAGGCAGTGAGCGGATCGGCAGGGGTTTAGTCTCTCCCGGTATTGGGGGTGAGATCGCCCTGTGTCTAGGAGAGCCATTACACAAAGTCCTTGGCCAAGACAGGGAATTTACTGGTAGGTATTCCAGTAGTATCTCAGGGTGTTCTGGGCTTCACTCTGACACGACTTGTACCGCTTTTGGGGGTCTGACTTTTACCAACCCCCTAGGCCCGCCATACGATGCTCATAGACGAACGGACCGGACTATACGGATATTGTCACTGACAGGCTCAGTAGGGTGTCAGGATGAGTTCGCTCATCGACCTCCCTTTTGGTCAATACCTGGTAGCCCGTTATGTACAGCTAGTACCACTGACGTGCTAGTGGTTAAATCCACAGCCAAATTATTGACGAGTCTTTAGAGTCCCCCACAGACGGTTTTCAAGTTTCGGGCGAAACGTTGTAGAGGCCGTATGATATATGGCAGGGTTCGATCGTATACGTGCAGTAGTGCACGGATCATGATCGGGCGGATCATACTAGTGTGCTTTGGTTTAATCCGGATCCTAGTATTAGATTTGTTGGATTACTTTAGTCTCATCGCATTCGCATTCAGTCGGAATGCGGATGCAGGTATGTATATACAGGTGAGGGGTATCCCTGTGATCCGTCACGAGTTTACTTTAGATGTTGCCGTATCTTTTTATTATTGTAAACATTTGGTTTAATGTTTACAAATGGAAATTATGGGCTAGAAATCATCATTTTGTGCATTTAATGTGACATAGACTTCATTAGTGACTCATGGTCTCTTTTATTGTGCATATGTCACATTATGTGATAGATTTGGGTGTTGAAATGAGAGGATGAGAGAGAAGGGCAGCCATGATAATGTTTGGTCTTGTATTTTTTTGTAGCACACTTCTCACTCTCTCATTTTATCATACAACATAAGAAAAAGAAAAGGCTTCCTCTTCTTCTTCTTCCTCTAGCTCACAACCTCCATTGATGGCTTCATCTTCAACCTCCATCTATGCAATAGATGCAAGAGACAAAGTTGTCACAAACATTCTCTACTTCGCCTTGGACACATCGGCTGGCGAACTTCGTGCCCGAGTTGCTTCGGATGAAGCGGGAGCCCGTAAAAAGACTCATTGATGTGGTGCCCTTCCGACGAGGAGATCGGAGATCGGAGATGCCGTGAGGAGCTTGGGATGGTGGCCAAAGACCGAAGGACACAGATCGATCGTTATTGCTTTCCAACCCTTTCTCTAGTTACTACTTGTAGGTTAATGGTTCGATCCGAATTTAAAGTATACGATAGCGCCGGTTTCTAGTTAAGAAAAAGTTTTCGATTCCGTATTTTGGCCTCAGACAGACGGCTGGGGCGCTACCGTAGACTTACATGGTATCAAAGCCATGCCATTAACCTTTACTAGTTTACTCTAACGTGTTTAGAAGTTCGATCGGACGAAATTTCCAAAAACCGCATTTCCAATTCTGCAGTTTCTATCGAAATTTTTTTGTGCTCTAAAAATTTCTTTGGGTACGTCAGAAAATCGTGCAGGCTTTTCTTAGACTACTGCAAAAAGTTGGTAGCCTGAGCCCGCTGTTGCGCCGTGGAACCGCGGCATGACCCTTGTTTTGGCCGCGGTTCCGCCGCACTACTGTAGCATTAGGGCACCAAAATTTCTACAGTGGTCTCTGAGTGGGAATTGGGGTTTCTGGTATTTTTTGTTTTGGCCCAGATTATTTTGAGTACTGGGTATTGTGCTTGGGGCCCACTTCGGGAAATTTTGTCAATCGAAAATTTTAAACATGTTAGTTCACAATATTTACATTATATCTGCGACCGTGAATGTCGTTTGATCGGTAAATCTTGTCTAATTGCTATAATTCTTTTAGACGGATTTGCGAACGTGACATTCACGTTGATGTTCTGTGTTGTGCTGTGATGATGCGGATTTGTCGTGGTGGATAGCGTGGATGCAACGGTAGTACAGTTTGTTAGTGTAAATGCCCTAGGGGCTATTATTGTATCATACTAGATTGTATATTACTTAATGGAAGCTTGGGATATTCACAGTTGTATATACAGTCTTGCTAAAAATAGTAGTATGCTACTTGGTTTGTGTCTACTTTAATATGTGCATATGTTTCTTGTAACGTATCACTTATACATATTAGTAGAGCCCATAGGATCTTTGCTTGATTACCAGCGTTGTGATGGCAGTCACACTAGTGGGGGCTGGGTAGTCTGTAGGCAACATCCTATACAGGTCCCTGGTCGTTGGATTATCGAGATAGGGCATCGATATTCCGGAGTAGACTAAGTGTGTATGCTTCTCATCCCAGTTTGGGAGATGGTCTGTCCCACAGCCATCAGTACGTCGTACTGAAGATAGTATACAGGTGCTCGTTAGGTTACGGGTACACCGGACAGGACTCACAGGGGAACTCATTGGTTGGTATTATACCCGTCGTCAGTTAACAGTTCCCAGATGACATGAGTACAGCATAGTCCGCAGACTTGACACTGCTACTTCGCCTCAAGTGTGTCCCACTGTTCTTAGATTGCTACCCTACCACGGCTCAAAGGAGTCGTGCAAATAGGTAGCAGTTGGGTGCAGTCCCGAGCACTTGGAGGCAGTAGTGGTTAGATAGGATTCGTCTCTTCCGGTATTGGGAGATGATATCGCGCTGTGTCAGAGAACCATTACGCAAAGTCCCTGGCCAGGGCAAGCGAGATATACTGGTAGGTTCCAGTAGCTTCTCAGGGTGTAATAGGCTTCGCTCCGACACAACTTATACAGCTATTAGGGGACTGACGCTTGCCGCCCCCTAGGCTTGATATGCGATAGTCTTAGACGAATAGACCGGACTGTACGGAGATTGTCACATCAGGCTCAGTGGGAGTTCGGATGATTTTCCTCATCGGCCTTCTTATCGACATCTACCAGGGGACCGTTACGTACAGCTAGTGCCGCTTGCGGTCTGTGGTTAAACCCACTGCCAGCGTAGTGTCGAGTCTTTAGAGTCCCACACAGAGAGTTTCCCTGCTCTAGGCGAAACGATATAGAGGTCGTATGGTTTTACGATAAGGGTTCGGACGCGTACGTGTGTTTACGCACGTACGACTTTTCGGACAGTTTTTACTAGTCGGCTTTGGTTTAAGCCAGATTCTAGTATCGGGTTACTGGATTTATACAGTCTAAAGTTTTTCCGTGTTTTCACGGATTGGAGGGGCGTTCTCGTAATTTGTCGGGAAGCTTCTAGAAGAGTGGTGACTAAGGGGTTAAGGTGGCATTGCATTAAATGAGATTAGTGACTCATTTGTGTGATTCATCCAAGTCATTAATGCATCATAAATGCTTAATGACTCATGGAGATGAATCACTCAAAGATATTTATGAAGCATGGTTGTTATTTCTATTATTTGATTTTTAGATAAATAATAATGCTTCATATATATTATGATAAGATCATTATCTCATTTTCATTCTCATCTTCACCTTCTCTCTCCTCAAGCCCACTCTCTCTTCAAACCCTAACCCTAACCTCTCATGTGTTGAGATCAAGGGTTAGCTAGACTAATACATCCGTAACCTCACTCTATATCCCCTAGGTAGCTTAGATTAACACTTTAAGCAACCTAGTTATCTCAAGTTTGAGATTAAGCTTGGCGTAAGAACTTTCGGGTGGATCGTCTTTGATTCGAGGAGGCCGTTGAGGTGCCGATGTTCCAAGGAGCCTATGAGGAGTGGAGGACAGCGATGAAGACCCGAAGGACATGTAACGTGAGGTATAACTTCGAATCCGAGTAGTTAAACCTCTAGTAGTTAGTTAGCAATGGTTTAGATAACAATTCATGCGCTCAAGTCCGTGTTACGAAGCTTTGATAATCGTTTTTCATATATTCCGCCTCCCCGCAAGTTCGTGGGGTGCGTGACATGGACTTACAGTGGTATCAGAGCCTACTAAACCATTACTAGATTGTTAGCAACTGATTAGAAGTTCGATCGACGGATAACACGAAAACAGAAATCCGAAATCCCTAAGTTTCTGTTAATTTTAAACATGTCTGAAAAATTATTTGATATGCCTTAAAATTCACAGCAGGGAAATATAAGAATACTGGGAAAATATGAGGCCCTAACTCGGCAAGACGGCCGCGGATCCGCGGCAAGAAGGTGCTTTTGGCCGCGGATCCGCCGCCGAGTCAATGCCGAGTTGACTCGGATTTGCCCTGTTATTCATATTTATTGGTGTTTTGGTTTCCTGTATGCTCTGTTTCTACCCAGCTTGCTTCAGTGCAGGTTTGCTTTTGGGGTAGACACGGAATATGGTATTCGATCGATGTTCTAAGATATTTGCTATTTGGGTTTGTATCTGTAATGTTTAATGTGTTCGTAAATCTCCCCTAACTGCTAGTATGTCGGTTGGCAGGGGGTTGCACATTTCTGAAATGTTTACTGTTTGTGTATATGAACTGTGTTGGACTGTTATGATGATTAGCCGGGGTTTGAGATGTGCTTAATATTCATTCATTCAATGTAAATGTAATTTGATGTAATATTCTTTTGCGAGGCACATCCAGGTTGCGGTTGTAGCCACCGTTGTATTATTATTTCTTTTTACTGTTTTTGCTCCTAGGATAGACCCACGATGGGGTACACAAACTACCGGGTACGTTGAAGTGTTTAGTGGCCTACTCACGTTGTTGAGGGAGACCGCTTCACTTCGGGTACTTGGCGGGTAGTTTGCCGTACCCGTAGGGGTCTAGGATGGGGTAATGGCTATTCATCACAACTGTGTAATCCGTCTTTTATTGCAGGCTCAAAGCAAATGCGGATTGCTAGTAAATCCAATAAAGTTCATCTGTGATCTAGAATGCTTGTTATTGCATCTGACGAATGTACAATATCTATATATGATAGCTATTAGACGTCACTTATGTTTTACACCTGCGCTAGCCCAGCCCCCGCTCTGTCGTTAGTTAAGTAACCTAACGGGTGATGACGGGACCCAGTGGCGAATGCGGATGGCATAAGAGGACATGGTATTTTCGTTGTTTTCTATAATGATAGGATAAATGATGGGACGCATTATTATAATGCAAAGAAAATAAACCAAAGTTTAATCGTTGGAACAAATTTAAAAGAAACCGCTTGGTTATTTTTTTTTTAAAAAGGATCAGAATTTTTAATTGCGGAGCTTTAACCACTCCTTTTAAAAAAGTATCAGGTTCCTTCGATTATATCAAGTTCACTACGTTCATGGTTTTACCAAAACCAGTCGTAGCCCTCCGTCATTTCATATGGATAGTCAATAGTATTCAAGCTGTGTTTGTTGGCTAAAGTCAAGACACAGTATTTGGTAGCTATTGAATATTCATATGCAGCATAGATAGATGCGTTGGTTTGGGACAGTCGTACTGCTTTGTTGGCCAAAGTCAAGGGTATGTACGAATGGGTTCAAATTAACCTAGATATTGACGGGTAGAACTTGACATGTGACTTATGATTTGTTGGCCAAAGTCAAGGTCATAAGAGCATGGGACAAAAATCCATATCGGGAATTTCTAAAGAAACTGAAATTTGCAGAGAGAGCATACCATTTTGGAGTTTGATGAATGTTGGTAGGATTCCTTCAACATTATCATACGATGATATTTTGGATCCCGATCCTACTGTGAGTACATGCTACTTATCAGGAGATTCGTCACTTAACGATCAATGCTATAAACCAAGTAGGTGTCGAGAAAAGTGTCAGCAGGGCTACGCCCCCAGAGAAAAGAGGTTATTTAATTAAGGAACTTCGCGAAAGCGTTGGAAAACCTCCCTCGAAGTATCGACACTGGCCTGACTGAACGGTTAAACAAGTATTGTACGGTGAGAATTGTCCTGACTAATTCTTCTTTTATGGTTTGAGGAAGGATTCGAAAAACAGTGGGAGCCATCCTGTTTAGATAAACTTAAAACCAATCTAAACTTGCAACAGCATCATGCTAAAATGTTTTCTTCTCTCTCTCTTAATTGCAGCGACCTTGTGACCACACCTAGGTTATATCTAGATAACAAATTGACTGAATCTGACTTATATGACTGGCAAAGGTCTGTCCAGATGTCCATTGCCTATGACAAACTGGACCACCCTATTACTACTCAAGATCCCGCCGTCCCAGGTCCAGTTTCCACCGTCACAGATATGGATATCCGCCAGACAAGGGAAAAGAATAAAGCGAAAGCCAAATGCCTCGTGTTAGCTTCAGTTGATGGTGTATACCAGAAGCAACACGAGAAGATGGACTTAGTTTCCATCTTTCTCCATAACAAAGATTTATATGGAGAGCAATCTCATGTCACTAGATATGAAACCTCGAACGAATTAATTCAAGCGAGCTTGGCTGACGGGTCATCTGTAGGGGACAACGTCCTTACAATGACTAGCTGTATTGATGAGCTCCAGGACCTGAAGACCGCGTTGGGAAACGAGTCAGATACTGACTTGATTCTACAGTCTCTGCCTCCTACCCTGAAGGAAACCAGGGAAGGAGAAGGAAAGAGAAAGGCAAAAGTTTCGGGACTGGATACAGTAAAAGAGGGACGTTCCTATTGTTACAAGAATGAACATTGGCAGAATGATTGCAGGGCTTTAGAAGCCAGTAACCAGGATACGAAGTATGTTGTGGCTTCAGCCTCAAGTGTGTTTGTTATTGAGAACTGTATGTCAATTAACCCTACTTCCTGGGTATTGGATACCGGGTCAGGAACTCACATCTATAATTCATTACAGGCTCTGAGAAACCGTAGGGTTATCGGGATAGGTGATATGACCCTCACGGTTGCTAACGGAATGAGCATGAACGCTGAATCCGTAGGGGAATATCATCTTGGACTAACAACTGGGCAGATATTGATTCTGCGTAACTGTTTTTATGTACCAGGTACGACTTGTAATATCATATCTGTGCCCTTACTATCTAAGAAAGGATATGATTTTACTTTTACAAGAGATGTGGTTCACATCCACCTAAATCAAGTAATGATTGGGTCAGGTACATTAGAAAACGGAATATACGTATTAAATCAAGCTCAGATTTTCAGTGTCCAGAACACACTTAAAAGAAAGTCTCCGGAAACAAATCAGGCTTTCTTATGGCATTGTAGACTAGGTCACATCAATGAGAGAAGGTTGACTAAGTTACATGGAGAAGGATATTTGAATCCGTTCGAATATCAATCTTATGCTACTTGTGAATCTTGTCTCATGGGAAAGATGACAAAGACTCCGTTTACTGGACACGGAGTAAGAGCAATCGAGCTCTTGGGAATCGTACACAGTGACGTGTGCGGTCCAATGTCTACACAAGCGCGAGGTGGTTATTCCTACTTCATTACTTTTACGGATGATTTCTCTAGGTATGGATATATCTTCTTAATGAAGCATAAATCCGAGGCCTTTGAGAAATTCCAAGAATACAAGAATGAAGTGGAAAAACAAACCGGCAAAAGTATCAAGACACTAAGATCTGATCGAGATGGTGAATACTTAAGTGCCGAGTTCCTGGGTTACTTAAAAGAGAATGGAATTCTCTCTCAGCTTACTCCTCCATACATACCACAACACAACGGTGTATCAGAAAGGAGGAATCGAACCCTATTGGATATGGTTCGTTCCATAATGAGTAAAGCTGAGTTACCACGATCATTCTGGGGATATGCACTAGAATCAGCTGCATATCTTTTGAACCGAGTTCCAACTGTAGGGTTCCTTGGCACACCCATGAGGTTCTACAACTGATCAACCATGCCAAAATCAAATTTTTTCATGTGCCAAAGAACCCTATACTAGATCGTTAACAAGAAGTAAGGCGAAACATGCAAGTAAACAACTTTATTGCTAAGTGAAAGGGACTACAACCTTTGTAGATCCGGTCTTCCACTTCTCTAGCTCCGTGTTGACGTCCCTCCGCTGCGATCATCGGAATCCCGGACTCTAGCGTCGGTTTCATCGGAGAAATGGGCGGGCTAGGTCGTTGACTTCGATGCCGAAGATGATCTACGTCGAGGCGACTCAAACTCAAGCTCCACCTTCACTAGGTCATGGAACTTGTGAAGATAACACACTCTACTACATGGCAAGTGGTAGAGGATGAAGAAATAGGAAGTGGGTTCACTTTAGAATTGGATTTCTCACTTGATTTCATCACTTGGAATTTTCAAGAAAGCTTTTCTTTTCTTCATGAAGAAGAAGATGAAGAAGAAAGAAAAATGAATTATCTTGAAAAATATAAATCAAGTGAATCTTATCATCATGCAACCATGGGTGAGGTAACTAGTGTAGAGACTAAACTAGGGTTTAGGTGAATGATTAGGTAAAGGAAAAAACAAAATGGTAGATAATGCTAAGAAGCTTCATGAAGCTTAAGCAAAAAAACAAAGTTAGCCACCATTTCATTTTTGCCAAAAATGAATAAAGAAAATAAGTAAAGAAAACAAAACCCTAACCATTAACCTAAACATGGTTTAAAGCATACACACACCCAAGTTTGCATGTATCATCAAACATGATACAAACTAGTGCACAAACATATATCATATATACAATATGCACATCAAGTGAGAAAATCCATCTTAAGTGAACAAATACTAGTTAATGTAAAGTAATATATCTAATATATAATTATACATTAAATCATTAAATCAACACTTGATTTAATGATCCGGTCATACTGCATATAACTGACTAATATCAAGTGTATCAATATATCGAATCAACATTTGATTCGGTAACCCGGCTATATCTTATATAACCGTTCAATGATACAAATCGCGAGAATAGAATACAGTATCACATACTGGTATTATTCTCGGTCCCGCACATATCTCATATGCGCTCCTATTTCGTTTCGCTTGAGCCAGGAAACCTCTGTGTAGGACTCTAAACACTCGTCAATACGCCGGCAGTAGGTGATGATCATATCAAACACCCACAAGCCGCAAGCGGTCTGCTAAACGTAACAGCCACCCGGGTATTGAGCGATCAGAAGATCAACGAGCAAGCCCGCTCACACTCCTGTGAATCCAACCAGTAACACTTACCGTACAATCCGGTCTGTTCGTCTGATATGTCGCATATCTCACCTAGGGGTGGTAAACGTCAGACCCCAGTAGCTTGATAAGTCATGCCGATGTAAGGTCCATAACAAGCGTGAGACTACTGATAACTCTTATCAGTAAATCACTGCAACCCTGGCCAGGGATTTTCAGTTATGGCCAGTCGAGCATAGCGCAACATCAATCCCCAATACCGGGAGAGACGAATCCCCTCCTATCGCTCATTGCCTCCATGTGAATCGGGACCGTACCCAAAAACCACCTGTTTGCACGACTCAGTAGAGCCGTGGTAGGGTGGAAATCAAAGTACAGTGGGAGACACACAAGACTCTATGACGATCTCGGGTCAACAGACTAAGCTGTACCGGTGTCACCAGAGAACTGCCATCTGACGTGAGGTATAATACCATCTGGGAGTTCTCTGCGAGTCCGTTCAGTGTACCCAGTCTCCACTGAGCACCCGCATACCATCTCTAATGTCAAACACCAAGGGATATGGGATCATCCATCGCCCATCACATGGGTTGAGAAGATATACGCTAGTCTACTCTGGAATATCGATGCCCCGTCTCGATATTCCCACGACTAGGAACATTGAAGAATGTACTCATGGACTACCCAGGCCCTACTAGTATGATCTACATCACAGTCCTGGAAGTCGAGTACACATCCTAAGGGCTTTATCAACATGTAACAGAGAGACAGAAAGTATACATGTTAAGATAAAGAGTAACTAGATAGCGTACTATCATGTCGAGCAAGAAAGTCCTACCTATATATATCCCAGCATCCACTACAATATACATCCAATATACGGTAATGGCCTCTAAGGCATACATATGACTAACAATCTCCCACTTGCACTAGGGCCATCTGTAGCAGTGGTCGTAGTATCTAATACTCAACCATCCCATATAAGTCTCTCTCTGGGAAAAAGTCTTTGTGAGTGGATCCGCCGTGTTGTCCTCTGAGTCTACTCTCCTAACCTCGATCACCCTGGAGATCAACTATCTCCATGATCAGGTGATGCTGCCTCAGAATATGTCTGGGTCACTGATGGGACCAGGGTTCCTGGGCCAAAGCCACTCCCATTGTCACACAATGGTAGGAACCTAGTTCATCTCATGAACCAATATACACCGAAACTGCCTCTTTGGTAGTATCTTTAATAGCGATGTTACCAGCCTTTATCGTCTAGTTTGCCACGGTATCTAGCTTGGAACTCTTCCAACATACCGTCCCTCCACTGAGGGTAAAGACAATGCCTGCGACTGATATTCAGTCGTCCTTATCACCCTGGAACCTTTCCAGTGATTCTCCCCAGGATCGATTGATACTGTATCACTAAACTTAGTGAGAACCCTAACATCCATTTAGATCTATCTCATAGATCCAAATCCCTGGATTTAGGAGTATCACCTTCATCCTATTGGAGAATCCTTGTGATAAGAGGAGATTGACCGTGCGTAGCATAAGAAATTCTTTTTCCTATCAAGAGTATGTTGTCCACGTACAATACGAGGATGACCACCTTACTCTCTACTACCTTTTTGTATGTACAAGGTTCATCTACCATTTTGATGAAGTCAAACTCTTTGACTACCACATCAAAACAGATGTTCCAACTCCGCGATGCCTTCTTTATTCTGTAAAGCAACTTGCACACGTTTCTGCTGCTCCCACTGTTTACGGAGCCCTCTGGCTGTGTTCTTATAGACGTTCTCTTCTAAATCATTATTTAGAAAAGTAGTCATGGCACCCAACCGCCAGATATCGTAGTCATGGTATGTAGCAATGGCAAGTAGGATCCGGATGGACTTAAGCATAGCCACTGGAAAAGGTTTCATCATTATCCACGCCTGGTCAATGATGAAAACCCTTAACAAGTCTAGCTTTGAAAGTCTCAACCTTTCCATCTACACCAAGTAATCTTCTCAAGATATACTTGCTCCTGATGGGGATTTAATCCTTCAAATATAGCAACTAAAGTCCATACTTTGTTGGTGTACATGGATTCCATCTCAGATCGCTAAGCATCCAGCCATTCTTACAGAGTCCCTACTCTCGATGGCCTGCTCGAAACTAGTTGGGTCATCATGTCATGATGCAATCCTCGCTCCCTCTGTCATCGAGAAACTGAAGTATCTCTCAGGCGGATGAGGAACCCTACCAGATCGGCGGAGAGGCTGAGGTTTGTCGGAATCTATTGAATCCTTTGGTTCTACCAAATCATCTGTTGTAGTTTGTATAGCTGGAACCTTTCCACTTCTACGTTACAGACCTTGCCTCGAGCTTGTCCGGATTTTGCTTTTAGACATAGGCCGGACAACCCCAAATCTTAACTGACTTAAGAGATAGGCTCTTCCCATACCATATCTCATATGGAGTGGTAGGCACCTGATTTGATTTGAACCCTATTCAATAGGTATGCAACTTCTCAAGTGAATAACTCCCAAAAGGAAATAGGCAACTCAGTAGTACTCATCATAGAGCACACCATATCATATAGGGTGTGATTGCTCCGCCCCGATACACCGACGTGCTGTGGTGTATACGGAGGAGTAATGCTGAGAGAGAATCTCATTCTCCTTTAGAATAGTCCAGGAATTCCGTGCTTCAGTATTCTTCTCCTTGATCACATCAAAGGACATAATACTTATACCCGTATTTTGGTTCTCTACTTCTATCTTATATTCTGTGAATATCTCAAAAGCTTCGGTCTTATGTTTCAACAGGAACATATGGCTGAATCTTGAGAGATCATCAGAGAATGTAATGAAGTATAAAGAACCGGTCCTAGCATATGTAGACAGGGGACCTTACATACATCATCATGTATCAGTCCCAAGAGTTTACTAACTCTTTCTCTGTTTCCAATAAACAGAGCTATGGTCATCTAATCTTTGTGACATGACTGGCAAGTTTTACAAGATGTAAATTCAAACTGATTTAAATATGCATCTAAAATGTAACTTAAGCTAGTCGGGTCACATTGATATGACCTAGTCTACAATGCCTCAAGAAGGATCCGTTCATTTCTGAACTCTTCCTCTTGAGTGTGTTCTGTATACTAGGAACTGTAGTTTGATTTAGAACGTCAATGCTTTTAGATAACGTGCCTGAACTGATCAACTTTTGATATAGGAAATGTTCAAAACATTATCCAACAATACAAAATTTTATCATTTCTTTACTAATAAAGAGATTGATATGATTTTGTATGTCAGGTTCGGTATCTAATAACATTTGTTCAGAATCAATGTACTGGTAATACAGGGTGACAGTGACCAACAGACTTGGCTACAATACTTGCACCGTTTTCTGTCTCATGAAACTTATCACCCGTTCTCAGTTCTCTACCTTTCTGTAGCCCATGTAACAGATTACATATGCGTGATCCTGATCCGGTATCTAATACCCAGGACGTAAAGGATACTGAGAAATAGTTCTTTATAATGAACACACCCGAAAGAGATGCATCTCATGCACTTTCTTCGTTTGGGCGGCATTGGATTCCTGGTATTCCCCTATTTCCTACTCTGTCTTATAACAATTATAAGTTGGAGCGGGACCAACGTTCCCCAGCTCAGTATAACAAACGGGTTCGGTCAATACATCCATATTATTATCTTGATTAAGGCATGACATGGTCGCTACCTGGAGAGAGAGAGAAGAAAACACTCTGCGTGCGCTCTTGCAAGATTAGATTGGTTATATATTTTATCTAGTCAGGATGGCTCCCACTGTTTTTATCAAATCTTCCTTCAAACCCTAAAAGGAAAGACTAGCCGGGATTAATTACACTCTACAAGTTCGCCAATCTTTCAGCCAGACCAGTGTTGGTACTTTGAGGGAGGTTCCCCGTGCTTTCGCACGGACTTAATTAAAGTAAACCTCGTTTTCCCAGGGGCGTAACCCTGTTGACACCTTTCTAGACACCTACTTGATCGGCTAATTGCAAAGTGCAAAACTCTCCCAGGAGTAACAATTACTCGCAGTGGGTATCGGGATCCAACTATCATATAGAAGGTATGCGATCTCATTGCAAATTTCAACACTTGAAACTCCCGATAAAGGTTTTTACCCCTAGCACTCATGACCTTAACTATGGTCAACAAATCATAAGCACTAGTCAGGTTCTACCCGTCATTTCGTGATTAATTAGACCCACCCACATGACCCTTAACTAAGGTCAACAAAGTCACGCGACTGTCCTAACTAATCGCATCATATGCAGTGTAGGAAGACATCACTTAGCTACCGTACACTGTGCCTTGACTATGGTCAACAAACACAGCACGAATACTAAGTACTCTACTTCCTAAAATGACGGAGGGTTGCGGATGGTTTTTAAGAAAACCTTTAATGCTTTGAACTTGATCTCGTTGCGGAATCAAATGGTTTTTAAATGGAATGTTTTTTAGGCTTTTCTAGTTTTGCTAAAGGGGTCACTCCCGGTGAAGGGATCGTCGGCCCTTTCCTCGTCGAATGAGGTGCGGGATATATCATATATATCACTGTGCAAAGCAGAAACTATAGAAGCAATCAAAAGACAAACCGAGTGTGTAGCATCTGCCAGTTATTGCTAAGGGGGTCACTCCCGGTGAAGGGATCTCGGCCCTTTTCTCATCGAATAAGGTGCAGGATGTTCTACAAGGAACACCGCGATGCAAAGCAAAAACTGTAGCTACCTGTTTTATTTTTGAAATTCGATTCCACAACATCTTTTAGGTTTATTTTCTTTCATTAATCTCATTAATGAATGTCCCATCATTTAAGTCCACCTAAACATCACAGATAAATATAACGTACGCTTATGCCATCCGCATTCGTCTCGATGTCCCGTCTGCACCGTTAGGTTAGGTAACTAACGGCAGAGCGAGGCAGGGCCAGTGCGGGTGTAAAACATAAGCAGCGTCTATATAATATATCATATATACTATATATCTATCTGAACAAATCACATGATCACATCACAGATAACGCAGCAGAAAATATCATATGAAATATTGGATATAGTAGGACGTCCGTGTTTTATTTTGAGCCTGTATAAAACACGGATTCCACGATCGTGATGAATAGCCAATCCCACACCCCTATACCCCTACGAGAGCGGCAAGCAACCCTACCAATTCTTAGGTTAGGAGACCCGGACTCGACTCCTCAAGATGGTCTCCCACTGGACCCTAGAACCCGGTTACTTGTGCTCCCCTCCTTGGGTCTATCCTAATGCGGAAAAGTAAATAATATACAACAACGGTGACATCTTCCGCAACCTGGAAGTGCCCCAATAAAAGAATATTACATACAAGTTTTTACATGAATGAAAATGAAAAACACTCATCTCACATAAAAAAAACCCGGCTATTCAAACACGACGATCCAATATAACATATCCAGCAACACATAACATCACATGTCATCAACGTAAGTAAACATGCGTATCCCAATTGTCGTTGACATATAGCAATGAAACCGGCGATATCACATATTACACTTACGGTCGCAGAAAAGAAAGTGTAAAACTACAACAGTTGGAATCCGCAACCTCTTTAGACATCGCATGCCTAACCAAATGAATTCCTTAGACATCGCATGCCTAACAATTATAAACCCCACATTTTAGTCTCATTATCGGAAACTCTTTTCAATATCAAGTCGGGCAATTCAACAGGATTCCCGACATTCTGATCGAATGCTCGTCGCAAACTTTAGTAGACGGCCGCACCCCCGATACCGTCGACGAAGTGCACCAAGGCGGAACACCGCTACCGCGAGCACCCGAACGGATGCTTTCGGCGACGGGGTTCTCCTACAGTCACTTGGTCGGGGCTAAGGGGTGTAGCTGTCTGTTAAGTTTATCCGGCGAGTATCCGCGTACGCTACGTGATTGCGACGGACTTTTGATTGCATCAAAATTTCGTGGCAACCGATCAAATGAGACTAAACTGCTATGTTTATAACATCCATATTAGTTATCACATAACTACTTGTGGATTCCAATTATTGTATCACATTCCAGATAAATAGAAAATGTTAAACTTTTCGATCGAACAATCAAACACCCAAGTTTTCCCGAAACAGCTCAACACATGAAATAAGTTTTAAAACATTCACTTCATGCCTCAGTACTAACGGTCCAGCCGTAGAAGGGTTAAGCCAACGCCTCACATGTGGCACGCCGTACTGCCCCAAACCCTAAGGTTCAAAGGGCAGTTCAAGACGGTCACATAATCGAGTTAAGGTTTGTTGTCTTCTAGAAGGTCCATCGCGTTACTTGCACTACTTCGAACGTTCTAAAACTACGGAAAGATCCAACACTTGGAAATTTCCCGACAGGGGAAAAATTGGGTATTTATATCCGGTCGAACTTTTCAACATTTTCTAAAATTATCCGGAAAAACACAGACGAAGTTAAACTTCCCGATCGAAACACCGCGTCCCCAATACAACCCAGAAAACTCAACTCTTGAGTAAATATTAAAAATTCCCAGAAAATACAGCACTTACATAAACAAATTGTTGTGCAAACCACGTGCATTGATTCATCACTTTGGCCGCGGAACCGCCGCGCAAACCAGGGTGGGGCCGCGGTTCCGCGGCGCATCTGTCGAATCAAGGGCACGTGCTGCACAGTAACTCATACAAAACCCTGCTGAATTTTATGGATATTTTTAATCTGGAAAAATCTACTGTTTTCAAAAATGTACAGAGAGGGGTTGCATTTAGGGTTTCGGGGTTCGATCGGGTTTCTAACTTCGTCTACACTTCGCCTAAGGCTCTAGCTAGGCTCTGAAACCACTGTAGGGTTCCTTGGCACACCCATGAGGTTCTACAACTGATCAACCATGCCAAAATCAAATTTTTTCTTGTGCCAAAGAACCCTATACAAGATCGTTAACTAGAAGTAAGGCGAAACATGCAAGTAAACAACTTTATTGCTAAGTGAAAGGGACTACAACCTTTGTAGATCCGGTCCTCCACTTCTCTAGCTCCGTGTTGACGTCCCTCCGCTGCGATCATTGGAATCCCGGACTCTAGCGTACGTTTCATCGGAGAAATGGGCGAGCTAGGTCGTTGACTTCGATGCCGAAGATGATCTACGTCGAGGCGACTCAAACTCAAGCTCCACCTTCACTAGGTCATGGAACTTGTGAAGATAACACACTCTACTACATGGAAAGTGGTAGAGGATGAAGAAATAGGAAGTGGGTTCACTTTAGAATTGGATTTCTCACTTGATTTCATCACTTGGAATTTTCAAGAAAGCTTTTCTTTTCTTCATGAAGAAGAAGATGAAGAAGAAAGAAAAATGAATTATCTTGAAAATTTTAAATCAAGTGAATCTTATCATCATGCAACCATGGGTGAGGTAACTAGTGTAGAGACGAAACTAGGGTTTAGGTGAATGATTAGGTAAAGGAAAAAACAAAATGGTAGATAATGCTAAGAAGCTTCATGAAGCTTAAGCAAAAAAACAAAGTTAGCCACCATTTCATATTTGCTAAAAATGAATAAAGAAAATAAGTAAAGAAAACAAAACCCTAACCATTAACCTAAACATGGTTTAAAGCATACACACACCCAAGTTTGCATGTATCATCAAACATGATACAAACTAGTGCACAAACATATATCATATATACAATATGCACATCAAGTGAGAAAATCCATCTTAAGTGAACAAATACTAGTTAATGTAAAGTAATATATCTAATATATAATTATACATTAAATCATTAAATCAACACTTGATTTAATGATCCGGTCATACTGCATATAACCGACTAATATCAAGTGTATCAATATATCGAATCAACATTTGATTCGGTAACCCGGCTATATCTTATATAACCGTCCAATGATACAAATCGCGAGAATAGAATACATTATCACATACTGGTATTATTTTCGGTCCCGCACATAACTCATATGCGCTCCTATTTCGTTTCGCTTGAGCCAGGAAACCTCTGTGTAGGACTCTAAACACTCATCAATACGCCGGCAGTAGGTGATGATCATATCAAACACCCACAAGCCGCAAGCGGTCTGCTAAACGTAACGGCCACCCGGGTATTGAGCGATCAGAAGATCAACGAGCAAGCCCGCTCACGCTCCTGTGAATCCAACCAGTAACACTTACCGTACAGTCCGGTCTGTTCGTCTGATATGTCGCATATCTCGCCTAGGGTGGTAAACGTCAGACCCCAGTAGCTTGATAAGTCATGCCGATGTAAGGTCCATAACAAGCGTGAGACTACTGATAACTCTTACCAGTAAATCATTGCAACCCTGGCCAGGGATTTTGAGTTATGGCCAGTCGAGCATAGCGCAACATCAACCCCCAATACCGGGAGAGACGAATCCCCTCCTATCGCTCATTGCCTCCATATGAATCGGGACTGTACCCAAAAACCACCTGTTTGCACGCCTCAGTAGAGCCGTGGTAGGGTGGAAATCAAAGCATAGTGGGAGACACACAAGACTCTATGACGATCTCGGGTCAACAGATTAAGCTGTACCGGTGTCACCAGAGAACTGCCATCTGACGTGGGGTATAATACCATCTGGGAGTTCTCTGTGAGTCTGTTCAGTGTACCCAGTCTCCACTGAGCACCCGCATACCATCTCTGATGTCAAACACCAATGAATATGGGATCATCCATCGCCCATCACATGGGTCGAGAAGATATACGCTAGTCTACTCTGGAATATCGATGCCCCGTCTCGATATTCCCACGACTAGGAACATTGAAGGATGTACTCATGGACTACCCAGGCCCCACTAGTATGATCTACATCACAGTCCTGGAAGTCGAGTACACATCCTAAGGGCTTTATCAACATGTAACAGAGAGACAGAAAGTATACATGTTAAGATAAAGAGTAACTAGATAGCGTACTATCATGTCGAGCAAGAAAGTCCTACCTATATTGTCCCAGCATCCACTACAATATACATCCAATGTACAGTAATGGCCTCTAGGGCATACATATAACTAACACCAACCAAGACTGTGCCTACCACACCATATCAGATGTGGAGTGGGAAGAAACCTTGTCTTAAGTATCTTAAGACATGGAGATGTCCAGCTTTTGTAAAGAAGCAGCATGCGGACAAGCTCGAGGCACGCTCAGTAAAATGCCAATTTGTGGGATATCCAAAGAACTCCAAGGGATATTATTTCTATTACGCAGAGGAACAAAAGTTCTTTGTTTCTCTTCATGCCTGCTTCTTGGAAACTGAGTTTTTAGAAATTCAGAAGAGTGGGGACGCAATAGAACTGGAAGAAATTCCAGAACCACAAGCTATTACTGAAACCTTGGTAGAACAAGAAGGTTCAGGAGAACTAAACATCCCGACGCCACTCCGCAGAAGTAGTAGGCAATCTCATCTGCCCGAGAGATACTACGGTTTTCTCATAGACGGGGATAGAGAGGATTGCACTATTGACTATGATGAGCCTACTAGCTTCCAGCAAGCCATTCAGAGCGGTGACTCAGTAAAATGGCTGGATGCAATGCGGACCGAAATGGAGTCCATGTACACTAACAAAGTATGGACTTTGGACATTGCTCCAAATGGGGTAAAACCCGTAGGATGCAAATGGATCTTCAAAAAGAAGATTGGTGTAAATAGACAGGTTGAAACCTATAAGGCTAGACTTGTTGCAAAGGGTTTCCGTCAAAGACCTGGTTTGGACTATGACGAAACCTTTTCTCCAGTGGCTATGCTTAAATCTATTTGGGTCCTTCTTGCTATTGCTGCCTTCCACGATTATGAGATCTGGCAGATGGACGTAAAGACGGCTTTTCTAAATGGTAATTTGGAAGAAAGCATCTATATGGATCAGCCAAAGGGATTCATTCAGAGTGATAGCAGCAGTAAAGTATGCAAGTTTCTTAAGTCCATTTATGGACTAAAGAAGGCATCGCGGAGTTGGAACACCTGTTTTGATGATGCTGTCAAAGAATTCGACTTTATCAAAAATCCAGATGAACCATGCATATACAGTAAGATTGTAGGGAGAGCTGTAGTATTCCTCGTCTTGTAAGTGGATGACATTCTCCTAATAGGAAATGATATTCCTATGTTACAGTCAGTCAAAAGATTCTTGTCACATAAATTCTCTATGAAAGACCTGGGTGATGCCACCTACATTCTGGGAATCCGGATCTATCGTGATAGATCAAAGAGGATGCTGGGACTTTCGCAGTCCAGGTACATAGACACCATAGTGAAGAGATTCAGTATGGATGATTCTAAGCGCGGTAACCTACCGGCTTGTCACGGAATCACCCTCTCCAAAGAGATGTCTCCCAAGACTGATTTGGAAAGGGATCGCATGTCGATTATACCCTACGCTTCTGCGGTAGGCTCTATAATGTATGCGATGTTATGTACCAGACCAGATGTGGCATACGCATTGAGCGTAGTAAGCCGGTATCAAGCAAACCCAAGGGAGAAGCACTGGATAGCAGTGAAGAACATTCTCAAGTACCTGAGGAGGACTAAGGAGATGTTCTTGGTGTATGGCATAAAAGACTTCCAGATGGAGGCCTTTGCCGACTCAGGCTTCCAGAGTGACAAAGATGACTCCAAGTCCATGTCGGGATATGTCTTTACCCTCAATGGAGGGGCGGTCTATTGGAAGAGTTCCAAGCAGGAGACCGTTGCTGACTCAACAATGGAAGCGGAGTACATAGCTGCTTGCGATGCCGCAAAAGAAGCTGTCTGGATAAAGAAGTTCCTCACAGAACTTCAGGTGGTTCCTTCCAGTGTTGGTCCAATACCTATGTATTGTGACAACAACGGCGCTATAGCTTTAGCGAAGGAACCCAGGTCCTATCAGAAATCCAGACACATCTTAAGGCGGTATCACCTGATCAGGGAGATCGTAGATCGCCGGGAGATCGAGGTGAAAAGAGTAGAGACGGAGAATAACATTGCTGATCTATTCACAAAGGCCCTTCCTCAGATGCAATTCGAGAGGCTATTCGAGATAATAGGTCTACGATATGCCAGCTCATGGCCCTAGTGCAAGTGGGAGATTGTTAGTGTATATGCCCTAGGGGCCATTACTGTATCATACTAGATTGTATATTACTTAATGGAAGCTTGGGATATTCACAGTTGTATATACAGTCTTGCTAAAAATAGTAGTATGCTACTTGGTTTGTATCTACTTTAATATGTGCATATGTTTCTTGTAACGTATCACTTATACATATTAGTAGAGCCCATAGGATCTTTGCTTGATTACCAGCGTTGTGATGGCAGTCACACTAGTGGGGGCTGGGTAATCTGTAGGCAACATCCTATACAGGTCCCTGGTCGTTGGATTATCGAGATAGGGCATCGATATTCCGGAGTAGACTAAGTGTGTACGCTTCTCATCCCAGTTGGGGAGATGGTCTGTCCCACAGCCATCAGTACGTCGTACTGGAGATAGTATACAGGTGCTCGTTAGGTTACGGGTACACCGGACAGGACTCGCAGGGGAACTGATTGGTTGGTATTATACCCGTCGTCAGTTAACAGTTCCCAGATGACATGAGTACAGCATAGTCCGCAGACATGACACTGCTACTTCGCCTCGAGTGTGTCCCACTGTTCTTAGATTGCTACCCTACCACGGCTCAAAGGAGTCGTGCAAACAGGTAGCAGTTGGGTGCAGTCCCGAGCACTTGGAGGCAGTAGTGGTTAGATAGGATTCGTCTCTCCCGGTATTGAAAGATGATATCGCGCTGTGTCAAAGAGCCATTACGCAAAGTCCCTGGCCAGGGCAAGCGAGATATACTGGTAGGTTCCAGTAGCTTTTCAGGGTGTAATGGGCTTCGCTCCGACACGACTTATACAGCTATTAGGGACTGACGCTTGCCGCCCCCTAGGATTGATATGCGATAGTCTTAGACGAACAGACCGGACTGTACGGAGATTGTCACATCAGGCTCAGTGGGAGTTCGGATGATTTTCCTCATCGGCCTTCTTATCGACATCTACCTGGGGACCGTTACGTACAGCTAGTGCCGCTTGCGGTCTGTGGTTAAACCCACTGCCAGCGTAGTGTCGAGTCTTTAGAGTCCCACACAGAGAGTTTCCCTGCTCCAGGCGAAACGATATAGAGGTCGTATAGTTTTACGACAAGGGTTCGGACGCGTACGTATGTTTACGCATGTACGACTTTTCGGACAGTTTTTACTAGTCGGCTTTGGTTTAAGCCAGATTCTAGTATCGGGTTACTGGATTTATACAGTCTAAAGTTTTTCCGTGTTTTCACGGATTGGAGGGGCGTTCTCGTAATTTGTCGGGAAGCTTCTAGAAGAGTGGTGACTAAGGGGTTAAGGTGGCATTGCATTAAATGAGATTAGTGACTCATTTGTGTGATTCATCCAAGTCATTAATGCATCATAAATGCTTAATGACTCATGGAGATGAATCACTCAAAGATATTTATGAAGCATGGTTGTTATTTCTATTATTTGATTTTTGGATAAATAATAATGCTTCATATATATTATGATAAGATCATTATCTCATTTTCATTCTCATCTTCACCTTTTCTCTCCTCAAGCTCACTCTCTCTTCAAACCCTAACCCTAACCTCTCATGTGTTGAGATCAAGGGTTAGCTAGACTAATACATCCATAACCTCACTCTATATCCCCTAGGTAGCTTAGATTAACACTTTAAGCAACCTAGTTATCTCAAGTTTGAGATTAAGCTTGGCGTAGGAACTTTCGGGTGGATCGTCTTTGATTTGGGGAGGCCGTTGAGGTGTCGATGTTCCAAGGAGCCTACGAGAAGTGTAGGACAGTGATGAAGACCCGAAAGACATGTAACGTGAGGTATAACTTTGAATCCGAGTAGTTAAACCTCTAGTAGTTAGTTAGCAATGGTTTAGATAACGATTCATGCGCTCAAGTCCGTGTTACGAAGCTTTGATAATCGTTTTTCATATATTCCGCCTCCCCGCAAGTTCGTGGGGTACGTGACATGGACTTACAAGTTTGGTTGTATTTGTACATTTGATATTGCGGGACGAGCATCCGACATGTGGACTGCCGTCACTGCCTGTTTGTATATTATTCTTTTGGGGCACGACCGGGCTGATGTCGATGTACCCGTTGTATATATTTTACTTTCTATATTAAGATTACCCCGCGGAGGGATGTACGGATAGCCGGGTTCTAGAGAGCAACGAGCCCGCATCTCATGGCTTTGAGACGGAGGGGGCTTCACTCTAGAATTGGCGGGCTATTCGCCGCACTCGTAGGGGGTACAGGTTGACCCAAGGAGGGGTGCTCAAGTTACCGGATTCCGTGAAGTGCTGAGTAGTCCATTCATGTTGTTGAAGGTGGTGCCTCGCTTCAGGTTTTGGCGGGTAACTTGCCGTGCCGTAGGGGTCTAGGATTTTATTGCACAGGCTATCCACACGACCAAAGGAACGTCGGGTTTTAGTAGCGGCTCTATGAAACCCGGGGATCCCAGATTATCTGTATTGTTCTGTGATGCTTATTACATTTCTGTGATGTTGCATTTTATCACGCCTTGAGCGATTATTATATATTGATATATATACTAGTAGATGTTGTATATGTTTTACACCCGCACTAGTCCAGTCCCCGCTCTGTCGTTAGTTAAGTAACCTAACGGGTGATGACGGGACCCAGTGGCGAATGCGGATGGCATATACGTACATCATATTTTCGTTCTTTTGTGGTGTGATTAATTGATGGGACTGCATTGATTCGGATCAATGCAAGCTAAACAAACCTATTCTGATGTTGTTGGAACATTTTTCAAAAAAAGCTGTTATTGCAAGAACGTTCTCTTTTGTTTTGCACAGTGGTATTCGGTTATGAATATCCAGCACCTCAGTCGACGAGGCAAGGGCCGAAATCCCTTCACAGGGAGTGACCCCTTGGACAGAGGTTTACGTCAGGGTAATAACTTCACTATAGCCGATTACTTTTTGTTTTGCATCGTGGTATTCAGTTGGAATATCCTGCACCTCATTCTACGGGGAAAGAGCCGAGATCCCTGCACCGGGAGTGACCTCTTTAGCAAAGGTTTTCGCCACTATATTTTTATAAAAAGCTATGCAGTTCCTTCAATGATATCAAGTTCATTACGTTAAATGTTTTTCGCCAAAAACCAGCCGTAGCCCTCCGTCATTTCTTACGGGTATTACTTAGTATTCGTGCTGCGTTTGTTGACCTAGTCAAGACGTAGTGTTCGGTAGCTAAGTGGTGCTTGTTTGTTGCATAAATGGGATTGGTTAGGACAGTCGTGCGGCCTTATTGACCTAGTCAAGGGCACGTACGGGAGGGTTTAATGCAATCCAGAATAATGACGGGTTGAACTTGACTAGCGGTTTATGGTTTGTTGACCTAGTCAAGGTCATAAGCCGCTTGGGATAAAAATCACCTCGGGAGTTTCTAAAGAAACTGAAACTTGCCAGATATGCGCATACCTTCTGGAGTGTGATAACGTGAGTGGATTCCATCACGTTATCATGCGATGATAGTTGGATCCCGATTCCCACTGATGAGGTTGTTTACTTCTCGGGTGATCCCGACTAATTTTTCTTTCAGGTTTGGAGAAGAATTTGACGATACAGTGGGAGGTTTCCTGATTAGATAAATTGATAACCATTCTGATCTATGTTAGAGTGCACACTGAGTGTTTCTTTTCTCTCTCTCTTTGGCAGCGACCATGACCCGACCCTTGACTATGACTCAGTGACCAAATTAACCGAACCTTCTTAAAACACTGGCTTTTGGATTGTCAGAGTTTCATACCTCATTGCCACTCCTACTTTTACCCTTTTCTCTAGAATACCCCGTATTACTATGAACATCCACTTCCATTGGATAAAACCATCGTATGGTTATATAAAAACTCGAAGGAACTTGTTCCAGATTCGAGAATGGTTTCCGGTTCTGGAGAAAATGAATAGGACTATTCAGTTGTCTTTTCCTTTTACCTTCTCTCAGGTTACGAGCGCTCCTTGGATTAGGACAGTACACCTATTACGCTAATTGGATAGTCTTCTTCCAAACCATAGGCAGGTGCCGAACGGTAGGGAATGAAGAAAACCAATTAGCCTAACGATGGTGTACAGAAGGTAATAAGTTAAGACAAATAAAGGGATTAGAAAGAGGGCAAAGTAAACCGCGACTACTATTCACGACCAAACCAAGTATTTCATCGCCACTCCTATTTCACGTTTGTATTTCTCCAGGACACTCCGTATCACTACGAAGATCCACAGTTAATTGAATACTCCATCGTATGTGTTAGTGTTTATGCCCTAGAGGCCATTACTGTATCATACTAGTTTGTATATTACTTGATGGAAGCTTGGGATATTCACAGTTGTATTGACAGTCTTGCTAAAAATGTTAGTATGCTACTTGGTTTGTGTCTACTTTAATATGTGCATATGTTTCTTGTAACGTATCGCTTAGACATATTAATAGAGCCCTTAGGATCTTTGCTTGATTACCAGCGTTGTGATGGCAGTCACACTAGTGGGGGCTGGGTAGTCTATAAGCAACATCCTATACAGGTCCCTAGTCGTAGGATTATCGAGACAGGGCATCGATACTCCGGAGTAGACTAGTGTGTACGCTTCTCATCCCAGTTGGGGAGATGGTCTGTCCCACAGCCATCAGTACGTCGTACTGGAGATGGTATACAGATGCTCGTTGGGTTGCGGGTACACTGGACAGGACTCGCAGGGAACTATTGGTTGGTATTATACCCGTCGTCAGTTAACAGTTCCCAGGTGACATGAGTACAGCATAGTCCGCAGACTTGACACTGCTACTTCGCCTCGAGTGTGTCCCACTGTTCTTAGATTGCTACCCTACCACGGCTCAAAGGAGTCGTGCAAACAGGTACCAGTTGGGTGCAGACCCGAGCACTTGGAGGCAATGGCGGTTAGACAGGATTCGTCTCTCCCAATATTCGGGGTTGATATCGTGCTGTGTCAGAGAGTCATTACGCAAAGTCCCTGGCCAGGGCAAGTGAGATTTACTGGTAGGTTCCAGTAGTTTCTCAAGGTGTAATGGGCTACGCTCCGACACGACTTATACCGCTATTAGGGGACTGACGCTTGCCGCCCCCCTAGGCCCGATATACGATAGTCTTAGACGAACAGACCGGACTGTACGAAGATTGTCACATCAGGCTCAGTAGGAGTTCGGATGGGTTTTCTCATTGGCCTTCTTATCGACATCTACCTGGGGACCGTTACGTACAGCTAGTGCCGCTTGCGGTCTGTGGTTAAACCCACTGCCAGCGTAGTGTCGAGTCTTTAGAGTCCCACACAGAGAGTTTCCCTGCTTCGGGCGAAATGATATAGAGGTCGTATGGTTTTACGACAGGGTTCGGACGCATACGTGTTTTTACGCACGTACGATGTTCGGACAGTTTTTACTAGTCGGCTTTGGTTTAAGCCAGATTCTAGTATCGGATTATTGGATTTATACAGTCTAAAGTTTTTCCGTGTTTTCACGGATAGGAGGGGCGTTCTCGTAATTTGTCGGAAAGCTTCTAGAAGGATGATGACTTGGAGGGTAAGGTGGCATTTGCATTTATTGGATTAATGAGTCATGAGAGTGAATCATCCATGGAGTTAATGTTGCATTAATGTTTTAGATGACTCATGAGATGAATCACTCTATGAAATAATGAAGCATGATGACACATATTTATTTGTTATTCATTTTAATAAAATCATATGCTTCATATATTCAAATGATATCATTCATCCAAAAGGATTCTCACTCTCACCTTCTCTCTCCTCAAGCTCTCTCTCTTCAAACCCTAACCCTAACCTCTCATGTGTTGAGATCAAGGGTTAGCTAGACTAATACATCCATAATCCAACTCTATATCACCTAGGTTGCTTAGATTAGCACTTTGAGAAACCTAGTTACCTCAAGTTAGAGGTCAAGCTTGGAGTAGGAGCTCTCGGGTGGATCGTCTTTGACTCGAGGAGGCCATTGAGGTGACAACGTTCCAAAGAGCCTACGAGGAGTGGAGGACAGCGATGAAGACCCGAAGGACAAGTAACGTGAGGTATAACTTCGAATCCGAGTAGTTAAACCTCTCGTAGTTTGGTAGTAATGGTTTAGACACGATCCGTGTGCTCAAGTCCGTGTTACGAAGCTTTGATAATCGTTTTTCATATATTCCGCCTCCCCGCAAGCTCGTGGGGTGCGTGACATGGACTTACAGCGGTATCAAACCCAACTAAACCTTTACTAGCTTGTTAACAACTAATTAGAACTTCGATCGTCGGAAAAACGCGAAAACAACACCCCGAAACCCTATCAGTTTCTGTTAATTTTAAAAGTGTCGAAACAAAATATTTGATATGCCTTAAAATTCACAGCAGGGTATTATAAGAATTCTGGGAAAATATGAGAACACAACTCGGCAAGACGACCGCGGAACCGCGGCCAAATGGTGCTTTTGGCCGCGGATCCGCCGCCGAGTCAACCCCGAGTTGACTCGGATTTGCGCAGTAATTCATATTTTAAAGTGTTTTGTTTTCCAGCATATTCTGTTTCTTCCCAGGTTACTTCTGTGCTGGCTTGCATTTAGGGTAGACACGGAAAAAGGTTGTCGATCGATGTTCTAAGTTATTTGCTAATCGGGTTTTTATCTGTAATGTTTAATGTGTTCGTAAACCTCCCCTAACTGCTAGTATGTCGGTTGGCAGGGGGTTGCACATTTCAGTAATGTTTACTGTTTGTGTATATGAACTTGATTGGATCGTTGTGATGATTAGCCGGGGTTTGAGATGGGTTTTATATTCATTCATTCGATGTAAATTGTAATATGATGTAATATTCTTTTGCGGGGCACATCCAGGTTGCGGTTGTAGCCACCGTTGTATTATTTCATTTACTGTTTTTTGCTCCTAGGATAGACCCAAGGTGGGGTACACAAACTACCGGGTACGTTGAAGTGTTTAGTGGCCTACTCACGTTGTTGAGGGAGACCGCTTCACTTCGGGTACTTGGCGGGTAGTTTGCCGTACCCGTAGGGGTCTAGGGTGGGGTAATGGCTATTCATCACAACTGTATAATCCGTCTTTTGTCGCAGGCTCAAAGCAAACGCGGATTTCTTGTATATCCAATAATGTTCATCAGTGATCTGGAATGCCTATTATTGCGTCTGACGAATGTACAATATCTATATATGATAGCTATTTAGACGTCACCTATGTTTTACACCCGTGCTAGCCCAGCCCCGCTCTGTCGTTAGTTAGGTAACCTAACGGGTGATGACGGGACCCGGTGGCGAATGCGGATGGCATAAGAGGACGTTGTATTTTCGTTGTTTTCTGCAATGATAGGTTATATGATAGAAGGCATTATTTTAATGCAAAGAAAATAAACCAAAGTTGAATCGTTGGAACAAATTTAAAAGAAACCACTCGGTTATTTTAAAAGAGCAGAATTTTTTAATTGCGGAGCTTTAACCACTCCTTTTAAAAAGCTATCAGGTTCCTTCGATTATATCAAGTTCACTATGTTCACGGTTTCGCCAAAACCAGTAGTAGCCCTCCATCATTTCTTATGAATGGTCAATAGTATTCAAGCTATGTTTGTTTGGCCCTTAGTCAAGACATAGTGATTGGTAGCTGCTGGGGTATTCATTTGTTGCATAGATAGATGAGTTGGTTTGGGACAGTCGTATTACTTTGTTTGGCCCTTAGTCAAGAGTATATACGGGTGGGTTCAAATTAACAAGATAATGATGGGTAGAACTTGACATGTGACTTATGATTTGTTGGCTCTTAGTCAAGGTCATAAGAACATGGGGCAAAAATCCACATCGGGAGTTTCTAAAGAAACTGAAACTTGCTAGTGTTGCATACCATTTGGAGTTTGATGAATGTTGGTAAGATTCCTTCAACATTATCATACGATGATATTTGGATCTCGATCCTACTGTGAGTATATGCTACTTATTAGGAGATTCGTCACTTAACGATCAATGCTATAAATCAAGTAGGTGTCGAGAAAGGTGTCAGCGGGGCTACGCCCCCAGAGAAAAGAGGTTATTTAATTAAGGAACTTCGCGAAAGCGTTGGAAAACCTCCCTCGAAGTACCGACACTGGCCTGGCTGAACGGTTTAGCAAGTATTGTACAGTGAGAATAGTCCTGGCTAATTCTTCTTTTATGGTTTGAGGAAGGATTCGAGAAACAGTGGGAGCCATCCAGTTTAGATAAACTAAAAACCAATCTAAACTTGCAAGAGCATCATGCTAAAGTGTTTTCTTCTCTCTCTCTCTCTCATTGCAGCGACCTTGTGACCATGACTAGGTTACATCTAGATAACAAGTTGACTAAATCTGACTTATATAACTGGCAAAGGTCTGTCCAGATGTCCATTTCCTATGACAAGCTGGACCACCCTATTACTACTCAAGATCCCGCCGTCCCAGGTCCAGTTTCCACCGTCGCGGATATGGATATCCATCAGACAAGGGAAAAGGATAAAGCGAAAGCCAAGTGCCTCGTGTTGGCTTCAGTTGATGGTGTGTACCAGAAGCAGCACGAGAAGATGGACTCAGTTTCCATCTTTCTCCATAACAAAGATTTATATGGAGAGCAATCTCATATCGCAAGATATGAGACCTCGAACGAATTAATTCAAGCAAAGTTGGCTATCGGGTCATCTGTAGGGGACGACGTCCTTACAATGACTAGCTATATTGATGAGCTCAAGGACCTGGAGACCACGTTGGGAAACAGGTCATACGCTGACTTATTCCAACAGTCCCTACCCTCTACTTACACCCTGAAAGAAACCAGGGAGACACAAGCTCTGCTTAATGGGGGACCTTCTTCTTCTACATCCAGGGCGAAAGCAAAGGGTGAAAAGAAGAAGACTTCTACAAAGCCGATATACGGTGTCAGTAAAGTAGGAGGAAAGGGAAGAGCAAAAGTTTCGGGACTTGGTATAGCTAAGGAGGGATGTTCCTATTGTTATGAGAACGGGCATTGGCAGAAGGATTGCAGGGCTTTGGAAACCAGTAGCCAGGATACGAAGCATGTTGTGGCTTCGGCCTCAAGTGTGTTTGTAATTGAGAACTGTTTGTCAATTAATTCTACTTCCTGGGTTCTAGATACCGAAGCAGGATCTCATATCTGTAATTCATTACAAGCTTTGATAAACCGTAGAGTTATAAGGGAGGTGATTTGTCTCTCAGAGTTGCAAACGGAATGAGCGTGGACGCTGAATCCGTGGGAGAATATCGCCTAGGTTTGACAAGTGGGCAGATATTGATTCTCCGTAACTGTTTGTATGTACCTAGTTTGACTTGTAATATCATATCAGTGTCCTCACTTTCGAGAGAGGGATATAATTTTACATTCGTAAGCGATGTAGTTCACATCCACCTAAATCAAGTTCTGATTGGGTCCGGTACATTAGATGACGGTATATACGTATTGAGTCAAGCTCAGGTTTTCAATGTCCAGAACACACTTAAAAGAAAGTCTCCAGAAATAAATCAGGCTTTCTTATGGCATTGTAGACTAGGTCACATCAATGAAACACGGTTGAAAAAGTTACATAGAGAAGGATATTTGAATCCGTTCGAATATCAATCTTATGCTACTTGTGAATCACGTCTCATGGGAAAGATGACAAAGACTCCGTTTACTGGACACGGAGTAAGAGCGAGCGAGCTCTTGGGACTCGTACACAGTGACGTGTGCGGTCCAATATCTATACATGCGTGAGGTGGTTATTCCTACTTCATTACTTTTACGGATGATTTCTCTAGGTATGGACATATCTTCTTGATGAAGCATAAATCCGAGACCTTTGAGAAATTCCGGGAATACAAGAGTGAAGTGGAAAACCAAACAGGCAAAAGTATCAAGACACTGAGATCTGATCGAGGTGGTGAATACTTAAGTGTCGAGTTCCTGGGTTACTTAAAAGAGAATGGAATTCTCTCTCAGCTTACTCCTCCATACACACCACAACACAACGGTGTATCGGAAAGGAGGAATCGAACCCTATTGGATATGGTTCGTTCCATGATGAGTAAGGCTGAGTTACCGCGATCTTTCTGGGGTTATGCACTAGAATCAGCTGCATATCTTTTGAACCAGGTTCCAACCAAGACTGTGCCTACCACACCATATCAGATGTGGAGTGGGAAGAAACCCTGTCTTAAACATTTTAGGACATGGGGATGTCCAGCTTTTGTAAAAAAGCAGCATGCGGACAAGCTCGAGGCACGCTCAGTACAGTGTAAGTTTGTGGGATATCCAAAGAACTGCAAGGGATATTATTTCTATTACGCAGAGGAACAAAAAGTTTTTGTTTCTCGTCATGCCCACTTCTTAGAAACTGAATTTTTAGAAAATCAGAAGAGTGGGAGCGCAGTAGAACTGGAAGAAATTCCAGAACCACAAGCTATTACTGCAAGTTTGGTAGAACCAGAAGTTTCAGAAGAAAGGGACGTACCAGCGCCTATCCGCAGAAGTAGTAGGCAGTCTCATACGCCCGAGAGATACTACGGTTTTCTCATAGACGGGGATCGAGAAGATTGCATCATTGATAATGATGACCCTACTAGCTTCGAGCAAGTCATTCAGAGCGGCGACTCGGTAAAATGGCTGGATGCAATGCGAACCGAAATGGAGTCCATGTACACTGATAAAGTATGGACTTTGGACATTGCTCCAGATAGGGTAAAACCCGTAGGATGCAAGTGGATCTTCAGAAAGAAGATTGGTGTAGATGGACAGGTTGAAACCTATAAGGCTAGACTTGTTGCAAAGGGTTTCCGTCAAAGACCTGGTTTGGACTATGACGAAACCTTTTCTCCAGTGTCTATGCTTAAATCCATTCAGGTCCTTCTTGCCATTGCTGCTTTCCACGATTATGAGATCTGGCAGATGGACGTAAAGACGGCTTTTCTAAATGGTAATTTGGAAGAGTGTGTCTATATGGATCAGCCAGAGAGATTCATTCAGAGTGGGAGCAGTGGTAAAGTGTGCAAGTTGCTTAAGTCCATTTATGGACTAAAGCAGGTATCGCGGAGTTGGAACATCTGTTTTGATGATACTGTCAAAGAATTCGACTTTATCAAAAATCCAGATGAACCATGCATATACAGTAAGATTGTAGGGAGAGTTGTAGTATTCCTCGTCTTGTACGTGGATGACATTCTCCTAATAGGAAATGATATTCCTATGCTACAGTCAGTCAAAAGATTCTTGTCACAGAAGTTCTCCATGAAGGACCTGGGTGATGCCACCTACATTCTGGGGATCCAGATCTATCGTGATAGATCAAAGAGGATGTTGGGACTTTCGCAGTCCAGGTACATAGACACCATATTGAAAAGATTCAGTATGGAAGATTCTAAGCGCGGTAACCTACCGGCTTGTCACGGAATCACCCCCTCCAAAGAGATGTCTCCCAAGACTGATTTGGAAAGGGATCGCATGTCGATTATACCCTACGCTTCTGCGGTAGGCTCTATAATGTATGCAATGTTATGTACCAGACCAGATGTAGCATACGCATTGAGCGTTGTAAGCCGGTATCAGGCAAACCCAGGGGAGAAGCACTGGATAGCAGTAAAGAACATTCTTAAGTACCTGAGGAGGACTAAGGAGATGTTCTTGATGTATGGCGGAAAAGACCTCCAGATCGAGGCCTTTGCCGACTCCAGGTTCCAGAGTGACAAGGATGACTCTAAGTCCATGTCGGGTTATGTCTTTACCTTCAATGGAGGGGCGGTCTGTTGGAAGAGTTCCAAGCAGGAGACCGTTGCTGACTCAACAATGAAAGCGGAGTACATAGCTGCTTGCGATGCCGCAAAAGAAACTGTCTGGATGAAGAAGTTCTTCACAGAACTTCAGGTGGTTCCTACCAGTGTTGGTCCAATACCTCTGTATTGCGACAACAACGGCGCTATAGTTTTAGCGAAGGAACCCAGGTCCCATCAGAAGTCCAGACACATCTTAAGACGGTATCACCTGATCAGGGAGATCGTAGATCGCCGGGAGATCGAGGTAAAGAGAGTAAATAAAGAGAATAACACTGCTGATCCATTCACAAAGGCCATTCCTCATACGCAGTTCGAGAGGCTTTTCGAGATGATAGGTCTGCGATATGCCAGTACATGGCCCTAGTGCAAGTGGGAGATTGTTAGTGTTTATGCCCTAGAGGCCATTAGTGTATCATACTAGTTTGTAAATTACTTAATGGAAGTTTGGGATATTCACAGTTGTATTGACAGTCTTGCTAAAAATGGTAGTATGCTACTTGGTTTGTGTCTACTTTAATATTTGCATATGTTTCTTGTAACGTATCGCTCAGACATATTAGTAGAGCCCTTAGGATCTTTGCTTGATTACCAGCGTTGTGATGGCAGTCACACTAGTGGGGGCTGGGTAGTCTATAAGCAACATCCTATACAGGTCCCTAGTCATAGGATTATCGAGACAGGGCATCGATACTCCGGAGTAGACTAGTGTGTACGCTTCTCATCCCAGTTGAGGAGATGGTCTGTCCCACAGCCATCAGTACGTCGTACTGGAGATAGTATATAGGTGCTCGTTGGGTTACGGGTACACCGGACAGGACTCGTAGGGAACTGTTGGTTGGTATTATACCCGTCGTCAGTTAACAGTTCTCAGGTGACATGAGTACAGCATAGTCCGCAGACTTGACACTTCTACTTCGCCTCGAGTGTGTCCCATTGTTCTTAGATTGCTACCCTACCACGGCTCAAAGGAGTCGTGCAAACAGGTAGCAGTTGGGTGCAGTCCCGAGCACTTGGAGGCAGTGGCGGTTAGACAGGATTCGTCTCTCCCGGTATTGGAAGTTGATATCGCGCTGTGTTAGAGAGCCATTACGCAAAGTCCTTGGCCAGGGCAAGCGAGATTTACTGGTAGGTTCCAGTAGTTTCTCAATGTGTAATGGGCTACGCTCCGACATGACTTATACCGCTATTAGGGGACTGACGCTTGCCGCCCCCCTAGGCCCGATATGCGATAGTCTTAGACGAATAGACCGGACTGTACGGAGATTGTCACTTCAGGCTCAGTAGGAGTTCGGATGGGTTTCCTCATCGGCCTTCTTATCAACATCTACCTAGGGACCGTTACGTACAGCTAGTGCCGCTTGCGGTCTGTGGTTAAACCCACTACCAGCGTAGTGTCGAGTCTTTAGAGTCCCACACAGAGAGTTTCCCTGCTTCGGGCGAAACGATATAGAGGTCGTATGGTTTTACGACAGGGTTCGGACGCATACGTGTTTTTACGCACGTACGATGTTCGGACAGTTTTTACTAATCGGCTTTGGTTTAAGCCAGATTCTAGTATCGGATTATTGGATTTATACAGTCTAAAGTTTTCCGTGTTTTCACGGATAGGAGGGGCGTTCTCGTAATTTGTCGGGAAGCTTATAGAAGGATGATGACTTGGAGGGTAAGGTGGCATTTGCATTTATTGGATTAATGAGTCATGAGAGTGAATCATCCATGGAGTTCATGTTGCATTAATGTTTTAGATGACTCATGAGATGAATCACTCTATGAATTAATGAAGCATGATGACACATATTTATTTGTTATTCATTTTAATAAAATTATATGCTTCATATATTCAAATGATATCATTCATCCAAAAGGATTCTCACTCTCACCTTCTCTCTCCTCAAGCTCTCTCTCTTCAAACCCTAACCCTAACCTCTCATGTGTTGAGATCAAGGGTTAGCTAGACTAATACATCCATAATCCAACTCTATATCACCTAGGTTGCTTAGATTAGCACTTTGAGAAACCCAGTTACCTCGAGTTAGAGGTCAAGCTTGGAGTAGGAGCTCTCGGGTGGATCGTCTTTGACTCGAGGAGGCCGTTGAGGTGCCGACTTTACAAAAAGCCTACGAGGAGTGGAGGACAGCGATGAAGACCCGAAGGACTGTAAGTGCACGGCGGCGCCCCGGCCTCCATCCCGAGGCCAAATGCGGAAGCGATGGTAAACTTTAATTTTGCAAACTAGCAAACCGGCACCACCGCGCACTAACACCCGGATCGGGCCATTAACTAGTCCTAGCTAACTATAAGATGGGGAAGAGAGATATACCGAGTGATCCGAGTCCTCCGGTCTTCTCGTCGTCGTCCCGATCTCCCGCAGAATGTCCTGTCTCCACCTTGTCGCCGGAAGTGCACCACATCGCCTACATCTTTTACGGGCTCCCACCTCTATGCCGAGGCAACTCGGGCACGAAGCTGGCTAGTCGACGTGCCCAAGGTTTGCTGTAGAATGTGTAGTGAGCTATTTGTGTCTCTAGGGGTTATGGGAGTTGCCTTTGGTGGAGGAATGATACTTGGAGTTTTGGAGATTGATCTTGTGGGATTTTTGCAAAGCCAAATGAACAAAAACCCCACACCAAAAGAATTAGGCAGCCCCTCCTTCTTCCTTGGCCGGCCAAGCCTTTTTTTTTAGGAGAGTGAGAGAATGAGGGAGTGAAACAAAGAGGTAGCCACAAGAATAATGCAAGAGAGAGAAAAGGCCATCATACAAAGAAATGATCACTAGGCTAAACCACCACTCCAACACAACCATGATTGCTCCAAAGTCAAGCCATTATGAAATGAATAAGTCAAATGGTGGAGGAATAATCATGATACAATAAAATGCAAAGACCCCCTCCACAAATGCTTATTTGCACAAATGCAAATAAGCCCTCCTCCACCAATCTTCGGCCAATGAACGATACAAAGAAATATGGCCGAAACGGAAAGCAAACTGGCAACTCCAGAAAACTGGTCCCGTAATAAATCACAGGAAAACCCCGCTACTGTGCATACACACCCGCATTTGTATTCCGACCGAAATACAAATGCAATGAGACAAAGTCTACACTGTACTATACTAGGATCCGGCTTAAACCAAAGCCGGCTAGTATTATCCGTCCGATCCTGATCCGTGCAATACCGCACGTATCTGATCGAACCCTGCCATATCTCCATACGGCCTCTAGTACGAACTGTCCGATCCTGATCCGTGCAATACCGCACGTATCTGATCGGACCTTGCCATATCTCCATACGGCCTCTACAGCTTTTCGCCCGAAAGCTTGAGTAACTGAATGTGGGGGACTCTAAAGACTCGTCAACACCTTGGTTGTGGATTTAACCACTAGCACATCAGAGGTATAAGCCAACACGTAACGGGCTACCAGGTATTGACCAAAAGGGACGTCTGTGAGCGAACTCAGCCTGACACCCTACTGAGCCTGTCGTGACAATATCCGTACAGTCCGGTCCGTTCGTCTATGAGCATCGCATGGCGGGCCTATGGGGTTGGTAAAAGTCAGACCCCCAAAAGCGGTACAAGTCATGTCGGAGTGTAGCCCAGAACACCCTGAGATACTACTGGAATACTTACCAGTAAATCTCCTGCCTCGGCCGAGGGCTTTGTGTAATGGCTCTCCTAGACACAGCGCGACCTCACCCCCAATACCGGGAGAGACGAATCCCCGAAGATCCGCTCACTGCCTCCATGTGGCTCGGGACTGTACCCAACTAAAACCTGTTTGCACGTCTCCTTTGAGCGTGGTAGGGTAGTAATCAAAGTACAGTGGGAACTCACACGAGACAAATAACGATCCTCAGGTCGATGAACTAACCTGTACACATGTCACCAGGGAACTGCTATCTGACGTTAGGTATAAGACCAACTAGCAGGTTCCCGGCGAGTCCTGTCCGGTGTACTCATAACCCAATGAGCACCTGTATACATCTTAGGTGAACCAACTAACACCAGTGGCTTGTGAGACCGGCCACCGCCCCTCGTCGGGGTGTCGACTGTATACACTAGTCTACTCTGGAGTATCGATGCCCTGTCTCGAAACTCCCACGACTAGGGACCATTTAAGGATGTGCTTATAGACCACTAGCTCCTACGTATATGATCGCCCTCATACTGCTGGCAGTCAAGCAAGAATCCTAGGGGCTCTATCAACGTGTAATAGCGACATGTCAGGTCACCTAAAGCAGTACACGATGATAAAGATAAACCAGATAGCATACTATCATCTCGAGTAAGACTGTTCTACTGGGACAGGTCCTCCTTTAATCATTGCAATCACGTGCCTGTGATCCAATAATTGACTCTGAGGGCACTATCTCCAACAATCTCCCACTTGCACTCAAGGCTAATTATTGCGATGTCGCATACTCACAGCCCGTGTGATACCGAACACCCAACTCCTCTACTAGTCAGTCTTGCAAAGCTCGTTTGCGAAACTATTGCGTTCGAGGAATAGCCTCAGTGAGTGGATCCGCCTTGATGTTTCTTTCTATGTCTCTCTATATCTCAAGTTCGCGGAGAAAACCATCTCCCGAAATGAGCAATACCTGTCTTAGAATGTGTCTGGATGTCTGATGGGACCTAGCTCATAAATGAACTCCAAATCCAAACTTCTTAGACTGTATCATCAACTGAACTTAATCAGTATCCAGCGCCATGCCTCCCTCAGTATCTGCTTGGATCACCTGCCCAAAATACTGCCCCTCATCAGAAGGAAAAACTATAACTCTGACAATCTCCTTGTCGTCCAGGTTACCTTGGAAGCCTGGAATGATAACTGTCTCCCGAATGAGGCTGTCATTATCATATCCCTAGAACATTCACTTATGTTCTAGAACTGCTTCCGACTGTTTCTCTAGGATAGGATCAATATCAACTTATTGCATCTAGTGCAAGAACAACATCTGGTGTGGTACTTGACATCTCATGATTGACTCAATTGCCTAAGCAAGTGATCTGCCAATCATGCACATCCTTCTCCCCTTTAGTCTGTAAGACACCTTTAGAGAGGGTGACTCCATCACCTGCAGGTACACTACCGTGCCAGGAGTCGTCCATTCTAAATACTCTTAGAACGCTGTCTAAGTACCCTGATTAGGAAACCACCCAAATCTAGATCTAAAACCATAGATCTAGCAACCAGTATGTCTGATATAATGTCCAAGTCCTGTGTGGAGAAACCACTGTGTGACGACCAAAGTATAACCGATCGTAGTATAGGAATATCACTTCCTACTCTGTGTATGTCATCCAAATACCATGACATCACACCCTACTACCTTCTCAACAGATCCATCCCCTATTCTGATGAAGTCAAGCCTATGACTGTCACATCAGAAATTGATGATCTATCTCCGCTACATCTGCTTTAGTCTATAAATAGACATAAGCCACTTGTCCGCCAATGCTTCCGCTGCTCCCACTGACCACGACAACCCTCTGGCAGAGTCATATAGACGTACACTTCTAAAGCTAGTTTAGAACGACGCTATACTCATCCTCCTGCCGGGTCTCACGGTCTGGAACAACAGCAATGGCAAGTCTGGGTAAACAAGAACTTCCCTGTCACCGTCCTTGAGGCTACCGGAGTACCTCTAGGGTGCCTGAAGTTACCTACCTTATCTGTGGAGTGGTGTCACGACCCGAAGTTTGGCCCGTGACCGGCACTTAACCACGTAACGTCTACAGGCGTAACGCGACTAAGTGAACCGAAAACCCAGAAATCAAACCAGTGAAAGTATAGAGTGATAGAAGTTTTAAAGAAAGCAATAACTAAAACATGATAAGAAAACTAAGTAATCAATCTCTAAGAAAACAATATACGACGCCGTAGCGAAGATCAAGATCCACAAGTGGGAACATCACAGATAGAATAAACTGCAAGTACAGCCGGCTCACAACGAGCTCGACACCAGAATACAAAATAATACAACATCGTCCTCACACTGTTTCTAAGTCAAATACATACATGGTAGATGGAGAATACTAGATACAACAATGTACATACTGAAAGATAAACAGATACCGCACTAAACCCACCTATCAGCAAAAGAACTAGTACACCAACTGTGGGGGTATCTGTGCCAAAAGATGCAAAGCAGCCTGCCGCGACTACTCCGAAGGGCAACCTGCAAACACTGTGGCACAACGGGGGTGAGTTGCCAACTCGTGAATAGAGATAACATATAAAGGTAATCGCGAGCATGTACGTACTACACTACTCTATCATATGCCAACAGATGATATCAATATGGGATGAGCAGTATGTGCAATAATCATGCAAGTGCTCTATAGGGTCCTGTACTACCATATGAGGTACAAATGCTCTAACAGGTAATGCATCTACAGGATGAGGTACAAAAGTAATGCTGAGCAGGGGCAATATAATATCTACACGGAATGTCAACGTGGAACATATATAATCGGCTTCCCAATGCACCCAGATCTCCCAAAACTAGCTCATGCGCCGGCACTCTCCTCGGCCCTCAATCCTGTACATCTCTGAGAATCCCGAGTGCCCAACATCGGCACCCAAATATCATAAATACTCGTGTCAAGCATCGACACGCAAAACATCTTGTATCGGACATCCGTCATTCCGGGTCAGCCCTCTCTCAAAGTATATATCGGGAATCCGTCAGTCCGGGTCATCCCTGTCTCAATACATCGGGCATCCGTCATTCCGGGTCAGCCCTATATCAAAGTACATATATCGGGAATCCGTCATTCCGGGTCATCCCTGTCTCAATACATCGGGCATCCGTCATTCCGGGTCAGCCCTATATCAAAGTACATATATCGGGAATCCGTCATTCCGGGTCATCCCTCTCTCAATACATCGGGCATCCGTCATTCCGGGTCAGCCCTCTCTCAGTACATGCCTCTAGCACCGAGAAAACACGGGGCGGCGCCCCAAATATCATATCAAGGGAACCGGGTTTGTAAATGATTATTTATTTGAAAAGGCCACGGTTCCCAAATCCAGAAAACACATGAAATCTCATCCAATAATACACGTAATTGTGATGTGATATGTGCATCAAGTATGTATATCAAGTCATGTCACACAAAGATAAGCTACAATGCAATGATCCAATGTGATATAAGTGTCAAGTATGAATATCAAGTCATGTCACATAAAGATAAGCTACAATGCAATGATCCAATGTGATATAGGTATCAAATATGAGTATCAAGTCATGTCACATATAAATGAGCTACAATGCAATGAATCAATGTGATATGTGTAGTAGGTATGCAATGCACTAGCTAGTAACTATGAACATGCAATATATATAAGGAACACTATAAGGTCCTATCTGCCCTGACGTAGAACGCCATGTGGGCGATATCACCGTAGATGTGAAATCTACTCACCGTAGTCTTCCACTAGGTATAGCCAACAACCTGTTTCCCCTCCTGCGCGGCGTTCGCTGTACTCGCCTGCGAACCTATAATTACACAATATATCACACGTAAGCTTGAAATCACAGAAACGCGACATGTTAAGCCGAACCAGTAACTCGTGTCGCGAACCAAGCGCGCGTGTGCGCGATACGCTAAAACGTGTGGTTACGTGTCTGAAATCACTCCGACGCGTCGCGATACGCAGAAACCCAAAACCCACACACACGTATCACGCGTGTCGCGAAAGGTTGAAAATACGAGAAAATAGGTATTCTACCCCAGATTTTGATACAGGACAGATATTGCAAAACTATAAATACCAAAATAACCTACATACGAGCAGAGACCTACACCCCAACCCATGGCTCCCCAATCTGGCCGCAAATTGCGGCCAGAATGCAATATTTGGCGGCCTCACTTGGGAATTGGGCTCCCAGGTTTGGTGTGTGCACTATATACCCCCCATACATGCTACAGTAACATCTAGATTTACACTGAAAAGTCTCGGGTAACAGCAGATTTCCTACAGTGCCTTTATCAGTTCAAATCACACATTTTGCACAAAAATGGGACTTTAAGGTATTTTGATGAAATCTGAAACAAGTCTAGGTCTAATCCTACGCTAATAACTCATTAACAAGCTAATCAAGCCACCACAACATAATTTTTAACACTTTAACACTAAACCCCCTTCAAAAGCACTAAAATGGTACAAAAACGTGATATTTCTAAGCTAAACATGCAAGTTATGGAAATTGGGTGCTAGGATTGGGATTTATACCTTCAAATGACCTTAGAGACACCAAAAGTTTCAGCTTTACCCTCAGTTGTGCAGATTAGCTCCCCAACACCTCAAAAACTTCATTTTTTCCTAAGGTTTAGTGAAGAAAAGAGTTGATTGTGTAGGGTTTTTGGTGTAGGATTCAAAGAGGAATGAAAAGAAAGAGAAGAGAGGAAGAAAGAGATGTTTGTTCTGCTGATTTTCTGCAGGAAGTGCAGAAAATGATTGGAAGAGAGAGAGAAGAGAGAAGAAAAAGCCCAAAAAAAGTCAAGGCCTCACCTAACACCATACTCCCTTGTTTTATTAGGATTTTTGACTTATAAAAGAATGGTTTAGTTGATAAAATGATGGGGAAAAATAATAAACTTGCAACCATGCACAAAAGAATGGTTAACAAGTTACAAGAAAAGTCTAAGCATGCAAGTGTGCACAACACAAGAAAATTTCCAATACTAACACTACCAATAATAACTATTAATCCTATGCACACACAAATAAAAACATGCAAGACTACTAATTATCACCAAAACAATCAAACGGAAATTTCAAAGTGTTACAATCTACCCCCCTTAAAGAAATTCGGTCCCCGAATTTAAAAATCTAACCATACGCACCTTCAGAAAGATGGGGATACCTCTTCCTCATCTCGCTCTTGGTCTCCCAAGTGACTTCCTCGCCGCTCTGGCCACGCCAAAGTACTTGACGGACGATGTCTCTTTCGACCTCAATTTCTTCACTTGTCGATCTAAGATTATCACTGGATGCTCTGCGTAGGCAAGGTCGCGCTCAAGCTGGGTCGTCGGATGCTAAATCGCATGCGAAGGATCATGAAGATATCTGCGGGGCATCGAAACATGAAATACGGGATGCACGTCTGGAAAACTGGGCGGAAGGGCTAATCGATACGCAACTGCACCAATTCGCTCAAGGACCTCCAATGGGGCCCACATCTCTGGGACTAAGCTTCCCCTTCTTTCCAAACTTCATTACGCCCTTCGTTGGGGAGACCCTCAAGAAAACATGATCACCAACAGAAAACTCAAGTCTGCGTCGACGACGGTCCGCATAAGAATTCTGCCTACTCTGGGCTGCTCTCATCCTATTGCGAATCAACTGGATCTTCGCGGTCGTCTCCTCAACGATCTGTGGCCCTAAGATACTGCCCTCACTGAGCTCTGTCCAACAAGTGGGTGACCTGCATCTCCTCCCATAAAGAGCCTCAAACGGTGCCATCTGAATGGTCTCCTGGTAGCTGTTGTTGTAGGGGAACCCTACCAAGGGCAAATGATGATCCCAGCTACCTCCGAGATCTAGTACACAGGCCCTGAGCATGTCCTCGAGAGTCTGAACGGTCCGCTCTGACTGTCCGTCGGTCTGCGGATGAAATGCCGTGCTGAAACTCAAGCGAGTGCCCAAAGCCTCCTGAAGCCTCTGCCATGGTCTACTAGTAAACTGGGTGCCTCTGTCGAACACAATGCACGTCGGGACTCCGTGTAGTCGCACTATCTCGTCAATGTAGATCTGGGTATACTGAGTAAATCCGAAAGTCGTCTTCACTGGTAGGAAGTGAGCTGCTTTCGTCAAACGATCCACGATCACCCAGGTGGAGTCATACCCCCGACTAGTCCTGGATAGACCCACCACGAAATCCATCGAACTCTATTCCCATTTCCACTCCGGAATGGGTAACAGCTGTAGCTCTCCCACGGGCCTCTGGTGCTCAGCCTTGACTTGCTGACAAGTCAGGCATCTCGATACAAAATCTGCAATGTCCCTCTTCATACCGTCCCACCAGTAAACATCTTTCAAATCATAGTACGTCTTGGTGGAAACGGGATGAACACTATATACCGATCGATGTGCATCCTCAAGAATCTCGCGCCGCAATCCCTTAGCATCTGGTACGCACAGTCTAGCTCCAAATCGTAGTATCCCCTGATCATCGATCACGAACTCGGAAAATTTGCCCTGTCCTATCCGTGTCCTGCTCTCTGAACAGCGGCCATCGCTGTGCTGTGCCTCTTGTATACAGTCAAGCAACTGTGGGCGTGCACGAACATGCGCAATTCATCCCCCGATCGGCGTAAACTCGAATCTGTACCCGGCTGTCGCCTAAGATCTGCCAATCTGCCGACGACTGCCTCTGCACTGTGCTCAAACAAGATAGACTACCCCCGGGCCTCCTACTCAAGCATCCGCCACTACATTAGCCCTGCCCGGTTGATGCAAGATCTCACAATCGTAGTCCTTCACTAACTACATCCATCGGTGCTGTCTAAGGTTCAGGTCTCGCTGCTGGAATCTGTACTTTAAGCTCTTGTGGTCGGTGAATATCTGGCACGACTCTTCATACAGATAATGTCGCCAGATCTTGAGTGCAAAGACCACTGCAGCCATCTCCAGATCATGAGTAGGGTAATTCTGCTCATGTCTCTTTAATTGCCGTGAAGCATACGCAATCCCCCTGTCATGCTGCATCAAACGCACCCCAACCCTACTCGTGAAGCATCGCAGTAGGCCACAAATCCGTCTGATCCCGAAGGCAATGATAACACTGGTGTCGTAGTCAGTAGAGCCCGTAGCTGCTGGAAACTGTGCTCACACTCCTCCGTCCAATCGAAGCGAACTCCCTTCCGGGTCAACCCGGTCAAAGGTGTAGCAATGCGAGAGAAGTCCTGCACGAATCGCCGGTAATAACCTGCCAGCCCTAGAAAGCTGTGAATCTCCGTCACTGACGTGAGTCTAGGCCAACTCCGAACTGCCTCGATCTTCCTCGGGTCGACACCTATACCATCTCGTGTAATTACGTGCCCCAAGAAGTCTACGCTGTCTAGCCAGAAGGCACACTTGGAGAATTTGGCGAAAAGCTGATGCTCCCTCAAGGTCTGCAGCGCAATCCGCAGGTGCTGCTCGTGCTCCTCTCTACTCCGAGAATACACCAAGGTATCGTCAAAACCCACCATAGTGAACAGATCAAGATACGGCCGGAAATACGGTTCACCAAATCCATAAATGCTGTTGGCGCGTTGGTGAGTCCAAACGACATCACCAAAAACTCATAATGGCCGTAACGTGTGCGGAAAGCTGTCCTAGGAATGTGCTCCTGTCGAACCCGCAGCTGATGATAGCCCGATCGTAAATCGATCCTCGAAAAGTATCCTGCAACTGACCCTTCAACTCTCTAAATTCCACCGGGGCCATCCAATAAAGCGGTACCGAAATAGGTCCCGTGCCAGGAACCAAATCAAAGCAGAAAGAATTATCACGCTCGGGCGGTAGCCCAGGAAGCTCGCCATGGAACACATCAGGGAACTCGCCACCAACCGGAACCTGATCCAAAAGAACCTCTATAGCCCTAGTATCGCAAACATATGCGAGAAATCCCTGACATCCCTTCCGCAAAAGCTGTCCAGCGCGAACCGAAGAAATCATACTGTGAGGGGTGGCACTACGGTCCCCCGACACAACAACAACCGACTTGCCGGGAAAACAAAATCGAACTGCCTTCTCGCGGCCGACAACAGAAGCATAGCACGTGGCTAACCAATCCATGCCCAAAAGAACGTCGAAGTCCAACATCTCATGAAGGATCAAATCGACCGGCAACTCTCTCTCGCCGATACGGACGGTACAGGATCGGAACACGTGCCTAGCAACAAACGACTCTCCCGCAGGAGTAGTCACAACTAGCGGTTGACCAAGCAAACCGGACTCTCTACTCAAACTCAGCACAAGGGGTGTGGATACATACGGGTACGTGGAAACATATGAGCATAAGGATCCGGATCAAACAATACGTGTGCAACAAAGGACAAACTGAAAGAGTACCTGAAACCGCAGCATCGGACACCCGCGCGTCCCGATGAGTCGAAGCGAAAACTTGTGCCTGTCCTTCATTTGCGACTGACCGAACTCCTCCTCTACTAGCCTGACCCCTCTGTGCAAACCCTCCGCGTCCACGACGTCTCAGAACACGACCCTGACGTGCTGTGAAGAAACACTGCCTGATGAGGTGTTGAAGGCTTCCGCATCGTAAACACCTACGCGCTGAATGTCGTCCTGCCTGGGGATGGAAGCCAAACGACTGTCCTCGTCCTAAGCCTCTGCTCTGGGCTGGTACACTAGTATAATTCCACAACCGTTCCGGAATTCTCACGGTCTCTGGAAGACGTGTCTCGTACACGGGAGCTGCCTCCACCGGTGCTATGTAGGGGACGGAATACTGCATGATGATCGCAAGGAACAACTGGGTAACAGGGGTGGCAACCACCTGTCGCTGCTCTCGAACGACCTCTATCAATGAGCTCATCGCCTGGCAAAGGCCCTGCATCTCTACCACTAGTCTAGCGATCTGAGCTGTCGTAGGGGAAACAATCTGTCCTGGTGCAACAGGAGTACTACTCGGATTAGTCCTTGTCTCAGATGAATCAACTCGAACCTCGGCCCTCGCGGCCGCTCTCTGCGCCCTCGTAGTCCTTGGCGGCATATTGGCTATTAGAAACAACAAGATTCGATAAGGATACGGAAATCGAATCGCAAGAATGTATATACTCAAGGAGGAATTTAAATCAACAAGTCCTAAGGTCGCGTAGGCGGAGTACCGTGTCGTGAGTATGCCGCGGAACATACACACGCTACGCTATCCTGCCGCAGCTACCTACTCCATCATACCAGGGTCGTCCTACACTCCGAAAGGTAAAACCTATGCTTTGATACCAACTTTGTCACGACCCGAAGTTTGGCCCGTGACCGGCACTTAACCACGTAACGTCTACAGGCGTAACGCGACTAAGTGAACCGAAAACCCAGAAATCAAACCAGTGAAAGTATAGAGTGATAGAAGTTTTAAAGAAAGCAATAACTAAAACATGATAAGAAAACTAAGTAATCAATCTCTAAGAAAACAATATACGACGCCGTAGCGAAGATCAAGATCCACAAGTGGGAACATCACAGATAGAATAAACTGCAAGTACAGCCGGCTCACAACGAGCTCGACACCAGAATACAAAATAATACAACATCGTCCTCACACTGTTTCTAAGTCAAATACATACATGGTAGATGGAGAATACTAGATACAACAATGTACATACTGAAAGATAAACAGATACCGCACTAAACCCACCTATCAGCAAAAGAACTAGTACACCAACTGTGGGGGTATCTGTGCCAAAAGATGCAAAGCAGCCTGCCGCGACTACTCCGAAGGGCAACCTGCAAACACTGTGGCACAACGGGGGTGAGTTGCCAACTCGTGAATAGAGATAACATATAAAGGTAATCGCGAGCATGTACGTACTACACTACTCTATCATATGCCAACAGATGATATCAATATGGGATGAGCAGTATGTGCAATAATCATGCAAGTGCTCTATAGGGTCCTGTACTACCATATGAGGTACAAATGCTCTAACAGGTAATGCATCTACAGGATGAGGTACAAAAGTAATGCTGAGCAGGGGCAATATAATATCTACACGGAATGTCAACGTGGAACATATATAATCGGCTTCCCAATGCACCCAGATCTCCCAAAACTAGCTCATGCGTCGGCACTCTCCTCGGCCCTCAATCCTGTACATCTCTGAGAATCCCGAGTGCCCAACATCGGCACCCAAATATCATAAATACTCGTGTCAAGCATCGACACGCAAAACATCCTGTATCGGACATCCGTCATTCCGGGTCAGCCCTCTCTCAAAGTATATATCGGGAATCCGTCAGTCCGGGTCATCCCTGTCTCAATACATCGGGCATCCGTCATTCCGGGTCAGCCCTATATCAAAGTACATATATCGGGAATCCGTCATTCCGGGTCATCCCTGTCTCAATACATCGGGCATCCGTCATTCCGGGTCAGCCCTATATCAAAGTACATATATCGGGAATCCGTCATTCCGGGTCATCCCTCTCTCAATACATCGGGCATCCGTCATTCCGGGTCAGCCCTCTCTCAGTACATGCCTCTAGCACCGAGAAAATACGGGGCGGCGCCCCAAATATCATATCAAGGGAACCGGGTTTGTAAATGATTATTTATTTGAAAAGGCCACGGTTCCCAAATCCAGAAAACACATGAAATCTCATCCAATAATACACGTAATTGTGATGTGATATGTGCATCAAGTATGTATATCAAGTCATGTCACACAAAGATAAGCTACAATGCAATGATCCAATGTGATATAAGTGTCAAGTATGAATATCAAGTCATGTCACATAAAGATAAGCTACAATGCAATGATCCAATGTGATATAGGTATCAAATATGAGTATCAAGTCATGTCACATATAAATGAGCTACAATGCAATGAATCAATGTGATATGTGTAGTAGGTATGCAATGCACTAGCTAGTAACCATGAACATGCAATATATATATAAGGAACACTATAAGGTCCTATCTGCCCTGACGTAGAACGCCATGCGGGCGATATCCCCGTAGATGTGAAATCTACTCACCGTAGTCTTCCACTAGGTATAGCCAACAACCTGTTTCCCCTCCTGCGCGGCGTTCGTTGTACTCGCCTGCGAACCTATAATTACACAATATATCACACGTAAGCTTGAAATCACAGAAACGCGACATGTTAAGCCGAACCAGTAACTCGTGTCGCGAACCAAGCGCTCGTGTGCGCGATACGCTAAAACGTGTGGTTACGTGTCTGAAATCACTCCGACGCGTCGCGATACGCAGAAACCCAAAACCCACACACACGTATCACGCGTGTCGCGAAAGGTTGAAAATACGGGAAAATAGGTATTCTACCCCAGATTTTGATACAGGACAGATATTGCAAAACTATAAATACCAAAATAACCTACATACGAGCAGAGACCTACACCCCAAACCCCAACCCATGGCTCCCCAATCTGGCCGCAAATTGCGGCCAGAATGCAATATTTGGCGGCCTCACTTGGGAATTGGGCTCCCAGGTTTGGTGTGTGCACTATATACCCCCCATACATGCTACAGTAACATCTAGATTTACACTGAAAAGTCTCGGGTAACAGCAGATTTCCTACAGTGCCTTTATCAGTTCAAATCACACATTTTGCACAAAAATGGGACTTTAAGGTATTTTGATGAAATCTGAAACAAGTCTAGGTCTAATCCCACGCTAATAACTCATTAACAAGCTAATCAAGCCACCACAACATAATTTTTAACACTTTAACACTAAACCCCCTTCAAAAGCACTAAAATGGTACAAAAACGTGATATTTCTAAGCTAAACATGCAAGTTATGGAAATTGGGTGCTAGGATTGGGATTTATACCTTCAAATGACCTTAGAGACACCAAAAATTTCAGCTTTACCCTCAGTTGTGCAGATTAGCTCCCCAACACCTCAAAAACTTCATTTTTTCCTAAGGTTTAGTGAAGAAAAGAGTTGATTGTGTAGGGTTTTTGGTGTAGGATTCAAAGAGGAATGAAAAGAAAGAGAAGAAAGGAAGAAAGAGATGTTTGTTCTGCTGATTTTCTGCAGGAAGTGCAGAAAATGATTGGAAGAGAGAGAGAAGAGAGAAGAAAAAGCCCAAAAAAAGTCAAGGCCTCACCTAACACCATACTCCCTTGTTTTATTAGGATTTTTGACTTATAAAAGAATGGTTTAGTTGATAAAATGATGGGGAAAAATAATAAACTTGCAACCATGCACAAAAGAATGGTTAACAAGTTACAAGAAAAGTCTAAGCATGCAAGTGTGCACAACACAAGAAAATTTCCAATACTAACACTACCAATAATAACTATTAATCCTATGCACACACAAATAAAAACATGCAAGACTACTAATTATCACCAAAACAATCAAACGGAAATTTCAAAGTGTTACAAGTGGCCAATGGAATGTCAAACCAGATTGAATCTTTAGGTTCCTATGAAATCTTCAGTAATCGTTTGTGGTTCTGGAATCACTTCCAGTTCTACCATACTCCCACTACTATTTTTCTGAAAAAATCCATTTTTATTAAAACTGTAGCGAGTTTAGAACAATATCGCTATTGTTCTTCCAGATGGTAGAAAGTCAACCCTCGTCATAGCCTGGGTCAACCCACAAACAGCCATTACAGAAACGTGCCTTGAGTTGTCCAGTGTCTGGTTTTAATCATAAGCCGGACAACTCCCCGTACCTTAACATCGTTAAGATACGAACTGTTCTATATCCAATATAGGACCAGAGGCACTGATTTAATTGAACCAGATTCAAATCATGCAGCTATCTCCAGTGCATGTTGACTAAATGGAAGGAGGACGATCAGCGTTACTCAACTTAGGAATGCTTCCAATTATGAGTAACCTGAAAGAGAAGCAAGTTCTCTTTATCATTACTATCAACTGAATACCATATACAAGTATCTACATCTTCGATCACTTTGAAGAATCCCGATACTTGCTACACCTGGTTCTCTACTTTATTCAAATACCTATAACTTCTCAAAATTCGGACCCTGTGTTTCCACGAAACACCTGTCTAAAAACTAGAGAAGTCATAAGTAAACCGAATATAGTACGATGACCAACCCCTCTATCCTGATGGACCCTGGACAACATACAATACTCTGTATAAGTCCCTTGAGTCTGATAACTCATTCACTGTGTGTCGTAGGTTGAAAACTGTACTTATGGTTAAGAAGAATTACACCGCTGTTTAATGCTCCTTACCTAACCATCCACTGATATAGGTAAATGTCGTAGACATAATTTCAAAAAGGTATATCTCACTCTATGAAAATAGACGTACAGATATATCAATTTGAAATTGGTGCATGACAGCGGATATTCAAAACCAAATATTTGCCGACCGGCAAACAGTCCAGGTGATTTCCTCAAATATCACCAATTACAACGAATCCCGATATAATGAGGATGATCACCCAATTCCCAATAACTTACTCCCACTCATCATCTGTAAAACCATACAGATGTGAGAATCGTACCTGGTAAATACATACCCTGGAGTAAGGACTAATTGGGAAATCAGTTTTCTTTTAACAGTACACAGTGGCACTGAAACATTGAAATATTTCGATGGGGTATCCCGGTATTCCTAGTAATGCCTCTTCCAAATTCACGACTGCAACCGTATAATTCTTTGCCACCTCTCCAAATCCCTTTATATGTCTTTAGTCATTACCTTCTGCACACCCCTTAGGCCAAATGGTTTTCTTCCTTCCCTACCATTCGGCACCAGCCTATGGTTTGGAAGAAGACTATCCAATAAGCATAATGGGTGTACTGTCCTAATCCTAGGAGCACTCGCAATGCGAGAGAAGGTGAAGACAAAAGATACCTGAATAAACCTTATTCCTATTTCTCCTGAACCAGAATCCATCCCCGAACTGGAACAAGTTCCTTTCGAGTTCGTATATAACCATACGATGGAGTATCCAATAAACTGTGGATCTTCGTAGTGATACAGAGTGTCCTGGAGAAATACAAAGGTAAAGTGGGAGTGGTAATGAAATACTTGGTTTGGTCGTGAATATCAGTCGCAATTTACTTTGCCCTCCTTCTAATCCCTTTCTTTGTCTTTACATAATACCTTCTGTACACCGTTTAGGCTAATTGGTTTTCCTCATTCCCTACCGTTCGGCACCAGCCTAAGGTTCGGAAGAAGACTATCCAATTTGCATAATAGGTGTACTATCCCCTAATCTAAGGGGTACTCACAACCTGAGAGAAGGTAAAAGGAAAAGACAACTGAATAGTCCTATCCATTTCCTCCAAAACCTGAAACCATCCTCGAATTCCTTCGAGTTCGTATATAACCATACGATGGTTTTGTCCAATGGAAATGGACGTTCGTAGTAATACGGGGTGTCCTGGAGAAATAGGTAAAAGTAGGAGTGGCAATGAGGTTCGCAACTCTGACAATCCAAAAGCCAGTGTTTAAGAAGGTTCGGTCAACTTGGTTACTAAGTCATAGTCTTAGGGTCGGGTCAATGGTCGCTGCCAAAGAGAGAGAGAAAAGAAACACTCAGCGTGCACTCTAACCTAGATCAGAATGGTTACCAATTTATCTAATCTGGAAACCTCCCACTGTACCGTCAAATTCTCCTCCAAACCTGAAAGAAGAATTAGTCGGGGTCACCCGAGGAGTAAACTAACTCATCAGTGGGAATCGGGATCCAACTATCATCGCATGATAACGTGACGGAATCCGCTCATGCTATCACACTCCAGAAGGTATGCGCATATCTGGCAAGTTTCAGTTCTTTTGAAACTCCCGATGTGATTTTTGCCCCATGCTCTTATGACCTTGACTTTGGCCAACATATCATAAGTCACATGTCAAGTTCTACCCGTCATTCTCCAGGTTAATTTGAATCCACCCGTACCTATCCTTGACTTTGGCCAAAATGGCAGTACGACTGTCCCAAACCAACGCATCTATCTATGCTGCATATGAATACCCCAATAGCTACCAATCATTGTGCCTTGACTTTGGCCAACATACACAGCTTGAATACTATTGACCATCCATATAAAACGACGGAGGGCTACGAATGGTTTCTGGCGAAAACCTTTAACGTAGTGAACTTGATATCGTTGAAGGAACGGATAGCTTTTAAAAATATAGTGACGAAAACCTTTGCTAAAGAGGTCACTCCCGGTGAAGGGATCTCGGCTCTTTCCTCGTAGAATGAGGTGCAGGATATTCCAACTGAATACCACGATGCAAAGCAAAAGTAATCGGCTATAGTGAAGTTATTGCCCTGACGCAAACTTTTGTCCAAGGGGTCACTCCCGGTGAAGGGATCTCGGCCCTTGCCTCGTCGACTGAGGAGCAAGATATTCCAACTGCATACCACTGTGCAAAACAAATGTGAACGTCCTTGCAAAAACAGCTTTTTGAAAAAGTTCCAACAACATCAGATTAGGTTTGTATTTAACATGCATTGATCCGAATCAACGCAGTCCCATCAATTGATCACACCACAAAGAACGAAAATATACTGATGTACGTATATGCCATCCACATTCGCCACTGGGTCCCGTCATTACCCGTTAGGTTAGCTAACTAACGACAGAGCGGGGACTGGACTAGCGCGGATGCAAAACATATACAATATCTACTAATATATATACCAATATATTATATTCGCTCAAGGCGTGATAAAATGCAACATCACAGAAATGTACAGCATCACAGAACAATACAGATATCTGGGATCCCCGGGTTTCACAGAGCCACTACTGAAACCCGACGTTCCCCTGGTCGTGTGGATAGCCTGTGCAATGAAATCCTAGACCCCTACGGGCGCGGCAAGTCACCCGCCAAAACCTGAAGCGAGGCAGCCCCCTTCAGCAACGTGAATGGACCACCCAGCACTTCACGGAATCCGGTAACTTGGGCACCCCTCTTGGGTCAACCTGTACCCCCTACGAGTGCGGCGAATAGCCCGCCAATTCTAGAGTAAAGCCCCCTCCGTCTCAATGCCATGAGATGCGGGCTTGTTGCCCTCTTGAACCCGGCTATCCGTGCACCCCTCCGCGGGGTAATCCTAGTACAGAAAGTAAAATATACATACAACGGGTACATCGACCGCAACCTGGTCGTGCCCCAAAATAATAATACAATCAGGCAGTGACGGCAGTCCACATGTCGGACGCTCGCCCCGCAATATCAAATGTACATAATACAACAAAAAACTCTGTACTACCATTGCATCCAGGCTATCCCCCACGACCAATCCGCAACATCACATCATAATACAGAACATCAACGTGAAAGTCACGTTCGAAAATCCGTCTAACCGGGCTATAGCAGTTAGACAGGATTTACCGATCAAGTGACATTCACGGTCGCAGATATAATGTAAATACTGTGAACTAATGTGTTTAAAATATCCGATCGATCAAATTTACCAAGTGGGCCCCCAAGTACTACCGTAGCACATCAAGAAATTCTGGGTCCAAATTTAATATTCCAAAAACCCTAAAATCAACCCAGAGAGCAACTGCAGAAGTTTGATGCAGTGATCTCAACACAGTGCGGCGGAACCGCGGCCCAAAGGGGTGTTTGGCCGTGGTTCCGCGCTCCCACTGTGGAGTCACTATATCGAATTTCTACAGTGTTCTTAGATTTTCAGTACATCACTTTTCTGCAACCTGAAAAAAATTTCGAGCCAGAAAAAATTCGACAGAAAACTGATGCATGTGTTATTGGGTTTTCGGAACATTTGTTCGACCGGAATTGTAAAACACATTAGACAAAGCTAGACTAGGTTAATGGCGAGGCTCTGATACCACTGTAAGTGCACGGCGGCGCCCCGGCCTCCATCCCGAGGCCAAATGCGGAAGCGATGGTAAACTTTAATTTTGCAAACTAGCAAACCGGCACCACCGCGCACTAACACCCGGATCGGGCCATTAACTAGTCCTAGCTAACTATAAGATGGGGAAGAGAGATATACCGAGTGATCCGAGTCCTCCGGTCTTCTCGTCGTCGTCCCGATCTCCCGCGGAATGTCCTGTCTCCACCTTGTCGCCGGAAGTGCACCACATCGCCTACATCTTTTACGGGCTCCCACCTCTATGCCGAGGCAACTCGGGCACGAAGCTGGCTAGTCGACGTGCCCAAGGTTTGCTGTAGAATGTGTAGTGAGCTATTTGTGTCTCTAGGGGTTATGGGAGTTGCCTTTGGTGGAGGAATGATACTTGGAGTTTTGGAGATTGATCTTGTGGGATTTTTGCAAAGCCAAATGAACAAAAACCCCCACACCAAAAGAATTGGGCAGCCCCTCCTTCTTCCTTGGCCGGCCAAGCCTTTTTTTTTTAGGAGAGTGAGAGAATGAGGGAGTGAAACAAAGAGGTAGCCACAAGAATAATGCAAGAGAGAGAAAAGGCCATCATACAAAGAAATGATCACTAGGCTAAACCAACACTCCAACACAACCATGATTGCTCCAAAGTCAAGCCATGATGAAATGAATAAGTCAAATGGTGGAGGAATAATCATGATACAATAAAATGCAAAGACCCCCTCCACAAATGCTTATTTGCACAAATGCAAATAAGCCCTCCTCCACCAATCTTCGGCCAATGAACGATACAAAGAAATATGGCCGAAACGGAAAGCAAACTGACAACTCCAGAAAACTGGTCCCGTAATAAATCACAGGAAAACCCCGCTACTGTACATACACACCCGCATTTGTATTCCGACCGAAATACAAATGCAATGAGACAAAGTCTACACTGTACTATACTAGGATCCGGCTTAAAACAAAGCCGGCTAGTATTATCCGTCCGATCCTGATCCGTGCAATACCGCACGTATCTGATCGAACCCTGCCATATCTCCATACGGCCTCTAGTACGAACTGTCCGATCCTGATCCGTGCAATACCGCACGTATCTGATCGGACCTTGCCATATCTCCATACGGCCTCTACAGCTTTTCGCCCGAAAGCTTGAGTAACTGAATGTGGGGGACTCTAAAGACTCGTCAACACCTTGGTTGTGGATTTAACCACTAGCACGTCAGAGGTATAAGCCAATACGTAACGGGCTACCAGGTATTGACCAAAAGGGACGTCTGTGAGCGAACTCAGCCTGACACCCTACTGAGCCTGTCAGTGACAATATCCGTACAGTCCGGTCCGTTCGTCTATGAGCATCGCATGGCGGGCCTAGGGGGTTGGTAAAAGTCAGACCCCCAAAAGCGGTACAAGTCGTGTCGGAGTGTAGCCCAGAACACCCTGAGATACTACTAGAATACCTACCAGTAAATCTCCTGCCTCGGCCGAGGGCTTTGTGTAATGGCTCTCCTAGACACAGCGCGACCTCACCCCCAATACCGGGAGAGACGAATCCCCGAAGATCCGCTAACTGCCTCCATGTGGCTCGGGACTGTACCCAACTAAAACCTGTTTGCACGTCTCCTTTGAGCGTGGTAGGGTAGTAATCAAAGTACAGTGGGAACTCACACGAGACAAATGACGATCCTCAGGTCGATGAACTAACCTGTACACATGTCACCAGGGAACTGCTATCTGACGTTAGGTATAAGACCAACTAGCAGGTTCCCGGCGAGTCCTGTCCGGTGTACTCATAATCCAATGAGCACCTGTATACATCTTAGGTGAACCAACTAACACCAGTGGCTTGTGAGACCGGCCACCGCCCCTCGTTGGGGTCTCGACTGTATACACTAGTCTACTCTGGAGTATCGATGCCCTGTCTCGAAACTCCCACGACTAGGGACCATTTAAGGATGTGCTTATAGACCACCAGCTCCCACGTATATGATCGCCCTCATACTGCTGGCAGTCAAGCAAGAATCCTAGGGGCTCTATCAACGTGTAATAGCGACATGTCAGGTCACCTAAAGCAGTACACGATGATAAAGATAAACCAGATAGCATACTACCATCTCGAGTAAGACTGTTCTACTGGGACAGGTCCTCCCTCAATGATTGCAATCACGTGCCTGTGATCCAATAATTGACTCTGAGGGCACTATCTCCAACAAGGACAAGTAACGTGAGGTATAATTTCGAATCCGAGTAGTTAAACCTCTCGTAGTTTGCTAGTAATGGTTTAGACACGATCCGTGTGCTCAAGTCCGTGTTATGAAGTTTTGATAATCGTTTTTCATATATTCCGCCTCCCCGCAAGCTCGTGGGGTGCGTGACGTGGACTTACAGTATAGTTATATACGAACTCGAAGGGACTTGTTCCAGTTCGGGGATGGATTCTCGTTCAGGAGAAATAGAAATAAGGTTTTATTCAGTTGTCTTTTATCTTTACCTTCTCTCGGGTTGCGAGTGCTCCTAGCATTAGGACAATACACCTATTACGCTTATTGGATAGTCTTTTTCCAAACCATATGCTGGTGCCGAACGGTAGGGAAGGAAGAAAATCATTTAGCCTAACGATGCTGTACAGAAAGTAATGAATAAAGACATATAAAGGGATTTGGAGAGATGGCAAAGAAATATACGGTTACAGTTGTGAATCTGATAATGGAAGAGGCATTACTAAGAATACCCAGATACCCCTTCGAAACATTTACATGTTTCAGTTTCACTGTGTACTGTTAAAAGAAAACTGATTTCCCAATTAGTCCTTGCTCCAGGGAATGTATTTACCAGGTTTGATTCTCACATCTGTATGGTTTTACAGATGATGAGTGGGAGTAAGTTATTGGGAATTGGGTGATCATCCTCATTATATCGGGATTCGTTTTAATTGGTGATATTTGAGGAAATCACCTGGGTTGTTTGTGTTCAGACCATAATATTGCATTTATCATTCCCCTATTCTTATCCATTTTATAAATAAATAGGTACTCTTGACGCACGTTTGTTGCATGTTACAGGATACAGGGCTTGGATGCGAATACAGTGAAAAAGACGAAAGATGATACAGAAAATGGACTTTTGACCAACAAGCAGACCGATCCTAGTCAAGCCTAGACGAAGAACAGCGAAAGGTCCAAAATGTCAAGTGTACGGTTAAAAGATCGCTACAAGTATTCACTGAAATATCTGGAGGAGAATAAGAAGCCCAACAGAGAAATTCATATGTAAATAGGAATCCCAAGAAGTAAAGAAGGAGTTACAGAAGTTTGGTGGCTTGAAGCCACCAAAGGGCCGCGGAACCGCGGCCCAAGCGCCTTATTGCCGCGGTTCCGCGGCCGTTTATTGCACGTGTCGGCACCGACTTCTTGTGTCGGTGCGACGGTTCGGGTGTTGGGATTTTTAGAGGTCAAATCTGTAATTGCGCATGTGCGAGAGTCTGTAACCCTAGGTTTTCTGTTTTCCTATAAATTGTATTTCCAGATCTGTAAAAACTCATGCCTCTTTTCAATAAATAAAATTCAGAATTTCTGGGAATTATATTCAGATCTATTCTGTCTTCTACTTGAAGGGAGCCATCAAATCAGTAGTTAATTTTATTTCCTTGCTTTTATTTTCTAGTATGTTTTATTATCCCCTAATGAGCGAGTAGTCTCCTCGCTTGTTAGGGTTAGCCTTAGGGAAAGGGTTGAGAGATGAGATCTCTCACCCCTTTCAATGCCATCTTCACTTAAGAGTTAGAACTCCATGCATACACACACAACCGCTCCCTACGGCACCCTACCCCTAGAGGTAACGGTGAACCGTAGTATAAAGGGCCGGTTGCGCGCGTTTTCCATGGGGGTTAGGGTAATTATCAACAAAGGAAGGATACAAATCTAGAGGAAGAAACATCTTCCTAAAAGATTTGGATCCACTTTATTGATAATTACCGTAACATCTAATAGATCTAAAAAAAGAAGGCATTGAAAGCGGTGAAGGAAACGTTAATCTCCAAAACTTTCCCTAAGCCTAACCCTAGCAAGACTCTTAATTAGATTAATTAGATCTAGTTTTTATAGATTTTTATAAACCAAGCAAAACAACACTTTGAATCAACTCGTTAAAACACATAAAAGAAATTTACACATCTCTGTGGATCGACCCGTACTCACCGGCTAGCTGCGAAGCGACGCCGTTTCTGATTGCGGTAAACTCATATTTTTGACACTAATCAAATGGCGCCGTTGCCGGGGATGGCGTAATATTTCTTTTTGTGAATTTTCGAGTTGATATAAATTTTAAAAAAATTATAAAAATCTGAAAATATAAAAAATACAAAAATTATCAATTTTGATCTGTTTGAAGGGTATATTTTTCTGAATCTTGCAGGAACAGCGACGAATTGCGAATCTGGAAATTTACAGAAGGTTAAACAGAAAAGTGAACATTGGAACAGAGGGGAATTGGAGAACAGGAGCTGCACAATTTTTTCCAGAAGCTGATCACTTCTTTCCACCGCGCTTCCGCGGCAAATGTGGCCCCCAGACCGCGGTTCCGCCGCCAAATTGCCACGTCAGCCCTTAAATTTTGCATGGTTTGATCCCTCCTTCTCCCCTCTGTCAACCTCCATATATCTCTCTGTAAAACGTTTCTGCAGGAATTCTTTGCTCTAAAAATCTTCTCTCCCCTTCTAAATAACAGATTTTCTGCAGGTTTCTTTGCGCGGCGCTAAAAAAAATTGATTGCAAGTGAAATTTTATTGTTTTGCATAATTTAACCGGACTCTAAGGGGCTAATTGACCAAACTCAGATTGGGTGGGGATTTCATCACCCTTCCCAGGACCCCAGAAAACACTTAAAGCATTTTGCATCGACCACAATTAATTAAAAAAAAGACTAGACTCAGACCTAAGGACATCGAGCTCAATAGGAAAAGGACTAGTATAGGCATCGACCGTTTATCCTAACCGACTTTGCGGTGTCTAGGCTAGTGGTTATTAATTAGGCCCACTGTAGTGGTGGTTCCTTCCCACTTACCTGGCCGTACTTTTCCGTGAAGAGGCGGTTTGAGGTCCTATTTCTAGCCCTAGTTAGGAGCTGTCTAGCAGACCTAGGTGACCCTAGATCTAGGCCTGATTGTGCATGTGTGGTTGATACATTTGTGTCACGAGTCCCTTTTTCAAAAACTTCTTTGCAAAACAGTCTCAAATAAAGAGAAAAAGAAAAAAAAAGGGAAAACTTTTATAAAAACTTGCAAAAAAAAAAAAAATTTGTCGCTAAGAAATCCCTGCACCCCGCTTGCACCACCTCCCTTCTTTCTTTTCTCATTCTTCTATCATGGGTACCCCACATCATAAATCTCTTGCCGAATTTTGGTATCCCGAACCTAACTTTGTGTCGTTCGTCAATTGTTTCGGTCAATTTAAAAACGATCCCTCCTTGCCAAAAATTTCGTTGAAAGATCAAATAGAGGCGTCTAGGAGAAATAGTTTGACTTTTCAACCCACTTTGTGTCAACCGAGTCAACCCTTACAACCTACATATGTTGATACCACTTCTTCAAGTCCTTCTGTCACTCCTAGGCCGATGTCCATTGCTGAGCATATTGCTCAATCTCGCAGTCGATCTTTCACCCCTCTCCACTCATTTAGCTCTAGGGATCCACACGACTATTCACCTTTTTATCCATATGTTGACCCTACCCCTGTCCAATCACCCACTTCCTACCAATCATACCCGACCTCCCCACCTTCACTAGACACTGTTTCGACACAGCCATTAGGTAGTTTCACATATCCAACCAATTTTGAATCTTTAACTGAAACCCCATCACCACCTAAGTCTAGTTTGGAAGAGTCGTTGGAGGCATATATTGCGGCAACAAATAAAATGATGAGGAATGTGGAAGTGTCCATGGCCGCCCTTATGCAACCTAGTGAACCGGTAGCTAGTGTCCCGCTAGCTCCAAATTTTTCAATGTATGAGGCGGCAGTTAGGCAGAGTGAGAATGAGAGAGGATTTACAAATCAAACCTACCCCTACCCAATTGAAGCCCACAACTCCTGTTTTCCTTCGATTGGCCTAAATAGTTCACTTGTTGAAAATAAAAACGAGTTGTGTGATTTTGTAGTGTTTGATTTGCCAAATTGTGAGGAACCCCTTTCGAGTGAAACCGCACCTAATCCTTTCGACCTTTACACCTCCTATCTAGAACCTAAAACAATAGATATCCATGCTTTTGAGGAGGTGTCTAAAGAAATTGATTTTCACTTGATTAAGGATATAGACGCCGGGAATATTTCGGATGATGAACCTGTCGATTTGCTTGAAATTTTATGTTCAAATCATCATCCTGAGTTATTAAATGTTTCTCCCGAATCTCATATGCGTCTAGATTTTGATGATAATGGCATGGATGAATTAAATAATAAGGATAGTACTGAGGAGAGTCTTGAGGATAATATCGAGGTTGAACCATTTTTAGTTGATGTGTCGGATTTTCCAATTCAGCCTCCTGAACCTTTGACTGTTATATCACCCTCCCTCCTTCCTATTGTTCCGACCGAACAAATGACCGTTACGCTTTCATCTCCTATACCAAGTTCAGCGTACCCATGTTTTCTTGCGAATCTTGAGGGATTTGACCCCATTGCACGACGAGTTGATAGGTTAGCGCAATCGCTTTTAACACATCGGTCATCACAAATTGCGCTAATTTATTCACTCAATTTACACCCTCAAGATCGCACTCCACTTCTTTCTTCTTTCCATCTTTCTTCTCCCCCACCGAGACCATATTGTACCATTCTTCTTTCCACACGGTCTCGCGTGCTTTTCATCTCTTTTCTTTCCATCCCATTCTTGCACCAACTCTACCATTACCATGATAAGATTTTTGAATGGTTGGTGCTAACATTTGGCTTGTGCAAGGCCAAGCTTAAGTTTGGGGGAATCTTTGTATATATGTATATATATATATATTTTTTTTTTCTTTTCTATATATAGAAGAAAAAAAATTAAAAACATTAAAAAAAAAATTTAAATAAATAAACAGGGGAATATCGATATTTTGACCCTCTTGGTTTAGCATGACAGTGAAGACACTGTCAAGTTCAAGTTTGGGGGTATGCTCGGTACGTTTTCTTCCTTCGCATCCATTTGTATATATTTTTGCATTTGCATATTTATTTGAAAACCCATAAAAATTTGAAAAAATTCAAAAATTATAAAAATTATTATATTCAATTTTGGCTAATTGACTTGAGTTTGACGAATAGGTTAACTGGCTAGGAACAACTAGATCTTAGATTTGGTAAATTAAAAACCCTAAAAATAACCTTCCTTAAACTTTAACGGTAGAAAGTATATGCCTTGTAGTTTATTTAGAAATAGGCAAATTTTGGGTTCACTTCTTGGGCTAAGTCAAAACGAAGGAAGTGTATTGATGTTCTTATTAGAGTATAAGTTTGAAAAATAGTTCCTAACTTAAGTCTAGATTCTGAAAATGTATACCCTACAATTTGCACAATCACGCACCTTGAAATTTGGAATAGTAGAAGAGACCTTGAAATACTCTTGTCTAAAGTCCTTAGTACAATGAAAATAAAAGAAAAAAAAAGTGAATAAAGAATAAAAAAAATGGACACTGGTTTTTGTGATTACTTAAGGCTGTAAGAATAGAAAAATATTTAGCGAGGGTGCCTCATCACCTAGTGCCTTAGACCAACTGGTTTGGGAGTCACTGCTAAAGCCTTGGGTGTTGCAAAACTAGGAAGTACGCTTTAAAGTGCTAACGTATCTTGTAATCGGTTGTTGGTACCTCAAGAAGTATTAACGGTCGCATGAAGGATATGTAAGCAAATTTCATTTAAAAATTTACCAATTAATAAGTACTTTGGACAACGGACAAGGGCATGATTGCTTGATTTGAAATTCCAAATGTAGGGGTGATTTATACACACACGTGGGGATATGTGATTAGAGTTTAGATAAGAGAAAGGAATGAAGAATAGAACTTGTATCTTTAGTGGAGTTGATAGAAATTCCTAAGTAGAGATGAAACCCTAGAAAGAAGACTTAAGAGATGCCGAAAGCTAAATAAGTCTATAGAACATATATAATCTTAAGTTAAATGATGAGGAAGCGTGAAAAATATGGGTGGATAATTTACGAGTCGATGATAATAAAATTCTTAGTTAGAAAACCTAATTGGAGAACAAAAGTCAATGTGCTGAATTGATAGGATTTTGTGGGTAGTATCCGCTGAAAACCCTCAGGAGACAACACTCCTCCTACTAGGGACACCTAGAGGTTTAACAGCTTGTTGCACGTGCTCAGTGCAATCGCGTTTCCCTGCGAAAGTGCGGTTAGGATTTTAGTGAATAAAAATAATAAGTTTGCTCGAGGACGAGCAAAAGGTAAGTTTGGGGGTATTTGTTCAGACCATAATATTGCATTTATCATTCCCCTATTCTTATCCATTTTATAAATAAATAGATACTCTTGACGCACGTTTGTTGCATGTTACAGGATACAGGGCTTGGATGCGAATACAGTGAAAAAGACGAAAGATGATACAAAAAATGGACTTTTGACCAACAAGCAGACCGATCCTAGTCAAGCCTAGACGAAGAACAGCGAAAGGTCCAAAATGTCAAGTGTACGGTTAAAAGATCGCTACAAGTATTCACTGAAATATCTGGAGGAGAATAAGAAGCCCAACAGAGAAATTACATATGTAAATAGGAATCCCAAGAAGTAAAGAAGGAGTCACAGAAGTTTGGTGGCTTGAAGCCACCAAAGGGCCGCGGAACCGCGGCCCAAGCGCCTTATTGCCGCGGTTCCGCGGCCGTTTATTGCACGTGTCGGCACCGACTTCTTGTGTCGGTGCGACGGTTCGGGTGTTGGGATTTTTAGATGTCAAATCTGTAATTGCGCATGTGCGAGAGTCTGTAACCCTAGGTTTTCTGTTTTCCTATAAATTGTATTTCCAGATCTGTAAAAACTCATGCCTCTTTTCAATAAATAAAATTCAGAATTTCTGGGAATTATATTCAGATCTATTCTGTCTTCTACTTGGAGGGAGCCATCAAATCAGTAGGTAATTTTATTTCCTTGCTTTTATTTTCTAGTATGTTTTATCATCCCCTAATGAGCGAGTAGTCTCCTCGCTTGTTAGGGTTAGCCTTAGGGAAAGGGTTGAGAGATGAGATCTCTCACCCCTTTCAATGCCACCTTCACTTAAGAGTTAGAACTCCATGCATACGCACACAACCGCTCCCTACGGCACCCTACCTCTAGAGGTAACGGTGAACCGTAGTATAAAGGGCCGGTTGCGCGCGTTTTCCATGGGGGTTAGGGTAATTATCAACAAAGGAAGGATACAAATCTAGAGGAAGAAATATCTTCCTAAAAGATTTAGATCCACTTTATTGATAATTACCGTAACATCTAATAGATCTAAAAAAAAAGAAGGCATTGAAAGCGGTGAAGGAAACGTTAATCTCCAAAACTTCCCCTAAGCCTAACCCTGGCAAGACTCTTAATTAGATTAATTAGATCTAGTTTTTATAGATTTTTATAAACCAAGCAAAATGACACTTTGAATCAACTCGTTAAAACACATAAAAGAAATTTACACATCTCTGTGGATCGACCCGTACTCACCGGCTAGCTGCGAAGTGACGCCGTTTCTGATTGCGGTAAACTCATATTTTTGACACTAATCAGTTTGCCGGACGACAAATATTTGGTTTTGAATATCCGTTATAATGCACCAATTTCAAATTGATATATCTGCACGTTTATTTTTATAAAGTGAGATATAACTTTTTGAAATTATGTTTATGACATTTACCTATATCAGTGGATGGTTAGGTAAGGAGCATTAAACAGCGGTGTAATTCTTCTTAACCATAAGTACAGTTTTCAACCTACGACACACAGGGAATGAGTTATTAGACTCGGGGGACTTATACAGAGTAGTGTATGTTGTCCAGTGTCCATGAGGACAGAGGGGTTGGTACTCATACTATATTCTGTTTACTTGTGACTTCTCTAGTTCTTAGACATGTGTTTCGTAGAAAATGCAAGGTCTAAGTTTTAAGAAGTTATAGGTATAAGAATAAATTAGAGAACCAGGTATTGCAAGTATCAGGATTCTTCAAGATGATCAAAGATGTAGATACTTGTGTATGGTATTCAGTTGATAGTAATGATTAAGAGAACTTACTTCTCTTTCAGTTTACTCATAATTGGAAGCACTCCTAAGTTGAGTAATGCTGATCGGCCTCTTTCCATTTAGTTGACATGCACTGGAGACAGCTGCATGATTTGAATCTGGTTTCAATTAAATCAGTGCCTCTGTTTCTATATTGGATATAGAATAGTTCATATCTTAACAATGTTAAGGTACGGGGAGTTGTCCGGCTTATACTCAAAACCAGACTCTGGATAACTCAAGGCACGTTTCTGTAATGGTTGTTTGTGGGTTGACCCGGGCTATGACGAGGGTTGACTTTCTACTATCTGGAAGATCAATAGTGATATTGTTCTTGACTCGCCACAGTTTTAATAAAAATGGATTTTTTCAGAAAACAGTAGTAGGAGTATGGTAGAACTGGAAGTGATTCCAGAACCGCAAACGATTAATGAAAATTTAATAGGACCTAAAGATTCAATCTGGATTGACATTCCATTGGCCACTCCGCAGATATGGTGGGTAACCTCAGGCACTCGAGAGGTACTTCGGTATGCTCAAAGACGGTGAAAAGGAGGTTCTTGTTTACCCAGACTTGCCATTACTATTGTTCCAGACTGTGAGACCCGGCAGGAGGATGAGTATAGCGTCGTTCTAAACTAGCTTTAGAAGTGTACGTGTATATGACACTGCCAGAAGGTTGTCGTAGTCAGTGGGAGCAGCGGAAGCATAGTAGACAGGTAGCTTATGTCTATTTATGGACTAAAGCAGATATAGCGGAGATAGATCATCTATTTCTGATGTGACAGTCATAGGTTTGGCTTCATCGGAATAGGGGATGGATCTGTTAAGAAGGTAGTAGGGTGTGATGTCCTGGTATTTGGATGACATGCACAGAGTAGGAAGTGAAATTCCTATACTACGATCGGTTATACTTTGGTTGTCACACAGTGGTTTCTCCACATGGGACATGGATATTATATCAGATATTCTGGTTACTAGATCTATGGTTTTAGATCTAGATTTGGGTAGTTTCCCAATCTGGGTACTTAGACAGCATTCTAAAGGTGTTTTAGAATGGACGACTCCTGGCATGGTAGTGTACTTGCAGGTGATGGAGTCACCATCTCTAAAGGTGTCTTGCAGACTAAAGGGGAGAGGGGTGTGCATGATTGGCAGATCACTTGCTTAGACAATTGAGTCAATCATGAGATGTCAAGTACCACACCAGATATTGTTTTTGCACGAGATGCAGTAAGTTGATATTAATCCTATCCTGGAGAGACATTCAGAAGAAGTTTTAGAACATAAATGGATGTTCTAGGGATATGATAACAACCGTCTCTTTTAGGAGACGGTTATCATTCCAGGCTTCCAAGGTGACATGAATGACAGAGTGACTATCAGAGTTGTAGTTTTCCCTCTGACGAGGGGCAATGTTTTGGACAGGTGATCCAAGCGGACACTGAGGGAGGCATGACGCAGGATACTAATTAAGTTCAGTTAACGATACAGTCTAAGAAGTTTGAATTTGGAGTTCATTTATGAACTAGGTCCCATCAGATATCCAGACATATTCTAAGACAGGTATTGCTCATTTCGGGAGATGGCTTTCTCCGCGAACTTGAGAAAAAGAGAGACATAGAAAGAAACATCAGAGTGGATCCACTCACTGAGGCTATTCCTCGAACGCAATAGTTTCGCAAACGGGCTTTGTGAGACTGATTAATAGAGGAGTTGGGTGTTCGGTATCATACGGGCTGTGAGTATGCGACATCGCAATAATTAGCCTTGAGTGCAAGTAGAAGATTGTTGGAATAGTGCCCTCAGAATCAATTATTGGATCACAGGCACGTGATTGCAATGATTGAGGGAGGACCTTTACCGGTAGGACAGTCTTACTCAAGATGATAGTATGCTATCTGGTTTATCTGTATCATCGTGTACTGTTTTAGGTGACCTTATAGGTCGCTATTACACATTGATAGAGCCCTTAGGATTCTTTCTTGACTACCAGCAGTATGATGGCGATCATATACGTGGGAGCTGGGGTCTATAAGCACATCCTTAAAAGGTCCCTAGTCGTGGGAGTTTCGAGACTGGGCATCGATACTCCATTAGTAGACTAGTGTATACAATCGAGACCCCGACGAGGAGCGGTGGCCGGTCTCACAAGCCATTGGTGTCAGTTGGTTCACCTAAGATGTATACATGTGCTCATTGGGTTATGAGTACACCGGACAGGACTCGCCGGGAACATGCTAGTTGGTATTATACCTGACGTCAGATAGCAGTTCCCTGGTGACATGTGTACAGGTTAGTTCATCGACCTGAGATCGTCATTTGTCTCGTGTGAGTTCCCACTGTGCTTTGATTACTACCCTACCACGGCTCAAAGGAGTCGTGCAAACAGGTTTTAGTTGGGTACAGCCTCGAGCCACATGGAGGCAGTGAGCGGATCGGCAGGGGTTTCGTCTATCCCGGTATTGGGGGTGAGATCGCCCTGTGTCTAGGAGAGCCATTACACGAAGTCCTTGGTCAAGACAGGAGATTTACTGGTAGGTATTCCAGTAGTATCTCAGGGTGTTCTGGGCTACACTCCGACCCGACTTGTACCGCTTTTGGGGGTCTGACTTTTACCAATCCCCTAGGCCCGCCATGCGATGCTCATAGACGAACGGACCGGACTGTACAGATATTGTCACTGACAGGCTCAGTAGGGTGTCAGGATGAGTTCGCTCATCGACCTCCCTTTTAGTCAATACCTGGTAGCCCATTACGTACAGCTAGTACCACTGACGTGCTAGTGGTTAAATCCACAGCCAAAATATTGACCAGTCTTTAGAGTCCACCACAGACAGTTTTCAAGTTTCAGGCGAAACGTTGTAGAGGTCGTATGATATATGGCATGGTTCGATCATATACGTGCAGTAGTGCACGGATCATGATCGGGCGGATCATACAAGTGGGCTTTGGTTTAAGTCGGATCCTAATATTAGATTTGTTGGATTACTTTAGTCTCATCGCATTTGCATTCAGTCGGAATGCGGATGCAGGTATGTATATACAGGTGAGGGGTATCCTTGTGATCCATCACGAGTTTACTTTAGATGTTGTCGTATCTTTTTATTGTTGTAAACATTTGGGTTAATGTTTACAAATGAAAATTATAAGCTAGAAATCATCATTTTGTGCATTTAATGTGACATAGACTTCATTAGTGACTCGTGGTCTCTTTTATTGTGCATATGTCACATTATGTGATAGATTTGGGTGTTGAAATGAGAGGATGAGAGAGAAGGGCAGCCATGATAATGTTTGGTCTTGTATTTTTTTGTAGCACACTTCTCACTCTCTCATTTTATCATACAACATAAGAAAAAGAAAAGGCTTCCTCTTCTTCTTCTTCCTCTAGCTCACAACCTCCATTGATGGCTTCATCTTCAACCTCCATCCATGCAATGGATGCAAGAGACAAAATTGTCACAAACATTCTCTACTTCGCCTTGGACACGTCGGCTGGCGAACTTCATGCCCGAGTTGCTTCGGATGAAGCGGGAGCCCGTAAAAAGACTCATTGATGTGGTGCCCTTCCGACGAGGAGATCGGAGATGCCGTGAGGAGCTTGGGATGGTGGCCAAAGACCGAAGGACATGGATCAATCAATATAGCTTTCCAACCCTTTCTCTAGTTGCTTGTTGTAGGTTAATGGTTCGATCCGGATTTAAAGTATACGATAACGCCGGTTTCTAGTTAAGAAAAAGTTTTCGTTTCCGCATTTTCGCCTCGAACAGACGGCCGGGGCGCTACCGTAGACTTACATGGTATCAAAACCACGCCATTAACCTTTATTTCGATCGGACGAAATTTCCAAAAACCGCATTTCCAATTCTGCAGTTTCTATCGAAATTTTTTTGTGCTCTAAAATTTTTTTTGGGTACGTCAGAAAACTTTTATAACTGGGCCTATCGCATAGTATAACCCGGATCTTTCCATTAACGCTAAACTAATAAACTGTAAAGAGGTAGAAAGGCTATACCGATCGATCCGAGTCCTTCGGTCTTTAGCCATCATCCCACGCTCTTCGCGGCAACTTCGATCTCTTGTCTCCTCATCGAGGTGGCACCACGTCAACGGATCTTTAAACGGGCTCCCGCCTCTATACCGAGGCAACTAGGTCATCAAGTCTGCTAAAAGAGATGACCAAGATGAAGTAGAGAATGAGTAGAATACTTTGTCTCAAACACCCTAGGGTTCTCATCACATGAGAGGGATAGGGTGGAGGTAGAAGAAGATGCAAAGAGTTGGAAATTATGAACTCAAGAAACTCTCAAGAGAGTAAGAACTCAAGCATAATAACTTGTGGTGATTTCTTTTGTGAGTGGATATATATATGGTTTGTGTAAAGAAAATATCTTCCAAAAATATCTTCACAAACCCTAAAATATCTATACACAAAACAAACCTCATTAATTCTATCATGACTCACTTAGTGACTCATTAGCATGAGTCACTAATGAACATGCTAGAAAAAATGTGTCACCAAAATGAGTCACCCTTTCCAAAACTTAAAATCATTTAAACCAAAATGATTAATCCAAAAAGAAATGCATCTTCTAAAATATTCTCATAACGGATTACGAAAATACCCCTCACCTGTATATACATACCTATATCCGTATTCCGACCGAATACGAATACGAGAGACTAAAATATTCCGACTCAATATAATACTTGGATCCGGCTTAAACCAAAGCCCGCCAGTATTATCTGTCCGAAATATGACACGTACACAAGTGCACGTGCATTTTCAAACCCTGCCATAAAACCATACAGCCTCTACAACGTTTCGCCCGAACTTGGGAAACTATCTGTGGGGGACTCTAAAGACTCGTCAGTACCCTGGCAGTGGGTTTAACTACAAGAACGTCAGCGGCACTAGCTGTGCGTAACGGCTGCCCATGTGCTGACCGAAAGGGAAGTCGATGAGCGAACTCATCCTGGAACCCTACTGAGCCTATCAGTGACAATATACGTACAGTCCGGTCCGTTCGTCTATGAGCATCGCATATCGGGCCTAGGGGGCTGATAACGTCAGACCCCCAATAGCGGTATAAGTCGTGTCGGAGAGTAGCCCTGAACACCCTGAGAAACTACTGGAATGTCTACCAGTAATTCTCATCTGCCTTGGCCAAGGACTTGGTGTAATGGCTCTCCTAGACACAGCACGATCTCACCCCAAATACCGGGAGAGACGAATCCCCTGCCGATCCGCTCACTTTCCTCCATGTGGCTCGGGACTGTACCCAACTAAAACCTGTTTGCACGACTCCTTTGAGCCGTGGTAGGGTAGTAATCTAAGCACAGTGGGAACTCACACGAGACAAATGACGATCTCAGGTCGATGAACTAACCTGTACACATGTCACCAGGGAACTGCTATCTGACGCTAGGTATAATACCAACTAGCAGGTTTCCGGCGAGTCCTGTCCGGTGTACTCATAACCCAATGAGCACCTGTATACATCTTAGGTGATCCAACTGACACCAATGGCTTGTGAGACCGGCCATCGCCCCTCGTCGGGGTCTCGACTGGATACACTAGTCTACTCCGGAATATCGATGCCCTGTCTCGAAACTCCTACGACTAGGGACCACTTTTAAGGATGTGCTTATAAACTGCCCAACTCTCACGTATATGATCACCATCATACTGTTGGTAGTCAAGCAGGATCCTAAGGGCTCTATCAACGTGTAATAATGATCATGCCACCTAAAGGTGTACACGACTGATAAAGACAAACCAGATAGCTTACTATCATCTTGAGTAAGACTGTCCTACCGATATAGGTCCTCCTTCAATCATTGCAATCACGTACCGCGATCCAATAATTGACTTTGAGGGTACTATATCCAACATGATTAAACTAGGGAACTGGTGTTGAATGGCGTTCTCCGGGGTAAGGCCTGTCATCACTGGCTTGGCACCAAAAATGTATTCATCTGTAGGAAGCAGTTCCTCATAATGCTCCCCCATAACCGGTAAGCCAGAAACTTCTGCAAATTCCTCTAAAGAAATTGATACTTCTCGGTCCAGCGAAAGGAATGTGTGAGTAGGAATATTCCACTGCTCCAGAAAGGCCTTAACCCACCATGCGGGAAGCGTAGAATACTGGAAGAGAGAAGCATAAATGGCGGGATACAACCCAAGTCTCAACAACTGTGACTTCTTCGCTGACAGAATTTAGCGGGCCCATTGCAGATAGCCAACTGGATGACGAGGAATTAAGCCAATCATATATGGTTGTCCTCACGGCCGCGCCTCGCCTTGACAAATACGTCGCCCCAGGGTATCCAAAGCCATTGGAGGTTGAACGGGTATCGAAGCCATAGCAGGCTGAAGAAGACCTCCCGAAATCTAGTTGACTTCTTCTACGGTATAGTTCACCGGGGGTGGGTCGGCGTAATGGATCGCCATGATGGAATCTGAAGGTACCGCGCACGAAAAACTTTGCCGACCCTTAATAATTTGATTGTACCATGTCCCCCAGAGGTGAATATTCTTATGTTCCAGGTCATGATCTTTGATCAATGCTAAGACTTCCCGGTCCACAGGCGCTCAAGAGAACCCTCCCTCTGAATGAACAAACGGGAAAAAGGGATCGAAAGACATGTCGCCTACGCGAAAAGGGACAAAAGTCAACTGTCAGTGCGATAATTTGATTTAAATTCTGACACTTGGTACTTTAGAATTTGTACCACATTGCAATGCAGTGGAGAGGGAACAAAAGAGGCCCACTAAATCTAGATGACAGATCATCATTAATAAAACAGCCTCATCATTTGATGAGGCTGTCATTAAATGAGGAAATCCTCAAGAAATTCTCATTAAATGAGAAATCCCTCGGGCAGAGGAGTAAATCTCCCTTTGAGAGCAGTGCTCCGTGACAGAGTGACACTTGTCAAACTCTAATCATGAAGGAATAAAAATTCCTCAAGAGCCTTGTTCTGAAAAAAAAATGAAATGATGATTGAATAATCCATCAGAAAAATTGAAATCAATTTTTATGAATTAAAAATTCTGAGATTTTCAAGATCCATGAACAAACTCTTAAGAATTCTTCATAAGAGATTAATAAATCTACATGATTTGAAGAGAGCAAAGCTCCATTAATGAGACCCTAAAAGGGTTTTCTTTAGATCAAAGATCTATGAAGAGCAAGGCTCTGTTAATGGATAAAACCCTAGATTATTAAAAGATTTAATCTTTAACTAAATTTTGACAGAGTTTTTGTCCTTAAGAAAATTCTTAAGATGGAGAGCTATGCTCTGTGAGAGAATAAAAATTCTCAGAAAATAAGGAAGAAGATGAACAGAAATCATCCTGAGGACCAAAGGTCCTATTTATAGGCACTAAGTGCCGTTTCAACTTCTGAGTTGATCCAAGGACACAGATCCTGCCACCGCTGCACTCACATGTGGGCCACGTGAGCGCAACGGTAGGGGCATTTGTTTCCCCTAATTAGAGCAAAGCTCTGTTTAAAATTCAAATTTTTGAAATGAAGCAACGCTTTAGATGCAGCACCAAGTGCGCTGCGCCCTAAGCAGTGCACCACGTGCAAAGCACGTGAGCGCTAGCGCTAGGTGCGCTGCGCTCTAAACAGCACGCCATGTGTGCGCTAGCGCTAGGTGCGCTGCGCTCCAAGCAGCGCAGTACATGTCAAACACAGGTGCGCTAGCGCAATGTGCGCTGCTCTTCAAGCAGCGCACCACGTGCAGAGCACGGGTGCGCTAGCGCTGGAATTAAAAACTCCCAACCGTTAGATCAAAGATCTAATAATAATGATAAATCATTAATTAATCAGAATTAAATTCTGTTAAGAAAAGATTCCTCAAAAATCTTTCCAAATAACAAGATTGTGCTCTGTAAATCATAGCACCGTTGGATCAATGATCCAATGGTAAATAAAAATTACCAAAAGACAGAATAAATTCTGTATGGAAAGATTTTCCAATCTTGTTAAAAATAAAAAGATTGCCTTCTGTAAAACAGAAACCCTAGGATCAAAGATCCAATGGTGGGGAAACATCACCAAATCAATTAGAGAAAGATCTCTTTAACTGATTCAACAAATCAGCCTAGACTTCAAGTCTCAGAGACACAGAAAGAGAAAGAAACCTCCCTAAAAACTTTGAGAAAATTCAAAGAGTAAGCTCTTGCAAGAAGATCTTTCTTCAAGGTAAAAATGATGATGATGAACACAGAGATAAAATCATCTCATGATTAAGAAAGAAGAATTCATTTCTTTAAAAAGATCATAGATCTACAAAAACAAAAGGTCTTTCACAAAGAGATCAAAAGATCTCATCATAAAATAAAAGAAAAACTTACTTCTCACAGATCATAGATCTATAAGACTAAAGTCTTTCTCAAAGAGATCATGAACGTCTCATTATAGAAAGGAGAGGAGAATAATTCAATTCTCTTAAAGATCATAGATCCATAAAGGCAAAACCCTTTCATCAATATAAGAGATTGAAACGGTTGTTCTCAGATCTTGAGACAAAGTCTCTTTTTGGATCACAAAATTGATCATATGCGCTTTGCGCTCTGGAACTGCACTTTGCGCTCTTGAACTGTGCTTCTGCGCTCTTAGACTGGTGCTCAGCGCCGAGCGCGACACGTGTAGCTTTGCGCTCTTGAAATAGCGCACTGCGTTCATGGGTTGGCGCTAAGCGCCAGGCGCACCACGTGTCAATTACATGTGCGCCACTAAACTACTAGCGCAATGCGCTCATAAACTGGCGCAATGCGTCCATCATCTGGCGCTTAGCGCCAAGCGCGACACATGTCCTTCACGTGTGCGCTACTTGGCAGAAGCGCACTGCGCTCTTTGACTGGCGCAAAGCGCCAAGCGCACCACGTGTCACTCACATGTGCGCTCATAGAACATAAACCGTTCTTTAATAAGCCACAGAGCTATGATGAAAGCCCAGCATTCAATAAAAAACAAAATATTGTCAGAATTCAAGCATTGTTAAAAGGGCCAAGCCCCAAACAAAGGCTCCAACAGCCCAAAATAAATGTTAAAATATTTTAACTTGATTGGACTTAGCCCAAAATTGGCCATAAGTTCTCAAATTCAGATTAATTGAGCCCACATGCTCATAAATCTTTTAACAGATCTTAGTTCCAAATTAGACTACAGATCCACCAATCAAAATCGGTGCAAGGGTACATCTCTGAACCCCTCTGATATATGTCGTTGTAATCCTTCAACATCTTCAGAGAGGTGACGGGTCCCGACAACCATACATTTCACAGACTATGACATCTTTAAACTGGACTGTGGGGTCCTTAAGTCCATGGACTATGTTGTCCTTAACCTTGACTGTGAGGTCTTTAAGCTCACGGACTATGATGTCCTTAACCTTGACTGTGAGGTCTTTAAACTCACGGACTATGATGTCCTTAACCTGGACCGAGATGTCCTTAAACTAACAACGGACCGTAATGTTCTTAAACTAATGAACCGCAATGTCCCTAAACTAAACAATAAAGTCCAAATGCTCTTTTGTTGGATCTAAACGATCCCGTTAAGTTGATCTTAGTCTGAAATAAGACTAATGTATTCTTAACAAACCCAAATCAATGCGACACGATCCCGTTAAGTTGATCCCGTTTAAGTTGATTTTAGTCTCAAATGAGACTAACGTATCCTTAAATCCAACCCAAACCCAAATCTAAGAAAATACGGATTTGGACTGATCCACGCCCTACGGGCGACAACATAAATTAGTCTCCGTATACAATCCACGGGCAACCAAAAACAAAACAAACACCCATGACACGAAGTGACCATTTGGAGAAGGAGAAAGTGGTTACTGCGATGCGGTAGCGTAATTAACTGCAGGGGCTTGCGCCTGCAGGGAAGAGCGTCCCCACAATCAAAAACCCTTCAAACAAGGGGGAATCTGACGAAGTCTGCTACATCGGCCACATCCATCCAAACCTTCGATACACGGTGCCATAAATCAACTTGGCATTTTCGGAGAGGTAGACGGATAGCACCAATTAGCATCTGCCCTCGGAATTCAGGCGAGACGGACCTGCGCGGTCGCGTCTCCGCGTTTCGGCGGGGAACATGAACGAATCCTTCTTGTGGTATTGTAGACTAGGTCATATCAATGCGACACGACTAGATAAATTACATAAAGATGGATATTTGAATCTGTTCGAATTTTCATCTTATGACACTTGCCAGTCATGTCTCAAAGGAAAAATGACCAAAACTCCGTTTAGTGGACACAGAGAAAGAGTTACGGAACTCTTAGGACTGATACATAGTGATGTATGCGGTCCCATGTCTACACATGCCAGGAATGGTTCTTCGTACTTCATTACATTCACTGACGATCTCTCAAGATACGGACATGTGTTCCTGTTGAAACACAAGTCTGAATGTTTTGAGAAATTCAGGGAATATAAGCACGAAGTAAGAACCAAACGGGCAAAAGTATTAAGATCTTTCGATCTGATCGAGGAGGAGAATACTTGAGCAAAGAGTTCATGGATTATCTAAAAGAGAATGGGATTCTCTCTCAGCTTACTTCTCCCTATACACCACAGCACAACGGTGTATCGGAGCGGAGGAATCGCACCCTATTAGATATGGTGCGCTCTATGATGAGTACTGCTGAGTTATCTATTTCCTTTTGGGGTCATGCACTTGAGACAACAGCATACCTATTGAATCAAGTTTCGTCTAAATCTGTACCTACCACACCATATGAGATATGGAGTGGGAAGAGACCATGTCTTAAACGTGTTAAGATATAGGGTTGTCCGGCCTATATTAAAACACAAAATCCGGACAAACTCGAGGCACGGTCAGTTCTTTGTAAGTTTGTGGGATATCCTAAACATTCACATGGATATCTTTTCTACCACAGCGAGGAACAAAAGGTGATTGTTTCTCGACATGCCACCTTTTTAGAAAAGAAATTTCTTGTAAAAGAAATTAGTGGTGAAGCGGTAGAGCTGGAAGAAGTTCCAGCACCACGAACTACAACTGAAGATTTAATGGAACCAGATGATTCAGTAGTTCCCAACGAACCCCAGCCTCTCCGCCGATCTAGTAGGGTTCCTCATCCACCTGAGAGATACTACAGTTTTCTCATAGACGGTGGGAGCGAGGATTGCATCATGGAAGATGATGACCCAGCTAGCTTCGAGCAGGCCATCACGAGTGGACTCTGTGAAATGGCTGGATGCAATGCGATCTGAGATGGAATCCATGTACACCAACAAAGTATGGACTTTAGAAGTTGCTCCTGAAGGGGTAAAACCCATTGGGAGCAAATGGATCTTTAAGAAGAAACTTGGTGTAGATGGAAAAGTTGAGACTTTCAAAGCTAAACTTGTTGCAAAGGGTTTTCGTCAACGACCAGGTGTGGATTATGACGAAACCTTTTCTCCAGTGGCTATGCTTAAGTCCATCAGGATCTTACTTGCCATTGCTGCATACCATGACTACGAAGTCTGGCAAATGGATGTTAAGACCGCCTTTCTAAATGGTGATTTAGAGGAGTGTGTGTACATGGCTTGGCCAGAGGGCTTCGTAGATAGTAGGAGCAGCGGGAAGGTGTGCAAGCTGCTTAAACCCATCTATGGGTTAAAGCAGGCATCGCGGAGTTAGAACATCTGTTTTGATGTGGTAGTCAAAGAGTTTGACTTCATCAAAAACATAGATGAACCTTGTATATACAAGAAAGTGGCAGAGAGTAAGGTTGTTTTCTTCGTATTGTACGTGGATGACATACAATACGAGGAAGCTCTTCTTATCACAAAGATTCTCAATAAAAGATCTAGGTGATGCCTCCTGCATTTTGTGAATTAAGATCTATAGGGATAACTCCAGACGGATACTGGGATTTTCCAATCCAGGTACATTGACACCATACTAAAGAGGTTTAGTATGGAAGAATCCAAGCGTGGGAACTTACCCACGATCTCTGGACTCACTCTCTCCAAAGAGATATCTTCTAAGACTGATTTGGAGAGAGCTCGCATGCAAGGGATACCCTATGCTTCGGCAGTAGGCTCTATCATGTACGTGATGCTATGTACCAGACCCAATGTAGCATACTCACTAAGTGTAGTGGGTAGGTATCAAGCAAATCCTGGAGAGAATCACTGAACAGCTGTGAAGAACATTCTCAAGTACTTGAGAAGGACTAAAGAGATGTTCTTGGTGTATGGCAATGGAGAACTCCAGGTGGAGTCCTTTACCGATTCGAGCTTCCAAAGTGATAAGGACGACTCTAAGTTGCACTCGGGATTTGTCTTTACCCTAAATGGACGGGCGATTTGTTAGAAGAGTTCCAAACAGGAAACCGTGGCAGACTCGACGATGGAGGCTGAATACATCACTGCCAACGATGCTGCCAAAGAGGCTGTCTGGATAAAGAAGTTCATCACTGAACTTGGTGTGGTTCCATCCATTGAGCATCGAATACCTCTGTATTGTGATAACAATGGAGCTGTGGCTTTAGCCAAGGAACCCAGGTCCCATCAGAAGTCCATATATATTCTGAGGCGGTATCACCTGATCCGGAAGATAGTTGATCGCCGGGAGATCGAGGTCAGGAGAGTTGACACGAAGGACAACACTGCGGATCCACTCACGAAAGCTATTCCCCAGATACAATTTGAGAGACTCTTCGGGATGTTGGGTATGAGATACTACAACAGCTGGCCTTAGTGCAAGTGGGAGATTGTTAGTTGTATATATGCCCTAGAGGCCATTGTTGTACATATGATGTATATTATAGTGGATGCTTGGATATATATAGTGAGGACTTTCTTGCTCGATATAATAGTATGCTATCTGGATTCACTTTGTCTTAACATGTTGACTTGTATTGGTTTACTATCTTGCTCTCACATGTTGATAAAGCCCTTAGGATATGTACTTGACTACTGGGATTATGATGAGATCATACTAGTGGGGCTAGGGTAGTCAACAAGTACATCCTATAACTGTTCCTAGTCAAGAGTGTATCGAGATAGGGCATCGATACACCAGAGTAGACTAGCGTATACGCATCTTGACCCATATGATGGGCGATGGATGATCCCATATCCATCGGTGTTTGACATTAAAGATGGTGTACGGGTGCTCAGTGGACACTGGGTACACTGAACGGACTCGCCGAGAACTCCTAGATGGTATTATACCTATCGTCAGATAGCAGTTCTCCGGTGACACTGATACAGGTTAGTCTGTAGACCCGAGATCGTCATAGAGTCTTGTGTGATTCCCACTGTGCTTTGATTTCCACCTTACCACGTCCAAGAGGGCGTGCAAAACGGTGGCTTTTGGGTATAGTCCCGAATCACATGGAGGCAATGAGCGATAGAAGGGGTTTCGTCTCTCCCGGTATTGGGAGTTGATGTTGCGCAGTGTTTGATTGGCTATAACTGGAAGTCCCTGGCCAGGGCTGATATGGAAATTTACTGGTAAGAGTTATCAGTAGTTTCTCGACCCGTCATGAGCCTCACATCGACACGACTTATCGGTTACTGGGGTCTGACGTTTACCACCCCTGACTGGATATGCGACATATCAGACGAAGAGACCGGACTGTACAGTAGTGTTACTGATTGGATTCGCAGGAGTATGTACAAGCTTGCTTGTTGATCTTCTGGTCACTCAATACCCAGGTGGCTGTTATGTTTAGCTGACCGCTTGCAGCTTGTGAGTGTTTGATATGATCATCACTTACTGTCGGCGTATTGACGAGTCTTTAGAGTCCTATATAGAGGTTTCTAGGCTCAGGCGAAACGGAGTAGGAGCACATATGTGATATGTGCGGGGACCGAGATTAATACGATATATGATACCGTATTCTATTCTCGCGATATATGATATCGGCCGGTTATATGTGATATAGCCAGGTTATTGGATCAAGTGTTGATTCGATAAAATGATATATATATATATATATATATATATATTATATGCTCACTTAAGTATTTATTATTCTCACTTATGATACATTTAACATATATGTGATATATGTTTATTGTATTGTTTTCTTTTGTTACATAAATATTATATATGTGATATATAATATTGTAGCATGCTAGGTTATACATGCAACATGTATGTATGAGAATTATACCATGCTATATATAATGTTTGGGTTTAAATATCTAAGTAATTCAAATTGTGGAAATGAGTCATGGATGAAGCTTCATGAAGCTTGTAGATTACCATTGACCAAATCCATCCTTTTTGTTTTGCCCTAGATATTTCTAACCCAACCATGACACATAGCCATGGTTAACTCTCTACAATGGTTAAGAATGATATACTTGACCCATGGTTGCATTTCTAACCTCACTCTCATTCATTCTTCTTCTTCTTCCTCATTCTCATTTTGCTTTCTAGCTTTTGATATCAAGAAGAAAAATAGTGAGAAATTAAATAATAAAGTGAGCAAAATTCCTACTTCATCATCCTCTTCTATACTAGCCATATAGACTTGTGTGTTAGCTTCACTAATTCATAATTAGTGAATTCATAGCTTGAGTTCGTGTTTCCTCGAAGTAGATCATCTTGGATTTCGAAGTTTTCAAGCAAGCATGGATCATTTGACTTGTGGAGCCTCTCTAGAGTCCGGAAGTTCATGGATCGCGACGAAGGGACTACTACTCGGAGCTTATGAAGCGAAGGAACGGACTACAAAGGTTGTAATCCCTCTCTCTTAGATGTAAAGTTGTTTACATGCAAAGTTAACCCTAATTCTCTAGTTAAGATCTTGGTTAGGGTTTCATAGCACCCCAAAAATTTTCAATATGGCATGTGTGATGCTTTCCTAAACCTTATGGTGGTGTTACGCAACCCTACACTCCATTGAGTATCATGGCTAGAAAATAATAGTAGAAGAGAAGAAAAGAGAAACAATAAAACTAAAACAACAACTACTTAACAAAAAAAAAAGTTATACTAGAAATTTAAAATACAATGCAATTAAATAAAGATACAAGATAAGAAAAAACCCCATCTTCATTAATTTTCCACTCAAAAAGCTCTCACTATAATTTCAATGGAGAATAGATGAAGAAGAAGAAACTACACGCTAAACTACACTAAATCTAAGTAAAGAAAAGCATTCTTGGTTTGTCTCAAAACTGGAGTATTTATAGGCAGAGGAGTGAAACCCTAAGGCCATATTCCGAGCCCATATAGAAGTACAAAACTACCCTCAAAATTTGGTCGGAAGACGCCACGATAAAGCCGCAGATCTGCCGCCTATAAGCCCTATTTGCCGCGGTTCCGCGGTCTTTTGGAGGAGTTGGCGCATCGTTTTTCTTAAGCTTCCTTGTGTTGCTTTGTTTTTTTGTTTGACAGGTTCAAAATTGCAAAATGGTTCCAAAATATCTTCAGATTTTCAACAGTCCAAAATGACTATTCTTTTAATCCTTTTGGCCATGATCTCCCTCGAGCTCCGCGCACCACTTCATCTTTGTTTTGCCTCTCTTGTGCTCTGTGCTTGTCTCAGACATGAATGACCATTGCTGGATCTTGTCCCTTGTACTAGTAAGCGGCACTTGACGGGTGTGGATGACCGGAACCCGAATTTTATCTGTTTTTGGCAGATGTTCTGAATTTTGTCATAACTGTAGAGATTTTGCGTGATTTGCGTGATTTGCGTTATTTTGGACTGGGAACCTGTAACCTGTAATCATATAGTAAACACGGATCAAAAGCACCTACCTATATACAAACGAGCAGAAGAATGGGCGGTATTAAATGCAATATTCTGGTGTGAACAGTCTACCTATAGACTGATAGGTGGTTGCTGTAGAGTACAGCCGCAATTGGTCAGATTTGTGTCCCAGCTTATTGGGTAGGATTCCACATATTGGACAAAGGAGAGACAGTAACATTAACCTGAATTGGCTGTGGGAGACATTTAGTGTTGAGCCTATCATGGATGCTACACCTGTGGTGATCGAGCAGCACGCACAAGCCTACATTTTACATTAAATAAGGGTTCACTTGTTCCCGTATAGGAGCAAGAAGAGAGTTAGTCTTGCCTGGTTGCCTTTTTTAGCCGATCTCGACCAGTGTGCCACTTTATCATGGAGGAGTGTAGTTTTGTCATTCCTTTACAGCGAGCTGAAGATGGCTGCATTGATGGAGCAGAAAAGTTTTGGGGGTTGTTTGACGCTTCTTCAGGTATAAAATACTTAAACCCGTATTCTATTAATTTTGTGTAATTAAATTGATATTCAATGTAAATCATATTTTATTTCAGATATGGTCATGGACATATCTCTCTATTGGTCGCCCGACCATTACGACCCAGTTCGCTTTAGATGGCCAAAGGTCATATGATTGCCGGTAAGTAATTGAACATATGCACATATTTCAAATTTGAAGTTTCTTTGGAATATTAACTTGTGTGTAATCTTTATGCAGGTGGAATGTGGCCAGGTCATGAGATGTGACACCGGATCGCAGCCTCCACTTCTACCACAGCGAGTTCAATATCATGGAGGAGGAGTCTGTTACGTGGACACTGTACACACTTGATCTGTTGGGCACTCTGCATCCATTATATTTAGCAGGAGCCGGCTTCTGGCATGCGCGGACGCCGATCATCTGCAATGATGTTATTCAGATACATGTGCTAGACCGTGTCCTTCGCCAGTTCGGCTTGAGGCAGCACATACCAGACGCGGTGGAGCGGACACTGCATCAAAGTGGAACGCTAGCTTAAGATGCTTGGCTCGTGGAGTCTCATATTTGGGTGGGTCGATGGTACAGTCGGGTAAACCACATAGCCGATAAGATACAACTAGGTATACCGATAGACCAGTACCTTGCCTAGTATTAGATGATTACCCGCAGATTCATCATCGCAGCCACCCTTTTGCCCACCTTATATACCCCTCGAGGACCGATAGAGAGAGATTTGGTAACTTTATATCAAACCTTATAAAACTATAATCTTATTTTTTAGAAATTCATTATCTTATTTACCATCAATATGGGTCCAAACCATTTACCCGTTAGAGGATATAGCTGATGAGGGGATTAGTGGCACTAGGGACTCAGCGAGCTGCTTTATGAACATCAGGACCCTTATCAGGAGTGTGATGACGAGGCACCGATTCACACATCTACCGGCCGTACCCGCACCACCCGTGCCTACACCACCCATTCATGCACCACCCGTGCCTACACCACCCATTCATGCACCACCCGTGCCTCCACCACCTGTATCCACACCGGCCATTCCTATCTCATATGCATCAACAAGACTTAGATGGGTACAGCCAGAGCCATCTCAGCCACTTGCCGCCGACGAAGCCGAACCGTCACAGCCTCGACGTCTTGTAGCGAAGAAGAGGACACCGAGGATGTTGCGGCGAATTCGTTAGATTGCACGAAGTATTGTGTTGTAGTCGAACTCGTATGGAGTCGGCTTAACTTTATTTATTTTACAGTGTTTATTGTTTTCAGCTTATTGTTGTTCGCCGTTTGGGCGTTGTATATATTGCGTAGATTGTGTCTCTGTCGTTTAGACGTTGGGTTAGCTTCGTCTGTGGATGGTATTATATTACTATTTTTGTACATGAATTTTATTCAAACTTTACGAAGGAGGTGTTGTCCGATTTTCAAATATTAATTCCTTACAAAAAACACTTTAGTTCATTTTAATTCAAACATTAATTCTCTCTCACACAAACACATGTTCATAAACAATATATTACACACACATAGTGTTGGATATATGTATGCCCTAGAGGCCATTATTTGTATAGTGGATACTTGGACATGTATATATATAGAGGACTTTCTTGCTCGACATGATAGTATGCTATCTGGTTGCTCTTTATCTTAACATGTTCACCTGATTGTGTATCGTTCATTTATTACGTGTTGATAAAGCCCTTAGGATATCGGCTTGATTACAATGATTATGGTGCAGATCACACTAGTGGGGCATGTGTAGTCTATAAGCATATCCTTAATTGTTCGTAGTCGTGGATATATCGAGACGGGACATCGATATTCCAAAGTAGACTAGCGTATACGTTTCTTGACCCAGTTGAGGGGGCGATGGATGATCCCATATCCATTGGTGTTTGACATCAAAGATTGTATACGGGTGCTCATTGGAGACTGAGTACACTGAACGGACTCACCGAGAACTCCTATATGGTATTATATCTATCGTCGAATAGCAGTTCTCAGGTGACACTTGTACAGGTTAGTCTGTAGACCCGAGATCGTCATAGAGTCTTGTGTGTTTCCCACTGTGCTTTGATTTCCACCCTACCATGGCTCTACTGAGTCGTGCAAACAGGTGGTTTTTGGGTACAGTCCCGAGACATATGGAGGCAATGAGCGATAGAAAAGGTTTCGTCTCTCCCGGTATCGGGAGTTGATGTTGTACTATGCGCGATTGGCTATAACTGGAAGTCCCTAACCAGGGCTGATGAGATTTACTGATAAATGTTATCAGTAGTTTCTCAACCTGTTATAGGCCATACATCGGCATGACTTATTGAGTTATTAGGGCTCGATGATACCATCCCTAGACTCAATATGCAACATATTAGACGAAGAGATTAGACTGTACGGTTAGTGTTGCCGGTTGGCTTTACGGGAGTTTGGACAAGTTCGCTTGTTGTTCTTCTGTTCGCTCAATACCTTGGTAGTCGTTACGTGCAGCTAGTACCGCTGATGGTTTGTACGTATCTGATATGATCGCTGCCTACTGCTAGCGTATTGACGAGTCTTAGAGTCCCACATAGGGGCTTCCGAGCTCAGGCGAAACAAAGTGGGGCACATATGAAGATATGTGCGGGAGCTTGATTAATACGAGTACATGATACCATATTTTAATCTGGAGTTTTCAATTAGTCGGGTTATATGTGATATGACCAGATTATTAAATCAAGTGTTGATTTAATATAATGACTAATTGCTCATTAGTAATTCCTTTCTTTATGTGTGCATGCATGTATGTATGTATATTTATATGGATTTATATACATATATACATGTGTGCATGTATCATGGTGGATGATACATTGGACATGGTTATGCTAGACTCACATGGAAAGATATTAGATGTTCATTGATTTTGAGTAAATGGAAATTGAATAATGAAGTCATAGTTCTACACTCTTCTTAAAATATCCCACTAACCATGGTTCATTATTTAATCCTTCACTAACTCACTCGCATAAAATATCTAAGATATTTTCCATGGCTCAATATATATTATTGTGAGTGTGACTCTCTCTCTCTCTTATCTCAAGCTTAGCCATTAGTTCATCCTCTTCCTCCTAGCTCTCTACCCTTTTTCAAAAGAGTAAAAGAGAAAGAAAAAGAAAGGTTTAATAGTGAGAAAAATCCCACTATCAATCTATATTAGTCTAGCACACTTGTATAGGTTGTTTGCCTCACTTCTACTTAGTTCAAGTGAAGTAAGAGCTTAAGTGTAAGGAACTCCGGGTGGATCATCGTGGACACGGAAGGCTTCAAGCGGACTTGTTCCAAGCTTTAAGTAGAGCCCAAGGACTACTACACGGAGCTATAGAAGAGAAGTAGTGGTCTACAAAGGTTGTGGTTCTTTTTCTCTTAGTGTTAGACACTTTTGTATATGATACTTACCCTAATCTCTAGTTCGATTAGTGGCTTGTGTACTTTAGCTCTCTTGATTTTTGAAAATACATCATATATTGTAGTTTAAACACTTGTAGAGATGATAAGACATACTTACACATAGTACACACATTCACAACATACACGCAAATGTCGCAAACAAAATAGATAGCAAGAACAGTAACAACATCATAATTCTTTACTAAAATTTCAGAAATAAATCCTCTTCAGTACTGAGCTCCGCAGCAACAAAATTGATCCGCTCTGTAATGGCATCAATGGCCTCATCACCTACTGCGGAATTTCGAGTGAGTTCGAGATGGTTCAAATTCCGACGGTGCATAAAGATGCAATAGAGAGAGCTTGCGGAGTACTCGATATTGCAACCGGAAAGAAGACTCGTAGAATGAAAGAAGTGGAGACGACGATTTTCTTCCCCATAGCGGTCATGGGTTACTTCTTCAGAGGGAGACGGGAGCGCATCCAATATGACTAAGTGCAAGAGCATTTCACGATCGATCTTCATCGGCCAGTTCATACCCCTCCGTAATCGATACAAAATGCCTTCGTAACTAGAGTAGTCTATCTTTGTGTATACAGATTTCGGACGGTGTAAGGGATGCACCTCTTGATTTCATCGATTGATGGCAATTCTGCAGATGAAGATCCCGATATTGAGAGAGAGCGAGACTGAGACCTGAGAGGGAGAAAGATAGAGATGGTGATGACGATGAGATCTAAGAGAGTGGGAGAGACCACGACACAGAGAGTGAGATTTGAGAAGAGAGGAAGGGATCGAACTCTTCATATAAGGAATACGATCATTCACGGGTATATGTTTTTTTGGGACACAGTTGGCAACTACACCCCATAAAAACATATACCCGTGAATGATTGTGTTCTTTTTTGGGACGCACTTTCAAACCGTGCCATAAAAATACACAAACCTATGAATAAGTATGTTTTTTTTGAAGCGCAATTTGCAACTGCACCCAAAAAAATAAAGTCCCAACGGTGAAAATGGTGTATTGGGCGCAATTTGAAATGCGCCCAATGAAAATCAATGGGCGCACATTGATAAAATTAATTGGTGCACTACACTTTAAAAGTGCGCCCATTAATGATTTATATATTTTTGCATTTTGAAAGTGCGCCCATTAATAATTCATATTTTTTCACTTCATTTTTAATGGGCGTCGTTTGAAACCGCGTCCCTTAAAAATTTTTTTTACACGTCGATGCCGACGTGGCACCCAGTGGCAGAAAGTGACTTAGTTTTGTAATATCTTTTGAAAGTGATTTATTTTTAATAATATTTATTTAAATCGGTTTATTACAAAAAATTGTCCTATAAAATATGAAGCTTGATAATGAGGTGCGTATTGTTCGGCACAATTTATTACATTTTAATACCGCCCATTTTTTATCATTTTGTCAATAAACAGTGCTATTTAATCCATATCTGCTCATTTATACAGAGTACAGGTACGCAAACGGAAACATGGGTTTTTGTACGCGACATGCACAAAATGACGGATTTTTAGCTGAACTGCAAACAAGACGGAATACAGATCCAGAATTGAAATGAGTTTGCAACATAAACATGTGTGTGTACAAAGTTTAAATGTGAAATGGTCCAACACATACTTGTGTGAACATTTGTGAAGATGCATGAACCTTGGGAGCTGGTTTGGTACAATAATGATGAGTGGTGCAGGTGGTAAACAAGTGATTGACATATGATTTGAAGTGTGAACATACACTCACCCACTTCACCCCTTCTCTGTGATTTAGCTCCAGAATTCACACATGTGCTACATAAAAAAAATTGCAAATACCATGAGATACCCATAAGACCAGATGACTACTGAAGCTTGGTGGGCCCCAGACTCGACTTCTTGGCCGCAATTTTATTCAGATTGGCCGCAAATTGCGGCCAAGTGGGCTCCATTTTGGCTCGTTCAAATTTTGTGGGTCCTTGGTGGTCACTTTAGTTTATTGTCACCTACAACTTTTGCTTTTGATTTCTCTATAAATAGCAGATCCAGACATGAAGCCAAGGGAGAACTTTTTTTTGCATACTTGTAAACTCTTGTTAAAATTCTTGTGGCTCTTGGAATTGAGTTGAGTTCTTTACCTTCCTCTGGTCTTGCAACTTCTCTTTTTGAGCTTGCAAGATTAGATTTTGGTAGTTGAACTCATTTACATGTATTTTGAACCATTACAATAAATCTTCATTTTATTCAAGTTTGATTCTTGTATCTCTTTTTCTTATTTTGTCATTTCTTTTCATTATTCAGTTGTGTATTGCTATGATGAAGTGTGAGTAGTTATTCTTGGGCTATGGTGAGGTAGGATGTGGAATGACTTTACTTCCAACCCCTCCCTTTTGATTCTTGCATTTTTTTCACTTCTTTTCTTAAAATCGCAAGTTTATTATGTTTTGCTTGATAGGATATATCATTTTGAATGGTTGCAAATCAACTTTTAACATATATCATATCCTTTCTTTACATTTTATCGTTGCTATGTTACGATTTGAAGTAGGCGTGAATACAGAATTACGTTATGTGTCGCAACTAGCTAGATAGGATATATAGCATTCTTGCATATATTCTATGCTTGCTACTTCACTTAACTAATTCCATATCCACTCCATTCTCAATCTCATTCTTGTTAGTTTCTGTTTTTCTAACCTTGATATCGTATTTCATCCCGATACATTTTTCGGATAAATACGGCATGCTTTCGCTATTCTAATGGAAACTAAAAAGAAATGAACTTGAATCAAAATGGAGAGTTGGGGGTAAATGTCATATTTCACTATTGCTGAACCTTAGCCTAAGTTTTCGTATCCCAAAACCTTGTTTCTTTTAGGTATTACACTAAAACGTGACAAAACACCATTTTTCCAACTTATTGATCCATAACTCAATTTGATGTCGTGATATCCATTCCTTGTGGTTCGACCCATGCTTTCCGGCTTGCTTCAACGCACCGTGCGCTTGCGGTATTTTTAAACTCGATACTCACGTCGTGCACTATTTTTCCGACAAAAACCGACATATCCGATATTGACCTTATTCTCCAAAAGCATGTCACCGTGGGTCTCGAACAAGTTTTTGGCGCCGTTGCCGGGGAGTGGCAACACCACGAAGATTATTTTGAGTTATCTCCGTATATACTTTGTATAAAACAAACAAAACACCAAAAACCACCTCAAATATCCGACTTGTTGCTCTCTTTGTTTTCTGTTCTGCTGTTGATATTGTTGTGATAAAAATATTTTGCATACAGAAAGGGTACGCTAACAGCGATAGAAGAAGACACAGAGAAATTGAAGCAATATTACTAGGACCGGGCCGCAAATTTATCCATATTGGCCGCACATTGCGGCCTAACCCTGGTGTTTTGCCCCAAATTTTCTTTCACTTCTCTACTCTTCCGTTATTAGTCCATTTTTATATGCAAAATTGTATAATTATATATCTACAGAACTTTGGCCATAAATATCGTATTATGCACTAAATATCGTAATTTTTTTTTCAAATTCCGGATTGCAACGGAAATACGAACTACGATTGTGCGGAGCTGAGAACAGAATTCTGGAGAAAGGCGTTACGAAGTTAGCAGTGCCAAAGATCCGGGTAGATCGACCCGTACAAGCGAACACTCAAGTAATCACGAATCAAGTCAACGGGAGTTTCTAAACTCAAAAATTCAAGGTACGCATTTTTCCTAACCCCTTCTCCTCAAACCCGATGCTCTAATACTTCAATTTTGTGCAGGATTTCTTTCGCAAACTCCGCTGCACAAGTGCCAAAGGAAACTAACCGTATTTTTTGCAGCGCGCCGCTTATAACATAAAAAATGATTGATTGATGATTTGAACAACTTTTATTGTTTGCGCATTGCATGAATTTAATACAGACTTAAGGGCAAAGAACCCCAACAAGATACGGTAAGGGATTTCATCACCCTTCTCCGTGGCCCACAAACCACAAAGAACGAGCATTTTCACACCCTCATTAACTTTAAAAGAAATTAGACTTTCAGCCTCTAAGGACTTCGCGCTCACTAGGGTAAGTTTAGTGTATTTCGAACACCGCCCATCGGTACATTGTTCCTGAAGTGTCTAGGAAAGTGTGAAAGGCGCAACCACCGAAAGAGAGAAGGTTACTCTAATTAAGGAACCTCGCGAAAGCAAGGGAAAACCTCCCTTCCTCTCTGCACTTACCTGGCTTCTCGATCAGTCTATCTTGGGCCCGTTTCGTAGTACATTTTTACTTCAAAAGGCAAGTTTTTTGAGCAGGTCTAGTTGACCTAAGCAACCCTAGACTGTTTAGGTGTGTGCGGTGTGTCTTGTTTGTGATCTTGTTGTACCTTTTGTGTGATATTTGTGGTTGTGATTATTTTGGTTGAAAAACGTTTTTGTTTTCCATTTTCTCAATCTTTCCAACCACTTCCGGATAGTGCATGTCAGCTTGGATTAGAGATTCACAATCTCGATTAGTCCGGTTTGTGCCTGTATCTTCCGATCTTTTTCACCTTCTGATTCCTCGGACCCTTCCGAGACCTTCTTACCTTCTGCCTCATCGGAGCCGTCCGATTCTACACCTTCGCTTTCTTCTCCTACATCACCAACAATGACGGAGCAAACAATCGTTGAACAACAGGTGGCGGCATTACAGGACAGATGTTACCCACACCGGTCATCCCTTCCTTCATGCAAAGTGTTGCCCACCATTGCGGCAAACAACTATGAGATCAAACCACAATTCATACCACTACTCTCCAAATTCCACGGACTCGAGTCCGAAAATGCTTACCTGTTAATCAGTGAATTTGAAGGAGTATGTGCGATGATGAAGATTCACGGAGTGGGAGAGGATGTCGTTAAGCTCAAATTCATTCCCTTTGCGCTTAAGGATAATGAGAAAAGCTGGTTAAACAGTTTACCAGCTAGATCGATCACGACATGGGATGATTTTGTAAAGGTTTTTCTTAAAAAAAATTACCCTATTCATAAAACCGTGCGAATTCGCAATGAACTCCACAATTTTAAACAAAAAGAAGGTGAAATTTTTTGGAAATGCTTAAAAAGATTTAAAGACATCTTAATCAAATGTCCCCATCACGGGTTAGAACAGTGGAGGTTATGTCAGATTGTCTATGAAGGGTTAGATTCCAGTTCACGCATGATGTTAGAATCCATGTGTCAGTGTAAATTCCTGAGCTATGGTGCTAAGGACGCATGGAACTTTTTGGAAGAACTGGCTGACAAAACCATCCAGTGGGAGAGTGTGAGTGAGAAACCATCAGTGACGAGGAGTGGTGTACACATTGTTGACACCTTTATAGCTGCCGAAGCAAAAATCGCCGCTCTTGTACGGCGAATGGAAGCTTTAGAGGGCAAAAATTCACCGCTACCAGTCAATCAAATTTCTCCAACTTTGTGCGCTAACTGTCAGCATCCTAGCCACATAACGGAAGAATGTTCGTTTCTCGTTGGATCCCAGGGACCTGAAAACGTTAATGCGCTGTATCAGAACCAGCGTCCCAGGAACGACCCCTTTGCACCGACGTACAACTCTGGTTGGAAGAATCATCCCAATTTTGCTTGGAATCAGGCCCCTTTTCAAAACAATAATTCAAACCCGCCTTTCCAACAATTTCAAAATTCAAATTTTCAAAACCAAAAATTGGGATATTCAACTAACCAGCCTCAGCAACCCCAACAGCCGAATCAGCACAACCCAACCTTTACACCCCCTGGGTTCGCCCAAGACGACAAGAGGGTGACATCCATCGAAAAAGGGTTAGAAGCTTTGATTAAAACTTCTGCGCAGACTTCATCTAGTCTGGCTACTTTTATGCAAACATCCGGACAGTTGCATAGCGCTAACACTCAAGCGATAGCCAAATTAGAAATCCAAATCAGTCAACTGGCTGCAGCAGTTAATGAACGTGAGAAGGGAACATTTCCCTCTCAACCCGTGATGAACCCAACAGAGCAGAGAAACAACAACGCTCATGTTGTTCAAACGAACAATATTGAGAATGCGAACACCGTCACCGTCCTCAGATCAGGACGAACGTTTGACAACAAGGTTGTCAACCCCAGCGACCTATCTAAGCGTGTGGTTGTCAGTTTACCAGCACGTAGTTCATCTTCTGCTCCTCATTGTGATCCATCGTCATCTTCATCACCTTCTTCTTCTTCTCCTCATCCTGCTTCTTCTTCGTCGTCTGCTGCACATCTTTCAAAGCAACTTGAGAATTCGCCACACGACCACACTGATGATCCAGCAAAAACATTCCCGTCTTCTGCACCTATTCCATCTACAGCTTCTCCAAACTCAGCGTTTGGACCTAAGGCTCCCTATCCTAATAGGTTGAAATCAAAGAAGCCTTCTGCAAACATGGAAAATGTGTTAGAGGTTTTTAAACGCTGTGAGGTCAACATTCCTTTGTTGGACGTCGTCCAACAAGTTTCGGCATACGCAAAATTTCTGAAGGACTTGTGCACCCAGAAACGACGCATAAACGTCCCCAAAACCGTCTTCTTAGCCGCCACTCTGAGCGATGTTTTGTCCAAGTCCATTCCTGTGAAATATAAGGACCCAGGCTGTCCTACTATTTCTTGCACCATTGGGGACAAACAAATTAACTGGGCCTTGTTAGACTTAGGGGCAAGTGTGAACCTCCTTCCCTACTCAGTTTACAAACAACTGGGATTAGGAGAACTTGAGCCGACCAGAGTGACTCTGCAACTGGCAGATCGTTCAACAAAAGTATCGAGGGGAGAAATTGATGATGTTCTAATTAAGGTCGGGGAATTCATATTCCCCGTAGACTTCATTGTGTTGGAGACTGAGCCCGTCACCAATCCCAGCGGTCAAATTCCAGTCATACTGGGAGGCTTTTCCTAGCCACATCCAACGCGTTGATAAACTGTCGTAATGGGTCCATGAAACTTTCTTTTGGGAACATGACAGTGGACCTCAACATTTTCACGCTAGGAAACCAGGCGAGTGAGAAACACGATGATACTTTTGAAGTCAACGCTGTATACGATATGTCTGAGGAGGGGACATTTGACTTCAAAAATGAGTGTCTGGACGGGACTTTTGAAGAACTGTTTTCTGAGGAGCTTCTTTTCCTTGAGAAGCTAAATCCTGAACAGGCGTCCTACGCACATTGGGGCCCCCAATTTGAACCTCTTCGCAATGAACCAGCCCCTGAAGTGCGACCATCTGTGGAGGAGCCACCGAAACTTGACCTCAAAGTTCTTCCTGACCACCTCAAGTATGCGTACTTGGGAAATGATGAAACGCTTCCAGTAATAATTGCAACCGACCTTGCGCCTGAGTAAGAGTCGGCCCTCATGGATGTTCTGAGAAAGAACATGGAAGCGATTGGGTGGTCAATGGATGATATCAAAGGAATCGGCCCTACTATCTGCCAGCACAGAATCCATATGACTGATGATTCCAAACCCTTCAAGGATCCTCAACGCCGGCTTAACCCGGTAATGAAAGAAGCGGTAAGGAATGAAATGCTGAAGTGTCTGGACAATGGGATCATTTATCCCATATCTGATAGCAAATGGGTAAGCCCCATTCACGTGGTACCAAAGAAATCGGGACTCACCGTTGTCACGAATGAAGCAAATGAGCTAATCCCAACCCGCACACAAACGGGATGGAGAGTCTATATTGATTACAGAAAGCTCAATGCAGCAACTCGCAAGGATCATTTCCCGCCGTCCTTTATTGATCAAATGCTTGAACGCCTAGCCGGACACGCCTACTATTGCTTCTTAGATGAGTATTCCGGCCATAATCAGATCCCGATTGATCCAGAGGATCAGGACAAAACAACCTTCACTTATCCTTTTGGTACCTTCGCCTACCGCCGCATGCCCTTGGGGCTGTGCAATGCACCCGCAATATTTCAGCGGTGCATGATAAGCATCTTCTCTGATATGGTAGAGCGATTTTTAGAGGTTTTCATAGATGATTTCTCCGTCTTTGGAGATTCATTTTCCGAGTGTTTGAGACATCTAGAGCTAGTAATGCTACGATGTAGAGAAAAGCACCTCACACTCAACTGGGAGAAGTGTCATTTTATGGTCAAACACGGTATCGTGTTAGGCCATATCATTTCTGAAAAAGGAATTGAAGCCGATAGGACAAAAATCGACGTTATCTCAAGCCTCCCACCTCCACGGACTGTCCGTGACATTAGAGCATTCTTAGGCCACGCCGGGTTTTACAGGCGTTTCATCAAGGAATTTAGCAAACTGGCTAGACCCTTGACTTCTTTGCTGGCCAAAGAAACACCCTTTGATTTCAACTCTGAGTGCCTTCACGCGTTCATGCTCCTAAAGTCGGAACTCACTTCTGCTCCGATTTTAAGCGCACCAGACTGGAGCGAACCTTTTGAACTAATGTGCGACGCTTCTGACTTTGCAATAGGAGCTGTCTTAGGATAGCGATTTGAAAAGAAGCCGCATGTTATCCATTATACGAGCAGGACGTTGAATGACGCACAGCTAAATTACACCATAACTGAAAAAGAACTCTTAGCTGTTGTGTTCGCACTTGAGAAATTCCATCCCTACTTGATCGGAACCCACGTCACTATTTACACTGATCATTCTGCGCTTAAGCATCTCTTTGCAAAAAAGGATGCCAAGGCCAGACTGATACGTTGGATCCTCCTTCTTCAGGAATTTGACTTAACCATCAAAGATAAAAAGGGGTCCGACAATGTTGTAGCCGATCATCTGTCTCGCATACCAAATGCACCAAATGAGGAAATTCCAATCAATGAGCATTTTCCGGACGAACAACTTCTCTCCGTATCAAGCGAACCATGGTTCACTGATATCGTGAACTTTCTAGTCACCGGAGAAACACCATCTTTTTGGCCGAATCAAGACAAGTATAAATTTCTCTCCCAGGTCAAATTCTTCTACTAGGATGAACCATACCTGTTCAAATACTGTCCTGATCAGATCATTAGACGGTGCATCTCTAACTCTGAGACAAGAAGTGTTTTGTCCTTCTGCCATGACCAAGCCTGCGGGGGCCATTTCGGACCCAGAAAAATAGCTAAAAAGGTTTTGCAGAGCGGCTTCTACTGGCCGACACTTTTCAAGGATGCTTTCGAATACTGCAAAACCTACAACCGATGCCAACACATGGGCAAGATTGGAAAACGGAATCAAATGCCCCTACAGTCCATTCTGATTGTAGAAATTTTTGATGTCTGGGGCATTGATTTCATGGGGCCATTCCCAAACTCTTTTGGGAATTTGTACATTTTGCTGGCTGTGGACTATGTGTCCAAATGGGTGGAGGCCATCCCTTGTCGAACCAACGACAACAAGGTTGTCGTAAAATTCTTAAAAGAAACATTTTTTCTCGGTTCGGTACGCCTCGCACTATCATTAGTGATAATGGAACACATTTCTGCAATCGATCTTTTGAATCACTAATGAAAAAGTATTCCATCAGCCACAAATTGTCAACACCCTATCATCCTCAAACTTGCGGTCAGGTTGAAGTCTCCAACAGACAAATTAAACAAATTTTGGAAAAGACTGTCAACAGTAACCGCAAGGATTGGTCGTTGAAGTTAAGTGACGCGCTCTGGGCATTCCACACAGCCTTCAAAATGAACCTAGGTATGTCCCCATACCGACTCATCTTTGGAAAGGCATGTCACTTGCCTGTTGAATTAGAACACCGCGCTTTTTGGGCAATCAAACAGCTCAATATCGACTTAGAAAAAGCCGGCGAAGCGCGAGAACTTCAATTAAACGAACTTGATGAGATACGCAATGATGCGTACGAGAATGCCAAACTGTACAAGGAAAAGACGAAAGTCTTTCATGACAAGGCAATTCTTAGGAAAACGTTCACCGTGGAGCAAAAGGTTCTGCTCTATGACTCCCGACTTTATTTATTTCCTGGGAAGTTGAAATCACGATGGACAGGCCCATTTTTTGTGCCCACCGTTTTTCCGCACGGTGTTGTCGAAATTGAAGATCAGCAATCAGGCAATACGTTCAAAGTCAATGGCCAGCGGCTAAAACCATTTTTAGAATTGCCCGCGGAAACGGGGGAGCTCATGTTTTTACATGAGCCATGTTACATCGATTAAAACACACCCCCATGTTGTTTTCCTGTACATACTCTTTTTGGAGCTTTTTGTATTTTTTAGTTTTCTTTTACCAATTCTTTTTATAAAGGGGTGTCTTTGTAAATAACCCTTTATAACCTGTCCCAACCCCAACCCGAGACTCCACTTCTGATTTTGCCAAAACCCTGAAGCTCCCTCCTCATAAGAAACCCGACCTCAAAGCATCAGCCCCAGATCTCTATCTCAGGCCGCCGGAAAATCCCAAGAAGCCGCAAATTGCGGCCTGATCTACTCCGACAGCCCCGATCTCCTTTCTCCTCTGTAAGATTTCATCTTCTTGTTCAATTTCCATGCAGAATTTCAGATCTAAAATGGTAGCTTTTGATTGTGAGAAAAATTTCTTGAGATTTTCTCTGACGCAACCTATGGACAGTATTTCTACGATGAAATCTGTCAAAGAATGTGGGATTATTTAATCTACAGAGGCAATGATTTGTTTGCTGTGAGGGAATTGGTAGAGGATTTTTACGAAATATTAAGACATGGCAAATCAGAATCGAGCTTCGTAGAATTTTTCTTCCAGGGGAGACGTAGGATTTTTCAACCCAAAACCATTTCTAGGGTTATAAGTATCCCCATGAGACCCTGAAATCAGCAACCGCGAGAATTGGCGGTTTATAGATCATTGTTGGGGGACTTTGTGGAATTGAAAGATAAGGGGCTGAATCCAGCCCAGATGTACAGAAACGTGCTTGCGGTTTGCCGATGGGCAAACCGCAACATCAGGGGAAAGAGCCGTGTTTCTTCCTTTCCGGCTGGGGTGGGACATATTGTGCATTGCTTGATGGAAAAGGACCAGTATTTCTGTGTTGTAACATAATTGTTCAACACAATCATGGAGGGGGTGGCCTAGAACAAACCCCTGCTTCCAGTGCTAGTAACCTAACTTGCGAAGTACTACATGGATGTGATTGAGTTTGAGGGATATGCGACTGTTTATGCACATTGGCCGGTTGAAATAGAGAGAATTTCACAAGGATACACCGGCGGCCACTATGAGCAGAAAAATTGGACAAGGGAAGACCCAAGCGAACATCCGGGTTCCGAAAGTGTTGGATATATATGCCCCAGAGGCCTTCATTGTATAGGATGCTAGGGATATGTATGTACACGACAATCTTGCTTGATATGATAGTACGCTATTTGGTTTGTCTTTATCTTAACATATGATATATTTTGCGTTGTATTCATATATATATATGTTGATAAAGCCCATAGGGTGTTTGCCTGACTACCAGCGTTGTGATGGAAGTCATACTTGTGGGAGCTGGATAGTCAATAGGCACATCCTTAAATGTCCCTGGTCGCAGGAGTATCGAGACAGGGCATCGATGCTCCAGAGTAGACTAGTGTATACATATCTAGACCCTGACGAGGGGCGATGGATTGGTCCCGCAGCCATTGGTGATGTGCACCTAAGATTGTATACAGATGCTCACTGGGTGTGAGTACACCGGACAGGACTCGCCGAGAACTGACTGGATGGTATTATACCTAACGTCAGATAGTAGTTCTCAGGTGACATGTGTGCAGATAGTCTGTTGACTTAAGGTCGTCATTTGTCTCGTGTGAGTTCCCACTGTGCTTTGATTACTACCCTACCACGGCTCAAAGGAGTCGTGCAAACAGGTTTTAGTTGGGCATAGTCCCGAGCCGCGTGGAGGCAGTGAGCGACTGTTAGGGATTCGTCTCTCCCGGTATAGGGAGTTGATATCGCACTGTGATCGGTTGGTCATTACCATAAGTCCCTGGCCATGGCTGATTGAGAATTACTGATGGTCTGATCAGTAGATTCTCGGATGGTCTTGAGCCATGCCGGCACGACTTGTACGGTTATTAGAGGTCTGACGTTCACCGCCTCCCTAGACCATACATGCGATATTCTTAGACGAACAGACCGGACTGCGCGGATATTGTCACGGACAGGCTCAGTAGGAGTTCGGATGGGTTTCCCCATCGGCCTTCTTATCGACATCTACTTGGGGACCGTTACGTACAGCTAGTGCCGCTTGCGGTCTGTGGTTAAACCCACTGCCAGCGTAGTAGTCGAGTTTTTAGAGTCCCACACAGAGATTTTCCTAATCCAGGCGAAACGATATAGAGGTCATACGGTTTTACGACAAGGGTTCGGACGCATACGTGTGTTTACACACGTACAACGTTCGGACAGTTTTTACTAGCCGGCTTTGGTTTAAGCCAGATTCTAGTATCAGGTTATTGGATTTATACAGTCTAAAGTTTTTCCGTGTTTTCACGGATAGGAGGGGCGTTCTCGTAATTTTACGGGAAGCTTCTAGAAGCATGGTAGGGTTTAGGTGGCATTTTCATTAAATGCAATTGTGACTCATTTTGTGTGATTCATCATATCATTAATGCATCATTAAATGCTTAATGACTCATATAGTGAATCACTCATATTGAATTAATGTAGCATGATGATTAATCACATTTATTCATTTATTTGATTAAACATTATGCTTCATATAATTCAAGTGAGAAACAATTCCATGATCATTATTATGTTCACCTTCTCTCTCCTCAAGCTCACTCTCTCTTCAAACCCTAATCCTACCACTCATGAGTTGAGATCAAGGATTAGAATAGACTAATTAATCCATAACCTAACTCTATATCACCTAAGTTCCTTTGATTAGCAACTAGAGAAACTTAGTTACCTCAAGATTAGAGGTAAAGCTTGGATTAGGGTTCTCGGGTGGATCATCTATCACGTAGAGGAGGCCGAGGAGGACGTAGAGAACGAAAAGACGAAGGACACGATTCACTAGGTATAATCTCTTTTCATAGTAGTTAAGAACTTCTATGGTTATTGTTAGTTATCGTTTAGTAAAGATCTTCGGTTAGTCGATGTTTGCTTAAAGAACAAGATCGTTTTTCATATTTCCGCCTCCCCGCAACTCGTGGGGTGTTGTACATCGACTTACAGAAAGCTCGACAGAGGCACTTTTGAATGAGCCAGAACCAGATAACGAGAAGGACCTGCAGCGCCTGACATTTAGGAGTATTCGCCATATACTCAAGAAACAATAAAAAATGCAGGAGCAGCTAGACAGGATTGAAGCGGCTCAACAGGTATCGCATGACGACGCTAGTGGAAGCAAGAAGGGCAAGGGAAAAGCAAGCAGACAGTGAGGACAATGCAAGTTTCAAGTTGGGGGTGGTAGCATATAGTTTGCATTTGCATATTTCCTGCATTTCAGCATTTACTTATTGTATTTTTCTTTTCTTTTGTATGTAGTTGCATTTCATATCTGCTTTTGTACTGCATTGTATAAAAATTGAAAAAATTGAAAAATTTATAAAAATTGAAAAAATTCCTGAAAATTAAAAAAACTTGGTCAGGTTGGCTAGCAGGGAAATGTTGATTCAAAATCTGATGGTTAAATTGATAAGGTAGAAATAACTAAATTCAAGAACTGAGATTGACAACCTGAAAAATAACCCGCCTGTGCGTTTAACCTTAGCTGATACACGTCTTTTATATCACTTACACGTGTTGTATGTTTTTGAGAATTTAATGAATGTCTGACATGTCTGTAAAAACTTTTAAATTGTTAAATATCCTTAGGATCAAACAGGTTTGGCCGAGTTGAGTAAATATCAAGGATAATTCATACAGTGAAGTAGATATGAAGAATTTTATAGAGGCTTTTACAGAAGCTATAAGTCCGAAAAATAACCCATCTGGAACCTTGTGGAGTAATTACACACCTTATCACATGTAACGTCTTCTAGTTTTAAAAGAAAAGGCCGGCTATATCTCCGTTTTACTAAAAGTGCTAAAAATTTAAAATAAAATGAGTCTTTTGTTTTGTGGTCTTGGTAACTTGGGTAATTAAGTCCTTGGGGTGTCTCCACACCTAATGCCCTAAAACCATCTGGTTTGGGAGTCATTGACCCAAAGCTCGCTAAGTTTCCAATCGCCAGATAAAACAAACTAAGTAAGTGTCCTCTCCGAGTTAAAAGTCCTTATAGTTCTTTGTAGGAGAATAATCTTGGCGGTGACAAATTTTCTAGTAAAACAGTTTTTTCGCGGAGATATGAAGGTTTGTATTTATTAAGGCGTTTTGCACGATATTGAAATGTATGTATGAACAAAAACAGGTGAAAGATAGGAGTGAACATTACGACTATGGTTCTCTATTAAAATCGATATATATTCTGACTTGAAGCCTAACTGGAGAATAAAACTTGAGAAAATCTTAACTCTTTTCGAACTTGTGTGATCCTTTAGATGTTTACCTTGGTCTGTAACTTTTGACATGATGACCCTAATCAAGTTCTTAAAAACATGACGACACTACCGCACTATCACGAAAAGACGCATATTAGCTTGTTAAACAAATTGCGAGGAGTGAAGAATAGGGTTTAATATTTCTAACTTGGGTGATAGAAGTTCTAGCTTTGATACTTAACCTTAAGATTTGAATCAATTGTTTTCTAGCAAAACCAACTTGACTGGATTTTGTCGGTGTAATCCGCTGAAAACCCTCAGGAGACAACACTCCTCCTACTAGGGACACCTAGAGGTTTAACGGCTTGTTGCACGTGCTCAGTGCAATCGCGTTCCCTGCGAAGTGAGGCTATAAATTTTTGTTTGCTCGGGACGAGCAAAAGATAAGTTTGGGGGTATTTGTTCGGCACAATTTATTACATTTTAATACCGCCCATTTTTTTTTATCATCTTGTCAATAAACAATGCTATTTAATCCATGTTTGCTCATTTATACAGAGTACAGGTACGCAAATAGAAACATGGGATTTTGTACGCGACATGCACAAAATGACGAATTTTTAGCTGAACTACAAACAAGACGGAATACAGATCCAGAATTGAAATGAGTTTGCAACATAAACATGTGTGTATACAAAGGTTAAATGTGAAATGGTCCAACACATACTTGTGTGAACATTTGTGAAGATGCATGAACCTTGGGAGCTGGTTTGGTACAATAATGATGAGTGGTGCAAGTGGTAAACAAGTAATTGACATATGATTTGAAGTGTGAACACGCACTCACCCACTTCACCCCTTCTCTGTGATTTAGCTCCAGAATTCACACATGTGCTACATAAAAAAAATTTCAAATACCATGAGATACCCATGAGACCAGATGACTACTGAAGCTTGGTGGGCCCCAGACTCGACTTCTTGGCCACAATTTTATTCAGATTGGCCGCAAATTGCGGCCAAGTGGGCTCCATTTTGGCTCGTTCAAATTTTGTGGGTCCCTGGTGGTCACTTTAGTCTATTGTCACCTGCAACTTTTGCTTTTGATTTCTCTATAAATAGCAGATCCAGACATGAGGCCAAGGGAGAACTTTTTTTTGCATACTTATAAACTCTTGTTAAAATTCTTGTGGCTCTTGAAATTGAGTTGAGTTCTTTGTCTTCCTCTGGTCTTGCAACCTCTCTTTTTGAGCTTGCAAGATTAGATTTTGGTAGTTGAGCTCGTTTACATATATTTTGAACCATTGCAATAAATCTTCATTTTATTCAAGTTTGATTCTTGTATCTCTTTTTCTTATTTTGTCATTTCTTTTCATTATTCAGTTGTGTATTGCTATGATGAGGTGCGAGTAGTTATTCTTGGGCTAAGTGAGGTAGGACGTGGAATGACTTTACTTCCAACCCCTCCTTTTTGATTCTTGCATTTTTTTCACTTCTTTTCTTAACATCGCAAGTTTATTATGTTTTGCTTGATAGGATATATCGTTTTGAATGGTTGCAAATCAACCTTTAACATATATCCTATCCTTTCTTTACATTTTATCGTTGCTATATTACGATTTGAAGTAGGCGTAAATACGGAATTACGTTATGTGTCGCAACTAGCTAGATAGGATATATAGCATTCTTGCATATATTCTATGCTTGCTGCTTCACTTAACTAATTCCATATCCACTCCATTCTCAATCTAATTCTTGTTAGTTTCTGTTTTTCTAACCTTGATATCGTATTTCGTCCCGATACATTTTTCGGATAAATACGGCATGCTTTCGCTATTCTAATGGAAACTAAAAAGAAATGAATCTTGAATCAAAATGGAGAGTTGGGGGTAAATGTCATATTTCACTCTTGCTGAACCTTAGCCTAGGTTTTCGTATCCCAAAACCTTGTTTCTTTTAGGTATTACACTAAAACGTGACAAAACACCATTTTTCCAACTTATTGATCCATAACTCAATTTGATGTCGTGATATCCACTCCTTGTGGTTCGATCCGTGCTTTCCGGCTTGCTTCACCTTGCACTTGCGGTATTTTTAAACTCGATACTCACGTCGTGCACTATTTTTCCGACAAAAACCGACATATCCGATATTGACCTTATTCTCCAAAAGCACGTCACCGTGGGTCTCGAACACTTATGTTAAGCTGATACGTTTTGTCCCTGTCGATATATACTCGCCCACCCTCTTATTAATTCCTGGCTCCGTCCCCGCGTCTCGCAGTGAAGCGGTCGCGGTTTGCTCTAGATCGCTTTGGCAAAGCGTAATTTCAGCTTGGCGTAGGGTTTTTATTGCAAAAGCGTATAGAGTTGTTCTTTTTATTGCAAAAGCGTTGCTTTTGGAATACCTGGTTATTATTATATCATTTAAAAAGAAGGAAAAAGAAAAAAGAAAACCGGATCATTTTTCTCGACAGTTTCTCTCTCCTAGGGCAGCGGCGGCCTCCTCTCGCCTTCGATTTCCCTCGACTTCGACTTCCTCTGCCCTCGTCGATTCCCCTTCGCCTTCGACTTAGACTTTGATTTCGTCTCTCCCCGTCGATTTCAACACAGTACTTCCTCAACGACGACGAATCCCTCTCCAATCCAATCGACACAGGACTTCCTCTTCTTTCTTCCTTCTCGACGATAACTCGGCTTTCCTCTCCCATCAACGCAACTGCTGCAATTTTTCAATAGGTATATAGACTAAAAATAAATTTGAATTTTTATTAGTTTTGGGTTTAGATAAAATTAGGTCATCTTTCTTTGTCTTGTAGGCTTATTGGTTGATTTGGTTCTAGTTTACTTCAAATCACATTTTGTTCTTGTCGCTAGTATAAGTTAGCAACTACAATAGTACACACCTGAAGTGAATGAGATTTATTTCCTCTAGGCTTATAGGGGACAATTTGCCATTGGATTTAGGCATGTTGATGTGATGTCTTGGAGATAATGAATTTTAATTAAAATATGAAAAATCAGTGTATCCTATGCTATGTGTTACGCGGTTTACGCATTTCGCTTTTTGGGTAGAGCGTTGCGTTATTTTCAACATTGCCTGATACACGTCGAATTCTTGATTCTCAAATGCCAATTAGTAGTACCCGTTCCCATAATTTTCCCTTGAATCATCGCTTGGAGAGTGCTCTCTCTTTCTCTCTCACATATCGATTTTGCTTTCTACTTTTTTTGGGTTCCACTCAATGAATTCGTTGTTCTCGATGTACATGATTCGCAAAGAATTCCTTGAATTAGGGTTTAGGTGGAAAAAAAGGAAAATTTGGGCTTTGAATATTTCTTTCCAATTGATAAAGGTTATGGAGGTGTTAGATTTGGGTTTCAAGGGATACTAGTTTGGGGAAAATTGAAGTTTTTCTCTCTCTCTTTTCTTTTGGGAGGTTGTGTGAGTAAATTTAAGACAACTGTCCATAAGGAACTTGGGAGATTGCCTTGATTTCTCGCAGGAAGCTTATTGTAGTTGTTTGCTTTCTAAGAGATTTGACATTTTTACTTGTTAGCTATATCTGGTAATTTCCTTAAATTAGGGTTCTCTTCTCTCTATATATTAGGATTTGGTAATAACGCTTTCTTTAGGTTTCTAGGGTGCTGAGCAATTCCAGGAGCAAATTTTTTGCCGCTCATTTTTACTTTAATTATATAATACATCAAAATGGAATTGGTTACTTTCGCTAATTTATCTGATAGAATATTGGGATATCTTTTGAGTAGGACTTTGTGTTGCACGAGGACTATAATTATAGGAAATCTTTTAATGCATTTGGTTATGTTTGCTTTTTTCCCCAGTGCTTATGAGAAGAATTATAGGACATTTGTGTTTTAGGAGGCCCTCACTTCAATGTCATACTTTATTGGACAAGCTAGAGAAAGTTTTAGTTTCTTTTTCAATCTATTATCAGAATATGGAATTTTTTTTGTATTGATGATGACTGCAGAACTTCTTTCCTCTGCACGTGAGCCCATGGTTTGTAAAGAGTGAAAGTTCTGTTACTGGTTGGATTCACAGGAGTGTGAGCGGGCTAGCTCGTCGATCTTCTGATCGCTCAATACCCGGATGGCCGTTACGTTTAGCAGACCGCTTGCGGCTTGTGGGTGCTTGATATGATCATCATCTGCTACCGGCGTATTGACGAGTCTTTAGAGTCCTACACAGAGGTTTCCTGGCTCAAGCGAAACGAAATAGGAGCGCATATGAGATATGTGCAGGACCGAGGATAATGCGTGTATGTGATACCGTATTTCATTCTCGCGATGGATGTATCGATTGGTTGTATGTGATATAACCTAGTTATCGAATCGAAGATCGATTCGATAAGCAGGTACATTGAATACTAGTCGGTCATGTGCGACATGACCGGATCATTGAACCAAGTGTTGATTTAATGATTTAATGTATAATTATATATATTTGATATATTACTTTACATTAACTAGTATTGGTTCACTTTAAACGGATTTTTCTCACTTGATGCACATTGTATATGTGATATGCTTTTGTGCATTTTTTTGTATCATGTTTGATGATACTTGATCATTTGGTTAAGTGTATAGAATTAAACTATGATTTAATTTGATAATTAGGGTTTTGCATATCCATTTATTTATTTATTTGTTTATTTATTTATTTAGAAAGGATAAAGATGAGAATGGTGGCTTTCTTTGTCATTAGTTGAAGCTTCATGAAGCCTTGACTTTTGCAACCATTCTTGTCCTCATGCTTAACCCTAATTCTCCAAATGACCATGGTTTATTCTCTACACTTAACCCTAGTTAGATTATGATAAGTATGAATTTTCTTTTCATTTTAAAAACACTTATCATAAAACTAGCTTCATCTTCTCCTTCTTCTTCAAGATAGAAACCTTGATGCCATCAATGGCAACTTGAGTTCTAGTGAGAGAAATCCAATTCTAAAGTGAACCCACCTCCTATTTCTTCACCCTCTACCTCTTGCCAAGTTGTTTTGGGTGTTTTCTTCACAAGTTTCACAACTTTGTGAAGTCGGAGCTTGAACTTGTGATGCCTCGACGTAGATCGTCTTTGACACGAAGCCGACGACCTAGCTCGCCCGTTTCTCCGATGAAGCCGACCATTGAGTTCGGGATTCATGATGGACAGCGAGAGGACACCCACGTGGAGCTAAGGAAGTGGAGAACCGGATCTACAAAGGTTGTAGCATCTAACTTTTAGTTAAGTAGTTAACTAGATTATCTTTTCGCCTAAACTTCTAGTTAACGATCCGTATTAGGGTTTCTCGGCACCCATAAAATTTGAAATTGGCATGGTTGATGCCTTGTGAGACTTCATTAGAGTGCCTAGGAACCTTACAGTGGTATCAGAGCCTAGATAGAGCCTTAGGCGAAGTCCAGACGGAGTTTGAAGTCCGAACGAACCCGAAACCCTAAATCCAAAATGCTCTCTGTACATTTTTTAAAAACTGGGTTTTTTCCAAATTAAAAATATGCAGAAAACTTAGCAAGAAATTCTAAGAATTACGACACAAAATTTGAGTCATGAACAGTGCAACCTGCGGCGGAGCCGCGGCATAAGCCTCCTTAGGCGGCGGTTCCGCGGCAGGATGATGACGTCAGCACTCCTACTTTGCGCAGTAATTAATTATTTCTGAAGCTGAGTTTTATGGGTATTTTTAATATTTATTCCAGAGTTTAATTTTCTGGGGTGTTTTGGAGGTTCGATTGTTCGATCGGATTATCAAATTTCGTCTATGTGTTTTCCGGATGACTTTAGAATATGTTAAAAAGTTCGACTGGATATAAATACCCAACTTTTCCCTGTCGGGAAATTTCCAAGTGTTGGATTTTTCCGTAGTTTAACGACGTTCTAAGTAGTGCAAGTAACGCGATGGACCCTCTAGAAGACAACAAACCTTAACTCGATTATGTGACCGTCTTGAACTGCCCTTTGAACCTTCGGGTTTGGGGCAGTACGGCATGCCACATGTGAGGCGTTGGCTTGACCCTTCTACGGCTGGACCGTTGGTACTGAGGCACGAACTGAATGTTGTTAGACTTATTTCATGTGTTGAGCTGAATCGGGAAAACTTGGGTATTCGACTGTTCGATCGGAAAGTTTAACATTTTCTGTTTATCTGGAATGTGTTACAATAATTGGAATTCACAAACAGTTATGAGATAACTGAATGAATGTTATAAATCTAGCAGTTTAGTTTCACTTGATATTGAAAAGAGTTTTCGATAATAAGACTAAAATGCGGGGTTTATAACTGTTAGACATGTGATGTCTAAGTATTTCATTTGATTAGGCATGCGATGTCTAATGAGGTTGCGGATTCCAACTGTTGTAGTTTTACACTTTCTTTTCTGTGACCGTAAGTGTAATATGTGATATCGCCGGTTTCGTTGCTATATGTCAACGACAATTGGGATGGACATATTTACTTACGTTGATGACATGTGATGTTTTGTGTTGCTGGATATGTTATATTGGATTGTCGTGTTTGAATAGCCGGGTTTTTTTATGTGAGATGAGTGTTTTTTCATTTTCATTCATGTGAAAACTTGTATGTAATATTCTTTTATTTGGGGCACTTCCAGGTTGCGGAAGTTGTCACCTTTTGTATATTATTTACTTTTCCGCATTAGGATAGACCCAAGGAGGGGAGCACAAGTAACCGGGTTCTGGGGTCCAGTGGGAGACCAACTCGAGGAGTCGAGTCCGGGTCTCCTAACCCTAGAATTGGCAGGGTTGCTTGCCGCTCTCGTAGGGGTCTAGGGGTGTGGGATTGGCTATTCATCACGACCGTGGAATCCGTGTTTTATACTGGCTCGTATTGAAAACACGGACGTCCTAGTATATCCAATGTTTCATATGTTTCTTCTGCTGCGATATCTGTGATGTGATCATGTGATGTTCTGTGATAGATACAGTATATAGTATATATGATATATTATATAGCCGTTACTTATGTTTTGCACCCGTACTAGTCCTGCCCTGCTCTGTCGTTAGTTACCTAACCTAACGGTGCACGAGGGGACATCGAGACGAATGCGGATGGCATAAGTGTACGTCGTATTTATCTGTGATGTTTAGGTATTTAAATGATGTGACTTCATTAATGTGATTAATGAAAGAAAAGAAACCTAAGATGTTGTAGAATCAAATTTTAAACAAAACAGGTAGCTACAGTTCTTGCTTTGCATAGCGGTATATATGATATACCCTGCACCTTATTCGATGAGGAAAGGACCGAGATCCCTTCACCGGGAGTGACTCCTTTAGCAATAACTGGCATATGCTACACACTCGGTTTGCTTTTGATTGTTTTTTTTTGAGTTTTGCTTTGCATAGCGATATATATGATATATCCCGCACCTCATTCGACGAGGAAAGGGCCGACGATCCCTTCACCGGGAGTGATCCCTTTAGCAAAACTAGAAAAGCCTCAAAATCACTCCATTTCAAAACTTCATTTGATTCTACAACGATATCAAGTTCATTACGCTCATGGTTTTAATGAAAAACCTGCGTAGCCCTCCGTCATTTCAGATAAGTACTAATTAGTATTCGTGCTGCGGTAGTTTGGCCTCCGTCAAGGCGCAGTGTACGGTAGCTAACTAGTGCTTATCTGCTTGCATATGATGCGATTGGATTAGGGTATTCGTACGGCGTTGTTTGGCCTCCGTCAAGGGTCGTGCGGGTGGGTTTAATTCAATCAGGAAATGACGGGTTGAACTTGACTAGCGGACTATGGGTTGTTTGGCCTCCGTCAAGGTCATAGGACGCTAGGGGCAAAATATTATCGGGAATTTCAAGTGTTGAAATTTGCAATGAGATTGCATACCTTCTATGAGATAGTTGGATCCCGATACCCACTGCGAGTAAGAGTTACTCCTGGGAGAGTTTTGCACATTGCAATTAGCCGATCAAGTAGGTGTCTAGAAAGGTGTTAACGAGGTTACGCCTCTGGAAAAACGAGGTTTACATTAATTAGGTTCGTGCGAAAGCACGGGGGACCTCCCTCAAAGTACCGACACTGGCCTGGCTGAAAGATTGGCGAACTTGTAGTGTGTAATTAATCCCGGCTAGTCTTTCCTTTTAGGGTTTGAAGGAAGATTTGATAAAAAGCAGTGGGAGCCATCCTGATTAGATAAGATAATACCAATCTGATCTTGCACGAGCTTACGCTAAAGTGTTTTCTTCTCTCTCTCTCCAGGTAGCGACCATTTCATGCCCTAATGAAGATAATAATATGGATGTATTGACCGAACCCGCATGTTATACTGTGCAGGGGAACGTTGAACCCGTTCTATCTTATAAGTGTTATAAGAATGAACAAGAAACATGAGAATATCTGGATTCTCAAGCCGCCCAAAAGAACATGCATGTTGATGCATCTTCTACAGGTGTGTTAGTTATTGAGAACTGTTTCTCAGTTCACCCTACGTCCTGGGTATTAGATACCGGATCAGGATCCCACATATGTAAACAGTTACATGGGCTACGAAAAGGTAGAGAACTGGGAAAAGGTGATCATTCCGTTCAAGTAGGGAATGGGGCAAATGTTGCAGCTAAAGCAGTTGGCGAATACCACCTAGTATTACCAAGTGGTGATACACTGATTCTAAATGAATGCTATTATATACCGAACATGATGTGCAACATTATATCAGTTTCTTTATTAAGTAAAGAAGGATATAATTTTGTAGTAAAGGATAATGTTATGAACATATTCCTAGATCAAAAGTTGATTGCATCAGGCTCGTTACATAATGGCATATTCATTCTAAATCAAAATACAGTCCTCAATTTACAAAACACACACAAGAGGAAGAGTTCTGAACTGAACGAATTCTTCTTGTGGCATTGTAGACTGGGTCACATCAATGCGACACGACTAGCTAAGTTGCATAAGGATGGATATTTAAATCCGTTTGAATTTTCATCTTCTGACACTTGCCAGTCATGTCTCAAAGGCAAGATGACCAAAACTCCGTTTACAGGACACGGAGAAAGTGTTACCGAACTCTTGGGACTAATACATAGTGATGTATGCGGTCCCATGTCTACACATGCCAAGGATGGTTCTTCGTACTTCATTACATTCACTGACGATCTCTCTAGATTCGGATATGTGTTCCTGATGAAACACAAATCAGAAACTTTTGAGAAATTTAGAGAATATACACAAGAAGTAGAGAACCAAACGGGCAAAAGTATTAAGATCCTTCGATCTGATCGAGGAGGAGAATACTTAAGTAACGAATTCAGAGATTATCTAAAAGAGAATGGGATTCTCTCTCAGCTTACTCCTCCTTATACATCACAGCACAACGGTGTATCGGAGAGGAGAAATCGCACCCTATTAGATATTGTGCGCTCTATGATGAGTACAGCTGAGTTACCTATTTCCTTCTGGGGATATGCACTGGAGACTGCTGCATACCTACTGAATAGAGTTCCGACCAAATCAGTGCCTACCACTCCATATGAGATATGGAATGGCAAGAGACCATGTCTTAATTTTATTCAGATATGGGGTTGTCCGGCCTATGTTAAAACACAAAATCCGGACAAGCTCGAGGCAAGGTCTGTTCTATGTAAGTTTGTTGGATATCCCAAACATTCGCGAGGGTATATCTTCTACCATTCCGAGGAACAAAAAGTGTTTGTTTCTCGACATGCTACTTTCTTAGAAAAAAGTTTTCTTATGAAACAGATAAGTGGCATTGAGGTAGAACTGGAAGAGGTTCCAGCGACACAAACTATAACAGAAGACTTGGTAGAACCAAAGAATTCAGTAGAACTCGACGAACCCCAGCCTCTCCGCCGATCTAGTAGGGTTTCTCGTCCACCAGAGAGATACTACGGTTTTCTCATTGACGGTGGAAGCGGGGATTGCATCATGGAGGATGATGACCCAACTAGCTTCGAGCAGGCCATCACGAGTAGGGACTCAGTGAAATGGCTGGATGCTATGCGGTCCGAGATGGAATCCATGTACACCAACAAAGTATGGACTTTGGAAGTTGCTCCTGAAGGGGTAAAACCCATTGGGAGCAAGTGGATCTTCAAGAAGAAACTTGGTGTAGATGGGAAAGTGGAAACTTTCAAAGCTAGACTTGTTGCAAAAGGTTTTCGCCAAAGACCAGGTGTGGACTATGACGAGACCTTTTCTCCAGTGGCTATGCTTAAATCCATCCGGATCATGCTTGCCATCGCTGCATATCATGATTACGAAATCTGGCAAATGGATGTTAAGACCGCCTTTCTAAATGGTGATTTAGAAGAGTGCGTGTACATGACTCAGCCAGAAGGCTTCGTAGACAGTGGGAGCAGCGGCAAGGTGTGCAAGCTGCTTAAATCCATTTATGGATTAAAGCAAGCATCGCGGAGTTGGAACATCTGCTTTGATGTCGTTATCAAAGAGTTTGATTTCGTCAAAAACCCAGATGAACCTTGTATTTACAAGAAGGTGGCAGGGAGTAAGGTAGTCTTCCTCGTATTGTACGTGGACGACATACTCTTGATAGGAAATAATATTCCTATGCTGCAATCGGTCAAGCTCTTCTTATCACAAAGATTCTCGATGAAAGATCTTGGTGATGCCTCCTGCATATTGGGAATTAGGATCTATAGAGATAGATCCAAACGGATTTTGGGATTGTCCCAATCCAGGTACATTGACACCATACTAAAGAGGTTTAGTATGGAAGAATCCAAGCGTGGGAACTTGCCCACGATCTCTGGACTCACTCTCTCCAAAGAAATGTCTCCCAAGACTGATTTGGAGAGAGCTCGCATGCAAGGGATACCCTATGCTTCAGCTGTAGGCTCTATCATGTATGCGATGCTATGTACCAGACCCGATGTAGCATACTCACTAAGTGTAGTGAGCAAGTATCAAGCTGATCCTGGAGAGAGTCACTGGACAGCTGTGAAGAGCATTCTCAAGTACTTACGAAGGACTAAAGAGATGCTCTTGGTGTATGGTAACGGAGAACTCCAAGTGGAGTCCTTTACCGATTCGAGCTTCCAGAGTGATAAGGACGACTCTAAGTCGCAGTCGGGATTTGTCTTTACCCTTTACGGAGGGGCGGTTAGCTGGAAGAGTTCCAAGCAGGAAACCGTGGCAGACTCGACGATGGAGGCTGAATACATCGCTGCCAACGATGCTGCCAAAGAGGCTGTCTGGATCAAGAAGTTCATTACTGAACTTGGAGTGGTTCCATCCATTGAGCATCCAATACCTTTGTATTGCGATAACAATGGAGCGGTGGCTTTGGCCAAGGAACCCAGGTCCCATCAGTGATCCAGGCATATTCTGAGGCGGTATCACCTGATCCGGGAGATAGTTGATCGCCGGGAGATCGAGGTCAGGAGGGTTGACACGAAGAACAACACGGCGGATCCACTCACGAAGGTCATTCCCCAGATACAGTTTGAGAAACTCTTCGGGATGCTCGGTATGCGATACTACAGCAGCTGGCCCTAGTGCAAGTGGGAGATTGTTAGTTGTATGTATGCCCTAGAGGCCAGTATTGTACAGATGATGTATATTATATTGGATGCTTGGACATATATAGAGATGACTTTCTTGCTCGATATGATAGTATGCTATCTGGTTACTCTTTATCTTAACATGTACACTAGTCTCTTTAAACTGTCTTATAGTTACATGTTGATAAAGCCCTTAGGATGTGTACTTGACTACCTGGACTATGATGCAGATCATACTAGTGGGGACATGGTAGTCCATAAGTACATCCTTCATGGTCCCTAGTCGTGGGTGTATCGAGACGGGGCATCGATATACCAGTGTAGACTAGCGTATACGCTTCTCGACCCATGAGATGGGCGGTGGATGATCCCATATCCATTGGTGTTTGACATCAGAGATGGTATACGGGTGCTCAGTGGAGACTGGGTACACTGGACGGACTCGCCGAGAACTCCCAGATGGTATTATACCTCACGTCAGATGGCAGTTCTCAGGTGACACTTGTACAGGTTAGTCTGTAGATCCGAGATCGTCATAGAGTCTTGTGTGATTCCCACTGTGCTTTGATCTCCACCTTACCACGTCCATGAGGGCGTGCAAAACGGTGGTCTTTGGGTACAGTCCCGAGTCACATGGAGGCAATGAGCGATAGGAGGGGTTTCGTCTCTCCCGGTATTGGGGGTTGATGTTGCGCAGTGCTCGATTGGCCGTAACAGGGAAGTCCCTGGCCAGGGCTGATCAGAGATTTGCTGGTAAGTGTTACCAGTAGTTTCTCGACCCGTTATGAGCCTCACATCGGCACGACTTATCGGTTATTGAGGTCTGACGTTTACCACCCCTAGACTTGATATGCGACATATCAGATGAACAGACCGGACTGTACGATAAGTGTTACTGGTTGGATTCACAGGAGTGTGAGCGGGCTAGCTCGTCGATCTTCTGATCGCTCAATACCCGGATGGCCGTTACGTTTAGCAGACCGCTTGCGGCTTGTGGGTGCTTGATATGATCATCATCTGCTACCGGTGTATTGACGAGTCTTTAGAGTCCTACACAGAGATTTCCTGGCTCAAGCGAAACGAAATAGGAGCGCATATGAGATATGTGCAGGACCGATGATAATGCGTGTATGTGATACCGTATTTCATTCTCGCGATGGATGTATCGATTGGTTGTATGTGATATAACCTAGTTATCGAATCGAAGATCGATTCGATAAGCCGATACATTGAATACTAGTCGGTCATGTGCGACATGACCGGATCATTGAATCAAGTGTTGATTTAATGATTTAATGTATAATTATATATATTTGATATATTACTTTACATTAACTAGTATTGGTTCACTTTAAACGGATTTTTCTCACTTGATGCACATTGTATATGTGATATGCTTTTGTGCACTTTTTTGTATCATGTTTGATGATACTTGATCATTTGGTTAAGTGTATAGAATTAAACCATGATTTAATTTGATAATTAGGGTTTTGCATATCCATTTATTTATTTATTTGTTTATTTATTTATTTGGAAAGGATAAAGATAAGAATGGTGGCTTTCTTTGTCATTAGTTGAAGCTTCATGAAGCCTTGACTTTTGCAGCCATTCTTGTCCTCATGCTTAACCCTAACTCTCCAAATGACCATGGTTTATTCTCTACACTTAACCCTAGTTAGATTATGATAAGTATGAATTTTCTTTTCATTTTAAAAACACTTATCATAAAACTAGCTTCATCTTCTCCTTCTTCTTCAAGATAGAAACCTTGATGCCATCAATGGCAACTTGAGTTCTAGTGAGAGAAATCCAATTCTAAAGTGAACCCACCTCCTATTTCTTCACCCTCTACCTCTTGCCAAGTTGTTTTGGGTGTTTTCTTCACAAGTTTCACAACTTTGTGAAGTCGGAGCTTGAACTTGTGATGCCTCGACGTAGATCGTCTTTGACACGAAGCCGACGACCTAGCTCGCCCGTTTCTCCGATGAAGCCGACGATTGAGTTCGGGATTCATGATGGACAGCGAGAGGACACCCACGTGGAGCTAAGGAAGTGGAGAACCAGATCTACAAAGGTTGTAGCATCTAACTTTTAGTTAAGTAGTTAACTAGATTATCTTTTCGCCTAAACTTCTAGTCAACGATCCGTATTAGGGTTTCTCGGCACCCATAAAATTTGAAATTGGCATGGTTGATGCCTTGTGAGACTTCATTAGAGTGCCTAGGAACCCTACAAGTTCCTAGTTCCCTCGCCGCTAACCCACGGCTAATACTGAATCCAAAAACAAAATTTTCTTGGCACTAGAAATTTAAACCCAACAATTTACACCAAACTAGAAAACAACAAGAGGCAAAGATGAAATTACAATCTTTGTAGCTTCTTCATTTGCTCCAATTGGGTTAGACTCTAGCAAGCTCTTAAGAGCTCCGGATTGCGCTTGTAAACCGGTCCTCTTTCGCCGAAGACGATCCACCCGAGAGAACCAAGTTCAAGTTTTAACTTTATTAATGAAACAATTAATGATCCTAGGATGCTAATCTAGAATGCTTAGGATGTAGTGCAGTGTTCTAGTATTTTTCTTTCTTTTTATCTTCATAATTCTCAACTCATTAAATGGTAGAAGATAATGAAGAAGAGGAGCCATGGAAGAGAGAGAAGCTAAAATGCCAGAATGAATAAACCTCATCAAAAATTCAAGCATGCAATTTTCTTTTGTTAAAAGAATTTTCTCCATTTTAAAATTGCAACCATGCTTGAATAATATGAGCAAATGAATTAACAATTTATTTGCCCATACCTTCCACCATTTCCCTCTTCCACCTCATTTCATAATTTCTTTAAAAGAAAATTCCTAGAAATGAGGTGTCCTCCTTCTAGAAGTATTCTTGTATATCCTCAAATACATGCCCGTATTTGTATCAAAATACGAATACTCAAGAGATATAAAAATATTATAAACATAATACTAGAATATACGTATCGAAATATATATATGTAAATTATTAAATCAAAAACCTGTCACGCCCCGTTTCCCAAAAGAAGGAGAAGGAAGACGTAGCAAGGTCCGCAACCTAACTGTATTGAAGATGGTCTATTCAATACAGTTACGTTAAGCGTATAAATATTTAATATGCAGGATGTGTACTAAAACAAAAATAATAAAAGCGAAAGGCATTTTATTTCCATTAACCAAACTTTATTACATTCTAAGCCGGCTAGTACACATATCTAATCGGAACCCTACACGTATCAAAATACGACCACTACATCATTTCGCCCGAACCGGAAAAACCCTCTTTGTGGGACTCTAAACACTCGACAATACGCTGGCGGTGAGTTTAACCACAAGCACGTCAGCGACACTAGCTGTACGTAACGGTTACCAAAGTATTGAACGAAAGGCCGACCAGCAAACTCATCCGTATCCTTACTGAGCCTGTCTGTGACAATCTCCGTACAGTCCGGTTTGTTCGTTTAAGAGTATCGCATATCGGGTCTAGGGGGTTGGATAAAGTCAGACCTTTAATAACGCGATAAGTTGTGTTGGTGTAAAGCCCATCATCCACTGAGAAACTACTGATCCAAATCAGTAATTCTCATCCACCTTAGTCAAGGATTTCTGGTGATGGCCACCTGTGCACAGCGTGACATCTGCATCCAATACCGGGAGAGACGAATCCCCGACGGTTCGCTTACTGCATCCATGTGGCTCAAGACTGTACCTAATTAAAACATGTTTGCATGACTCTGAGCTGTAGTAGGGCAGTAATCAAAGCATAGTGGGAACCCACATGAGACAAATGACGATCTCGGGTCGACAGACTAACTTGTACTCATGTCATCTGAGAACTGCTATCTGACAGTAGGTATAATACCATCTAGCATGTTCTTGGCGTGTCCGTCTAATATAACTCATAACCCAATGAGTACCTGTATACTATCTTTGGTGACTAACTGACACCAATGGTTGTGAGACCGGCCATCATCCCTCGTCGGGGTCAAGAAACATATACACTAGTCTACTATGAAATATCGATGTCCAGTCTCGATATTCCCACAACTAGCGACATTTAAGAATTTGCTTTTATAGACTATCCGATTCTTACAAGTGTGATCGTCACAATAACCCTGGTAGTCAAGTAAGAATCCTATGGGCTCTATCAACATATAATAGTGATCCGTAATACCGCATTTTACATGTACATGATGCTAGAGATGAACCAGATAGCATACTATCATCTCGAGTAAGACTGTTATACCACTATATGCCCCCTCTCAATCATCATAATCGCTTGCTTGCGATTACAATAATTGACTTGAGGGCACTATAGCCAACAATCCCCCACTTGCACTTAAGGCTAATTATTGCGGTGTTGCATACTCACAGCTCGTGTGTTACTGATCACCCAACTTTTCTACTAATCAGTTTTGCAAAGCATGTTTGCGAAACATTCGTATTCAAGAAATAGCCTCAGTGAGTGAATCCACCCCAATGTTTCTATCTTTATCTTTCTATATTTCAACTTCATGGAGAATAATTTTCTTCCGAAATGAGCGATACTTGCCTTAGAATTTGTCTGGATAGCTGATGGGACCATGTTCATAAATGAACATCAAAATCCAACTTGGGCTGTATCCATTTGCTGATGTAATCAGCACCCAGCGGCATGACCATCTTAGTATCCTGTTTGGAAACCTATCCAACATACTGCACTTCAAAAGAGGCAAACTATTACCTTTGACAGCCATTTTGTCATCCATATCACTTTGGAAGCCTAAAACGATAACCGCCTCTTACATGAGGCTGCTGGTACCGTATACTAAGAACATCCTCTTATGTTCATAACTGCTTTCCAATGTTTTTTCAGAATTGGATTAATTTCTGCTTATTGCAGCTAGTGCAAAAGTAATATCTGGTGTGATATTTGACATCTCATGAAAAAATTCACCTTTAAAACAAAACTAAAAAATGTTTTATGTTTTCTAGGCGACGACATGGCAGACCGCTATGAGTCACGGCGGTAGTGAACCGCCGCGATGCCATGTTGTCATTTAGGTGACGCCATGGCGATGCCATGATAACTATGCTCATGATTGACTCAATTGCCTAAGCAAGTGATATGTTAATCATACAAATCGCTCTTCTCATCAGTTTAGAAGACATCTCTTTAGAGAGGGTGACTCCATCACTTGCGGGTACACCACCACGTCAGGAGTCGTCCATTCTAAAACACTTTAGAATAGGGTCAAAGTACCCGAATTGGGACACTTCCCAAATTTAGATCTAAAACTATAGATCTAGTCATCAGAATCCTTGATATATTGTCCATATCCTATATGGAGAAAATACCTTGTGACAATCATACTATAACCGATCGTAATATAAGAACATCATTTCCTATCAAAGGAGCACGCCATCTAAATATCAGGACATCAATCCGTAGTATTTTTTTACCAGGTCCATCTGTTATTCTGATGAAGTCAAACTCTATGACTGTCACATAAAAAATAGATGATCTATCTTCGTTATTCTTGTTTTAGTCTATAAATAGACAAGCTACTGGTTCACCACGTTTCCGCTGCTCCCACTGACAGCAACCCTCTGGCAGAATCATATACACGTGCACTTCTAAAACTAATTTAAAACGACGTTATAGTCATCGTCTAGGATACCAGTAGTGGCAAGTTTGGGTCACCAAAACCTTCCTATCACCATCTTTGAGGAGATCGAAGTACCTCTCTGGTGGCTGAGTTTACCCACCAAATCTGTGGAGTGGCTAATGGATTGTCGAATCCAATTGAATCCTTAGGTTTTACCAAATTTTCAATAACCGTTTGTGGTTCTGGAATCACTTCCAGTTCTACTATACTCCCATTAATATTTTCTGGAAAGAATTCATTTTACCAAAAGGGGTGGTGAGTCAAGAACAATATAACTATTGATCCTGCAAATGGTAGAATGTTAACCCTCGTCAAAATCCGGGATAACCCACAAACTGCCATTACTGAAACGTGTCTTGAGTTTATCCGGATTCTGGTTTTAAGCATAAGCTGGACAACTCCAGATATAAATCCATTCTATATTCAATATAGAAAACAAATGCACTAATTTAATTGGAACCAGATTCAAAAATTATGTAGCTGTTTCCTGTGTATATCGACTAAATGGAAGAAGGCCATGCAACATTACTTATCAATGAGCGCACTCACGGATGGGTAACCTGAGAGAGAAGCAAGCTCTCAAATATATTACTTATGGCGGAATACCTAGCATAAGTATCTACATCTTTGATCACCTCTAAGAATCCTGATACTTGCAATGTATGTTTCTCTACTTTATTCTTATACCTATAACTTCTCAAAATTTGGATATTGTATTTCAACGAAATGCGTGTCTAAAAACAAAGAAGTCATAAGTAAACAGAATATAATACAAGTACTAACCCCTTGTCCTAATGGACATCGGACAACATACAATACTTTATATAAGTTTTCTGAGTTTAATAACTCAAACCCTGTGCGTCATAGGTTGAAAACTGTATTATGATTAAGAAGAGTTACACCGTTATTGAATGCATCTTACCTAACCATCAAGTGATAAAGGTACATGTTATAAATATAATTTTAAAAAGTTATCCCACTTTATAAAATAAACGTACAGATATATCAGTTTGAAATTGGTGTATAACAACGGATATTCAAAACCAAATATTTGCCGTTAGGCAAAACCCAGGTGATTTCCTCAAATATCACCAATTATAAAGAATTCTGATATTGAAGATCTAATCACTTAATTCCCAATATTCTACTCCCACGCAGTATCAGTAACGCCATACAGATGTGAGAATCAAGTCTGATAAATACATACCCTGGGGTCGGAATCTAATTGGGAAAGCAATTTTCAATTAACTTCGCACAGTAAAACTGAAACATGAAAATTTTTCGAGGGAGTGGCCGGATATTCTTAGTAACGCCACTTTCACATTCCAGATTCATGACAATAGTCGCAATTTTCTTTGTCCTCATTTTAATCCCTTTATAAGTCTTTATTTCTTACCTTCTGTACATCATACTTAGGCTAATTGGTTTTCTTCTTTCCCTACCTTTCGACACCTGCCTAATGTTTAGAAGAAGACTATTCAATAAGCGTAATATGTGTACTCCTAATATTAGGAGTCTTCAAAACCTGAGAGAAAGCAAAGAGAAAAGACAACCGAATAATCCTATTCAATTTCTCCAGAACCTGAATCCATTCTCATACTGAAACAAGTTTTTTCGAGTTCGTATGCAACTATACGATGGCATTCCCAAGAAATATGGATCTTCGTAGTGATACAGATTGTTCTAGAGAAATGCAAAGGGGAAGTAGGAGCGGCAGGAATATATGTGACTTTGTCGTGAATCATGACAATCCAAAACACAAAGCGTGTAAGAAGGTTCGGTTAACTTGGTTCATGAGTTTTAGTTTAAAGCAAGTCATGGTCGCAATCCAGAGAGAAGAAACGCTCAGCGTGCACTCTAACCTAGATAGATTGGTTAATCACTTTATCTAATCAGGATAGCTCCCACTGATTTCTCGAATTCTTCTTCAAACCCTAAAAGGAGAACTAGTTGGGATCATATGTACACCTTACAAGTTCGCTAACAGTTCAGCCAGGCCAGTGTTGGTATTCCAAGGAAGGATTTTGGGTGTATGCTATTATGAAGATAATAGCATTGGTGCTATTTTGATCCTGACCACACATTTGTTTTGTGTGTGGTTGGGATATACATTTTTTAGGGGACTCTTTTATCATGTGGGTACTAAATAATTGATGGTGATAGGAATATATCCCAACCATACAAAAGAAATGCGTGGTTGAGATCAAAATAGCATCCATGCTATTATGTTCATAATAGCATGCACCCTAAATCCTTCGAGGGAGGTCCCTCGTGCTTTCGCACGGACCAAATTAAATAATCCCGTTTTCGCAGAGACGTAACCTCGTTAACACTTTCAAAACACATAATAGGTTAGCTAACTGTGAAGTGAAAATCTCCCGAAGAGTAATACCTACTTATTAGTGGGAATCGAGATCCAATTATTATCACGTGATAATTTGATAGAACCCACTTAAGGCACCACACTTCAGAAGGTATGCGCATACTTTGTAAGTTTCCTTTATATTTGAAACTCCCGATATGGTTTTTGCCTTAGGACCCAAGTGACTTTGAAATTGCCAACATATCAAAAGGTCCTAGTCAAGTTCAACCCGTCATTTTCTTGATTGCATTAAATTTACCCGTACGAGTCCTTGACAATGCCAACATGATTGTACGGCTGTCTTAACCAATCACATCTAATTGTACAAATAGGCAATACTCAGCTACCGCACACTACGCATTGACAATGCCAACATACGCAGCACGAATACTAAGCACTGCTTGTAGGAAATGACGGAGGGCTACTGCTGGTTTTTGGCGAAAAACCCATAATGAATTTGATTTCGTTGAAGGAACTCGAGCAATTTTGAAAGGAGTGGTTTAGACTCCGCATTTTTAAAACGAGTGGTTTTGTAGGAAACCGACGGCAAAACTGAGTAGTTTATAATCACGTAAACTTTTGCCAGAGAGGTCATCCCTATGAAGGGATTTAGGATCTTTCCTTATCGAATGAGGTGCAGGATATTTCTACCTGAATATCTTAATGCAAAGCAAAAGGAAACACCTATAGTTTTCAAAAGTTGATTCCAACACCATTTAGGTTTGTTTTCCTTGCATTAATCAAAATTAATGCAGTCCCATCAATTAAACATATCACGCCGGAAAGAAACGAAAATACACGCACATATATGCCATCCGCATACGCCACAGGGTCCTGGTTCTTCACCGTAAGGTTAACTTACGGCGGGTGGGGACATGACTAGCGCGGATGCAAAATTTATATAGCGTCTACTAAATATATAATATATATACAACAATATTCGTCTCCCGCATGATACCAAGTAACATCATAGAAGTATCACAGTAGAAGCAAACACAAAATGGAAATGCAGATAATCTAGGAAAAGTACATTTCGATGGAGCCAAATACGAAATGCAATTTTTCGGTCTTGTGGATAGCCCATAGTATCAAACCCTATATCCCTACGAGTGCAGCAAGCCACTCGCCAATCCTAGAAGAGAGGCAACCCCAATCAATGAAGTGAGTGGGCCACCCAGCATTTCCAAAATCAGGTGACTTGGGCACCCCTCCGCGGGTCAATCCTATACCCCTACGAGTGCGGCGAATGGCCTGCCAATTCTAGAGTAAAGCACTCCGGTCTCAACACAATGAGATGGTGGCATGTTGTCCTCTAGAACCCGGCTACTCGAGCACTCCGCCATGGGGTAATCCTAGTGCATATAATGAAAACCTGAATATACAATGGTGACTACGTCCGCAATTAGGACGTGCTCTAATGAATAATACAAACCGTGATGACGGCAGTTCACATGTCGGACGCTCGACACGCAACATGAATATAACATTACATCACAGTGAATTATATCTAACACTACATACATCGGGCTATCCATCGCGACTAATCCAACATAACCATAATCAACATAGCAATATCCATTACATAATATGCAAACTTGCGAGTATCAATTCCGTAATCCCGTCTAATTGATACGTACAGCAATTAGACAACGTTTTACCAAACGTTATGATACACGCAACCATCACTAAACCTACGACAATAGCCATCACTTCAATTTTCCTAAACACCGAAAATCGAGTGTGCTAAAAAATCAGCAAAAATTCCGTGCTAAAAAATCAGCAAAAATTCCATGCTAAAACCTACTTCGGGAGTCCGAAATGAGCTCGGATTGATCCGAAACTTCGTGGAGGGTCCCAGCACAAAATTAACGTCGATCCAGAAGTATCTAGGAGGGGTACCTACCCCCTAGGCCACCCTAAGGTGGCCAGGGGTAGTCAGACCCGAGCCTGCTCACTTGAGGCAGGGCTTCGGTCCCCACCCCCCAAGGCCACCTTAGGGTGGTCTGGGGGGCAGGCCTTCCCTAGGTCCTTCCGGGACGCCCCTCGGGCTCTGCGCACCTCTCAGCGGCTTCTCGATCCAAACCGAGAGTCCACGGGGAGTCTAAACATCAAATTAGTATGAATTTTCTTATTGGTTTTTTGACAGTTTTTATGAAGCAAAAAACGACGAGATTTAGAAGTCGTATCTATCAAAGTTTAGGGTGTTTGGGTGGCTCTGATACTATTGAAAGTTCCTAGTGCTCTCGCTGCTAACCCGCGGCCAATGCAGAATCCAAAAACGAAATTTTCTTGGCACTAGAAACTTAAACCAAAGAATCTACACTAAACACCAAACTAGAAACAACAAGAGGCAAAAATGAAACTACAACTTTTGTAGCTTCTTTATTTGCTCCAATTAAGTTGGACTTTAGCAAGCTCTCAAGAGCTCCGGATCGCGCTTGCAAGCCGGTCCTCCTTTACTGAAAATGATCCACCCGGGAGAACCAAGTTCAAGCTTCAACTTCATCACTGAAGCAACTAAGGATCTTAGGATGCTAATCTAGGATGGTTAGGATGTAGTTTAGTGTTCCAGTATTTTTCTTTCTCCTTTTATCTTCATGATTCTTAACTCATGAGATGGTAGAAGATAATGAAGAAAGAGGAGGAGCCATGGAAGAGAGAGAAGCTAAAATCACAAATTCAAGCATGCAATTTTCTTTTGTTAAAAGAATTTTCTCCATTTTAAAATTGCAATCATGCTTGAATAGTATGAGCAAACGAATCAACAATTCATTTGCCTATACCTTCCAACATTTCTCTCATCCACCTAATTTCATAATTTCTTTAAAAGGAAATTTCTAGAAATGAGGTGTCCTTCCAGAAGTATTCTGGTATAAGTATAAGAATACGTCCCCGCAAATACATGCCTGTATTCTTATCAAAATACGAATACCCAAGAGAGAAAAATACTAGGAACATAATACCAGAATATACATACCGAAATATATATATGTAAATTATTAAATCAAAACTTCATTTTGTTAGTTATATGTATGCCCTAGAGGCCATTATTGTACATGTGATTTATATTATAGTGGATGCTTGGATATATATAGAGAGGACTCTCTTGCTCGACATGATAGTATGCTATCTGGTTGCTCTTTGTCTTAACATGTAGACTTGTATTGTGATACTGTCTTGCTCTCACATGTTGATAAAGCCCTTAGGATGTGTACTTGACTACCAAGACTATGATAGAGATCATACTGGTGGCGCCAAGGGTAGTCCACAAGTACATCCTATAATTGTTCCTAGTCGAGGGTGTATCGAGACAGGACATCGATATTCCAGAGTAGACTAGCGTATATGCTTCTTGACCCATATGATGGGCGATGGATGATCCCACATCCATTGGTGTTTGACATCAAAGATGGTATACGGGTGCTCAGTGGAGACTGGGTAGACTGAACGGACTCGCCGAGAACTCCTAGTTGGTATTATACCTATCGTCAGATAGCAGTTCTCTGGTGACACTGGTGCAGGTTAGTCTGTAGACCTGAGATCGTTATAGAGTCTTGTGTGATTCCCACTGTGCTTTGATTTCCACCTTACCACGTTTAAGAGAACGTGCAAAACGGTGGCTTTTGGGTACAGTCCCGAATCACATGGAGGCAATGAGCAATAGGAGGGGATTCGTCTCTCCCGGTATTGGGGTTGATGTTGCGCTGTGCTTGATTGGCTATAACAGGAAGTCCCTGACCAGGGCTGATATGGAGATTTACTGGTAAGTGTTATCATTAGTTTCTCGACCTGTTATGAGCCTCACATCGGCACGACTTATCGGTTACTGGGGTCTGGCGTTTACCACGCCTAGACTAGATATGCGACATATCAGACGAAGAGACCGGACTGTACGGTAGTGTTACCGACAGGCTTTACAGGAGTATGAGCAGGCTTGCTTGTTGATGTTCTGATCGCTCAATAGCCGGGTAGCCGTTACGTCCAGCTAGTACCGCTGACAGCTTGTGGGTGCTTGATATGATCATCATCTGCTGCCGGCGTATTGACGAGTGTTTAGAGTCCTACATAGAGCTTTACTGGCTCAGGCAAAACGAAGTAGGAGCACATATGTGATATGTGCGGGACCGAGATTAATACGAGTATGTGATACCGTATTCTATCCTCGCGATTTATTCGTATCGGTCGGTTATATGTGATATAGCCGGGTTATCGAATCAAGTGTTAATTCGATAAGTTGATACAAATAATATTAGTCGGTTGTATGTGATATAGCCGGATTATTAAATAAAGTGTTGATTTAATGATTTAATATGTAATTATATATTTGATATATTAATTTACATTAACTAATATTTGCTCACTTAAGCATTTCTTTTTCTCACATGTGCACACTTAATATATATATGTGATATATATTATTTGTGTTTTCTTTTTGTGTCATGCTTGATGATACACACTACATGGGTGTATGAGACTTGCATCATGCTCATGATAATGCAAGGTTTATTTATTTAAGGTAAATCCAAATTAGTTGGAAATTAGTCATGGGTGAAGCTTGTGGAAGCTTGTAGACCCATTGACTTAGTCCACTAGTTTTTTCCTACCTTAGATATTTGTTAACCTAACCATTATCTAAACCCATGGTAAAGTCTCTACATGAGTTATATGAGATATTTCTCACCCATGGTTGCCATTCACTCTCTCATCCATTATTTGCTTCATCTTCATTGAGCTCTCTAGCTTTTTTCAAGGTGAAGAAATAGAGTGAGAAAATCAATTCTAAAGTGAGCAAAAATCCTACTTCATCATTCTCTACTAGATTAGCCATTTAGTTTGGGGTGTTAGCTTCACTAATCCCTAATTAGTAAAAAGGTAGCCTAGGTTGGTGTCTCCTCGACGTAGATCATCTTCGGCATCGAAGACTTCGTGCAAGCTTGTTCTTTTCATCTTGTGGAGCCACTCTAGAGTCCGGAAGATCACTACTTGGAGCGAAGGGACTACTACACGGAGCTATTGAAGTAAAGGACCAGTCTACAAAGGTTGTATTCCTAGTTCATTTAGTTGTAAAGTTGTTTACACTTTGTATTGTCTAAACCTCTAGTTAAGATTCTAGGGTTAGGATTGTTTAGCATGGCAAATTTTTGAAAATGGCATGGACGATGCCTTCCGAACCCTTGCAGTCGTGCTAGGCATTCCTACAGATTTAATAATCCGGTTTAATCCTAAACCGGCTAGTATTATCATCCGCTCGATTAAAGTCCGTGTGGCTAGCACACATACTTAATCGGAACCCTGCACGTATCAAAATACGGCCACAACATTTCGCCAGAACCCGAAAAACCCTCGGTGTGAGATTCTAAAAACTCGACAATACACTGACAGTGAGTTTAACCACGAGCACGTCAGCGGCACTAGCTGTACGTAACGGCTATCCAGATATTGAACGAAAGGAAGGCCGACGAGCAAACTCATCCGTACCACTACTGAGTCTGTCTGTGACAATCTCCGTACAGTCTGATCTGTTCGTTTAAGAGTATCGCATATGGGGTCTAGGGGGTTGCATAAAGTCAGACCCCTAATAACGCGATAAGTCGTGTCGGTGTGAAGCTCATCACCCACTGAGAAACTACTGATCAAAATCAGTAATTCTCATCCATCTTGGCCAAGGATTTCTGGTGATGGCCACCGGTGCACAGTGCGACATTTACGCCCAATACCGGGAGAGATGAATTCCCGACGATCCGCTCACTGTCTCCATGTGGCTCGGGATTGTACCCAACTAAAATCTGTTTGCACGACTCCTTTGAGCCGTGGTAGGATAGTAATCAAAGGACAATATTCATGTCACCTGAGAACTGCTATCTGACAATATGTATAATACTATCTAGCATGTTCCCGGCGAGTCTGTCCAATATAACTCATAACCCAATAAGCACCTGTATACTATCTTTGGTGACTAATTCATCACCCCTCGTCGGGGTCAAGAAACGTATACACTAGTCTATTCTGGAATATCGATGTCCAGTCTTGATATTCCCACGACTAGAGACATTTAAGGATTTGCTTATAAACTATCCAATTCTCACAAATGTGATCGCCATAATAACCCTGGTAGTCAAGCAAGAATCCTATGGGCTCTATCAACATGTAATAGTAATCTGGAATACCACATTATACATGTACATGATGATAGAGATGAACCGGATAACATACTATCATCTCGAGTACCGTATATGTTCTCCCGCAATCATCATAATTGCTTGCTTGCGATTACAATAATTGACTTGAGGACACTATAGCCAACAAAGAGGAGTCCAGACTTCAAGCGGTCTTCTTAATTCCACATGCCATAGGATTGTTGGGATTTCCTAGCGTCCTGACCATCTACCGTGGCCGTTGCGGAACAAAAATTTTGGGGTTTAAAAAATTGGCGCTAGAAAAAACCCGTCCTAGAATCTAGCATAAACCGAAACTAGCTAACAAATAGGAGATCTTAACTACTATGATAGAAGTATCTCACCAAAAGATCCGTGTCCTTTGGTCTTCTATTCTCTTCGTTTGCTCTTTGAGATCTTCTTGATCGAGCTTGATCGCCGGTCTTCCTCCGTCGAAGATGAACCACCTGAGGGATGTAGTCCATGGCTATAGCTCCAAACTAAAAGTCTAGTGGAGCAATTAGAGACTTTATGTTGCTAATCTAAAGTGTCTAAGATGTTGTGAGTGGTCCTTGGTGTATATCTATTTCACCTCCTCTCTTGATTCTTAACACTTGAGATTATAGAGAGGAAGTTTAAGAAGGAGGAGGGGCTCGAGAAAGGCTAGTGAGTAGAGTGAAGCAAAAATGGTGAGAAAAAATGAAATCCCACGAGAGAGAGATTAACCATGGTTTTGTAAAAACCTTTTTTCCAATATTAAAACACAACCATGCTTGAATAGCCTGCACAAATGAATATTCAATTCATTTGTCAATACTATTGAAGCATGGTTCTCACCATAACTCATCTTACTACCTTTACACATCATTTTCAATTTAAAATAAATGGATAAATCTAAAATGAGGTGTCCACCTTCTAGAATGTTTTCCGTATAAATACGGAATACACTCTACTGTATATACATATCTGTATTCGTATCAAAATACGAATACCTAAAGAGATAGAATAACACAAAGAACATAATACTAGAATATACATATCGAAATATATATACGTAAATTATTAAATCAATACCTGATTTAATAATCCGACTCAATCCCGAGCCGGCTAGTATTATCAACCGTTCAAACGAAAGTCCGGGTAACTAGTACAATCATTCGATCGGAACCCGACACGTATTAAAATACGGCTACTACATCATTTCGCCAGAACCAGAGAAACCCTCTGTATGGGACTCTAAAGACTCGACAGTACGCCGGCAGTGAGTTACTGGATAAATCCATAACCACGAGCACGTCAGCGGCACTAACTGTACGTAACGGCTATCCGGGTACCTGTCGAAAAGGAAGACCGACGAGCAAACTCATCCGGATCCCTACTGAGCCTATATGTGACAATCTCCGTATAGTCCGATCTCTTCGTCTGAGAGTATCGTATATCGGTCTAGGGGTGGCAAACGTCAGACCCTTAATAACTCGATAATTCGTGCTGATGCGGTTCAGGACCAATCCGGGAAACTCTGATCTAACTATCAGTAAATCCTAATTGTATTGGCCAATGTCTTATGGTGCTGGCCAATCGAACACAGTGCGATATCGACTCCCTATATCGGGAGAAACGAATCCCCAACAATCGCTCACTTCCTCCATGTGGCTCGGGATTGTACCCAATTAAAACCTGTTTGCACGACTCAGTAGAGCCGTGGTAGGGTAGTAATTAAAGTACAGTGGGAACTCACCCGAGACAAATGACGATCTCAGGTCGGAAGACTAACCTATACTCATGTCATCTGAGAACTGCTATATGACGATAGTTATAGTACCATCTGGAAGTTCTCGACGAGTCCGTCCAGTAAACTCATCCCTAGTGAGCACTTGTATACGATCTTAGGTGCGAAAGACCAATTGTCACGCCTCGAAAGTACGGAACATGACCGGCACTTAAACTACGAACGTCTCGAAACGTACGTAATCTAAGTGAGCCGAAAACCCAGAAATCCAAACCAAGAAAAGTAGTAGAGTGAAGGAAAACCAATTTAAAACAAGTAGTTTAATAGCATAAGCCGAATTATGCGGTTTTAAAAAAAAAACATCAAATATTTCCCGAAAATTTCGGCAGAGTCTCCTTTGTAAATACTGGCCTCCAAACGGGATACAACATGAATAGTATACGAAATCAATAAAAAGGCATCCCCAAGCGAGAGCTAGCTCTTCGTCAATCGACGGTCACAACCACACAAGCAATATAATATACAACGCCAACGGCGAGGATCAAAATTCAAAAGGAAACTCAAAACCACAAGAAAACCACATAAATATAACGCGCGACTCTAAGGTCGAAGGAATAATATCACTGGTCTTTATCTCAAAATAAATACATGTTTGGTTGATGGAACTTCTAGATACAACAGAATAATGATATACAAGATATATAATGGGGGTATGATACAAGTAAACCCACCTACTAGCAAATCATCCGAAGGAAACTATACCCGCAAAGCCGTAATGAAACCTGTACGGCAAAACCTGCAAGAAACTGGGGCACAACGGGGGTGAGTTGCCAACTCGTGAATAGAAAAACATCTACGGAAAGAAATCGCATAAATAACGCAATCCTAGGTCAATGATCATAATATATCCTCAAATATATAACCAGCAACCCATAACAATGGTTAGGGCAAATATCTAACCCAAATGTAATTTCATGTGCCCGTGTCAGTGCCTCAGGTAACAATATATCATATGGATGATTTATGAATGCATGAAACAGAATGCATGTACTGAAGAAAACTGCTTTCATAAATTAGTGAGATTTCTGTATTTTTTAAAATGAGGTATCATAATGAAATCAGCATAAAACAATGCCTAGCATCGGCACAAAACGTAATCCCAATATCTCGATATCTCTGTATCACAGTCTCTGTACCTCAATTTCTCGAAATCAAAATGTCTCAATCACTATATCTAGGGCGTTGTCAGTCCAGACCGGCCCCTACCATCCATCTCAAGACCACGACGGTATCTTCCGGATATCCGACGCGTCGGGTAATATCATCGGTCGGTAGTGCTCCCCTGCCAGGCTCAACGTCAACAACACGATCCTCTTGCCCCGGGTACCGCATCGGGCCCACCATGTACCCGAAACGGTTCCTCCACTCCTCGAATCGGGTCTCGAAATCCGTCAGCAAACTCATGGTGGACGACTCATACATTATGGGAAAACTGCATTTTTATTTAAAAAGAGAGAAAGCAGTTTATATATGTTTTGCGGTTTTCCTCAAAATCCAGAAAATATCATGGAAATCCGAATCATCAATAGCATGTAAAACCATGAATATAAGCATGAGAATCCATGAATACGGCATAACAATGAATAACAGTATGCATGAAGCGACAAGTAATAACTACAATATCTAAGCTGGCATATGAGGTATGTACACTAATATTATGTCAAACTACTAGCTATCAATCTAAGTTAAGCAATAATATTTTCTAAGGTGTACGTGACATGGCAATTACCGATGAAGATGTGTGTGAGCCGGCAAGTAAGTGTATGCGGTACATACGCATCATCGGTAATGGTGCTGGTGTCCTAACAGCATAATGTCAACAATGCAATATGAAATAACAATGTAAGTATGCGATGCGGAGCGAGCAACCAAAATGAGCGGGAGCTAAATATTAAACAATGGTGCCATTTGAAATAACACGAATCGCGGGGTTTTGAAAATAGGGGCTACGGTGGTTTTTAAGAAAGGTTACGTTTTTTGAAATATCCGTAGATCTCTTGACCTGTCTTTTAAAATACCCACGTTCCGCTAGTTTTGAAATAGGTAGGAGTCTAATCTAATCTAACAACTACACTAAACTATACGGCTGAACCAACATGCTGAACTACAGGTAAGGAAACCGCCTATCATCTGAGTCGATACATATACATACCTGTATATGTATAGTCGGTGATCCCGCCTCAATAATATCATATTCGATACCATATCTATAATCAGGAATCCCAAGTCAAGAGTGCGGATCAATCATCAATATATAGCTCGTACGTAAATCCGTCGTACGGCATCCCAAATCTGGGTACGGGTCAATATCACATTCATCATACTATTCACCTGGTATCCTCTTTATCAAATATCATGAGTGGGGTACTGATCTACGTCTAGTACAATACTGATACCGCCTAAGTATGCATGGACGTGCGTGAAACACTACGTCAAGGACCCGCTACAACGTCATGTTGTATCTCAAATACGAATCCTGCCATATCACCGAATTCACAACCTCAATACAAATCTCATCGACTCATCTCAAACCCAAGTATCATTCTCAAATCCGTATGTGGACACAGTCTCATATCCATGTGATCACATAACTATATATTCCCGTATAAGCACAAATGAAAGAAGAAAGTATGCAAGTATGGGTTGGTGTGTGCATGTGTGGTGCGACCACTACTCTAGGGTTTCGCGCCACTAAATATCCAAGAACACCAAATATCCATATTATCATCAATATACTCAAACAATATATAAACAATATATATATGTGTGTATACGTGTTCGTATACATCACCACGAACTGCGGGGGTGCTATACGCCATCCACCCGACTTCTCCCCGTAGATATAAATCTACTCACCTGGTCCTCGCTCACCGGTGCCGACGTCGCCACGCGCTTGCTTGTCGTCTCGAAGTCCACATGGGGGTATCTACATATCACAACGCATCGTATCGCATTAAAATCCGACTCATGACCAAAACGACACACGAATCCCACATAGGTCAAAACCTATGGTTGCTTTCACAAATCGACCCAAAAACCCTCGACGTCGGTACAAACGCCAAACCATCGAGAAAGCTCCCAACACACTCATTTGTACAATTACAAGCACTAATTATAATATAAAATGGCTTAAAATTCACAAAAAACCCCAATTTCACTTAAAAAGTCATTTTTCCGAAAATCTAGCAAGCACAAATCATCGTTTTAGTACAAAACTCGATGTATAAACGAATCTAGCGGCCACAATATTCACTAAATATCTTAAATAAGTCATAAAAATAATTTCCATAATTTAATCTCATTAAATTCCAAAAACCCTAAAATTCTAGTTTACAAAATACCTAAATTTTAACAATTTTATAGCAAAAATGCACAAAGTACAATCTACCTTGGATTTTCATGAACTAAAGTATTAAACTACACTTTAAAATGTTAATAATGCCATGAATACCCTAATTAGATTTTTATCTCCATTATTTAATTAAATTCCAAAAACCTAGTTTGCTTAAAAACTTGATTTGGATAAATTAAATGCAACAATTTACATAATAGCAACTAGATTAGGTTTTTCCATGCCCTCACATGCCAAAATACACTTTGTAAACTTAAACAAGTGACAATGACCATATTTGAATTCAAACCCTAACTCATAAATTTTAAATCATGCACTTAAAACCAATTGAAAACCTATTTAAATCTAATTAAACACCTAATTAAGCTAACATGAAACAATTACAACACATTAAGCAAAAAGGTTAGAATTTATACCCAAATAATTTGAAGCTCCCACAAGCACACTTTGCCTCCCAAATTGAAATCTAAATCTCTAGATCCATGCTAAAGTAGCCAAGGAAAAATGGGTAGGCGGTGGATTTTGATTTTGTGGGATTTTTGACTTGGATTTTTGGTGGAATTTTGTGGGTTTTGCAATGAAATGGAGAAGAATTAAGAGGGGGCTGTTTGTGTGCAGGTTTCGGCCAGAATTTGGTGGGGATTGGGTGAGGGAGGAGAGAGAGTGAGGTGGGGAAAGATAAATCTAGTCAAAGTCCACTCAATTTCTATCATTTTCTATTCTTTTCTTTCTTTTCTTTTCTTTGAAATTCAAGTGGGGAAAAAGGTGGGGGCTGCTGAATTCAGCCAAGGGAAGAAGAAAATGGGGGTGTGCGAGTGTGGATATGGGTGTGGGGTGATGGAAAATGATAAATACAATACCCCAAATATCCATTTACACTAAAAAAGCATTTTTTCTTCAATAATTTCTAAACCGTTTTGGCAAACGATTTCGTTTCAAAAACCACATGATAAAATTTTATTTAAAGTTTTATGATGCACAAAATTTGTTTCTACTCATTCTAATTTGTAATTTTCCCTAATTAAATGTATTAGTGACGGCTTAAAATAATATTAAAATAATTAATTTCGGAAAATTTTTCAGAAAATTTGAAATTTCACCAGTGGCTCAATAAACACCAAATACTAGCAATTACATAGCTAGAATATGTATATTTAATTTTATAATAAAGATATTTGCATTTTGACTTTTTACAGAAAACCCCTTTATTTTACCGTTTTTTCGAAATTTCACCGAAACGATTTTCAAAACGTTACAATCTTCCCCCCTTAAAGAAATTCGGTCCCCGAATTTAAATTAAAACTCCCCCCAAATACTAAAATATTTCAGCCAAAACCATCAAATCGCCGGGGCTCCGAAATCATAAATACATAAACACATCATAGCGCAATGCATGCGCATGAGTAATGAGTAGATAACTCGAAATCAAAACTCCGTCAAGCATCCCGCAATCATCGGAGTCAAGGTGAAGGCACGAATGCCAAATCTCAAGCAAGACCGATATGCTATAAATCGGAACTATACATGCAAATATCAGGAGGAAATGAATGCCAAATCCTTTAAGTTGCTGTGCAATGCACATAACACTGCACAGTGGCGGACGTCTGTCATAAGAAAATAACTATATACATATATACCTTTGTTTGAAATGTATGTTCTGCCGTTTTGGGAAACAATTTAGAAGGGTTTTCCTTGTTTTAAACGTTTCGCGTCATATCAGACACGTAGGTAAATACTGAGACTATAGTTCGCTTTTTGGAATTCCCTTCAATAGCTATCAATGCATGCAAAATACATTCAGGTACTGTCCTCTGACTAGTCCTGCTTAGTACGAAAACACCTCGCAATTATCATAAAAAAAACGTACTGCTCTATAAGAAATCCATCCCAAAATACGCGTATGAATACTACATGCGTCTGGTGCGCACGACCATCAAAATCCATATACGTGCCATACAAGTGCACAGAAACAAGATCTAAGTGCATCGGGTGTGCACAAAGCATCTGTCGTAGGCAACGTGTGTGCCTGACAGCAAAATCAGGTGCATCTGACATGCACGAAAAAATCTCGATTTAGTGCATCTGGTGTGCACCAAAATCGCATCTCAAGACATGCGCTCAACATGCGCGAAAACCCAAAACCAGTGGCATCCATCATGCACGAAATCATGAAATCCAATATCAAGCGCCGAACATGCGCAAAATCAAATCAGCTGCACAAGGTGCACAAAACAAATATCGAGTATCACAATCGAAATCGAAGTCCAGTGCATCTAAGTGCACAAAAGGCGTATCACTGCACTGCAAGCATATATAAACTATACAGAGCGCAGAAACCAAATCGTGTGCATACGCACAAAATTAACTCAAATGTCTAAAACCGTAAAATCACAAACATGTGAAACCAAAGCACGAAGACGATATCAAGTGCAACACTGTGCAAAGATCGTAAATCCTCAATCATCAAAATCAAATCATGCGAATAAATCACCCAAAACATCGAAATCAATAATGGCGGAATAGTACCGCTCAAGTGCATCCTCTAAGAATCTCGGGCCAACTGTCGCGGTCACTAGTGGGACGTCTCGTCGATGATCATGAACTCTGGCCTGCTGGTGTGCGTAACAATGACCACTCCTGGGTCAAGGTCTTCACTGTGAATTACCAATCTCTCGGTCCATCGGCTCATCGGCCCTGTCAGGTGTGCTAACGGGGATGATCCCGTTCTGGCACTTCTCTGGTCATCTCTCGGTCAATCATCGCGACCACTCGTAAGACAGCATATCACTGGCGTCGGCCTCTGGCTCTCTGAATGTACGTGACACATCTGATCCTGGGTGCAAGTATCATTGCAGCAGTGTCCTGGAAGGAATCCTGCTCACGGTCTCTTCCATGTCTCGTCTCTGCCAACTGTCCGGAAGTCATCGTCCTTTCCTATATCTGCATCTTGCTCTGGAACGACTGCATACTCATCGCGACTCCTTCTGAAAGGTAAATCCAAGTACCATGCCTCGGCATGCGCATCGCATCTCTGATGTCGGCGGAGTGGAACGTCATCTCATCTAGATCTGGTACGAACCTCTTACTTCACTTTTCTCTAATGTCGTCTGTTTTGGACTCGTCTCGTCGCGGCTGCATGGACTAAGCTCCAACGGCTATCCTCGTATCGGGAGTCTCACAAGAAATGCATCTCACCACCTAGCATCCGAATTAAGTCGAGCCATCCGATCGAGTCGTCAAAACCTCATAATCCCCCAAGAGCTCAACATCTTGGGCACAGTTTAATAGTATCGAGTACATACCACAGTATCGGTGGTCCAGCCGTAGAAGGGCAAACCCAAGCCTCACTAATGGCGCCGTAGAACTGCCGCAAACCCGAAGGTTCAAAGGCTTTCACACGGTCATTAAGTCGAGTTAGGGTTTCATTCTTCTAGAGGGTCCATAGAATTGCCTGCATGCCCTTTCGAATACTTTAAACTTGGAATAATAGGTTTCTGACATTCGATCGTCTCTGTCGACTCCCAACGTCTCCGCGTGAAGTCGTCTCTAGCTGGAATCAATCTATCTGATGACCTCTCATCGGGTAGGCGAACGAACCACATGTCCTAGTCATTCATCCTCGGGTGACTAGCGACCTTCTATCATCTCTTAGTACAGCCTGTACTCCAATAGCTCCAACATATGGGGCGATATCTTGTCGCTCGCAGCAACAACTGGCTCACTCGTCTGCACGCTGAACAGTGCCTCAATCATCATGAGTAAGCAATACACCAACGGTCATCAAAATCTGGCTGGCCTCTATCATTGGCTCAATCCTCTAGTGTCGATCAGCACATCCGAGTAACCTCATAAAGGCGATCCGCCAAACGCTCGTGGCGCGGAAACACAGTAAAAAGACACATCTCCTCAATCGTGTGTCGCCGGAATTTCGCCCTGGTCAGTCCTCGTTCGTGACGAGCTCGTGCTGACCGCAACTCTAGCTGTAGCTCTCCCTGCCCGTAATCGTGGCAGCAAAACCATAACTGGTACTGATGAGGCTAGATCGGAATGAATATAATACTGAGCAAAGAAATGTACATCCTAAGGCTTCTTAAGTGGAGTAGCGTATCGTAAATATCCCGCGGAACATACCTACTGTACGTCACTCTACTTTAGTCACCTATTCCATCAACCAAGGGCCATCCTACGCTCCGAAGGTAAAACCTAACGCTTTGATACCAACTTTGTCACGCCCCGAAAGTACGGAACATGACCGGCACTTAAACTACGAACGTCTCGAGGCGTACGTAATCTAAGTGAGCCGAAAACCCAGAAATCCAAACCAAGAAAAGTAGTAGAGTGAAGGAAAACCAATTTAAAACAAGTAGTTTAATAGCATAAGCCGAATTATGCGGTTTTAAAAAAAACATCAAATATTTCCCGAAAATTTCGGCAGAGTCTCCTATGTAAATACTGGCCCCCAAACGGGATACAACATGAATAGTATACGAAATCAATAAAAACGCATCCCCAAGCGGGAGCTAGCTCTTCGTCAATCGACGGTCACAACCACACAAGCAATATAATATACAACGCCAACGGCGAAGATCAAAATTCAAAGGGAAACTCAAAACCACAAGAAAACCACAGAAATATAACGCGCGATTCTAAGGTCGAAGGAATAACATCACTAGTCTCTATCTCAAAATAAATACATGTTTGGTTGATGGAACTTCTAGATACAACAGAATAATGATATACAAGATATATAATGGGGGTACGATACAAGTAAACCCACCTACTAGCAAATCACCCGAAGGAAACTATGCCCGCAAAGCCGTAATGAAACATGTACGGCAAAACCTGCAAGAAATTGGGGCACAACGGGGATGGGTTGTCAACTCGTGAATAGAAAAACATCTACGGAAAGAAATCGCATAAATAACACAATCCTAGGTCAATGATCATAATATATCCTCAAATATATAACCTGCAAACCCATAACAATGGTTAGGGCAAATATCTAACCCAAGTGTAATTCCATGTGCCCGTGTCAGTGCCTCAGGTAACAATATATCATATGGATGATGTATGAATGCATGAAACAGAATGCATGTACTGAAAAAAACTGCTTTCATAAATTAGTGAGATTTCTGTATTTTTTAAAATGAGGTATTATAATGAAATCAGCATAAAACAGTGCCTAGCATCGGCACAAAACGTAATCCCAATATCTCGATATCTCTGTATCACAGTCTCTGTACCTCAATATCTCGAAATCTCAATGTCTCAATCACAATATCTAGGGCGCCGTCAGTCCAGACCGGCCCCTACCATCCATCTCAAGACCACGACGGTATCTTCCGGATATCCGACGCGTCGGGTAATATCACCGGTCGGTAGTGCTTCCCTGCCAGGCTCAACGTCAACAACACGATTCTCTTGCCCCGGGGTACCGCACCGGGCCCACCATGTACCCGAAACGGTTCCTCCACTCCTCGAATCGGGTCTCGAAATCCGTCAGCAAACTCATGGTGGACGACTCATACATTATGGGAAAACTGCATTTTTATTTAAAAAGAGAGAAAGCAGTTTATATATGTTTTGCGGTTTTCCTCAAAATCCAGAAAATATCATGGAAATCCGAATCATCAATAGCATGTAAAACCATGAATATAAGCATGAGAATCCATGAATACGGCATAACAATGAATAACAGTATGCATGAAGCGACAAGTAATAACTACAATATCTAAGCTGGCATATGAGGTATGTACACTAATATTATGTCAAACTACTAGCTATCAATCTAAGTTAAGCAATAATATTTTCTAAGGTGTACGTGACATGGCAATTACCGATGAAGATGTGTGTGAGCCGGCAAGTAAGTGTATGCGGTACATACGCATCATCGGTAATGGTGCTGGTGTCCTAACAGCATAATGTCAACAATGCAATATGAAATAACAATGTAAGTATGCGATGCGGAGCGAGCAACCAAAATGAGCGGGAGCTAAATATTAAACAATGGTGCCATTTGAAATAACACGAATCGCGGGGTTTTGAAAATAGGGGCTACGGTGGTTTTTAAGAAAGGTTACGTTTTTTGAAATATCCGTAGATCCCTTGACCTGTCTTTTAAAATACCCACGATCCGCTAGTTTTGAAATAGGTAGGAGTCTAATCTAATCTAACAACTACACTAAACTATACGGCTGAACCAACATGCTGAACTACAGGTAAGGAAACCGCCTATCATCTGAGTCGATACATATACATACCTGTATATGTATAGTCGGTGATCCCGCCTCAATAATATCATATTCGATACCATATCTATAATCAGGAATCCCAAGTCAAGAGTGCGGATCAATCATCAATATATAGCTCGTACGTAAATCCGTCGTACGGCATCCCAAATCTGGGTACGGGTCAATATCACATTCATCATACTATTCACCTGGTTCCTCTTTATCAAATATCATGATCGGGGTACCGATCTACGTCTAGTACAATACTGATACCGCCTAAGTATGCATGGACGTGTGTGAAACACTACGTCAAGGACCCGCTACAACGTCATGTCGTATCTCAAATACGAATCCTGCCATATCATCGAATTCACAACCTCAATACAAATCTCATCGACTCATCTCAAACCCAAGTATCATCCTCAAATCCGTATGTGGACACATAGTCCCATACCCATGTGAACACATAACTATATATTCCCGTATAAGCACAAATGAAAGAAGAAAGTATGCAAGTATGGGTTGGTGTGTGCATGTGTGGTGCGACCACTACTCTAGGGTTTCGCGACACTAAATATCCAAGAACACCAAATATCCATATTATCATCAATATACTCAAACAATATATAAACAATATATATATGTGTATACGTGTTCGTATACATCACCACGAACTGCGGGGGTGCTATACGCCATCCACCCGACTTCTCCCCGTAGATATAAATCTACTCATCTGGTCCTCGCTCGCCGGTGCCGACGTCGCCACGCGCTTGCTTGTCGTCTCGAAGTCCACATGGAGTACCTACATATCACAACGCATCGTATCGCATTAAAATCCGACTCATGACCAAAACGACACACGAATCCCACATAGGTCAAAACCTATGGTTGCTTTCACAAATCGACCCAAAAACTCTCGACGTCGGCGTACAAACGCCAAACCATCATGAAAGCTCACAACACACTCATTTGTACAATTACAAGCACTAATTATAATATAAAATAGCTTAAAATTCACAAAAAACCCCAATTTCACTTAAAAAGTCATTTTTCCGAAAATCCAGCAAGCACAAATCACCGTTTTAGTACAAAACTCGATGTATAAACGAATCTAGCGGCCACAATATTCACTAAATATCTTAAATAAGTCATAAAAATAATTCCCATAATTTAATCTCATTAAATTCCAAAAACCCTAAAATTCTAGTTTACAAAATACCTAAATTTTAACAATTTTATAGCAAAAATGCCCAAAGGACAATCTAGCTTGGATTTTCATGAACTAAAGTATTAAACTACACTTTAAAATGTTAATAATGCCATGAATACCCTAATTAGATTTTTATCTCCATTATTTAATTAAATTCCAAAAACCTAGTTTGCTTAAAAACTTGATTTGGACAAATTAAATGCAACAATTTACATAATAGCAACTAGATTAGGTTTTTCCATGCCCTCACATGCCAAAATACACTTTGTAAACTTAAACAAGTGACAATGACCATATTTGAATTCAAACCCTAACTCATAAATTTTAAATCATGCACTTAAAACCAATTGAAAACCTATTTAAACCTAATTAAACACCTAATTAAGCTAACATAAAACAATTACAAACACATTAAGCAAAAAGGTTAGAATTTATACCCAAATAATTTGAAGCTCCCACAAGCACACTTAGCCTCCCAAATTGAAATCTAAATCCCTAGATCCATGCTAAAGTAGCCAAGGAAAAATGGGTAGGAGGTGGATTTTGATTTTGTGGGATTTTTGACTTGGATTTTTGGTGGAATTTTGTGGGTTTTGCAATGAAATGGAGAAGAATTAAGTGGGGGCTGTTTGTGTGCAGGTTTCGGCCAGAATTTGGTGGGGATTGGGTGAGGGAGGAGAGAGAGTGAGGTGGGGAAAGATAAATCTAGTCAAAGTCCACTCAATTTCTATCATTTTCTATTCTTTTCTTTCTTTTCTTTTCTTTGAAATTCAAGTGGGGAAAAAGGTGGGGGCTGCTGAATTCAGCCAAGGGAAGAAGAAAATGGGGGTGTGCGAGTGTGGATATGGGTGTGGGGTGATGGAAAATGATAAATACAATACCCCAAATATCCATTTACACTAAAAAAAGCCTTTTTTCTTCAATAATTTCTAAACCGTTTTGGCAAACGATTTCGTTTCAAAAACCACATGATAAAATTTTATTTAAAGTTTTATGATGCACAAAATTTGTTTCAACTCATTCTAATTTGTAATTTTCCCTAATTAAATGTATTAGTGACGGCTTAAAATAATATTAAAATAATTAATTTCGGAAAATTTTTCAGAAAATTTGAAATTTCACCAGTGGCTCAATAAACACCAAATACTAGCAATTACATAGCTAGAATATGTATATTTAATTTTATAATAAAGATATTTGCATTTTGACTTTTTACAGAAAACCCCCTTATTTTACCGTTTTTTCGAAATTTCACCGAAACGATTTTCAAAACGTTACAATCTTCCCCCCTTAAAGAAATTCGGTCCCCGAATTTAAATTAAAACTCCCCCCAAATACTAAAATATTTCAGCCAAAACCATCAAATCGCCGGGGCTCCGAAATCATAAATACATAAACACATCATAGCGCAATGCATGCGCATGACTAATGAGTAGATAACTCGAAATCAAAACTCCGTCAAGCATCCCGCAATCATCGGAGTCAAGGTGAAGGCGCGAATGCCAAATCTCAAGCAAGACCGATATGCTATAAATCGGAACTATACATGCAAATATCAGGAGGAAATGCATGCCAAATCCTTTAAGTTGCTGTGCAATGCACATAACACTGCACAGTGGCGGACGTCTGTCATAAGAAAATAACTATATACATATATACCTTTGTTTGAAATGTATGTTCTGCCGTTTTGGGAAACAATTTAGAAGGGTTTTCCTTGTTTTAAACGTTTCGCGTCATATCAGACACGTAGGTAAATACTGAGACTATAGTTCGCTTTTTGGAATTCCCTTCAATAGCTATCAATGCATGCAAAATACATTCAGGTACTGTCCTCTGACTAGTCCTGCTTAGTACGAAAACACCTCGCAATTATCATAAAAAAAACGTACTGCTCTATAAGAAATCCATCCCAAAATACGCGTATGAATACTACATGCGTCTGGTGCGCACGACCATCAAAATCCATATACGTGCCATACAAGTGCACAGAAACAAGATCTAAGTGCATCGGGTGTGCACAAAGCATCTGTCGTAGGCAACGTGTGTGCCTGACAGCAAAATCAGGTGCATCTGACATGCACGAAAAAATCTCGATTTAGTGCATCTGGTGTGCACCAAAATCGCATCTCAAGACATGCGCTCAACATGCGCGAAAACCCAAAACCAGGGGCATCCATCATGCACGAAATCATGAAATCCAATATCAAGCGCCGAACATGCGCAAAATCAAATCAGCTGCACAAGGTGCACAAAACAAATATCGAGTATCACAATCGAAATCGAAGTCCAGTGCATCTAAGTGCACAAAAGGCGTATCACTGCACTGCAAGCATATATAAACTATACAGAGCGCAGGAACCAAATCGTGTGCATACGCACAAAATCAACTCAAATGTCTAAAACCGTAAAATCACAAACATGTGAAACCAAAGCACGAAGACGATATCAAGTGCAACACTGTGCAAAGATCGTAAATCCTCAATCATCAAAATCAAATCATGCGAATAAATCACCCAAAACATCGAAATCAATAATGGCGGAATAGTACCGCTCAAGTGCATCCTCTAAGAATCTCGGGCCAACTGTCGCGGTCACTAGTGGGACGTCTCGTCGATGATCATGAACTCTGGCCTGCTGGTGTGCGTAACAATGACCACGCCTGGGTCAAGGTCTTCACTGTGAATTACCAATCTCTCGGTCCATCGGCTCATCGGCCCTGTCAGGTGTGCTAACGGGGATGATCCCGTTCTGGCACTTCTCTGGTCATCTCTCGGTCAATCATCGCGACCACTCGTAAGACAGCATATCACTGGCGTCGGCCTCTGGCTCTCTGAATGTACGTGACACATCTGATCCTGGGTGCAAGTATCATTGCAGCAGTGTCCTGGAAGGAATCCTGCTTACGGTCTCTTCCATGTCTCGTCTCTGCCAACTGTCCGGAAGTCATCGTCCTTTCCTATATCTGCATCTTGCTCTGGAACGACTGCATACTCATCGCGACTCCTTCTGAAAGGTAAATCCAAGTACCATGCCTCGGCATGCGCATCGCATCTCTGATGTCGGCGGAGTGGAACGTCATCTCATCTAGATCTGGTACGAACCTCTTACTTCACTTTTCTCTAATGTCGTCTGTTTTGGACTCGTCTCGTCGCGGCTGCATGGACTAAGCTCCAACGGCTATCCTCGTATCGGGAGTCTCACAAGAAATGCATCTCACCACCTAGCATCCGAATTAAGTCGAGCCATCCGATCGAGTCGTCAAAACCTCATAATCCCCCAAGAGCTCAACATCTTGGGCACAGTTTAATAGTATCGAGTACATACCACAGTATCGGTGGTCCAGCCGTAGAAGGGCAAACCCAAGCCTCACTAATGGCGCCGTAGAACTGCCGCAAACCCGAAGGTTCAAAGGCTTTCACACGGTCATTAAGTCGAGTTAGGGTTTCATTCTTCTAGAGGGTCCATAGAATTGCCTGCATGCCCTTTCGAATACTTTAAACTTGGAATAATAGGTTTCTGACATTCGATCGTCTCTGTCGACTCCCAACGTCTCCGCGTGAAGTCGTCTCTAGCTGGAATCAATCTATCTGATGACCTCTCATCGGGTAGGCGAACGAACCACATGTCCTAGTCATTCATCCTCGGGTGACTAGCGACCTTCTATCATCTCTTAGTACAGCCTGTACTGCAATAGCTCCAACATATGGGGCGATATCTTGTCGCTCGCAGCAACAACTGGCTCACTCGTCTGCACGCTGAACAGTGCCTCAATCATCATGAGTAAGCAATACACCAACGGTCATCAAAATCTGGCTGGCCTCTATCATTGGCTCAATCCTCTAGTGTCGATCAGCACATCCGAGTAACCTCATAAAGGCGATCCGCCAAACGCTCGTGGCGCGGAAACACAGTAAAAAGACACATCTCCGCAATCGTGTGTCGCCGGAATTTCGCCCTGGTCAGTTCTCATTCGTGACGAGCTCGTGCTGACCGCAACTCTAGCTGTAGCTCTCCCTGCCCGTAATCGTGGCAGCAAAACCATAACTGGTACTGATGAGGCTAGATCGGAATGAATATAATACTGAGCAAAGAAATGTACATCCTAAGGCTTCTTAAGTGGAGTAGCGTATCGTAAATATGCCGCGGAACATACCTACTGTACGTCACTCTACTTTAGTCACCTATTCCATCAACCAAGGGCCATCCTACGCTCCGAAGGTAAAACCTAACGCTTTGATACCAACTTTATCACGCCCCGAAAGTACGGAACATGACCGGCACTTAAACTACGAACGTATCGAGGCGTACGTAATCTAAGTGAGCCGAAAACCCAGAAATCCAAACCAAGAAAAGTAGTAGAGTGAAGGAAAACCAATTTAAAACAAGTAGTTTAATAGCATAAGCCGAATTATGCGGTTTTAAAAAAAACATCAAATATTTCCCGAAAATTTCGGCAGAGTCTCCTATGTAAATACTGGCCCCCAAACGGGATACAACATGAATAGTATACGAAATCAATAAAAACGCATCCCCAAGCGGGAGCTAGCTCTTCGTCAATCGACGGTCACAACCACACAAGCAATATAATATACAACGCCAACGGCGAAGATCAAAATTCAAAGGGAAACTCAAAACCACAAGAAAACCACAGAAATATAACGCGCGACTCTAAGGCCGAAGGAATAACATCACTGGTCTCTATCTCAAAATAAATACATGTTTGGTTGATGGAACTTCTAGATACAACAGAATAATGATATACAAGATATATAATGGGGGTACGATACAAGTAAACCTACCTACTAGCAAATCACCCGAAGGAAACTATGCCCGCAAAGCCGTAATGAAACATGTACGGCAAAACCTGTAAGAAACTGGGGCACAACGGGGATGAGTTGTCAACTCGTGAATAGAAAAACATCTACGGAAAGAAATCGCATAAATAACGCAATCCTAGGTCAATGATCATAATATATCCACAAATATATAACCAGCAAACCCATAAAAATGGTTAGGGCAAATATCTAACCCAAGTGTAATTCCATGTGCCCGTGTCAGTGCCTCAGGTAACAATATATCATATGGATGATGTATGAATGCATGAAACAGAATGCATGTACTGAAGAAAACTGCTTTCATAAATTAGTGAGATTTCTGTATTTTTTAAAATGAGGTATCATAATGAAATCAGCATAAAACAGTGCCTAGCATCGGCACAAAACGTAATCCCAATATCTCGATATCTCTGTATCACAGTCTCTGTACCTCAATATCTCGAAATCCCAATGTCTCAATCACAATATCTAGGGCGCCGTCAGTCCAGACCGGCCCCTACCATCCATCTCAAGACCACGACGGTATCTTCCGGATATCCGACGCGTCGGGTAATATCACCGGTCGGTAGTGCTCCCCTGCCAGGCTCAACGTCAACAACACGATTCTCTTGCCCCGGGGTACCGCACCGGGCCCACCATGTACCCGAAACGGTTCCTCCACTCCTCGAATCGGGTCTCGAAATCCGTCAGCAAACTCATGGTGGACGACTCATACATTATGGGAAAACTGCATTTTTATTTAAAAAGAGAGAAAGCAGTTTATATATGTTTTGCGGTTTTCCTCAAAATCCAGAAAATATCATGGAAATCCGAATCATCAATAGCATGTAAAACCATGAATATAAGCATGAGAATCCATGAATACGGCATAACAATGAATAACAGTATGCATGAAGCGACAAGTAATAACTACAATATCTAAGCTGGCATATGAGGTATGTACACTAATATTATGTCAAACTACTAGCTATCAATCTAAGTTAAGCAATAATATTTTCTAAGGTGTACGTGACATGGCAATTACCGATGAAGATGTGTGTGAGCCGGCAAGTAAGTGTATGCGGTACATACGCATCATCGGTAATGGTGCTGGTGTCCTAACAGCATAATGTCAACAATGCAATATGAAATAACAATGTAAGTATGCGATGCGGAGCGAGCAACCAAAATGAGCGGGAGCTAAATATTAAACAATGGTGCCATTTGAAATAACACGAATCGCGGGGTTTTGAAAATAGGGGCTACGGTGGTTTTTAAGAAAGGTTACGTTTTTTGAAATATCCGTAGATCCCTTGACCTGTCTTTTAAAATACCCACGATCCGCTAGTTTTGAAATAGGTAGGAGTCTAATCTAATCTAACAACTACACTAAACTATACGGCTGAACCAACATGCTGAACTACAGGTAAGGAAACCGCCTATCATCTGAGTCGATACATATACATACCTGTATATGTATAGTCGGTGATCCCGCCTCAATAATATCATATTCGATACCATATCTATAATCAGGAATCCCAAGTCAAGAGTGCGGATCAATCATCAATATATAGCTCGTACGTAAATCCGTCGTACGGCATCCCAAATCTGGGTACGGGTCAATATCACATTCATCATACTATTCACCTGGTTCCTCTTTATCAAATATCATGATCGGGGTACTGATCTACGTCTAGTACAATACTGATACCGCCTAAGTATGCATGGACGTGTGTGAAACACTACGTCAAGGACCCGCTACAACGTCATGTCGTATCTCAAATACGAATCCTGCCATATCACCGAATTCACAACCTCAATACAAATCTCATCGACTCATCTCAAACCCAAGTATCATCCTCAAATCCGTATGTGGACACATAGTCCCATACCCATGTGAACACATAACTATATATTCCCGTATAAGCACAAATGAAGAAGAAAGTATGCAAGTATGGGTTGGTGTGTGCATGTGTGGTGCGACCACTACTTTAGGGTTTCGCGACACCAAATATCCAAGAACACCAAATATCCATATTATCATCAATATACTCAAACAATATATAAACAATATATATATGTGTGTATACGTGTTCGTATACATCACCACGAACTGCGGGGGTGCTATACGCCATCCACCCGACTTCTCCCCGTAGATATAAATCTACTCACCTGGTCCTCGCTCGCCGGTGCCGACTTCGCCACGCGCTTGCTTGTCGTCTCGAAGTCCACATGGGGGTATCTACATATCACAACGCATCGTATCGCATTAAAATCCGACTCATGACCAAAACGACACACGAATCCCACATAGGTCAAAACCTATGGTTGCTTTCACAAATCGACCCAAAAACTCTCGACGTCGGCGTACAAACGCCAAACCATCGTGAAAGCTCACAACACACTCATTTGTACAATTACAAGCATTAATTATAATATAAAATAGCTTAAAATTCACAAAAAACCTCAATTTCACTTAAAAAGTCATTTTTCCGAAAATCTAGCAAGCACAAATCACCGTTTTAGTACAAAACTCGATGTATAAACGAATCTAGCGGCCACAATATTCATTAAATATCTTAAGTAAGTCATAAAAATAATTCCCATAATTTAATCTCATTAAATTCCAAAAACCCTAAAATTCTAGTTTACAAAATACATAAATTTTAACAATTTTATAGCAAAAATGCACAAAGTACAATCTAGCTTGGAGTTTCATGAACTAAAGTATTAAACTACACTTTAAAATGTTAATAATGCCATGAATACCCTAATTAGATTTTTATCTCCATTATTTAATTAAATTCCAAAAACCTAGTTTGCTTAAAAACTTGATTTGGCCAAATTAAATGCAACAATTTACATAATAGCAACTAGATTAGGTTTTTCCATGCCCTCACATGCCAAAATACACTTTGTAAACTTAAACAAGTGACAATGATCATATTTGAATTCAAACCCTAACTCATAAATTTTAAATCATGCACTTAAAACCAATTGAAAACCTAATTAAACACCTAATTAAGCTAACATAAAACAATTACAACACATTAAGCAAAAAGGTTAGAATTTATACCCAAATAATTTGAAGCTCCCACAAGCACACTTAGCCTCCCAAATTGAAATCTAAATCCCTAGATCCATGCTAAAGTAGCCAAGGAAAAATGGGTAGGAGGTGGATTTTGATTTTGTGGGATTTTTGACTTGGATTTTTGGTGGAATTTTGTGGGTTTTGCAATGAAATGGAGAAGAATTAAGAGGGGGCTGTTTGTGTGCAGGTTTCGGCCAGAATTTGGTGGGGATTGGGTGAGGGAGGAGAGAGAGTGAGGTGGGGAAAGATAAATCTAGTCAAAGTCCACTCAATTTCTATCATTTTCTATTCTTTTCTTTTCTTTTCTTTGATTTGAAATTCAAGTGGGGAAAAGGGTGGGGGTTGCTGAATTCAGCCAAGGGAAGAAGTAAATGGGGGTGTGTGAGTGTGGATATGGGTGTGGGGTGATGGAAAATGATAAATACAATACCCCAAACATCCATTTACACTAAAAAAAGCCTTTTTTCTTCAATAATTTATAAACCGGTTTGGCAAACGATTTCATTTCAAAAACCACATGATAAAATTTTATTTAAAGTTTTATGATGCACAAAATTTGTTTCAACTCATTCCAATTTGTAATTTTCCCTAATTAAATGTATTAGTGACGGCTTAAAATAATATTAAAATAATTAATTTCGGAAAATTTTTCAGAAAATTTGAAATTTCACCAGTGGCTCAATAAACACCAAATACTAGCAATTACATAGCTAGAATATGTATATTTAATTTTATAATAATGATATTTGCATTTTGACTCTTTACAGAAAACCCCTTATTTTACCGTTTTTTCGAAATTTCACCGAAACGATTTTCAAAACGTTACACCAATGGCTGTGGGACCAACCATCTCTCTCGTCGGGGTCTAGAAACGTATACACCAGTCTACTCCGGAATATCGATGCCCAGTCTCGATACTTTAAGGATGTGCTTATCGAATACCCAGCTCCCACAAGTATGATTGCCATCACAACGCCGATAGTTAAGCAATGATCCTACGAGCTTTATCAACATGTATAAATGATACGTAATAACAAGTAAAACATATGCACATGTTAAGATAAAGACAAACCAAATAGCATACTATTATATCGAGCAAGATTGTCCTGTACATACATATGTCCAAGCATCCACATGTATACATATACAATAATGGCCTCTAGGGTATATATATTTAACAATTTCCCACCTGCACTAAGGCCATATATTTGCGTATCGAGTACCCAACGTTTGCATTAGGGCCAGTTATTGGCGTATCGCATACCCAACATCTCAAATAGTCTCTCGAACTATGCTTGAGGGAGGGCCTTGGTGAATGGATCCGCCGTGTTGTCTTTTGTGTACACTCTCCGCATCTTGATCTCCCGGCGATCAACGATCTCCCTGATTAGGTGATACCGCCTCAAGATGTGTCTGGATTTCTGATGGGATCGTGATTCCTTCGCCAAAGCTATAGCTCCATTGTTTTCGCAATACAAATGTATTGGATTAACAATGGATGGAACCACCTGAAGTTCAGTAATGAACTTCTTAATCCAGACAGCTTCTTTTGCGGTATCGTTGGTAGCAATGTATTTAGCCTCTATCTTCGAGTCTGCGACGGTGTCCTGTTTGGAGCACTTCCAATAGACCGCCTCTCCGTTGAGGGTAAACACAAAATCTGAGAGAGACTTGCTGTCATCCTTGTCATTCTGGAAGCTCGAGTCGGTAAAGGACTCCATCTGGAGGTCCCCATTAACGAATACCGGGAACAGTTTCTTAGTCCTTCTCAGGTACTTAAGAATGTTTTTCATTGCTGTCCAGTGGTTTTCTCCTGGGTTTGACCGATACCTGCTCACCATGTTAAGCACGTAAGCTACATCTGGTCTGGTATATAGCATCGCATACATTATAGATCCTACCGCCGAAGCGTAAGATATATAGTGCTCATGCGGACCCTCTCCTCATCAGTCTTGGGAGACATATCGCATACATTATAGATCCTACCGCCGAAGCGTAAGATATATAGTGCTCATGCGGACCCTCTCCTCATCAGTCTTGGGAGACATCTCTTTAGAGAGGGTGATTCCGTGCAATGCGGGTATGTTACTGCGCTTGGAATCTTCCATACTAAATCTCTTTAGGACGGTCTCTATGTATCTGGTCTGTGAAAGTCCCAATGATCTCTTAGATTTATCTCTTTAGATCTTAATCCCCAGAATGTACGAGGCATCACCCAGGTCTTTCATGGAGAACCTTTGTGATAAGAATAACTTGATCGATTGTAGCATAGGAATGCCATTTCCTATTAAAAGAATGTCGTCCACGTACAAGACTAGGAATACGACAGTTCGTCCTACAATCTTCTTATATATATAAGGCTCATCCTCGTTTTTGATGAAGTCAAATTCCTTGACTGTTTCATCAAAACAGATGTTCCAGCTCCGTAATACCTGTTTTAATCCATAAATGGATTTAAGCAATTTGCACACCTTCTCCTGCTCCCACTGTTTACGAATCCCTCCGGCTGATCCATATAAACGCACACTTCCAAACTTCCATTTAGAAAAGCCGTCTTTGTTAGGAATATGTATGCCCTAGAGGCCATTATTGTATGATATAGTGGATGCTTGGACATATATATAGAGGACTTTCTTGCTCGACATGATAGTATGCTATCTGGTTGCTCTTTATCTTAACATGTACACGTGTATTATTATACCGTCTCTCTGATACATGTTGATAAAGCCCTTAGGATGTTTGCTTGACTACCAGGACTATGGTACGGATCATCATACTACTGGGACTTGTGTAGTCCACAAGCACATCCTTTAATTATTCCTAGTCGAGAGAGTATTGATACAGGGCATCGATATTCCAGAGTAGACTAGTGTGTACGTTTCTTGACTCTGTAAGGGGCGATGGTTGATCCTATATTCATTGGTGTTTGACATCAAAAGATTGTACACATGTGCGCATTAGAGAATGGGTACACCGAACTGGGCTCGCCGAGAACTCCTAGATGGTAATATACCTATCGTCAGATAGCAGTTCTCTGGTGACAATGGTACATGTTAGTCTGTAGACCCGAAATCGTCATAGTATCTTGTGTGGCTCCCACCGTGTTTTGATTTCCTCCCTACCACGACTCAAAGGAGTTGTGCAAACAGGCGGATTTTGGGTACAGTCCCTAGTCATATGGAGGCAGTGAGCGATAGGAGAGGTTTTGTCTCTCCCGGTATTGGGAGTTGATGTTGCGCTATGCTCGATTGGCTATAACAGGAAGTCCCTGGCCATGGCCGTTGATGAGATTTACTGGTAAGTGTTATCGGCAGTTTCTCGAACCGTTACGAGCCATACATCGGCATAACTTATCAAGTTACTGAGGTCTGACGATTCCACTCCTAGACTCGATATGCGACATATTAGACGAAGAGACCGGACTGTACGGTAAGTGTTACTTATAGGATTCATGGGAGTTTGGACAAGCTTGCTTGTTGATCTTCTATTCGTTTAATAACTGGGTAGCCGTTACGTCCAGCTAGTACCGCTGACGGCTTGTAGATAACCGATGTGATCATTACCTACTGCTGGCGTATTGACGGGTCTTTAGAGTCCCACACAGAAGTTTCTTAGTTCAGGCGAAACGAACTAGAGCATATAGGTTGATATGTGCGGGGGGCCAGATTAAATACGAGTATGGGATACCGTATTCTAATCTGACGATTATTTGTTATCGGTTAGGTTATATGTGATATAACCGGATTATTAAATTAAGGTTTGACTTGATAATGTGATATACGGATAAATAATATTAGTCGGTTTTATTTGATATAACCGGATTATTAAATTAAGTGTTGATTTAATAATATGATATATATTTATATATTAACTAATATTATTAGCTCACTAATTATTTTCTTTTCTTTATATATTTTCTTTTCTTTATAATTATATAAAGAAAAGAAAATATATAAAGAAAAGAAAATAATTAGTGAGCTAATAATATTAGTTAATATATAAATATATATCATATTATTAAATCAACACTTAATTTAATAATCCGGTTATATCAAATAAAACCGACTAATATTATTTATCCGTATATCACATTATCAAATGAAGCATGGTTGATTTTCTATTTTTGGAAAATAGAAAATGAGGTGGAAAATATGGGGAGATATTTGTGGAATGGGCAAGCATGGCTTTGTCATTTATTTTATTCATTTGCTTGCATTATTGAAGTATGGTTACAATTTTTAATTGTTGAAAATTGTATGCTTCAATAATGTGTGAGCTAAGAGCTCATTTTTGCCTTAACTCTCTAGCTCTCTTCATCTTCCTCCTCACTTTCTCCAAGCTCAATCCCTCACATGTGTTGTGAAACCTTAAGCTTGTGAGAATCCTAGCGAGCAAACAAAACCCCTATTTCACCTTTCTACATTTGATTAGCAATTAAGTATAGTGTGTTTTCTTCACTAAAGCGTTTAGTGAAGAGGCAGCTTGGATTAGCGGAGCTTCGGGTGGATCATCTTCGGCACGAAGATCGCAAAGGAAGCTCGATCCAACTTCAAGTGGAGCCTAGTGGAGTCGCGTGGACTACTACACGGAGCTTTTGAAGAGAAGGACACGGTCTACAAAGGTTGTTGCCTCATTCTCTTAGTTAAAGTTTTTGTTATATCATTGTTAAACCCTAATCATCTAGTTAAGATCTTTGGTTAGTCTAGCTTAGCACCCCGAAATTTTTAAAATAGCATGTTAGATGCTTGTGAAAACCCAGTAGTGGTGCTAAGGTAGACTTTCATGATATCAGAGCCAAAGCTAGAAGGTTGGACGATGTTTGTAAAAACCATGAAACCGAAACAACTCCGAAACTGTAACCCGATAACCATGGTTTCTATCGAATTTTAAACGGTCCCTGAAATTATTTTAAACATGTACAGAATGTTGCATATGATGTAACTAGAACACCAGAGAAATTCGAGGCCAAAATTCCTAAAACGACCCGGCGAGATTGCTTATTTGGCCGGCCTGGCCGGTCCCAGTTCAATTGTTTGGGCTCGAATTTTTTTGTTGTTCCGATGGCTTGGTCTTAGGGTTTCAGGTTTTGTTTCTTTAGCCCAGTTTGCATGTGATGTTAACTTTTCTTATTGGGGCTATTCGGAGTGTTTCGTAGACGTGTTTTAACGTCGTTTCGGGTTTAAAGTTTGATATGTGATACAATACTTGGCATCCACAGTTAATTAGTTTTGTGAAAATTAGTTTGTAATTGTAAATCGAGCAATTTAGTCTCTATTGATCGATTGCCACGGAGTTCCAAATCAAAACTCCGTCGCAATCTCGTATAGTACGTGGATACTCGCCGGATAACTTTGCTAGATAGCCACGCTCCATAGCCCCGACTAAGTGACTGTAGGAGAACCTCGTTGCCAAAAGCATCCACTCGGGTGCTCGCGGCCACGGCGTTCCGCTTAAGTGCACTAAATCGAGGCATCGGGGGTGCGGCCATCTACTAAAGTTCCTGACGAGTGTTCGATGAAGTAGTCGGGAATCTTTTTGAATTACCTGACTAAGTTATTGAAAAGATTTTTCAATTTGAGACTAAAATGGAAGGTTTATATGTTAGGCATGAAATTCGGAATATGAGATATTTCGGGTTTATGATGTCCAAGGATAATGCGGATTCTAAATATTGTAGTTTTTCATTTCATTTCTGCGACCGTAAGTGTAATATGTAGGGTATCTCCGATCTCATTGCTATATGTCAACGGAATTCAGGATACGCATATTCACTTAAGTTGATGACATGTGATGTTATGTGTTGCTGTAATATATTATATTAGATCGTCGTGACTGAATAGTCGGGGTTTTTTGCGTGAGATGAGAGTTTTTCATTTTCATTCATGTAAAAATGTATGTAATATTTTTTTATTGGGACACTTCCGGGTTGATGATGTCACCATTGATGTATATTATTTACTTTTCAGCATTAGGATAGACTCAAAGCGAGGAGCACAACTAACCGGATTCAAGGGTCATGCGGGTGAGTTTAATTCAATCACGAAATGAACAGGATGAACTTGACTTGCGGTTTATAGTTTGTTGACCTTGTCAAGATCATAAACCGCATGGGGTAAAAACATATATTGGGAATTTCAAGTGTTGAGATTTGCAATGAGATTGCATAATTTCTATGAGATAGTTGGATTCCGATACCCACTGCGAGTAAGTGTTACTCTTGAGAGTTTTCCACTTTACAATTACTCCTGGGTGTTAACGGGGTTATGCCCTTGTGGAAACGAGGTTATTTAATTAGTTCCATGCGAAAGTATGAGGAGACTTCCTCGGAATACCAATACCTGTCTGGCTGACTGATTGGCGAACTTGTAGGGTGTAATTAATCTCAACTAATCTTACCTTTTATGGTTTGAAGGAAGATGTGATAAAAACAGCGGGATCCATCCTGATTAGAAAGATAATAACCAATCTAATCTTCCAAAGAGCGCACGCTAATGCGTTTTCTTCTCTCTCTAGGTAGCGACTAATGACACGTCTTAATCAAGATAATAATATGGATGTATTGACCGAACCCGCTTATTATACTGAGTTGGGGAACGTTGGTTCCGTTTTTTCTTATGATTGTCATAAGTCTGAGCTAGGAATAGGGAAATATCAGGATTCCCACGCAACCTGAACGAAGAAAGAGCATGATGATGCATCTTATTCGGGTGTGTTCGTTACCGAGAACCGTTTCTCAGTTTGCTCTACGTTCTGGGTATTGGATACCGGATCGCGATCTCACGTCTGTAATTTGTTACATGGGCTAAGAAGAGATAGAGAACTGAGAAAGGGTGATATGTCTCTAAAAATAGCGAATGGAGCAATTGTTGCAGCCAAAGCAGTTGGCGGATATCACCTAGTATTACCAAATGGTAATACACTGATTCTGAACGACTGTTATTACGTATCGAACATGACGTGTAATATCATATCAGTTTCTTTGTTGCATAAAGAAGGGTATAACTTTGCATTAGAGGATAATGTTATGAACATTTTCCTTAATCAAGTGTTATTGAGTTTGGTACGTTAAGTAACGGTATATACGTTCTAAATCAAACGACAGTTCTAAACATACAGAATACACACAAGAGGAAAAGTTCAGAAATGAACGAAACCTACTTGTGGCTCTGTAGACTAGGTCATATCAATGCGACAAGGCTAGCTAAGTTGCATAAAGATGGATATTTGAATCAGTTCGAATTTACACTTGCGAGTCATGTCTCAAAGGTAAGATGACCAAAACTCCGTTTACTGGACACAGAGAAAGAGCTACTGAACTCTTGGGACTGATACATAGTGATGTATGCGGTCTTATATCTACACATGTCAGGAATGGTTCCGCGTACTTCATTACATTCACCGATGATCTCTTAAGATTTGGACATGTGTTCTCGATGAAACACAAATCTGAAGTTTTTGAAAAATTCAAGGAATATGAGAACGAAGTTGAGAACCAGACGGGTAAAAGTATTAAAGTCGTACGATCTGATCGGGGAGGAGAATACTTGAGCAAGAAATTCAGAGACTACTTAAAAAAGAATGGGATTCTCTCTCGGCTTACTTCTCCATATACATCACAACACAATGGAGTATCGGAACGGAGGAATCGCACCATATGAGTTACCTATTTCCTTTTGGGGTTATGCGCTTGATACAGCTGCATACCTATTGAATCAAGTTCTAAAATCTGTGCCTAAAACACCATATGAGATGTGGAATGGAAAAAGACCATATCTTAAACGAGTTAAGATATGGGGTTGTCCGGCCTATGTCAAAAAGCAAAATCCGGACAAGCTCGAGGCAAGGTCAGTTCTATGTAAGTATGTAGGATATCCAAAGAATTCGCATGGATATCTTCTATCATAGTGAGGAACAAAAGGTGTTTGTTGCTCAACATGCCGTCTTTTTAGAAAATGAATTTTTTGTAAAAGAAATTAGTGGTAATGAGATAGAACTGGAAGAAGTTTTAGCTGCAAAAACTACAACTGACGATTTGGTGGAACTGGAGGATCCAATAGTACCCGACGAACCCCAGTCACTCCGCTGATCTAGTAGGGTTCCTCATCCACCTGAGAGATACTACGGTTTTCTCGTAGACGGTGGGAGCGAGGATTGCATCATGGAAGATGATGACCCAACTAGTTTCGAGCAGGCCATCACAAGTGGGGACTGTGAAATGGCTGGATGCTATGCGATCTGAGTTGGAATCCATGTACACCAACAAAGTATGGATTTTGGAAGTTGCTCCTGAAGGGATAAAACCCATCGGGAGCAAGTGGATCTTTAAAAAGAAAATTGGTGTAGATGGAAAAATTGAGACTTTCAAAGCTAGACTTGTAGCAAAAGATTTTCGTCAACGACCAGATGTGGAGTATGATGAAACCTTTTCTCCAGTGGCTATACTTAAGTCCATCCGGATCCTATTTGCCATCGCTGCATACCATGACCACGAAATCTGGCAGATGGATGTCAAGACCGCTTTTCTAAATGGTGATTTAGAAGAGAGCATGTACATGACATAGCCAGAGGGCTTCGTAGATAGTGGGAGCAGCGGAAAGGTGTGCAAACTGCTTAAATCAATCTACGGATTAAAGCAGGTATCGCGGAGCTGGAACATCTGTTTTAATGTAGCAGTCAAAGAGTTTGACTTCATCAAAAACGTAGATGAACCTTGTATATACAAGAAGTTTGTAGAGAGTAAGGTTATCTTCCTCGTATTGTACGTGGATGACATACTCTTGATAGGAAATGATGTTCCTATGCTACACTCGGTCAAGTTCTTCTTATCACAAAGGTTCTCCATGAAGGATCTGGGTGATGCCTCCTACATCCTGGGAATAAAGATCTATAGAATTAGATCGATGCGGATGTTGGGATTGTCCCAATCTAGGTACATAGAAACCATACTAAAGAAATTTAGTATGGAAGATTCTAAGCGTGGTAATTGACCCGCTTGCTCAGGATTCACTCTCTCCAAAGAGATGTTTCCCAAGACCGATTTGGAGAGGGCTTGCATGCAAGGGAGACCCTATGCTTCGGCAGTCGGGTTTACCATGTATGCGATGTTATGTACCAGACTGGATGTAGCTTACTCACTAGGTTAGTGATTAGGTATCAATCAGATTCTGGGGAGAAACACTGCATAGCTGTGATGACCATTTTTAAGTACTTGAGAAGGACTAAAGAAATGTTCTTGGTGTATGGTAACGGTGAATTTCAGGTGGTCCTTTACCGATTCGAGCTTTCAGAGTGATAAGGACGACACTAAGCCTGTCTCGGGTTTTGTCTTCACCCTCAATGGAGGGGCGGTATGTTGGAAGAGTTCAAAGTAAGATACCGTAGTAGACTCGACGATGGAGACTGAATACATTGCTGCCAACGATGCTGCCAAAGAGGCTGTCTAGATGAAGAAGTTCATAGCTGAACTTGGTGTGGTTCCATCCATTGAGCATCCAATACCTGTGTATTGTGATAACAATGGAGCAGTGGTTTTGGCCAAGGAACTCCGGTCCAATCAGATATCCAGACATATTCTTAGGCGATATCACCTGATCCGGGAGATAGTAGATCGACGGGAGATCGATGTTAGGAGAGTTGATACGAAGGACAACGTAGCGGATCCACTCACGAAGGCCTTCCCCCAGACGCAGTTTGAGAGACTTTTCGGAATGTTGGGTATGAGATACTTAGTGCAAGTGGGAGATTGTTAGGAATATGTATGCCCTAGAGGCCATTATTGTATGATATAGTGGATGCTTGGACATATATATAGAGGACTTTCTTGCTCGACATGATAGTATGCTATCTTGTTACTCTTTATCTTAACATGTACACTTGTATTATTATACCGTCTCTCTGATACATGTTGATAAAGCCCTTGGGATGTTTGCTTGACTACCAGGACTATGATGTGGATTATACTACTGGGACTTGTGTAGTCCACAAGCACATCCTTTAATTGTTCCTAGTCGAGAGAGTATCGAGACAGGGCATCGATATTCTAGAGTAGACTGGTGTGCGTTTCTTGACCCTGTAGTGGGCGATGGTTGATCCCATATCCATTGGTGCTTGACATCAAAGATTGTACACAGGTGCTCATTAGAGAATGAGTATACCGAACTGGGCTCGCCGAGAACTCCTAGATGGTAATATACCTATCGTCAGATACCAGTTCTCTGGTGACAATGGTACAGGTTAGTCTGTAGACCCGAAATCGTCATAGTATCTTGTGTGGCTCCCACCGTGTTTTGATTTTCTCCCTACCACGACTTAAAGGAGTAGTGCAAACAGGCGGATTTTGGGTACAGTCCCGAGTCACATGGAGGCAGTGAGCAATAGGAGAGGTTTCGTCTCTCCCGGTATTGGGAGTTGATGTTGCGCTATGCTCGATTGGCTATAACAGGAAGTCCCTGGTTAGGGCTGCTAATGAGATTTACTGGTAAGTGTAATCAGTAGTTTCTCGAACCGTTATGAGCGATACATCGGCATGACTTATCAAGTTACTGGGGTCTGACGATTTCACCCCTAGACTCGATATGCGACATACCAGACGAAGAGACCGGACTGTACGGTAAGTGTTACTTATAGGCTTCATAGGAGTTTGTACAAGCTTGCTTGTTGATCTTCTATTCGCTCAATACCTGGATAGCCGTTACGTCCAGCTAGTACCGCTGACGGCTTGTAGATAACTGATGTGATCATTACCTACTGCCGGCGTATTGACGAGACTTTAGAGTCCCACACAGAAGTTTTCTAATTCAGGCGAAACGAAGTAGAGCACATACGCTGATATGTGCGGGGGGCTAGATTAAATACGAGTATGTGATACCGTATTCTAATCTGGCGCTTATTTGTTATCGGTTATGTTATATGTGATATAATCGGATTATTAAATCTAATGTTGATTTGATAATGTGATATACAGATAAATAATATTAGTCGGTTATATATGATATAACCGGATTATTAAATCAAGTGTTGATTTAATAATATGATATATATTTATATTTGATATAATTATATATTAACTAATATTATTAGCTCACTAATTATTTTCTTTTCTTTATATATATTTATATATATATATCATATATATATAAATGAAGTATGGTTGATTTTCTATTTTTGGAAAATAGAAAATGAGGTGGAAAATGTGGGGAGATATTTGTGGAATGGGCAAGCATGGCTTTGTCATTTATTTTATCATTTGCTTGCACTATTGAAGCATGGTTACAATTTTTAATTGTTGAAAATTGTATGCTTCAATAATGTGTGAGCTAAGAGCCATTCTTTACTTCATTCTACACTTGAGTTTTTTCTTGAGCTCATTTTTGCCTTAGTTCTCTTCATCTTCCTTCTCACCTTTTCCAAGCTCAATCCCTCACATGTGTTGTGAAACCTTAAGCTTGTGAGAATCCTAGTGAGCAAACAAAACCCCTACTTTACTTTCCTACACTTGATTAGTAATTAAGTATAGTGTGTTTTCTTCACTAAAGAGATTAGTGAAGAGGCAGCTTGGATTAGCAGAGCTTCGGTGGATCATCTTCGGCACGAAGATCGCAAAGGAAGCTCGATCCAACTTCAAGTGGAGCCTAGTGGAGTCGCGTGGACTACTACACGGAGCTTTTGAAGTTTTTGTTATATCATTGTTAAACCCTAATCATCTAGTTAAGATCTTTGGTTAGTCTAGCTTAGCATCCTGAAATTTTTAAAATAGCATGCTAGATGCTTGTGAGAACCCAGTAGTGGTGCTAGGGTAGACTTTCAGTTTTTACGTCCATCTACCAGATTTCATAGTCATGGAATGCAGTAATGGCAAGTAGGATCCGAATGGATTTGAGCATAGCTACTGGAGAAAAGGTTTCGTCAGTCCAAACCTGGTTTTTGACGAAAACCTTTTGTAACAAGTTCAGCCTTATAGGTTTCCAACTGTCTATCTGCACCAATCTTCTTTTTGTAGATCCATTTGCATCCAACGGGTTTTACCCCAGGTGGAGCAATATCTAAGGTCCAAACTTTATTGGTGTACATGGACTCCATTTCGGATCGCATAGCATCCAGCCATTGATCAGAGTCTCTACTGGTAATAGCCTGCTTGAAACAAGTAGGATCATTTTCTTCCAAGATGCAATCCTCTCGATCCCCGTCTTCTGAGAAAACCGTAGTATCCCTCGGGCGGATGAGAAATCCTACTGGATCTCCGGAGTGGCTGAGGTTCGTTTGGGACTACTGAATCTAGCGGTTCCACTAAATCTTCAGTTACAGTTTGTGGTTCAAGAATTTCTCCCAGTTCTACCTTCCACTAATTTCTTTAGCAAGAAATTTCCTTTCCAAAAAGGTGGCGTGACGAGATACAAACACCTTTTGTTCCTCAGTGTGGTGGAATAGATATCCTAGTGAATTCTTAGGATATCCCACAAATTTACATAGAACTGATCGTGCCTCTAGTTTGTCCGGTTTTTGCGTTTTAACATAGGCCGGACAACCCCATGTCTTAAACCGTTTAAGATATGGATTCCGTCCACTCCATATTTCATATGGAGTCTTGGGCACAGATTTGGATGGAACATAATTTAGTAAGTATGTCGCTATCTGAAGCGCATAACCCCAGAATGAAAGAGGCAACTCAGCACTACTCATCATGGAGCGAACCATATCCAATATGGTACATTCCTCCGCTTCGATACACCGTTGTGCTGTGGTGTATACGGAGGAGCAAGCTGAGAGAGAATTCCATTCTCTTTTAGCTATTCTAGGAATTTCGTGTTTAAGTACTCCCCTCCTCTATCAGATCTGAGGATCTTGATACTTTTGCCAGTATGGTTCTCTACTTCGTTTTTATATTCTTTGAATTTCTCAAAAACTTCAGATTTGTATTTCAAAAGATACACATATCCGAACCTTGAGAGATCGTCAGTGAATATAATGAAGTACGAGAACCTACCCTTTGCATGTATAGACATCGGACCACATACATCATTGTGTGAGTCCCAAGAGCTCTGTAGCTCTTTCTCCGTGTCCGGTGAACGGAGATTTGGTCATCTTTCCTTTGAGACAGGACTGACAAGTTTCATAAGATGAAAATTCGAACGTATTCAATATCCATCCTTATGCAACTTAGTCTTTTTTTGTCGATATGACCAAGTCTATAATGCCACAAGTAGGATTCATTCACTTCTGAACTCTTCCTCTTACGTGTGTTTTGTATATTGAAAACTGCGTTTTGATTTAGAACATAGATACCCTTACACAGTGTACCTTCTGCAACCAATACCTTATCAATGTAAATGTTCATGATATTTCTATTTAGAACAAAATTATATCCATCTTTTTCAAGTAAAGAAACTGATATGATGTTGCAAAGTATAGAAGGTACATAGTAGTAATTGTTCAAAATCATAGTATTGCCATTTGGCAATGCTAGGTGATATTCACCGACGGTAGCAGTATCAACTTGTGCTCCGTTCTCTACTCAGAGAGACATCCTCAGGTCCAACCATCCCACTTTTTCTCAGTCCCTGCAATAAATTACAAATATGAGATCTTGATCCGGTATCTAGTACCCAGGAGGTAGACCGACCGAAAACCAATTCTCAATAACAAGAACACCCGAAGGAAACGCAATAGTATGCTTCTTCGTTAGGGTCATCAAAGAATTCATGCAATTCTTTTTCCTTTGCTTATTCTCATGACTGTTGTCATAAGTTAGAGCCGAATCGACGTTCCCCAGCCCCGAATAAGAATTCGGATCGGTCAAGCGATACATTTTATTATCTTGATTAAGACATGAATTGGTTGCTATCTGGAGAAAGAAAAGAAACACTCAGCGTGCACTCTTGCAAAATTAGATTGGTTATTAATTTATCTAATCAGGATGACTCCCACTGTTTCCTTGAATTCTCCTTCAAATCTTAAAAGGAGAACTAGCTGGGATCATTAACACCTTACAAGTTCGCAACCGTCCAGCCAGGTCGGTGTTGGTACTCCGAGGAAGGTTTTCCGTGCTCTCGCACGGACCTAATTAAAATAAACCCCGTTTTCGCAGAGGTGTAGCCCCGTTAAACACCTTTCCAGACACCTAATAGGTTAGCTAATTGTGAGGTGAAAAATATCCCCCAAGAGTAATCCTACTCATCAGTGGGATCGGGATCCAACCATCATTGCATGATAAACTAGATGGAAGCCACTCTAGTCACCACACTCCAGAAAGTATACAACACTAGCAAGTTTCCTGTATATTTGAAACTCCCGATATGGTTTTTGCCCTTAGGACCCTAGTGACTTTAACGGAGTCAACAAATTAAAGAGTCCTAGTCAAGTTCAACCCGTCATTATCTTGATTGCAGTAAACCCACCTGCATAACCCTTGACGGAGTCAACAAGGTTACACGACCGTCCTAACCAACGCATCTAATGCTACAAACAAGTATCACTTAGCTACCGTACACTACGCCTTGACGGAGTCAACAAACGTAGCACGAATACTAAGTACTACTCGTAGGAAATGACGGAGGGCTACGACTGGCTGGTTTTTGGCGAAAAACTTTTAACGTAATGAACTTGATATCGTTGAAGGAACCAAGTAGTTTTGAAAAAGGAGTGGTTTAAGCTCCGCTTTTGAAAACTTGTGGTTTTGAAGAAAACCGAGTAATCTACGGTATAAACTTTTACTCAAGAGGTCACTCTCCGCGAAAGGATCTAGGCTCTTGCCTCCTCGAATGAGGTGCTGGATATTCTTTACCGAATACCACTATGCAAAGTGAAAGAGTATGATTATAGTTTTTTGAAATTTGTTCCAACATCTTTTAGGTTTCTTTTCTTGCATTTCTCAAAATCAATGCGGTTCCATCAATTAATCCCCATAACACCATAAAAGAACGAAAATACAATGTACGTATATGCCATCCGCATTCGCCATGGGGTCCCGTCATGCACCGTTAGGTTACTTAACTGACGGCAGAGCGGGAGCTGGACTAGCGCTGGTGCAAAACATATACAATATCTACTAGTGTGTGTGTGTGTGTGTGTATATATATATATAAAACATCCGTCCCAGGCATGATATAAGCAACATCACAAAACAACAATAAGCAACATGGAATGGCGGATAATCTTGGAGCCTCGGGTTTCATTTGAGCCGCAAATTAGACCCGACGTTCCCGGTCATGTGGATAGCCCATGCAATGAAAAACCTAGACCCCTACGAGCGTGGCAAGTTACCCGCCAATTCCCGAAGTGAGGTAACCCCAATCAACAAAGTGAATGGGCTACCTAGCACTACACGGAATCCGGTAACTTGAGCACGCTTCCGTGGGTCGTCCTATACCCCCTATGAGTACGGCGAATAGCCCGCCAATTCTAGAGTAAGGCCCCCTCTGTCTCAACGCCATGAGATGCGGGCCCGTTGCCCTCTAGAATCCGGCTACTCGAGCATTCCATCGTGGGGTAATTCTAGTATAGAAAAGAAAAGTATATATACAATGGTGACATTGACCTAAACCCGGTCGTGTCCCAATAAAAGAATATACAATCTGGCAGAAACGGCTGTCCACGTGTGGGACGCTCGTCCCGCAATAATGAATATACAAATGAATCTGAACTGTACTACTACCATTGCACTACAGGCTATCCACCACGACAATCCATCTACAATATCAGCACAATCACAGAACATCAACGTGAATATCATGTTCGTAAACCCGTCTAATTGTACATATTGCAATTAGTCGGGTTATACCGCTTAATGATATTCACGGTTGCAGATACCAACACTCTAACACGTATTCAAAATTTCGATCGATTAAATTTTTTCCGTATAGACCCCAAGTTCAAACCAGTACTCAAGCAAATCTAGGCCAAAGTCATACATCCAAAAAATCACATTTCCATATTATAGAGTGCCAGAAGAAATTTGGTGCACAACGGCCACATTTCGACCGCGGAACCGCGGCCAACAAGCATGTTAGGCGGCGGTTCCGCAGCCATATGTTGGGCTTATGTGCCCAAATTTCTCCACGTCCACTAAAAATGCCTGTACGTAATTTTAAGGTAATCTGAATAATTTTTTGAACTTTTAAAAATCCGCAGCGGGCATAAAAAATGGAATTGCGATTTGGAAAATTTCGTCGATCGATACTTTAAACTTGTGCAAACTAGCTAGTAAAGGTTTATGGGGTGGCTCTGATACCATGTTGGGATTTCCTAGCGTCTTTACCATCTACCGTGGCCGTTGCGGAACAAAAATTTTGGGATTTAAAAAACCGGCGCTAAAAAAAACCCGTCCTAGAATCTACCATAAACTGAAATTAACTAATAAAGAGGAGATCTTAATTACTATGATAGAAGTATCTCATCAAAAGATCCGTGTCCTTCGGTCTTCTATCCTTTTCGTTTGCTTTTTGAGATCTTCTTGATCGAGCTTGATCGCCGGTCTTTCTCCGTCGAAGATGATCCATCCGAGGGATGTAGTCCATGGCTCTAGCCCCACACTAAAAATTTAGTGGAGCAACTAGAGATTTTAGGTTGTTAATCTAAAGTGTCTAGGATGTAGTGAGTGGTCCTTAGTGTATATCTATCTCACCTTCTCTCTTGATTCTCAACACATGAGATTGTAGAGAGAAAGTTCAAGAAAGAAGAGGAGCTTAAGAAAGGCTAGTGAAGAGAGTGAAGCAAAAATGGTGAGAAAAAATGAAATTCCACGAGAGAAAAAGGTCGATCATGGTTTTGTAAAAACCTTTTTTCTAATATTAAAACACAACCATGCTTGAATAGTTTGCACAAATGAATATTCAATTCATTTGTCAACACTATTGAAGCATGGTTCTTACTATACCCACCTCACTATCTTTACACATCATTTTCCATTTAAAATAAATGGATAAATCTAAAATGAGGTGTGCACCTTCTAGAATGTTTTCCGTATAAATACGGAATATACTCTGCTGTATATACATACCCGTATTCGTATCAAAATACGAATACCCAAAGAGATAGAATAACAGAAAGAACATAACACTAGAATATACATATCGAAATATATATACGTAAATTATTAAATCAATACCTGATTTAATAATCCGGCTCAATCCCGAGCTGACTAGTATTATCAACCGTCCGATCGAAAGTCAGGGTAACTAGTACAATCACTCGATCGGAACCTTGCCCGTATCAAAAGACGGCTACTAGATCATTTCGCCAGAACCAGGAAAACTCTCTGTGTGGGACTCTAAAGACTAGACAGTACGCCGGCAGTGAGTTACTGGATAAATCCATAACCACGTGCAAGTCAGCGGCACTAGCTGTACGTAACGGCTACCCGGGTACCTATCGAAAAGGAAGGCCGACGAGCAAACTCATCCGGATACCTACTGAGTCTATCTGTGATAATTTTCGTACAGTTCGGTTTCTTCGTCTGAGAGTATCACATACCGGGTCGGGTGGTAAACGTCAGGCCCTAATAACCCGATAATTTGTGCTGATGCGGTTCAGGACCAATCCGGGAAACTACTGATCTAACTATCAGTAAATCCCAACTGCATTGGCCAAGGTCTTATGGTGCTGGCCAATCGAACACAGTGCGATATCGACTCCCTATGTCGGGAGAGACGAATCCCCAACAATCGTTCACTGCCTTCATGAGGCTCGGGACTGTACCCAACTAAAACCTGTTTGCACGACTCAGTAGCGCCGTGGTAGGATAGTAATCAAAGTAAATTGGGAACTCACACGAGACAAATGACGATCTCAGGTCTGAAGACTAACCTGAATTCATGTCACCTGAGAACTGTTATCTGACAATAGGTATAGTACCATCTAGAAGTTCTCGGCAAGTTCGTCCAGTATACTCATCCCCAGTGAGCACCTGTATACGATCTTAGGTGTGAAAGACCAATGGCTGTGGGACCAACCATCGCCCCTCGTCGGGGTCTAAAAACGTATACACTAGCCTACTCCGGAATATCGATGCCCAGTCTCGATACTCGCATGACTAGGGACACTTTAAGGATGTGCTCATCGACTACCTAGCTCCCATAAGTATGATCGCCATCACAACGCGGTAGTCAAACAATGATCATACGGGCTTTATCAACATGTATAAATGATACGTAATAACAAGTAAAACATATGCGCGCATGTTAAGATAAAGACAATCCAAAATAGCATACTATCATATCGAGAAAGATTGTCCTGTACATACATATGTCCAAGCATCCACATGTATACATATACAATAATTGCCTCTAGGGCATACATATCCAACAAGGATAATACTAGTGTCAACTCCCTTTGGCTTATTAATTTGCTCTTGTTTGTTTTTACTGATGGCAATCCAGTCTTCTCTCGAGAATTGTAGGATCATTATGCTATAACTTTTCTCTTTTTCCAAGGTTGTTTTTTCTACCTTCGAATTGGATGGCTAGAATAAAAAGAAATTGTCTTTTTTTTTTAATTGTATGCCTGAAATGTGTTGCGGAGTTTGGTTTTGGAGGTTTCTTGGGTACCTTTTGTGATTATCTACCAATACTTGGATTGGTTTCTGTTTGATCTAATATGTGAAATAGACAAAGGTCTTCATGGACATCATTATTTGTTTTTGTTTGATAAATAGTTATGGACCATGTGGGATCTCTCTTATTTTATTAGACAAATTTGGTTGTGGTCGTGATAACCTTATATATGAAACTTGGATTCTTTTATCTGAAGTTATGATGATACTTTATCCCCCTAACTTATTAATGCAGTTCTTCTTTTATAAAATTTATTTTCCCTTATAAATGACATAAAATTTAAGCATGTTGCATGGCTTGCTTCAGCTCTATGTAGTTTTCATCTCTCTCTCTCTCTCTCCTCTCACACACACACACACAAAAGAAAAAAAATGCCCTTTTTTTTAGCAGATATTTCAAGTCCGCCTTCAAGAAGTGGTTTGGGTGATTCAAATTATTATCATATGATTTGTATTATAGTTTTCAAAACGTGAGGTTCTTCTGTTAAGTGGGTAGACTTGGATTTTTCCTTTCATGTCATTATACCCCAATTCATGCTACTGGTTTCCTGAACCTTGCGTATTTTAGCTTTATCTCTTACTTTTATATCCATGTTTCCTTTACCCAAGTCGAATCAAATCCCTACCTTACATGCTAAACCCTACTTTAGGAATTTTGCAGTTAGTTATACAAAGATGCTAATGCATTTATCCGTTGTACTTGTGAAGGGAAATAAAAAGAGATTTCTGTAAAGTTTGAGAATTTTAATCAAACATGTCGAACAAGAATGAAGAGAAAGCACAGGCAGCTGCAGACAGGATAAAGGCAGCCGCCTTATCAGCTGCAAAGGGACTTAGTCGTGCCCAAGCGGAACGGGCAGCTACAGCTGCTGCTCGAAATGTGAACGCATATGGGCAGAAGGAAGAAGGACCGAGTCGATGGCAAGAGAGGAAAGAAGCTAAAAGGCAAATGTATCTCATGAGTACTGAAAAAGCTGTTAAGCTCGGGGAAAGAAAGGATCTCCTAAAGGTTTCCGTCTCCTCAACTAATGGCAGCCAGTCTTCTCAATGCCAGAAATGTTTCCAAGCTGGGCACTGGACCTATGAGTGCAAGAATGAAAGGGTGTACATGTCTCGGCCCTCGAGGACCCAGCAGCTTAAGAACCCCAAGCTCAAGATGACACTATCCGTTTCCTATGAACTAGACAATCCTGATACCAAAACTGAAAGGAATGAGAAGAAAGAGAAGGTTGAGAAGAGCATAACCAAGGGGAAGAAAAGCAAGAGGAAACATAGATCTGGTTCGAACTCAGAGGAGAATTCAAGCGAGGCTTCCGTTTTTGATACTGATAGTGAGTCTTCGGTGACTGCATCGGATTCTTTAGGGGAGAGCAGCTCGAGCTACAGTTCATCAGATTCAGAAGAGAGGCGGCGGAGGAGAAAGAAGCAGAAGAAGAGAAGGCATCGGAAAGACAGCTCATCGTCCGATTCTTCTGAGTCCGAGTCTGAGTCAGGTTCTGATAGTGATTCGGATGACAAAAGGAGCAGGAGGAAGAGCAAAAGACAGAGCCGTAGGCGTTAGGTCGATTCTGATGAGGCCTTGCATTCTAGCTTGTATTGTTTGAGAGAGATATTACGTCTTCTTTAGGCTTAAATTGCTTGGCAAGTGCTTGTTTCTAAGTTGAAATCTGGGGTTTTGACAGACATCGTGTTATGTGTTTTGAACAGCTATTGGGATCTTTTCTTCTAGTTTGTTGCCTGTAACTAACTACTGCTTGTGTTTGCTCAAACAATTGTAATGAGCTTTATCTTGTAGTGGTTTTAAATATCCGTGCTCTGTTTGGTTATTAATTTGCATGTAACCTGTATTGCAGGATTTAAATGCAGAAACTGATTTTTCAGGTGGCATTTCATTCTGAAGCATAATGTTACAAATTGGTATTGAACGATTTTTGGCGGTCTATGATTGATTTCTGGCCTGATACCTTCACTTTTCTATCTATTGCTTCAGGTCTTATCGCTTTAGTTATTAAATAAAATGTGGGTTAAGCAGTTGAGGGCGGACTAATTGCTTATGCTTCAGGTAATTTCTAATATCCTATAGGGTCTGCTTGTGGGGAAATTGTTCTTTTAGGCTCGTTGGCTCGTTTGTGCTTTGAAATTGGAATATAGTAGACTTTGTTTCTGATGCAAGAGAATTTTTATTCTCGAGGATCATGAACTAGTTCTTAGATTTCATTCACGATATAGACGGTTGTGTTTACGACTTGTGAATTCCCTGCTCTGTCGGAGTCCCCTTTGTGAGGATGAAGAAGAGATGGACTTAATTAATTTCTCAATGGTGGAAGCATCCTAACTTTTTCCTTGGACATTTTGGCCTCTCAATTGAAAACTATACAGAATAGACGGTCAGAAATATAGGAGCAGAACAAGGCCTTATTGGATGTTCTCCGAGGCAGCAATGAGCAGCATGAAATTTGCTGTGAGTGATAAGCTCGTTCATCCCAAGGGTTGATACAAGAAGTTGAAATTAGATATCTTTTATTTTTTATTTGTTGTACTGTATATCTTCTGTTATCTTTTGTCTTTGCTAGCTGCTATGTATTCATTTTTTCTTATAGCCTTGGTAAAGGTAATATTTTCCCTTCTGCCAGACTTTATGGACTAAGTTATCTTATTTTTCTAATAACTGATTTCATGTTCAATAAAAATAGGCTGGCATTTTTTCATTATTGATGATGCTCAATAACGGTAATTTCTTAGATCGTGACACGTGGCAGATGGCGTGTCACATGCGTATGCCAGTTAGGCCCCTGAGGGCCATGGAGGGGGAACCAGTGTGCTACAGTGGGGGCTTCTCTCAAATCCTGTCTCCGAGATTGCACCCCACTCCTTGCCCCCGAGCACCTCAGCAGCCAAGCCAAGTGTCCCTTTGCTCTACTCGAGCTATTACAAGCCTGAGCCTCCTCAGCCCTCCCGGCTCGTCTCCGGGTTACCGCACAACCAAGATACTTCGGCTCTCCCGCTCGTCCGCGAGTTCTCCCGCCGAGATCATTGTCACGACCAGAAAGTACGGAACATGACCGGCACTTAAACTACGAAACGTCTCGAGGCGTACGTAATCTAAGTAAGCCGAAAAACCCAGAAATCCAAAACCAAGAAAAGTAGTAGAGTGCAGGAAAAACCAACTTAAAGCAAGTAATTTCAATAGCATAAGCCGAATTATGCGGTTTTTAAAACATAAAAAATTTACTGAAAATTTCGGCAGAGTCTCCTTTGTAAATACTGGCCCCCAAACGGGATACAACATGAATAGTATACGAAATCAATAAAAAGGCATCCCCAAGCGGGAGCTAGCTCTTCGTCAATCGACGGTCACAACCACACAAGCAAAATAATATACAACGCCAACGGCGAGGATCAAAAACTCAAAGGAACTCAAAACCACAAGAAATCCGCAGAAATATACGCGCGACTCTAAGGTCGAAAGAATAACATCACTGGTCTCTATCTCAAAAATAAATATATGTGTGGTTGATGGAATTTACGAGATACAACTGAATAATATTATACAAGGTAATATGATGGGTACGATACAAGAAAAACCCACCTACTAGCAAGCCATCCGGAAATGGAAATAGTGCCAGCAAAGCCGTAATGAAACCTGTACGGCGAAACCTGCAAGAACTGTGGCACAACGGGGGTGAGTTGCCAACTCGTGAGTAGAAAAACATCTACGCACAGAAATCGCATAAATAACGCAATCCTAGGTCAATGATCATAATATATCCTCAAAAAAATATATAACATGCAGCCTATAACAATGGCTAGGGTAAATATCTAACCCGAGTGTAAACTCATGTGCCCGTGTCAGTGCCTCAGGTAGCAATATATCATATGAATGAGGTATGAATGCATGAAAACAGAATACATGTAAATGAAGAAACTGTTTTCATAAATTAGTGAGATTTCCTTCGTATTTTTAAACTGAGGTATCATAAATGAAATCAGTATCAACAGTGTCTAGCATCGACACAAAACATAAATCTCAATGTCTCGAAATATCAATGTCTCAATCTCAATATCTAGGGCGCCGTCAGTCCAGACCGGCCCCTACCATCCATCTCAAGACCACGACGGTATCCTCCGGATATCCGACGCGTCGGGTAATATCACCGGTAGGTAGTGCTCCCCAGCCAGGCTCAACATCAACAATACATTCCTCTTGCCCCGGGGTACCATACCGGGCCACCATATACCCGTGACGGTTCCTCCACTCCTCGACACGGATCTCGAAAACCACAGCAAACTCATGGTGGACGACACTTACATCACTAGAAAACCGCAACATTTTATATTTTAAAAGATCATAAGTTGTAAATTTTGCGGCTTTCCCCGAAATCCAGAAATATCATAAATCTCAAGAAATCATCACAAGTGCATATGTCAATGATAATGAATGCATATGGTATCAATAACCAAGTTGCAATGTATGATTAATAAACTAGGCATGAACAATTGAATAACAGTATGCATGAAGTGGCAGGTAATAACTACAATGTCTAATATGGCATATAAGGAAGTACACTAATATCATGTCAAAACTACTAGCTAACAAGCTAAGTCAAGCAAATATATTCTCTAAAGTGTACGTGACATGGCAATTACCGATGAAGATGTGTGTGAGCCGGCAAGTAGGTGTACGTGGTACATACGCGTCATCGGTAATGGTGCTGGTGTCCTAACAGCATGATATCAATAATGGAATATGCAGCAAAATAAGTATGCGAGGCAGAGCGAACAGCAATAATGTGCGGGAGCTGAATACTAGACACAACGATAACTAATCAGTATTAATCTAATATAAGTCCTACAAATGGTGCCTTTTGAAATAACACGAATCATGGGGTTTTGAAAATAGGGGCTACGGTGTTTTTATGAAAAGATACGTATTTTGAAATATCCGTAGGATCCCTTGACCTGTCTTTTAAAATACCCACGATTCGTTAGTTTTGAAATAGGTAAGAATCGAATCTAATCTAACAACTAAACTAAACTAAAGGGCTAAGCTAACAAGCTGGACTACAGGTAAGGAAACCGCCTAACATCTGAGTCGATACATATACCTACCTGTATATGTATAGTCGGTGATCCCGCCTCAATAATATCATAGCCGATACCATATCTATAATCAGGCATCCCAAGTCAAGAGTGCGGATCAATCATCAATATAGCTCGTACGTAAATCCGTCGTACGGCATCCCAAATCTGGGTACGGGTCAATATCACATTCATCATACTATTCACCTGGTATCCTCTTTATCAATTATCATGATCGGGGTACTGATCTACGTCTAGTACCATACTGATACCGCCTACGTATGCATGGACGTGTGTGAAACACTACGTCAAGGACCCGCTACAACGTCATGTCGTATCTAAGATACGAACCCTGCTATATCAACGATCTCACGGCCTCAAATCAAACCTCATCGACTCAGCTCAATCCCAAGTATCATCCTCATATCCGTATGTGAACACATAGTCCCATACCCATGTGAACACATAACTATAAAGAATCCCATGAGCACATATAAATAGGAATGTATGCAAGTATGTATGTGTGTAGTGCAACACTACCCTAGGGTTCGCAACACTAAAGTAATCCAACACACCAATATCCATCTTAACATCGTTATTAATCCCAAAGAACATATAATAATTGTTGGTGTGTATATGCATCCGTATACACCACCACGGACTGCGGGGGTGCTATACGCCATCCACCCGACTTCTCCCCGTAGATATAAATCTACTCACCTGGTCCTCGCTAGCCGGTGCCGACGTCGCCACGCGCTTGCTTGTCGTCTCGAAGTCCACATGGGGTACTTACATATCATAACGCACCGTATCGCATTAAAACTAAATTCGAAATCGAAACGGCATACGAAAATCAAATCGGCACGCGTATCACGTATAGGTCCAAACCTATCGCCTACGCATGCAAGAATAGTCAAACCAACTCTCGATGTCGATGTACAAACGTCAAACCATCGAGAAAAATCCAATCACACTTATTTGCACATTCACGAACACTAATTTTAATATAAACTAGGTTAAAACTCACAAAAACCCCAATTTCACTTAAAAAGTCATTTTTCCGAAAATCTAGCAAGCACAATTCGCCGTTTTTGTACAAAACATGATGTTTAAATGAATGTAGCGGCCAATATACTTATTAAATATCTTAAATAAGTCATAGAAACAATTTCCGGAATTTAATCTCATTAAATTCCAAAAACCCTAATATTCTAGTTTACAAAATACCCTTTTTAACAATTTCATAACAAAAATGCACAAACTACAATTTAGGTTGGATTTCCATGAACTAAAGTGTTAAACCACACTTAATAAAGTTAATGAAGCCATGAAAACCTAATTAGATTTTTAGTCTAACATTTGCAATAATTTCCAAAAAACCTAGTTTAGAAAAAAAAAAGCTTAATTGGACATTTTACATCTAGCAATCTACATATCATCAAAAGATTAAGTTTTCACTTCCTTAAGATGATAGCCTATACTTGGCAACCATGATTACAGGATAAGAACCCTAATTAGATTCAAACACCATCACACAATTTAAATCTTGAAATTGGAAATCACAAAATTAGCTAATTAAACTAATTTAAAGTAGCTTATCAAAATCTAAACACTTGGGTTAGGATTATACCTCCAAACCATGAGATCAAACTTAAAATCTAGCCTCCCAAAATGCTCTCTTTTCACAAGGATCCATGCTTGAAATGCTAAGGAATAATGGGTAAGTGTTGGATTTGGATTTAGAGTTGAATTTGTATGGATTTGAAGTGATTTTTGCGGATTTTTTTGATGCAAAAATGGAGTGAGAACTTGGGGGGGGGGGCTGCTGCTGTAGGGATGAATTTCGGCCAGAATTAGTGGGGGGGGGGGGTGGGTGAGTGAGGAGAGAGAGTGAGGTGGGGAAGTTGCATTAAGTCAAAGTCCACTCATTTCTTATCATTTTCTACACTTTTCTTTTCTCTTCTTTCTTTTGCAAACCAAGTGGGGACAAGAGAGGGGGCTGCTGAATTCAGCCAAGGGGAGAAGTGAATGGGGGTGTGTGGGTGTGGGTACGGGTGTGGGGTGATGAAAAATGATAAATACAATACCCCAAACATCCATTTACGCCAAAAAAAAAGCCTTTTTTCTTCAATAATTTCTAAACCGTTTTGGGAAATGATTTCGTTCCAAAAACCACATGATAAAATTTTATTTAATGTTTTATGATGCACAAAATTTGTTTCAACTCATTCCAATTTGTAATTTTCCCTAATTAAATGTATTAGTGACGGCTTAAAATAATAAGAAAATAATATTTTTTTCAGAAAATTTGAAATTTCACCAGCGGCTCAATAAACACCAAATAATAGCAATTACATAGCTAGAATATGTATATTTAATTTTTATAATAAGATATTTGTATTTTGACTTTTTACAGAAAACCCCCTTATTTTACCGATTTTTCGAAATTTCACCGAAACGATTTTCAAAATGTTAGAGTCATCTTCCTCGGTCTCATCGACTGACCAACGACACCGCTCACAGGCGCAATCGCCGTCCCGCGAATCTCTCCATGCGCGAGTATCCGCCGGCCACATCCCACGTTCCACGCCATCACGATCCCCCATTAACGAGCCTGTCTCGCCATTAATGGGAGATCCCGCTCATCACGCAGACGTGACGTTGAGAGCGTAACGGCCGCGTGATTCTCGCGCCTGCCCCGCCTGCTGCCACCGCTATATAAACCCCTTGTTCATACGGTTCAAGTAAGCCATTTTTACTCCACTAAGCCGTTACTCTGCTCGGATTTCCTCTCTAACTTGATCGTCGGAGGGTCCTCGGTGGTACAACCACCCCGGGACTTCCTTGCAGGTAGCTCGACGACAACCAACCTCAAACCCATTGAGATCCACATGTTTCAGGAGCCTGCCTCCAGATCAAATATCAGCCATCCATCGCCGCCATCAGCAGATCAACGAAAGGCAACATCTTGGCGCGATCCAGGTCGCGTCAGTTGGTGTCGTCTGTGGGAACCCTTGATTCCAAAAAAACAAAAGTTCGTCTTCTGATCTCAACCTAATGGCGAGCGATCATCACGACGATCCAAGCACTAGCCGCCGTCTCCCCCACAACGGGGGCGCGGACGAATCTCCTCCTCCGAACACCATTAACGCCCTAGCCGTCCGGATAGATCGACTCGCGTCCATGGTGGATGCGCTTGTTCTTGTCCAAACGGCGGGACAAGCTCCCTAGGTCGCCGCTCCCCCACCTCGGGACCGGGACCCTTACAGAGGGAAAGAAGACTCTGCTCGCATTGGCGCTGCCGACCACCACCTCGCTGTCTCCCACAGCCGTAGGTCCCCCGGGCCGACATATTCGATGACCCGGTGGGCACCGCAAATCTTGACTCCGGGGTCTTACGCCAGAGAGCTTCGCCTCGAGTCTCGTCGCACCCCTGTTCCCCCCGAGGCGGTGACGGTCATCTCGCCTGCTCCCAGGCATGGCCGGCACCCCTTCCCTCGACGGGGTCATACACGTGAGACTCACCACAGCAGCTCAAAAACGACCTCGCCAGGAGACCTAAGAAGCCCTCACTAAGAGGGAGCCGAGCGGCTACCCTGCTCGGCTATCCCTGGCTGTTAGCTCCCTACCCCACAACGCTAGGGATCAAAGCCCTCGCCAAGAGGCAGCTGAGCAGCTCCACTGCTCGGTCCATCCTTGGCAGGCCTCCCACGGCCCCTCCAGCGCCAAGGATCTAAGCCGTCACTAAGAGGCAGCCGAGTGGCTACTCTGCTCGGCTATCCCTGGGTGGTAGCTCCCTATCCCACAACGCCAGGGATCAAAGCCCTCGCCAAGAGGCAGCTGAGCAGCTCCACTGCTCGGTTCATCCTTGGCAGGCCCCACGGCCCCTCCAGCGCCAAGGATCTAAGCCTTCACTAAGAGGCAGCCGAGTGGCTACTCCGCTCGGCTATCCCTGGCTGGTAGCTCCCTACCCCACAACGCCAGGGATCAAAACCCTCGCCAAGAGGAAGTTGAGCAGCTCCACTGCTCGGTCCATCCTTGGCAGGCTTCCCACGGCCCCTCCAGCGCCAAGGATCTAAGCCCTCACTAAGAGGCAGCCGAGTGGCCACTCTGCTGGGCTATCCCTGGTTGGTAGCTCCCTACCCTATAATGCCAGGGATCAAAGCCCTCGCCAAGAGGCAGCTGAGAAGCTCCACTGCTCGGTCCATCCTTGGCAGGCCTCCCACGGCCCCTCCAGCGCCAAGGATCTAAGCCCTCACTAAGAGGCAGCCGAGTGGCTACCCCGCTCGGCTATCCCTGGCTGGTAGCTCCCTACCCCACAGCGCCAGGGATCAAAGCCCTCTCCAAGAGGCAGCTGAGCAGCTCCACTGCTCGGTCCATCCTTGGCAGGCCTCCCACGGCCCCTCCAGCGCCAAGTGTTGGCTATAGTGCCCTCAAGGAAATTATTGTAATCGCAGGCAGATGATTATGATGATTGAGGGAGGTCCTATGCCGATAAAACAGTCTTACTCAAGATGATAGTATGCTATCTGATTTGTCTTTATCATCATGTATATGTTGATAGAGCCTATAGGATTCTTGCTTGACTGCCAGCGTTATGATGGCGATCATATATGTGGGAGCTGGGGTCTATAAGCACATCATTAAATGTTCCTAGTCGTAGGAGTATCGAGACCGGGTATCGATACTCCAGTGTAGGCTAGTGTATACTGATCGAGATCCCGACGAGGGGCGGTGGCCAGGTCTCACAAGCCATTGGTGTTAGTTTGTTCACCTAAGATAGTATACAGGTGCTCATTGGGTTATGAGTACACTGGACGGACTCGCCGGGAACCTGCTTGTTGGTATTATACCTATTGTCAGATAGCAGTTCCCAGGTGACATGTGTACAGGTTAGTCTGTCGACCTGAGATCGTCATTTTTCTCGTGTGAGTTCCTACTATGCTTTGATTACTACCCTACCACGGCTCAAAGGAGTCGTGCAAACAGGTTTTAGTTGGGTACAGTCCCGAGCCACATGGAGGCAGTGATCAGATCGTCGGGGATTCGTCTCTCCCGGTATTGGGGGTTGATGTCGCGTTGTGTACGGATGGCCATCACCAAAAATCCGTGGCCACGGTGGATGAGAATTACCGATCTAGGATCGATAGTTTCTCAGGTGGTGATGGGTTTCATGCCGACACTAAATATCGCGTTGTTGGGGGTCTGACTTTATCCACCTCCTAGACTCGATATGCGATACTCTTAGACGAACAGACCGGACTGTACGGATATTGTCACTGTCAGGCTCAGTAGGGGTTCAGGATGAGTTTGCTCGTCGTCCTCCCTTTTGCTCAATACCTGGGTAGCTGTTACGTACAGCTAGTGCCACTGACGTGCTTGTGGTTAAACCCACTGCCAGCGTATTGACGAGTCTTTAGAGTCCCACACAGAGGGTTTTTCACGGTTCAGGCGATATGGTGTACATGACGTATGTTGATACATACAGGTGTCCGATTAAATATGTGCACAAGCTGCGCAGACTTTAATCGGACGGTTGATAATACTAGCGGTTTAGGATTAAGCCGTATTATTAAATCGGGTTTTGATTTAATAATTTATATATGTATTTGTATATACGTATTCTAGTATTATTGTTCACTATTCGTTTTCTCTCTTGGCTATTCGTATTTTTGGTACGAATACGCGTATATGTATTTCGATACATGTACCGGGAATTATTCCGTATTTTTTACGGAATAGTTTCTAGAAGGTGGCCACCTCATTTGTATGATTTTCCATTTTTGGAAAATTTATTTGACTCATAATGAGGTGGAGGTGTGAGGTGGCAAGTGCATAGTATTAAGCATGGTTTTGAGCATGGTTCAAAGTATGGTGTGAATTGTTTATTTGATTAATTGGAAATGATATTTTTTTGGGTGATTGAGAGAGGGGGGCCGACCACTTCATTGATGGGGTTTTTTCTTTTTCATTTGGTGGATTACTTCATTACACATGCTAGCCCACTCTTTCACTCTCTCATTTTTCACACTAAAAATACTTAGCCAATTTCCTTAACTCATACCCTTGATCATCACCTCATTCATCTTTTATGGTTGCTCAGTTGAGCAAACTATGTTGAGAGAAAATTATAGTGACACACTACTACACCTCGACTCTCCATCGCTAGCAACTATGGAGCGTCGGTTGTCTCGTTCGACGAGACTGGAGCTTGCGCCGTTTCCCTCAGGTGGATCATCGGAGATGGAGGAAGACCGGCAACCAAATATCATCAAAGAATCACTAGGAGCTTGGAATGAAGACCGAAGGACACGGATCAACTCGGTATAGCGATTCTAACTCTTAGTTTAGATTGCTAGTTTAGGGTTTAAGGTCGATCCGGGATTCGGGTAACGGTAGCGCCATAATTGTTACAAAACGGTGTGTTTGTTTATAGTTAACCGCAATCTATAACGGTGTCGCGTGTAGCTAGACCGAGATGAGTACGGGTCGTCCTCTGGGAAACGTGGAACCTTTTACTTTTACTTTAGATGTGTTGAGAAAGAGAGGAGGGATAAAGAATTTTATAGAATGGTTTCTAGATCTACGTTAAACAAGAATGTAAAATATAGATCTAGATTATTTTAGAGACTTAGATAATATAATAAGAAGGCTTGTAGGGTTCGTTAGGATTTAGTAGTTATGGACGATTAATTAAAAGTTACCATTTTTATCCATTAATTGATTTAGAACTAGAACGACGGTGATGCGTGTAGATTAGGGTTTCTGGAGGGAAAAGGAATCCCACTCTTAACCCTTATCTCGACACGGAACTCCGTTCATATCTAGCCTTTACCAAAACAATCATTAATCTAATCTCTAATCGCGGTCGGAACTAGCAAAGAATTGCTAGTGCGCCCGATTAGGATGTTAATGATTCTTTTGATAAACTTCCTAAACTTTATAGGACTTAAAAAGGGTTTAATTATTTTCATCATCCATTAGCCTACCCTAATCCTACGAATCCTAACAAGCGGAGAATTACTCGCGCATGTTGGGATAAGAAGATGAAAAGACAAAGAGGGAAAACATATTGTAAAATGAAAAAACAATTAAAAAGAACCACCTTTATTAATCGACTTGAACAAACTACACTTTAATCCGTAGAAAATGATTACAAACTAGTTGCTTCTCGATCTTTCCTAAGGAGGTAGTCGAACAGTCGATGATCAGCCTGGATGCGTGAGCGTCGGGAGCTTCGTGATCTTTTCGGCTTGATAACTTTTCCAAGAGGCTCTCGGTGCCCTTTTATAGTCCAAAGCCAGAATATTTTGGTTGAAGACTTGGTAAAATTCATCAGAGATTTACGGCACAAAATTTTAGCAAACGATCTCTCAAGATTGCCGCGGATCCGCGGCCAACAGGGGGGTTTGGCCGCGGTTCCGCGGCCAATGGTGAGGATCTCTTCATCAATTTTCTTGGGCTCTCTGATTGTGACATTTGGCAATCCTAGGCACCTTCAGAATTCAGAAATCTTCTCTCGGTTGCTTCCAGACTTGGTCTCCAAGTTTTGCTTCTTAATTTGGCAAGTTTTCTTCAACAAATTGATTTGTTTGATAAATTCTGCATAACAACTTGGAAAATTCTGCACATTAATCTCAAATAATATTTAGTAGGCTTAGTTCTACTAGGATTTGGTCAATAGATTTATTTGCATACATTTTCCTACCAAATGCTAATTAAAATATATTAACACATGGAAAATGGTGTTTTAACACATAAACCCACATATGTATAATATATTATAATAAAGTCCTTTTTTAATATGAAAATGGTAGGAAAAATGTAATACAAATGTGCAGTTTTATCAACTGAACAAATACCCCCAAACTTATCTTTGATCGTCCCGAGCAAACTAGCTTATTCAAGAGAAGGAAAAGAAAGGAGAAAACTAAGCACACTTTCGTAGGCAACACGATTGCACTGAGCACGTGCAACAAGCCGTTAAACCTCTAGGTGTTCCTAGTAGGAGGAGTGTTGTCTCCTGAGGATTTTCAGCGGATTACACCCACAAAATCCTATAACAAAAGAGAGATGGTGAAATTTACATATAAAGATAAGAACCATAAAAGAAATACTTTGAAAATTTAGAGTTTCCAATTACACTAGCTTTTCAGTTGTCATGAGCCCTATCTTAATAGTCATGAAAAAATGTTAGAAATCACATCATCCCTCAATAAAACATCGTCTTTATTCTTCATTCCTACCTTTCATCCAAACATTGATCATATAACCCCACGTGTGTGAAATGGACATCCCTACACTCGGAGAATTCAATTTAAGCTATCATACTCTTGTCCATCTACCTCAGTATTTTTTAACTTGATGAATATTTAGATTTGCTCACATATTTTCATGCGACCGTTAATATTTCTTGAGGTACTAACAGACCGATTACTCGTGTGCTTGCTGATTAGGTGATAATATTTTCCTCGTCTTGCACCACCTAAGGCTTAGCAGTGACTCCCAGACCAGTTGGCTTTAGGGCACTAGGTGAAGAGGCACCCTCGCTATATTTTTTTATTGCTGCCTTGGTGATACTAAACCAGTGTTCATTTTTTTCTTTTCACCATTTTTATATTTTCTTCATTTTTTTTATTTCCTTCATACTTTGGCTTTTAGACAAGAGCATTTCAAGGTATCCTCTACTATCCCGAGTTTTAAGACGTGTGTAAGTGCATATAGTAGGGTATCAACATTCAAATGTTTGGCTTCCAGAATAGAAACTATTTTTTCAGACTTATTTTTATCCTCAGATTAGTGACTTCCTTCATTTTACTAACCCTTGGGACAACAGCTCATAACTACTTATTACCAGTTCGTATAAGAAAACTTCTAATTTTCTTGGTTTTCTTAAACTATTCCTATCTTTTGGATGTAATGTTTCACTTTCTATTCTTTTGTTATAAAAAATTTTTTAATGCCCGGTGTCAAAGATAATTCAGTGAATACAAACCTCCCCCCAAACCTGTTTTCAGCAGTGTCCTCACTGATGTAGCCTTTTGAGAACATGGACCTGTATACTAAGGGAGAGATACAAGGGGTAAAATAATAGTTAAATGAAAAATTCCCCCAAACTTATTCTTTGACATGCACAGATATTCAATCAAATCCATTTTTTACTCACTTCCATTCTTAAAATGAGAAAAGGTTACAAAAACATGGAGGTGAGGCGGAGGAAATTTAGTTTTGATAAAGCGGCTCCTGTAAAAACAGGAGCTCCTCCGCGGGGTCAGCAGAAAAATATGGTTTTAATCTATGCCCATTTACTTTAAAAATTGAACCGTTTTTCAAATTTTCGACCTCAACTGCCCCGTGCGGGTGTACATACCGCACCACAAAAGGTCCTTTCCAACGAGATTTAAGCTTACCCGGATGAAGATGGAGACGGGAATCGTAAAGAAGGACTTGTTGCCCCGATGTGAAGGTTTTTCTAAAAAGATTTTTATCGTGGAATACTTTAGTCCTATTCTTTACTATCATCGCATTATCGTAAGCTTCATCGCGGAGTTGGCTTAGCTCATTCAATTGCAGCTTCCGATAGCTGCCTGCATGATCAAGATCAAAATTAAGCTCTTTAATAGCCCACATTGCCTTATGTTCAATCTCGACAGGGAGGTGGCATGCCTTCCCAAACACAAGGAGGTATGGAGACATACCAAGATCGGTCTTATAAGCGGTGCGGAATGCCCAAAGAGCATCCGTCAATTTGGTTGACCAATCCTTACGGTTTTTCGACACCGTCTTCTCCAATATCTGTTTGATCTGCCTATTTGAGATCTCAGCCTGCCCGCTCGTTTGGGGATGATAGGGCGTAGAAAGCTTGTGAGTGATTGAATATTTCCGCATCAAGGTCTCGAAAGACCTATTGTAGAAATGTGTCCCGTTATCGCTAATTATAGCGCGAGGGTGTCCGAATCGCGAAAAGATATTTTCTTTAAGGAACTTAATGACAACTTTGTTGTCATTAGTGCGACACGGTATAGCTTCCACCCATTTCGAGACATAATCAACCGCTAACAAGATATATAGATTCCCAAAGGAGTTGGGAAAAGGGCCCATAAAATTAATACCCCAAACATCAAATATTTCCACAACCAATATAGGTTGGAGCGGTATCTCATTTCTTCGTGAAATCCGACCCAAATGCTGACATCGCGGACAAGTTTTGCAATGTTCAAATGTATCTTTAAATAATGTTAGCCAATAAAAGCCACATTGCAAAACTTTCTCCGCCGTTTTTCGAGGTCCAAAATGACCGCCGCATGCCTGATCATGACAAAATGATAACACGCTCTTGAATTCATCGTTAGGGACACACCTGCGAATGATTTGATCGGAACAATACTTGAAAAGATAGGGTTCGTCCCAGTAAAAATATTTTACTTGGGATAGAAATCGAAGTTTGTCTTGTTTTGACCAATCGCTAGGTATAAGTCCCGTCGCAAGATAGTTTACAATATCCACGAACCAAGGTTCGTAGGATACATTCAAGAGCTGTTCGTCGGGAAATGAGTCATTTATCGGCACGGTCACAGTTGGCGAAGAAGTGATGCGTGAAAGATGGTCGGCTACAACGTTTTCACATCTACTCTTGTCTTTGATGACAAGATCAAATTCTTGTAACAATAAGATCCAACGTATGAGCCTGGCCTTCGCATCCTTCTTCGATAAAAGATGTCGTAGGGCGGAGTGATCTGTGTAAACCACAATAGGCGAGCCAATCAAGTAGGGCCTGAATTTCTCTAATGCAGATACAACCGCCAAGAGTTCTTTCTCGATAGTTGTGTAATTTATTTGTGCATCATTCAAGGTCCTACTTGCATAGTAAATTACATGTGGCATCTTATCAATGTGCTGTCCTAAGACCGCACCAATAGCAAAATCTGATGCATCACACATAAGCTCGAACGGGTGGTTCCAATCCGGAGATGATAAAACAGGGGCTGTAGTGAGTGATTCTTTAAGCGATTCAAAAGCAGCCTCACAATCCGAATCGAAGTGAAAAGTAGTGTCCTTGGCCAATAGAAGGGTTAAGGGTCTAGCAATTTTGCTAAAGTCCTTAATAAATCTCCTATAAAATCCTGCATGACCAAGGAAGGATCGTATATCTTTGACGCAATTGGGACGAGGGAGGTTTTGAATGACATCTATTTTAGCTCTGTCAACCTCAATGCCTTTATGTGAAATTATATGTCCAAGTACAATACCTTCTTGGACCATAAAATGGCATTTTTCCCAATTCAAAGTCAAGTTCTTATCCTTACAGCGGGTAAGAACAGCGTCAAGATTACGAAGGCAGTCCTCAAAGGAGTCCCCAAAAATGGAGAAATCGTCCATAAAAATTTCTAGAAAATTTTCCACCATATCTGAAAATATCCCCATCATGCACCGCTGAAATGTAGCGGGAGCGTTGCATAACCCAAAGGGCATGCGTCTATAAGCAAAAGTTCCGAAAGGAAAAGTAAAAGTGGTTTTATCTTGATCCTTTTCGGCGATGGGGACCTGGTTGTAACCAGAGTATCCGTCCAAGAAACAGTAGTATTCGTGTCCCGCTAATCGTTCTAACATCTGGTCAATGAAAGGTAGAGGGAAGTGATCTTTCCTCGTCGCGGCATTGAGTTTCCTGTAATCGATACATACGCGCCACCCAGTTTGGGTGCGTGTTTGGATTAACTCATTAGCCTCATTAGTGATGACCGTGATGCCAGACTTTTTAGGGACCACATGAATTGGACTTACCCATTGGCTATCAGATATGGGGTAAATTATTCCACTATCAAGGCACTTGACGATTTCTTTCTTTACCGCCTCCTTCATAACGGGATTTAACCGTCTTTGTGGGTCTCGGGTTGGTTTGGCTTCATCCATCAGATGTATGTAATGTTCAACAATTAAGGGACTAATCCCTTTGATGTCAGCCATTGTCCAACCAAATGCTTCCCGATTCGATCTCAACACTGCCAAAAGTGCATTCTCTTGCTCTAAGGCTAGAGAAGCGGAAATAATTACTGGCAAAGTCTCATTCTCTCCTAAATATGCATATTTAAGATGAGAAGGTAGCGGTTTGAGATCAAGAATTGGCGGAGAGACAATAGAAGGTGGGGTAAGCGAATGATATTCGGACTCCCGAAGAGGTTCAAAACTTGCATAAGATATTGACTCGGAAAGTGCTGCTGACTTTTGCAACGAGTCAACGGGTTCAATCTCAAGGTCGGACTTATTGAACATATCCTCACTGTAAAGTGGTGCAAGATCAAACGATGTCTCATTAATGTTGTCGAGAACATCAAAGCAAAGCTCCTCATCCATGCAGCTTTCGGAAGCTATCTCGTGGATGGAACAAACATCCAGCAAATGAGCAGAAGGTTCTGATGGCTGACTTCCTAGCTTGTAAATATTAAGCTCAATTGTCATTTTTCCGAAGGATAAGTTCATAGAACCGTTACGACAATTAATTACAGCGTTAGAAGTTGCTAGGAAGGGTCGACCAAGTATCACCGGGATTTGATTACGTGGGTTTGCCACAGGTTGTGTATCAAAAACAATAAAGTCCACGGGAAATATGAATTCCCCGACTTTAATTAACACATCCTTTAGTTCATACCGAGGTTTGGTGATAGACCGGTCTGCCATTTGGAGAGTACAATGGGCGGGTTTTAACTCTCCAATTCCTAACTGCTCGTATACTGAATAAGGAAGCAAGTTGACGCTAGCGCCTAGATCGAGTAAAGCACGATTTATATTTTTACCCCCAATAGAAATAGAGATCGTAGAACAGCCGGGGTCCTTACGTTTCTTTGGTATTTGTTGGGTAAAAGCTGTGCTAACATTACTCGTCATGAAAACCTTTTTAGGCACTTGAGTTTTTCTCTTCCTAGTGCACAAGTCTTTAAGGATTCTTGCATAAGATGGGACTTGTTGAATAGCATCTAGGAGAGGAATATTCACGCTAACTTGCTTAAACATTTCCACAATCTTCTCCATTTGCGGGTTAGGTCTGTTGTGTTAGTTATATGTATGCCCTAGAGGCCATTACTGTACATAGGATGTATATTGTAGTGGATGCTGGGACATATATAGGGAGGACTTTCTTGCTCGACATGATAGTATGCTATCTGGTTGCTCTTTACCTTAACGTGTATGCTGATTGTCTCTCTGTTACATGTTGGTAAAGCCCTTAGGATGTGTACTTGACTACCTGGACTGTGATGCGGATCATACTAGTGGGGACATGGTAGTCCATAAGTGCATCCTTCAAAGTCCCTAGTCGTGGGTGTATCGAGACGGGGCATCGATATACCAGAGTAGACTAGCGTGTACCTTCTCGACCCATACAGATGGGCGATGGATGATCCCATATCCATCGGTGTTTGACATCAGAGATGATATACGGGTGCTCAGTGGAGACTGGGTACACTGGACAGACTCGCCGAGAACTCCCAGATGGTATTATACCTCACGTCAGATGGCAGTTCTCTGGTGACACTGGTACAGAGTAGTCTGTTGACCCGAGATCGTCATAGAGTCTTGTGTGGTTCCCACTGTGCTTTGATTTCCATCTTACCACATCCAAGAGGGCGTGCAAAACGGTGGTTTTTGGGTACAGTCCCGAGTCACATGGAGGCAATGAGCGATAGGAGGGGATTCGTCTCTCCCGGTATAGGGGGTTGATGTTGCGCTGTGTTCGATTGGCTATAACAGGAAATCCCTGGCCAGGGTTGCTGAGATTTACTGGTAAGTGTTACCAGTAGTATCTCGAATGGTTATAGACCTCATATCGACACGACTTATTGAGCTATTGGGGTCTGACGTTTACCACCCCTAGGCGAGATATGCGACATATCAGACGATCAGACCGGACTGTACGGTAGTGTTACTGGTCGGATTCACTGGAGTGTGAGCGGGCTTGCTCGTCGATCTTCAGATCGCTCAATACCCGGATGGCCGTTACGTTTAGCAGACCGCTTGCGGCTTGTGGATGTTTGATATGATCATCATCCGCTGCCGGCGTATTGACGAGTCTTTAGAGTCCTACACAGAGGTTTCCTGGCTCAAGCGAAACGAAATAGGAGCGCATATGAGATATGTGCGGGACCGAGAATAATACGGTATGTGATACTGTATTCGATTCTCGCGATGTGATATTGATCGGTTATATGCGATATAGCCGGGTTATCGGATCAAGTGTTGATTCGATAAGTTGTTACTGATGATACCAGTCGGTTATGTACAACATGACCGGATCGTTAAATCAAGTGTTGATTTAATGATTTAATGCATAATTATATATTTGATATATTACTTTGCATTAACTAGTATCGGTTCACTTTAAATGGATTTTCTCACTCGGGTGTGCACATTTCATATGCGATATGATTTGTGCACTTGCTTGTATCATGTTTGATGGTGCATGCCCTTTTTGTTAAGTGTATAGAATTAAACCTTGGTTAATGGAATGGTTAGGGTTTACTATTTGATTATTCATTTTATTCATTTGTTTATTCTTTTTGGAAAAGAAAATGAGCATGAGAAAATGGTGGCTTTCTTTAAATGCTTCATGAAGCTTCATGAAGTCTTTGACTTTGCAATCATTTTTGTCTCATGCTTAACCTAACCATTCCACTAAACCATGATTGATTCTCTACTCCTAACTATGGTTTCATTATGATAAGAATGAATTTCTTTTCTCATTTTAATTAATCTTATCATAATAACATTCTTCTTCTTCTTCATTTTTCAAGTGAAGAAAACCTAAGTCCATCAATGGTGATTGATGATTAAGAGTGAGAAATCCAATTCTAAAGTCTACCCACTTCCTATTTCTTCATCCTCTACCTCTTGCCAAGTAGTAGAGTGTGTTTCCTTCACAAGTTTTCATGACTTGGTGAAGGTGGAGCTTGATCTTTCGATGCCTCGACGTAGATCATCTTCGGCATGGACATCGACGACCTAGCTTGCCCATTCTCCGACGAAGCCGACGCTTGAGCCCGGATTTGATTTGGACAGCGGAGAGGACCTCGTTGCGGAGCTATGGAGGTGGAGCACCGGATCTACAAAGGTTGTATTTCCGTATCTTGTAGTTAAGTGTTAACTAGTTAGCTTTTTCGCCTAGTTTTCTAGCAAACGATCCGTAGTCGGGTCTCTCGGCACCTATAATTTTTGAAATTGCCATGGTTGATGGCTTGTGAGACCTCACTAGTGTGCCTAGGAACCCTACAGTGGTATCAGAGCCTAGCTAGAGCCTTAGGCGAAGTCTAGACGGATTTTGAAGTCCGAACGATCCAAAACCGAAACCCAAAATAAGCTCTCTGTCCAATTTTTAAAAACGTGGATTTTTCCATATTAAAAATTTCCAAAAAATTAAGCAGGGAATTACATGAGATACTGTGAAGCACGTGATGGTAATTCGACAACAGAGGCGCGGAACCGCGGCCCCCACCATGGGATGCGCGGCGGTTCCGCGACCACTGTATTGAATTACAGCACGTGTCTTCCACAGTAACTCATGTCTTGTAGTGCTGAGTCTTCTGGGAATTTTTAATATTTTTTCAAGAGTTGAATTTTCTGGGTTGTTTTGGGGACTTAGTATATTCGATCGGATTATCAAATTTTGTCTGTGTGGCTTTCCGGATAATTTTTAGAATATGTTAAAAAGTTCGATCGGATATAAATACCCAATTTTTCCCCTGTCGGGAAATTTCCAAGTGTTGGATTTTTCCGTAATTTAACGACGTTCTAAGTAGTGCAAGTAACGCGATGGACCCTCTAGAAGACAACAAACCTTAACTCGATTATGTGACCGTCTTGAACTGCCCTTTGAACCTTCGGGTTTGGGGCAGTACGGCGTGCCACATGTGAGGCGTTGGCTTGACCCTTCTACGGCTGGACCGTTGGTACTGAGGCACGAACGGAATGTTGTTAGACTTGTCTCATATGTTGATCTGTATCGGGAAAACTTGGGTGTTCGAATGTTCAATCGGAAAGTTTAACATTTTCTAATTATCTGGAATGGGATACAATAATTGGAATTCACAAGTAGTTATGAGATAACTAAATGAATGTTATAAACATAGCAGTTTAGTCTCACTTGATCGGTTGCCACGGAATTTTGATGTGATCAAAACTCCGTCGCAATCACGTAGCGTACGCGGATACTCGCCGGGTAAACTTAATAGACAGCCTCACTCCATAGCCCCGACCAAGTGACTGTAGGAGAACCCCGTCGCCGAAAGCATCCCTCCGGGTGCTCGCGGTAGCGGTGTTCCGCCTTGGTGCACTTCGTTGACGGTAACGGGGGTGCGGCCGTCTACTGAAGTTTGCGACGAGCATTCGATCAGGATGTCGGGAATCTTGTTGAATTGCCCGACTTGATATTGAAAAGAGTTTTCGATAATGAGACTAAAATGCGGGGTTTATAATTGTTAGGCATGCGATGTCTAAGTAATTCATTTGATTAGGCATGCGATGTCTATGCAGGTTGCGGATTCCAACTGTTGTAGTTTTACACTTTCTTTTCTGTGACCGTAAGTGTAATATGTGATATCGCCGGTTTCGTTGCTATATGTCAACGACAATTGGGATGGACATATTTACTTACGTTGATGACATGTGATGTTATGTGTTGCTGGATATGTTATATTGGATCGTCGTGTTTGAATAGCCGGGGTTTTTTTATGTGAGATGGGTGTTTTTTCATTTTCATTCATGTAAAAACTTGTATGTAATATTCTTTTATTGGGGCGCTTCCAAGTTGCGGAAGTAGTCACCGTTTGTATATTATTTACTTTTCCGCACTAGGATAGACCCAAGGTGGAGGGCACAAGTAACCGGGTTCTGGAGTCCAGTGGGAGACCAACTCGAGGAGTCGAGTCCGGGTTTCCTAACTCTAGAATTGGCAGGGTTGCTTGCCGCTCTCGTAGGGGTCTAGGGGTGTGGGTTTGGCTATTCATCACGACCGTGGAATCCGTGTTTTATACTGGCTCGTATTGAAAACACGGACGTCCTAGTCTATCCAATATTTCATATGTTTCTTCTGCTGCGATATCTGTGATGTGATCATGTGATGTTCTGTGATAGATACAGTATATAGTATATATGATATATTATATAGACGTTACTTATGTTTTATACCCGCGCTAGCCCTGCCCTGCTCTGTCGTTAGTTACCTAACCTAACGGTGCACGAGGGGACATCGAGGCGAATGCGGATGGCATAAGTGTACGTCATATCTATCTGTGATGTTTAGGTACTTAAATGATGGGACTTCATTAATGAGATTAATGAAAGAAAAGAAACCTAAGATGTTGTAGAATCGAATTTCAAAATAAAACAGGTAGCTACAGTTCTTGCTTTGCACAGAGGTATTTATGATATATCCTGCACCTTATTCGATAAGGAAAGGACCGAGATCCCTTCACCGGGAGTGACTCCTTTAGCAATAACTGGCAGATGCTACAACCTCGGTTTGTCTTTTGATTGCTTTTAAGAGTTTTTGCTTTGCACAGTGATATATGTGATATATCCCGCACCTCAATCGACGAGGAAAGGACCGACGATCCCTTCATCGGGAGTGACTCCTTTAGCAAAACTAGAAAAGCCTAAAAAACACTCCATTTTAAAATCATTTGATTCTACAACGATATCAAGTTCATTACGCAATAGGTTTTCAGAAAAACCTGTCGTAGCCCTCCGTCATTTCAGATAAGTACTGGTTAGTATTCGTGCTACGTTTGTTGACTATGTTAAGGCGTAGTGTGCGGTAGCTAATTAGTGCTTATCTGCATAAGCATATGATGTGATTGGATTAGGGTAGTCGTGCGACTTTGTTGACTATGTTAAGGGTCGTGCGGGTGGGTTTAATTCAATCGGGAAATGACGGGTTGAACTTGACTAGCACTTATGATTTGTTGACTATGTTAAGGTCATATAGCTGCTAGGGGCAAAATATTATCGGGAATTTCAAGTGTTGAAATTTGCAATGAGATTGCATACCTTCTATGAGATAGTTGGATCCCGATATCCGCTGCGAGTAAGTGTTACTCCTGGGAGAGTTTTATACATTACAATTAGCCGATCAAGTAGGTGTCTAGAAAGGTGTTAACGAGGTTACGCCTCTGGGAAAACGAGTTTTACATTAATTAGGTTCGTGCGAAAGCACGGGGGACCTCCCTCAAAGTACCGACACTGGCCTGGCTGAAAGATTGGCGAACTTGTAGTGTGTAATTAATCCCGGCTAGTCTTTCCTTTTAGGGTTTGAAGGAAGATTTGATAAAAAGCAGTGGGAGCCATCCTGATTAGATAAAATAATAACCAATCTATTCTTGACAGAGCGCACGCTGAGTGTTTTCTTCTCTCTCTCTCCAGGTAGCGACCATATCACGCCTTAATCAAGATAATAATACGGATTATTGACCGAACCCGCTTGTTATACTGAGCTGGGGAACGTTGGTCCCGCTCCAACTTATAATTGTTATAAGACAGAGCAGGAAATTGGGGATTACCAGAATTCCCGTGCCACCCAAACGAAGAGAGTGCATGCTGATGCATCATCTTCGGTTGTGTTCATTACAAAGAACTGTTTCTCTGTATCCTTTACGTCCTGGGTATGTGATACCGGATCAGGATCCCAGATATGTAATCTGTTACATAGGGCTGCAGAAAGGTAGAGAACTGAGAACGGGTGATAAGTTTCATGAGGCAGAAAACGGGGCAAGAGTTGCAGCCAAGTCTGTTGGTCACTGTCACCCTGTATTATAAATACATTGATTCTGAACGAATGTTATTAGATACCGAACCTGATATACAAAATCATATCTATCTCTTTATTAGTAAAGAAATGATAAAATTTTGTATTGTTGGATAATGTTTTGAACATTTCCTATATCAAAAGTTGATCGGTTCAGGCACGTTATCTAAAAGCATTGACGTTCTAAATCAAACTACAGTTCTTAGTGTACGGAACACACACAAGAGGAAGAGTTCAGAACTGAACGAATTCTTCTTGAGGCATTGTAGACTAGGTCATATCAATTCGACCCGACTAGCTGAAGTTACATGTAGATGCATATTTAAATCAGTTTGAATTTACATCTTGTGAAACTCGCCAGTCATGTCACAAAGATAAGATGACCATAGCTCCGTTTACTGGAAACAGAGAAAGAGTTAGTAAACTCTTGGGACTGATACATGATGATGTATGTAAGGTCTCCTGTCTACACATGCCAGGACTGGTTCTTTATACTTCATTACGTTCTCTGATGATCTCTCAAGATTCAGACATATGTTCCTGTTGAAACACAAGTCCGAACCTTTTGAGATATTCACAGAATATAAGTTAGAAGTAGAGAACCAATACGGGTATAAGTATTATGTCCTTTGATGTGATCAGGGAGGAGAATACTTGAGCACGGAATTCCTGGACTATTCTAAAGGAGAATGAGATTCTCTCTCAGCATTACTCCTCTGTATACACCATAGCACGATGGTATATCGGGGCGGAGCAATCACACCCTATATGATATGGTGTGCTCTATGATGAGTACTACTGAGTTTCCTATTTTCCTTTTGGGAGTTATGCGCTTGTGAAGCTGCATACCTATTGAAAAGGGTTCTAATCAAATCAGTTGCCTACCACTTCATATGTGATATGGATAGGGAAGAGCCCATGTCTTAAGCTAGTTAAGATTTGGGGTTGACCGGCCTATGTCTAAAAGCAAAATCCGGACAAGCTCGAGGCAAGATCTGTTATGTAGAACTGGAAATGTTCCAGCTATACAAACTGCAGCTGATGATTTGAGAGAACTAAAGGATTCAATAGTTACCAATGAACCTCAGCCTCTCCGCCGATCTAGTAGGGTTGCTCACCCACCTGAGAGATACTTCGTTTTCTCTATGACAGTGGGAGCGAGCATTGCATCATGAGATGATGACCCAACTAGCTTCGAGCTGGCCATCGAGAGTAAGACTCTGTAAGAATGGCTGGATGTTTAGCGATCTGAGATGGAATCCATGTACATCAACAAAGTATGGACTTTGGTTGCTATATCTGAAGGGTTAAATCCCCATCAGGAGCAAGTATATCTTGAGAAGATTACTTGGTGTACATGGAAAAGTTGAGACTTTCAAAGCTAGACTTGTTAAAGGTTTGCATCATTGACCAGGTATCGATCATGACGAAACCTTTTCTAAGGAGCTATGCTTAAGTCCATCCAGATCCTACTTGTCACGGCTACATACCATGACTGCGATATCTGGTGGTTGGGTGTCTTGACTGCTTTTCTAAATGATGATTTAGAAGAGAGCGTCTATAAGTACACAGCCAGAGGGCTTCGTAGACATTGGGAGCAGCGGAAACGTGTGCAAAATGCTTTATAGGATAGAGCAGGCATCGCGGAGTTGGAACATCTGTTTTGATGTATTAGTCAAAGAAGTTGACATCATCAAAATGGTAGATGAACCTTGTATAAACAAAAAGGTAGTAGGGAGTATGGTGACGATCCTCGTAGAGTACGTGGATGACATACTCTTGATAGGGAAAGAGTTTCCTATGCTACGCTCGGTCAATCTCCAATTATCACAATGATTCTCCATATAGGATCAAAGTGATACCTACTAAATCCTAGGTTTTGGATCTATGAGATAGATCTAAATGGATGTTAGGATTCTCACTAGTTGTAGTGAGAAGGTATCAATAGACCCTGGGGAGAATCACTGGAATGGTTCCAGGGTGATAAAGACGACTGAGTGTCAGTCACAGGCATTGTCTTTACCCTCAGTAAAGGGACGGTATGTTGGAAGAGTTCCAAACAAAATACCGTGACATACTAGACGATAAAGGCAGGATACATCGCTACTTATGATGCTACCAAAGAGGCAGTCTGGGTGTATATTGGTTCATGAGATGAACTACGTTCCTACCATTGTGAGACAATGGAGTTGTGGCTTATGCCAAGGAACGCCGGTCCCATCAGTGATCCAGACATATTCTAAGGCAGTATCACCTGATCATGGAGATAGTTGATCTCCAGGGTGATCGAGGTTAGGAGAGTAGATTCAGAGGACAACACAGCGGATCCACTCACAAAGGCCTGTTCCCAGAGAGAGACTTTTATGGGATGGTTGAGTATGAGATACTACAACCACTGCTACAGATGGCCCTAGTGCAAGTGGGAGATTGTTAGTTATATGTATGCCCTAGAGGCCATTACTGTACATAGGATGTATATTGTAGTGGATGCTGGGACATATATAGGGAGGACTTTCTTGCTCGACATGATAGTATGCTATCTGGTTGCTCTTTACCTTAACGTGTATGCTGATTGTCTCTCTGTTACATGTTGGTAAAGCCCTTAGGATGTGTACTTGACTACCTGGACTGTGATGCGGATCATACTAGTGGGGACATGGTAGTCCATAAGTGCATCCTTCAAAGTCCCTAGTCGTGGGTGTATCGAGACGGGGCATCGATATACCAGAGTAGACTAGCGTGTACCTTCTCGACCCATACAGATGGGCGATGGATGATCCCATATCCATCGGTGTTTGACATCAGAGATGATATACGGGTGCTCAGTGGAGACTGGGTACACTGGACGGACTCGCCGAGAACTCCCAGATGGTATTATACCTCACGTCAGATGGCAGTTCTCTGGTGACACTGGTACAGAGTAGTCTGTTGACCCGAGATCGTCATAGAGTCTTGTGTGGTTCCCACTGTGCTTTGATTTCCATCTTACTACGTCCAAGAGGGCGTGCAAAACGGTGGTTTTTGGGTACAGTCCCGAGTCACATGGAGGCAATGAGCGATAGGAGGGGATTCGTCTCTCCCGGTATAGGGGGTTGATGTTGCGCTGTGTTCGATTGGCTATAACAGGAAATCCCTGGCCAGGGTTGCTGAGATTTACTGGTAAGTGTTACCAGTAGTATCTCGAATGGTTATAGACCTCATATCGACACGACTTATTGAGCTATTGGGGTCTGACGTTTACCACCCCTAGGCGAGATATGCGACATATCAGACGATCAGACCGGACTGTACGGTAGTGTTACTGGTCGGATTCACTGGAGTGTGAGCGGGCTTGCTCGTCGATCTTCAGATCGCTCAATACCCGGGTGGCCGTTACGTTTAGCAGACCGCTTGCGGCTTGTGGATGTTTGATATGATCATCATCCGCTGCCGGCGTATTGACGAGTCTTTAGAGTCCTACACAGAGGTTTCCTGGCTCAAGCGAAACGAAATAGGAGCGCATATGAGATATGTGCGGGACCGAGAATAATACGGTATGTGATACTGTATTCGATTCTCGCGATGTGACATTGATCGGTTATATGCGATATAGCCGGGTTATCGGATCAGTGTTGATTCGATAAGTTGTTACTGATGATACCAGTCGGTTATGTGCAACATGACCGGATCGTTAAATCAAGTGTTGATTTAATGATTTAATGCTTAATTATATATTTGATATATTACTTTGCATTAACTAGTATCGGTTCACTTTAAATGGATTTTCTCACTCGGGTGTGCACATTTCATATGCGATATGATTTGTGCACTTGCTTGTATCATGTTTGATGGTGCATGCCCTTTTTGTTAAGTGTATAGAATTAAACCTTGGTTAATGGAATGGTTAGGGTTTACTATTTGATTATTCATTTTATTCATTTGTTTATTCTTTTTGGAAAAGAAAATGAGCATGAGAAAATGGTGGCTTTCTTTAAATGCTTCATGAAGCTTCATGAAGTCTTTGACTTTGCAACCATTTTTGTCTCATGCTTAACCTAACCATTCCACTAAACCATGATTGATTCTCTACTCCTAACTATGGTTTCATTATGATAAGAATGAATTTCTTTTCTCATTTTAATTAATCTTATCATAATAACATTCTTCTTCTTCTTCATTTTTCAAGTGAAGAAAACCTAAGTCCATCAATGGTGATTGATGATTAAGAGTGAGAAATCCAATTCTAAAGTCTACCCACTTCCTATTTCTTCATCCTCTACCTCTTGCCAAGTAGTAGAGTGTGTTTCCTTCACAAGTTTTCATGACTTGGTGAAGGTGGAGCTTGATCTTTCGATGCCTCGACGTAGATCATCTTCGGCATGGACATCGACGACCTAGCTTGCCCATTCTCTGACGAAGCCGACGCTTGAGCCCGGATTTGATTTGGACAGCGGAGAGGACCTCGTTGCGGAGCTATGGAGGTGGAGCACCGGATCTACAAAGGTTGTATTTCCGTATCTTGTAGTTAAGTGTTAACTAGTTAGCTTTTTCGCCTAGTTTTCTAGCAAACGATCCGTAGTCGGGTCTCTCGGCACCTATAATTTTTGAAATTGCCATGGTTGATGGCTTGTGAGACCTCACTAGTGTGCCTAGGAACCCTACATGTTGGCCCTTAATCGGTTTGGAAATGGAGCTCGATCAATAAGTTTTGGGTCCAGCGTTTGTTGAGAAGACTGTGGCGACGGATTCGATCCCAAAATTGGAGTGGGCATCGACTTAGATAGATTTGGCGAAATGTTCGAGTCTTGGGGAAAACGGAGAATAGGCTCGGATGAAGGTGGAAGACTAGACGAGTTAGGGGAAGAAGAAGAAGAAGGGGTATCAAATGTGTCACTAACATCAAATTGCTCACCCACTCAGTTATTCAGCACTCTTCCTGATCTCAACGTAGTGACGGCATTCACATTATGACTTTGTGAATGGCCAGGATTCGGTAGGTGTTGAGATGGGAGTTTCCCTTTCTCTCTCGCACTCATTGCGGTGTTTAATTGTGCGATTTGGTTTTCTATTGATTTGATACTCTCACCATGGGAGGAGGAGTTTTTCGTTAGGGTATCAATAGAAGACTTCATCTCAGCCGAAAATTGCATGGATTGTTTCATGAACATATCCAAAGTTTGTGCGAGTGAGTTGTCAGTACCGGCCACTTGTGGTGTAGAAATGTTGGCCGGATTTTGGAAATTCTGTGACTGAAAGGGGGGCTGATTCTGTGGTTGTGGTTGCTGTGGAGGAGGTCTTTGAAAATTACTTTGTTGGTTTTGATTCCAAGAAAAGTTAGGATGATTCCTCCTTCCTTGATTATATGTGGAAGAATAAGGGTCGTTTCTAGGTCGCTGCTGAAAAGCAGCATTAGCTTGAAACGATGCGTTCATAGGACATTCTTCCGTTAAGTGTGAAGGATCCGAACAGCAACCACAGACAGTCTTGGGAAGCGTGACCTGATTTAGGGAGACTGATGAAAGTTTGTTCTCAATAGAATCGAGTTTCTTCTGCATCGCTGCCATTTCGGCTTTTACTGCGATGGAAATATCGAGCTGGTGAATACCTCCCTTAGTTGTAGGTGGTCTTACGCTTTCCCACTGCAACGTGTGTTCAGCGAGATCTTCCAGATATTTCCATGCTTCACCATCATCTTTAGACATGAAATTGCATTGACACATTGTTTCAAGCATCTACTTTGTCGCTGGATTAATGCCCTCATATATAATCCGACATAAATCCCATCTTTGTATTCCGTGATGGGGGCATTGGACAAGCAGATCTTTGAAACGTTCAAAACACTTCCAAAATGGTTCATTGGGAAGCTGGGTGAACTGGTTGATCTCGCTCCTAATGTGGGCAGTCTTATGGTTTGGGTAAAACTTCTTAAGAAATGCTACGACGAATTCATCCCAATTAGTGATAGAGTGTGCGACAGTATTATAAAGCCATTTTTCTGCCAAGTCGCACAGTGTGAATGGGAGAAGGCGTAAGCGCATAGCATCTAAAGTCAATTGTGAAGTACCCATCATTGCGCATACGTTTTCGAATTTGGTGATGAAAACGTACGCGTCTTCCGACTCAAGCTCGTGAAATTTGGGCAGCAGGTTGATGTAGTGGGGTTTAATTTCGAAATTATCCCCGTTAGGTGGTGGAAGAGATAGACAAGTAGGAAGGGGACCACGAATAGGATAGCATCTCTCGGAGAGAGATGCGCGGTGGATTCTGCTCACCTACGGGCGGTGGCAGCGTGGTGTTATAATTAGATGGAGTGCCGTCCATCACGGTCGTTGTAGTATAGTGGTGAGTATTCCCGCCTGTCACGCGGGTGACCCGGGTTCGATCCGCGGCAACGGCGCCATTTAATTGTTACAAAAAGGTGTGTTTATTTATAGTTAACCGCAATCAATAACGGTGTCGCGTGTAGCTAGACCGAGATGAGTACGGGTCGTCCTCTGGGAAACGTGGAACCTTTTACTTTTACTTTAGATGTGTTGAGAAAGAGAGGAGGGATAAAGAATTTTATAGAATGGTTTCTAGATCTACATTAAACAAGAATGTAAAATATAGATCTAGATTGTTTTAGAGACTTAGATAATATAATAAGAAGGCTTGTAGGGTTCGTTAGGATTTAGTAGTTATGGACGATTAATTAAAAGTTACCCATTTTATCCATTAATAGATTTAGAACTAGAACGACGGCGATGCGTGTAGATTAGGGTTTCTGGAGGGAAAAGGAATCCCACTCTTAACCCTTATCTCGACACGGAACTCCGTTCATATCTAGCCTTTACCAAAACAATCATTAATCTAATCTCTAATCGCGGTCGGAACTAGCAAAGAATTGCTAGCGCGCCCGATTAGGATGTTAATGATTCTTTTGATAAAGTTCCTAAACTTTATAGGACTTAAAAAGGGTTTAATTATTTTCATCGTCCATTAGCCTACCCTAATCCTACGAACCCTAACAAGCGGAGAATTACTCGCGCATGTTGGGATAAGAAGATGAAAAGACAAAGAGGGAAAACATATTGTAAAATGCAAAAACAATTAAAAAGAACTACTTTTATTAATCGACTTGAACAAACTACACTTTAATCCGTAGAAAATGATTACAAACTAGTTGCTTCTCGATCTTTCCTAAGGAGGTAGTCGAACAGTCGATGATCAGCCTGGATGCGTGAGCGTCGGGAGCTTCGTGATCTCTTCGGCTTGATAACTTTTCCAAGAGGCTCTCGGTGCCCTTTTATAGTCCAAAGCCAGAATATTTTGGTTGAAGACTTGGTAAAATTCATCAGAGATTTACGGCACAAAATTTTAGCAAACGATCTCTCAAGATTGCCGCGGATCCGCGGCCAACAGGGGGGTTTGGCCGCGGTTCCGCGGCCAATGGTGAGGATCTCTTCATCAATTTTCTTGGGCTCTCTGATTGTGACATTTGGCAATCCTAGGCACCTTCAGAATTCAGAAATCTTCTCTCGGTTGCTTCCAGACTTGGTCTCCAAGTTTTGCTTCTTAATTTGGCAAGTTTTCTTCAACAAATTGATTTGTTTGATAAATTCTGCATAACAACTTGGAAAATTCTGCACATTAATCTCAAATAATATTTAGTAGGCTTAGTTCTACTAGGATTTGGTCAATAGATTTATTTGCATACATTTTCCTACCAAATGCTAATTAAAATATATTAATACATGGAAAATGGTGTTTTAACACATAAACCCACATATGTATAATATATTATAATAAAGTCCTTTTTTAATATGAAAATGGTAGGAAAAATGTAATACAAATGTGCAGTTTTATCAACTGAACACGCCAGTTTAGAAATTTTTATTCTGCATTTTGGCCGCGTTTTGATGGCCGGGGCGCTGCCGTAACCCTTCATGGTATCAGAGCCACTCTTTAAACCCTTAGCTAGCTTGTTTAGACAATGTTTAAAGTGGTCGAAATCAAAACAGTCCAGAAACGATGCACTGCAGTTTTGCTTTCTGTTGAAATTTCAAAGTGTTCAAAAAAATTTTCAAACAAGTGCAGAAGACTCCTTGAGTGACCAGAAGACCCATACCCCAAAAACGAGACCACCTCGACGGATTTTGGACCGGACAAAGGTAGGAAAATTCCGGCGAGGCCGGTTTATGGTGAGGTTTGGGATTGTTTTTTGGGGGTGGTTTGGTCTCTGGGAAATTATTGCAGTGATATTGTTTATTTGGCCCATTTTTGATATTGTGTTATCAGTTGTTTGGGGACTATTCGGTGCGTTTCAAAGTCGATGTTTTTAACACTGTTTAAACATTTATATCCGTACATACATTATTATCTGCGACCGTGAATGTCATTTGATCGGTACAACTCGTCTAATTGCTATATGTCCTTTAGACGGTTTTGCGAACGTGACATTCACTTTGATGTTCTGTGTTGTGCTGTGATGTTGGTTCGTCGTGGTGGATAGCTTGGGTGCAATGTTAGTACAGTTTTATTTCATTTGTACATTTGATATTGCGGGGCGAGCGTCCGACATGTGGACTGCCGTCACTGCCAGTTTTGTATATTATTCTTTTGGGGCACGACCGGGTTGAGGTTGATGTCACCCTTGTATATATTTTTTCTTTTTTGTACTAGGATTACCCCGCGGTGGAGTGCACGAATAGCCGGGTTCTAGATGGCAACTGGTCCGCATCACATGGCGTTGAGACAGAGGGGACCTTACTCTAGAATTGGCGGGCTATTCGCCGCACTCGTACGGGGTATAGGTTGACCCAGGAGGGGTGCTCAAGTTACCGGATTCCGTGAAGTGCTGGGTGGCCCATTCACGTTGCTGAAGGGGGCTGCCTCGCTTCTGGTTTTGCGGGTAACTAGCCGCGCTCGTAGGGGTCTAGGTTTCATTGTGTTAGTTATATGTATGCCCTAGAGGCCATTACTATACATAGGATGTATATTGTAGTGGATGCTTGGACATATATAGGGAGGACTTTCTTGCTCGACATGTTAGTATGCTATCTGGTTGCTCTTTACCTTAACATGTACACTGATTGTCTCTCAGTTACATGTTGGTAAAGCCCTTAGGATGAGTACTTGACTACCTGGATTATGATGCGGATCATACTAGTGGGGACATGGTAGTCCATAAGTACATCCTTCAAGGTCCCTAGTCGTGGGTATATCGAGACGGGGCATCGATATACCAGAGTAGACTAGCGTATACCTTCTCGACCCATACAGATGGGCGATGGATGATCCCATATCCATTGGTGTTTGACATCAGAGATGATATACGGGTGCTCAGTGGAGACTGGGTACACTGGACGGACTCGCCGAGAACTCCCAGATGGTATTATACCTTGCGTCAGATGGCAGTTCTCTGGTGACACTGGTACAGAGTAGTCTGTTGACCCGAGATCGTCATAGAGTCTTGTGTGGTTCCCACCGTGCTTTGATTTCCATCTTACCACGTCCAAGAGGGCGTGCAAAACGGTGGTTTTTGGGTACAGTCCCGAGTCACATGGAGGCAATGAGCGATAGGAGGGGATTCGTCTCTCCCGGTATAGGGGGTTGATGTTGCGCTGTGTTCGATTGGCTATAACCGGAAATCCCTGGCCAGGGTTGCTGAGATTTACTGGTAAGTGTTACCAGTAGTTTCTCGAACTGTTATAGACCTCATATCGACACGACTTATCGAGCTATTGGGGTCTGACGTTTACCTCCCCTAGGCGAGATATGCGACATATCAGACGACGAGACCGGACTGTACGGTAAGTGTTACTGGTTGGATTCACAGGAGTGTGAGCGGGCTTGCTCGTCGATCTTCTGATCGCTCAATACCCGGGTGGCCGTTACGTTTAGCAGACCGCTTGCGGCTTGTGGGTGTTTGATATGATCATCACCTGCTGCCGGCGTATTGACGAGTCATTAGAGTCCTACACAGAGGTTTCCTGGCTCAAGCGAAACGAAATAGGAGCGCATATGAGATATGTGCGGGACCGAGAATAATGCGTGTATGTGATACCGTATTTCATTCTCGCGATGAATGTATCGAATGGTTGTATGCGATATAACCTAGTTATCGAATCATGGATTGATTCGATAAGTCGATACATTGGATATTAGTCGGTTATATGCGATATGACCGGATCGTTAAATCAAGTGTTGATTTAATGATTTAATGCATAATTATATATTTGATATATTACTTTGCATTAACTAGTATTGGTTCACTTTAGAAGGATTTTCTCACTTGATGTACACAAATTGTATATGTGATATACTTTTGTGCACTTGTTTGTATCATGTTTGATGATACATGCTCACTTGGGTTTGTGTAAAGATTAAACCATGGTTGTGAGAGTGGTTATGGTTTTGTTTATTCACTTATTATCTATTTATTTATTTATCATTCTTTTGGAAAAGATAAAGAGAAAAGAATGGTGGCTTGTTTTGTTTGTTTGTTGAAGCTTCTTGAAGCTTTGAACAAGTCCACCATTCATGTCTCATGTCTAACCCTAACCATTCTTCTAACCTTAGTTAAATCTCTACACTAAACCATAGTTGAATATATGATAAGTATCATATTGTTTTCTTTGATATAAAAATAACTTATCATAATATTATCTTCTTCTTCTTCTTCTTCTTCAAGAAGAAAGCTTGCTTCATCAATGGCAACTTGACCAATTGAGTGAGAAATCCAATTCTAAAGTGAACCCACCTCCTATTTCTTCATCCTCTACCTCTTGCCAAGTAGTAAAGGGTGTTTTCTTCACAAGTTTCAAGACTTGGTGAAGTGGGAGCTTGATCTTGTGATGCCTCGACGTTGATCATCTTCGGCACGAAGCCGACGACCAAGCCCGCCCATTTCTCCGATGAAGCCGATGCTAGAGTCCGGGATGCGATTTGTACAGCGAGGGGACTTCATCACGGAGCTATGGAGGTGGAGAACCGGATCTACTAAGGTTGTATTTTCGTTCTTGTAGTTAAGTTGTTAACTTGTTTCTCTTTTCGCCTAGACATCTAGTTAACGATCCGTATTAGGGTTTCTCGGCACTTGTAAAATTTGAAATTGGCATGATTGATGCCTTGTGAGACCTCATTAGAGTGACTAGGAACCCTACACATTGCACATGCTATCCACACGACAGGGGAACGTCGGGTCTCACTTGCTGCTCAAGTGAAACCCGGGGCTCCAGATTATCCCCAATTCTGTATTGCTTCTGTGATGTTTCTGAGATGTTGCTTTCTATCATGCCTGGGACGATTGTTATATATATTTTTATATATATATTATTAGATGTTGTATATATTTTGCACCCGCGTTAGTCCAGCCCCCGCTCTGTCGTTAGTTAAGTAAACTAACGGGTGATGACGGGGCCCAGTGGCGAATGCGGATGGCATATACGTATATTTTATTTTCGTTCTTTTCTGGTGTGATTAATTGATGGGACTGCGTTGATTTTGATCAATGCAAGGATAAAACAAACCTATATATATGATGTTGTTGGAACCAATTTTAAAAACTGACATTACAGACGTAACTTTTGCTTTGCACAGTGGTATTCGGTTATGAATATCCAACACCTCATTCGACGAGACAAGGGCCGAGATCCCTTCATCGGGAGTGGCCCCTTGGGTAAAAGTTTGCGGCAACGTAATAATTTTGCTATAGTCGATTATTTTTGCTTTGCATCGTGATATTAAGCTTGGAATATCCTGCACCTCATTCTACGAGGAAAGAGCCGAGATCCCTTTACCGGGAGTGACCTCTTTAGCGAAAGTTTTCACCACTATATATTTGTAAAACCACTTGGATTCCATCAACTATATCAAGTTCATTACGTTAAAGGTTTTTCGCCAAAAACCAGCCGTAGCCCTCCGTCATTTCTTACAGGTATTACTTAGTATTCATGCTGTGTATGTTGGCCTCTGTCAAGGCACAGTGCTTGGTAGCTGGGTAATGCTTGTTTGTTGCATGGATATGCGATTATCTAGGACAACCGCATAGTCACGTTGGTCTCTATCAAGGGCTTATGCGGGTGGGTTTAGATCAATTTTGGATAATGACAGGTTGAACTTGACTAGCGACTTATGGCACGTTGGTCCCTATCAAGGCCATGAAGTCGTTAGGGGTAAAAATCATATCGGGAGTTTCAAACATACAGGAAACTTGCCAGGCTTGCGCATACCTTCTGGAGTGTGGTGACTTAAGTGACTTCCATCAAGTTATCATGCGATGATAGTTGGATCTCGATTCCCACTGATGAGTAGGATTACTCCTCGGGTGATTCCGACTAATTCTCCTTTTGGGTTTGGAGGAGAATTCGAGGAAACAGCGGGAGCCATTCTGATTAGATAAAATGATTGACCATTCTGATCTAGGTTAGAGTGCACGCTGAGTGTTTCTTTTCTCTCTCTCTCTGGCTGCGACTATGACCCGACCTTTGACTAAAACTCATGAAACCAAGTTAACCGAACCTTCTTAAAACACTTTGGCTTTTGGAATGTCATGGTGTTGCATACATCATTGCCACTTCTATATCACCTTTGTTTTTCTCCAGAACACCTCGTATCACTATGAACATCCACTTCCATTGGATAAATCCATCGTATAGTTACATACGAACTCGAAGGAACTTTTTCGAGGTTGGATTCTGGTTCTGGAGAGAATGAATAGGACTAATCAGTTGTCTTTTCCCTTTACCTTCTCTCAGGTTGTGAGGGCTCCTAGGATTAGGAGAGTACACATATTACGCTTATTGGATAGTCTTCTTCCAAACTTTAGGCTGGTGCCGAACGGTAGGGAAGGAAGAAAACCAATTAAGCTTAAGTGTGGTGTACATAAGGTAATAAGTAAAGACATATAAAGTGATTAGAATAATGGCAAAGGAAATTGCGACCACCATCATTCACGACAAAGACCGTGTATACCCCTGCCACTCCTACATCCACTTTGCATTTCTCTAGAACACTCCGTATCACTACGGATATCCACTTCCATTGGATATGCCATCGTATAGTTACATACGAACTCGAAGGAATTCGTTCCAGATTCGGGGATGGTTTCCGGTTCAAGAGAAATTGGATAAGATTATTTAGATGTCTTTTCTCTTTACCTTCTCTCAGGTTGTGAGGGCTCATAAGATTAGGAGAGTACACCTATTACGCTTATTGGATAGTCTTCTTCAAAACCTTAGGCTGGTGCCGAAGGGTAGGGAATGAAGAAAACCAATTAGCGTAAAGGAGGTGTACAGAAGGTAATAAGTAAAGACTTAATAAATGGATTGCAGTGAGGGCAGTTAAGTATATGGTTACTGTCATGAATCAGGATAGTGGAAGAGGCGTTACTAGGAATACTAGTTAACCCATTTTGAAACATTTTCATGTTTCAGTTGCACTGTGCGATATTAATTGAAAACTATTTTCCCAATTGGAATCTAACTCCAGGGTATGTATTTACCAGATCAGTTTCTCACATCTTTATGTTATTACAGATGGTGAGTGGGAGCAAGATATTGGGAATTGGGTGATTAGATCCTCTTTATATCGGAATTCGTTGTAATTGGTGATATTTAAGGAAATCATCTGGATTTTGCCGGAAGGCAAATATTTGGTTTTGAATATCCGTTGTTATGCACCAATTTCAAACTGATATACCTGTACATTTATTTTATAAAGTGAGATATAACTTTTTGATATTATGTCTGTGACATTTACCTATATCAGCTGGTGATTAGGTAAGGTGCATTCAACAGCGGTGTAATTTTTCTTAACCATAGTACAGTTTTTCAACCTACGACGCACAGAGTTTGAGTTATTGAACTCAGGGGACTTATACGAAGTATTGTATGTTGTCCAGTATCCATTAGGACAATGGGGTTGGTACTCGCACTGTATTCTGTTTACTCATAACTTCTCTGATTCTAGACATGTATTTCGTTTAAATGCAAGGTTCAGATTTTGAGAAGTTATAGGTATAAGAATAAAGTAGAGAACCATTTATTGTAAGTATCAGGATTCTTCGAGAAAGTCGAAGATGTAGATACTTGTGTTTGGTATTCAGTTAATAGTAATGGTTTTGAGAACTTGCTTCTCTTTCAGGTTACTCATATATGGATGCACTCCTACATGAGTAATGCTGATTGACCTCATTCCATTTGGTTGATATGCACTAGAGACAGCTTCATGATTTTGAATCTGGTTCCAATTAAATTAGTGCTTTTGTTTCTATATTAGTTTTATATAGAATCAATTTATATCTTAACGATGTTAAGGTATAGGGAGTTGTCCAGCTGATGCTTAAAACCAGAATCCGGATAAACTCGAGGCACGTTTCAGTAATGGCTGTTTGTGGGTTATCCTGGGCTTTGACGAGGGTTAACTTTCTACCATAAGGAAGATCAATATTTATATTGTTCTTGACTCGCCATTGTTTTAGTAAAATGGATTTTTTTTCAGAAATATAGAAGTGGGAGTATGGTAGAACTGGAAGTGATTACAGAACCATAAATGATCACTGAAGATTTAATAGAACATAAGGATTCAATTGGATTTGACGTTCCATTAGCCACTCCGCAGATTTGGTGGGTAACCTCAGGCACCCGAGAGGTACTTCGGTCTTCTCAGAAATGGTGATAGGGAGGTTCTTGTTTACCCATACTTGCCATTGCTGCTGTTATAGACTATAAGACCCGGCATGAGGATGAGCGTAGCGTCATTCTAAACTAGGTTTAGAAGTGTACGTATATATGACTCTGCTAGAGGGTTGTTGTAGTCAGTGGGAGCAGCGGAAGTCTAGTGGGCAAGTAGCTTATGTCTATTTATAGACTAAAGTAGGTATAGCAGAAATAGATCATCTATTTTTGATGTGACAGTCAAAGGTCTTGACTTCATCAGAATAGGAGATGGAGATGGATCTGGTAAGAAGGTAGTAAGGAGTGATGTCCAGGTATTAGGATGACATGCACTTGATAGGAAGAGATATTCCTATACTACGATCGGTTAAAGTTGTTTCTCCATAGAGGATGTGGATATAATATCAGGTTTTCTGGTTACTAGATCTATGGTTTTAGATCTAGATTTGGGAAGTATCCCAATTTGGGTACTTTGACATTATTCTAAAGATATTTTAGAATGGACGACTCCTGGCATGATGGTGTACCTGCAGGTGATGGAGTTACCATCTCTAAAGGTGTCTTATAGACTAAAGTGGAGAGGGGTCTGCATGATTAGCATATCACTTGCTTAGGCAATTGAGTTAATCATGAAATGTCAAGTACCTCACCAGATGTCGTTTTTGCACTAGTTGCAATTAACATATATTAATCTAATCCTGGAGAAATATTAGGAAGCAGTTACTGAACATAAATGGATGTTCTTGAGATATGGTAACGGTAGCCTCCTTCAGGAGACGGTTATCATTTCAGGCTTCTAAGGTGACCTGGATGACAGAGTGACTGTCAGAGTTATAGTTTTTCCCCTTCTGAGGGGCAGTATGTTGGACAGGTGGTCCAAGCGGATACCGAGGAAGGCATGGCGCATGTTACTGATTAAATTCAATGGATGATACCGTCTAAGAGGTTTGCTGGATTTGGAGTTCGTTTGTGAACTGGATCCCATCAGATATCCAGATAAATTCTAAGACAGGTATTGCTCATTTCGGGGGATAGGTTTCTCCACGAAGTTGAGAAATAGAGAGATACAGAAAGAAACATTGGAGCGGATCCGCTCACTGAGGCTATTTTTCGAACGAAATCATTTTCGCAAACGGGCTTTGCGAAACTGATTAGTAGAGAAGTTGGGTGTTCGGTATCACACGGGCTGTGAGTATGCGACATCGCAATAATTGGCCTTAAGTGCAAGTGGGAGATTGTTGTCTATAGTGCCCTCAAGGCAATTATCGTAATCACAGGCAAATGATTATGATGATTGAGGGAGGACCTATACCGATAAAATAGTCTTACTCAAGATGATAGTATGCTATTTGGTTTGTCTTTATCATCATGTAAATATTGATAGAGCCCATAGGATTCTTGCTTGACTGCCAGCGTTATGATGGCGATCATATATATGGGACATGGGGTCTATAAGCACATCCTTAAATATCCCTAGTCGTAGGAGTATCGAGACTGCGCATCGATACTCCAGTGTAGGCTAGTGTATACTGATCGAGACCCCGACGAGGGGCGGTGGCCAGGTCTCACAAGCCATTGGTGTTAGTTTGTTTACCTAAGATAGTATACAGGTGCTCATTGGGTTATGAGTACACTGGACGGACTCGCCGGGAACATGGTAGTTGGTATTATACCTATTGTTAGATAGCAGTTCTCAGGTGACATGTGTACAGGTTAGTCTGTCGACCTGAGATCGTCATTTGTCACGTGTGAGTTCCCACTGTGCTTTGATTACTACCCTACCACGGCTCAAAGGAGCAAACAGGTTTTAGTTGGGTACAGTCCCGAGCCACATGGAGGCAGTGATCAGATCGTCGGGGATTCGTCTCTCCCGGTATTGGGGGTTGATGTCGCGTTATGTACGGATGGCCATCACCAAAAATCCGTGGCCATGGTGGACGAGAATTACCAATCCAGGATTGATAGTTTCTCAGGTGGTGATGGGTTTCATGCCGACACTAAATATCGCGTTATTGGGGGTCTGCCTTTATCCACCCCCTAGACTTGATATGCGATACTCTTAGACGAACAGATCGGACTGTACGGATATTGTCACTGTCAGGCTCAGTAGGGGTTCAGGATGAGTTTGCTCGTCGGCCTCCCTTTCACTCAATACCTGGGTAGCCGTTACGTACAGCTAGTGCTGCTGACGTGCTTATGGTTAAACCCACTGCCAGCGTATTGACGAGTCTTTAGAGTCCCACACAGAGGGTTTTTCACGGTTCAGGCGATATGGTGTACATGACGTATGTTGATACATACAGGTGTCCGATTAAATATGTGCACAAGCTGCGCAGACTTTAATCGGACGGTTGATAATACTAGCAGCTTAGGATTAAGCCGGATTATTAAATCAGGTTTTGATTTAATAATTTATATATGTATTTGTATATATGTATTCTAGTATTATTGTTCACTATTCGTTTTCTCTCTTGGCTATTCGTATTTTTGGTACGAATATGCGTATATGTATTTCGATACATGTACCGGGAAGTATTCCGTATTTTATACGGAATAGCTTCTAGAAGGTAGCCACCTCATTTGTATGATTTTCCATTTTTGGAAAATTCATTTGACTCACAAATGAGGTGGAGGTGTGAGGTGGCATGTGCATAGTATTAAGCATGGTTTTGAGCATGGTTCAAAGTATGGTGTGAATTGTTTATTTGATTAATTGGAAATGATATTTTTTTGGGTGATTGAGAGAGGGGGGCCGGCCACTTCCTTGATGGGGGTTTTTCTTTTTCATTTGGTGGATTACTTCATTACACATGCTAGCCCACTCTCTCACTCTCTCATTTTTCACACTAAAAATACTTAGCCAATTTCCTTAGCTCATGCCCTTGATCATCACCTCATTCATCTTCTATGGTTGCTAAGTTGAGCAAACTATGTTGAGAGAAAATTATAGTGACATACTACTACACCTCGACTTTCCATCGCTAGTAACTATGGAGTGTCAGTTGTCTCGTTCGACGAGGCTGGAGCTTGCGCCGTTTCCCTCAGGTGGATCATCGGAGATGGAAGAAGACCGGCAACCAAATATCATCAAAGAATCACTAGGAGCTTGGAATGAAGACCGAAGGACATGGATCAACTTGGTATAACGATTCTAACTCTTAGTTTAGATTGCTAGTTTAGGATTTAAGGTCGATCCGGAATTCGGGTAACGGTAGCGCCAGTTTAGAAATTTTTGTTCTGCATTTTGGCCGTGTTTTGATGGCCGGGGCGCTGCTGTAACCCTTCACCAAGGATCTAAGCTTTCACTAAGAGGGCTCGGCTATCCCTGGCTGGTAGCTCCCTACCCTACAGCGCCAGGGATCAAAGCCCTCGCCAAGAGGCAACTGACCAGCTTCACTGCTCGTTCCATCCTTAGCAGGCCTTGCACGGCCCCTCCAGTGCTAAGGATGGAAGCCCTCACTAAGAGGCAGCCGAGCGGCTACCCTACTCGGTTATCCCCGGCTGGTAGTTCCCTACCTCGCAACGACAGGGATCAAAGCCCTCGCCAAGAGGCAACAGAGCAGCTTCACTGCTCGGTCCATCCTTAGCAGGCCTTGCACGGCCCCTCCAGCGCTAAGGATCTAAGCCCTCGCTGAGAGGCAACTGAGCGGCTACCCCGCTCGGCTATCCCTGGCTGGTAGCTTTCCTACCCCACAACGCCAGGGATCAAATCCCTCACCAAGAGGCAGCCGAGCGGCTATCCCGCTCAGCTATCCCTGGCTTAGTAGCTTCCCTACCCCACAATTCCAGGGATCGAAGCCCTCACCAAAAGGCAGCCGAGCGGCTACCCCGCTCGGCTATCCCTGGCTGGTAGCTCCCTACCCCACGACGCCAGGGATCGAAGCCCTCGCCAAGAGGCACCGGGAAACAACCCTGCTCGGCCATCCTTAAGGACCAAAAGCCCTCGCCAAGAGGCACCGGGCAGTAACCTTGCTCGGTCCATCCTTAGTAGGCCACTTACGGCCCCTTCCGCGCTAAGGATCAAAAGCCCTCGGAAGAGGCAACCGGGCCCGCCCTTGCTCGATTATCCCTGGCTGGTAGCTCCCTACCCCAATACACCAGGGATCAAAGCCCTCGCCAAGAGGCACCGGGCAGCAACCCTGCCCGGCCCGTCCTTAAGGATCAAAAGCCCTCGCAAGAGGCAACCGGGCCGGCCCTTTCTCGGTTATCCCTGGCTGGTAGCTCCCTACCCCAACACACCAGGGATCAAAGCCCTCACCAAGAGGCACCGGGAAGCAACCCTGTTCGGCCCCGTCCTTATTAGGCCTTTTACGGCCCCTCTCGTGCTAAGGATCAAAAGCCCTCACAAGAGGCAACCGGACCCGCCCTTGCTCGGTTATCCCTGGCTGGTAGCTCCCTAACCCAACACACCAGGGATCAAAGACCTCGCCAAGAAGCACTGGGCTGCAACCCTACTCGGCCCGGTCCTTAGTAGGCCTCTCCCGCGCTAAGGATCAAAAGCCCTCACAAGAGGCAACCGGGCCCACCCTTGCTCGGTTATCCCTGGCTGGTAGCTCCCTACCCTAACACACCAGGGATCAAAGCCCTCGCCAAGAGGCAACAAGTAGCTACCTTGCTCGGCCACGTCCTTAGTAGGCCTCCCATGGTCCCTCTAGCGCCAAGGACCTAAGCCCTCACTAAGAGGCAGCCGAGCGGCTACCCCGCTTGGCTATCCCTGGCTGGTAGCTTCCCTACCCCACAACGCCAGGGATCAAAGCCCTCACCAAGAGGCAGCCGAGCGGCTACCCTGCTCGGCTATCCCCAGTGGGCATCTTTCTGCCCACAGACGCTGAGATCTGAAGCCCTCATCGTGAGGCCGCCGAGTTCCTTCCTGCTCGGCGCATCCCCAGCGGGCATCTTCCTGCCCATCAGACGTTGAGGATCTGAAGCCCTCATCGTGAGGCCGCCGAGTTTCTTCCTGCTCGGCGCATCCCCAGCGGGCATCCTCCTGCCGATCAGACGCAGAGGATCTTAAACCCTCATCGTGAGGCCGCCGAGTTCCTTCCTGCTCGGTGCATCCCCAGCGGGTATCCTCCTTCCCATCAGACGCCGAGGATCTGAAGCCCTCATCATGAGGCCGCCGTGTTTCTTCCTGCTCGGCGCATCCCCAGCGGGCATCCTCCTGCCCATTAGACGCTGAGGATCTCAAGCCCTCATCGTAAGGCCGCAGAGTTACTTCCTGCTCGGCGCATCTCCAGCGGGCATCCTTCCGCCCATCAGACGTTGAGGATCTGAAGCCCTCATCATGAGGCCGCCGAGTTTCTTCCTGCTCGGCGCATCCCCAGCGGGCAGTCTCCTGTCCATCGGACGCTGAGGACCCGAAGACCTCTTCGCGAGGACGCCGAGTTTCTTTCGGACGCATCCCCAGCGGGCAGCCTCCTGCCCATCTGAGGATCTGAAGCCTTCTTCGCGAGGCCGCCGAGTCTCTTCCTGCTCGGCGCATCCCCAGCGGGTAGCTTCCTACCCTACAAAGACACAGATCCAAGACCCGCCGAATAATTCATACTCAACGCGCGATCAGCGCCTCAACTCCGGCAAAGAGAGGATACCGACCTTCCCACACTCGTTCTTCATTCGAATCATACTCGATGCGTGACAACAAGAACGTCGTGTCGTCCTCAGAGAATCCACCATAAGGAATTACCAGCGCCAAGTCGCACAGAGAGAACCAAGCAGTCCACTCTCGACCCGACCCACAAAATAGATCGGAACGAGAGTGAGGGGCTAATGATGATGCTCAATAACGGTAATTCCTTAGATCGTGACACGTGGCGGATGACGTGTCAAATGCGTAAGCCAGTTAGCCACGGAGGAGGAACCAGTGTGCTACAGTGGGGGCTTCCCTCAAACCCTGTCTCCGAGGTTGCACGCCACTCCTTGCCCCCGAGCACCTCAGCAGCCAAGCCAAGTGTCCTTTGCTCTACTCCGAGCTATCATAGGCTCGAGCCTCCTCGGCCCTCCCGGCTTGTCTTCGGGCTATCGTACAACCAAGATACCTCGGCTCTCCCACTCGTCCGCGAGCTCTCCCGCCGAGGTCATCTTCCTCGGTCTCATCGACCGACCAACGGCACCACTCACAGGCGCAACCGCCATCCCACGAATCTAGCCATGCGCGAGATATCCGCCGGCCACATCCCATGTTCCACGCCATCATGATCCCCCATTAACGAGCCTGTCTCGCCATTAATGGGAGATCCCGCTCATCACACGGGTGTGACATCGGGAGCGTAACGGCCGCGTGATTCTCGCGCCTGCCCTGCCTGCTGCCACCGCTATATAAACCCCTTCGTCAGACGGTTCAAGTAAGCCATTTTTACTCCACTAAGCCGTTACTCTGCTCGGATATCCTCTCTAACTTGATCGTCGGAGGGTCCTCGGTGGTACAACCACCCCGGGAGTTCCTTGCAGGTAGCTCGGCGACAACCAACCTCAAACCCATTGAGATCCACACGCTTCAGGAGCCTGCCTCCAGATCAAATATCATCCATCTATCACCGCCATCAACAGATCAACGGAAGGCAACATCTTGGCGCGATCCAGGTCGCATCAATTACACACACAGGTTTTTCCAAGATATCTTCCTCTAAAACATGATTTCAAGAATCACAGAATAAGGAGATAAGCTCCTTTTTGCTTGCATTTGAAGTAATTTGCCCACATAGTTTTTGTATGCTCCAAATTTAATTTAGTGGGTAAATTTTTATTCGTAGTTTTGAGGTTTTGTTTTAAGCTCAACGCAAACTGTGCTTTTATTAGGCTACTTGTTAGCCATTTGGGCCTGATCCGGCGTAATATCCGTCCATATGAGTCGGTATTCTATATATTCATATATAGGGGGTAGAGTTTCATAAGAGACATATGAGAGAAAGATATGATGCATAATACATAAAGAGTTTTTCTAAAGAGAAAAACTAGAGTGCTGTCATCTCCTTTTTCACCCTCTTCTATTTTGGGTTGGCAAGCGAGGTGATCAAGTGGGGCATTCTCGTTTCTACCAAGTGTGGTTTCCCTCTGGCCGTTGTTTGGAGACACTAAAGATCAGATCTTCTATATGATGTGGGCGAGAAACGATCCAACCAAAAGGACCAGGTATTTCGGTAAACTTTAGAGTAGATACATGTATTTCCGCTGTGCTTGATTGCTTGTTATGTATCTACGTCACCTAAAGTGTACATTGGTATCAAAACCATGCATCCCACGTTCGTAGAATTATAGATCTATGATGTTTAAAATATTTGCAACTCAAAAGTTGCGTTTTTTTGGATCTAAACCTAGATATATTTTTTGTTAATGACAGATCTATGATATTAAGGTTATCGTTTGATGGATCTTCATAGATTTATCGATTTTGCATCATATTGTCACCATATATTAGATCTATTTTTATGACGCTTTGATGTAGTTTTTTAGTTCATTGATGTGAAATAACTCGTGTAACAAAGGTAAGATAAATTTTTTTAAAGATTACATCTTTTGTGTGAATTTTTTTAAATTTTTTCTCTCTTTTGGTGAGCATTAATGGTGGTCAGGTCGCATTTTTTTCTAAATCCTAACCCTTTTTTTATGAACGAAAATTTATGGGATATATTTTTTGGGAGTTTTGTTGGACCAAATATTTTTTTTTGATTTTTGGTTGGACCAAAAAGATTTTTGGATTTTTGTTTGGAACCAAATATTTTTTTGGATTTTTGGTTAGGAACCAAATATTTTTTTGGATTTATGGTTTGGAACCAAAAATATTTTTCTTGGGATTTTGGTTGGGAACTATTTTTTTTTATTGTGGTAGTAGGTCAAATATTTTTTTTAACAAAAATAAATAATTTCTGAAAATTTCATTTTTCGGATTTTTTTAAAAAAAGAAAGTCATTTTTTTAAAAAAAGAAAAGCATTTAAAAAAAAATTAGAGGGGGCCAGCCACCAAGCCCGAGCTGGGCTCGGGCCGGGCTCGACGGCTCGATTCAGCCCGAGCCAGGCTGGAGCCGAGTTGGGATCGGCGTCTCGAGCTGGGTTGGGCTCGAGCCGAGCCGAAAGTGTTGGCTATAGTTCCTTCAAGGCAATTATTGTAATCGCAGGCAAGCGATTATGATGGCTAAGGGAGGACCTATACGAGTAGAATGGTTTTACTCGAGATGATAGTATGCTATCTGATTCATTTTTATCATCATATGTATGTATTATGTGGTATTACGGATCACTATTACATGTTGATAGAGCCAATAGGATTTTTGCTTGACTACTAGGGTAACTATGGCGACCACACTTGTGAAAACTGGGTAGTCTATAAGCATATCCTTAAATGTCCATAGTCGTAGGAATATCGAGACTGGGCATCAATATTCAGAGTAGACTTGTGTATACGTTTTTTTACCCCGACAAGGGGCGATGACCGGTCTCACAGCCATTGGTGTTAGCAAGTCACTAAAGACAGTATACAGGTGCTCATTGAGTTATGAGTTACACTGGACGGACTTCCCGGGAACATGCTAGATAGTATTATACCTAGTGTCAGGTAGGAGTTCTCTGGTGACATGAATACAGATGAGTCTGACAACCTGAGATCGTCGTTTGTCTCGTGTGAGTTCCTACTGTGCTTTTATTATTACCCTACCATGGATCTACCGAGTTGTGCAAACATGTTGTAGTTGGGTACAGTCCCGAGCCACATGGAGGCAGTGACCGGATCATCGAGGATTCGTCTCTCTCGGTATTGGAGGTAGATGTCGCGTTGTGCACGGGTGACCATCACCAGAAATCCTTGTCCAAGGTGAATGAGAATTACTGATTTGGATCGGTAGTTTCTTAGCGGGTGATGGGCTTCACACCGATACGACTTATCGTGTTATTAGGGGTCTAACTTTACTCTTAGATGAGGCTGTATGGAGACTGTCACTTTCAGGCTCAGTATGGATGCAGATAAGTTTGTGTTAGTGATGTATGCCCTAGAGGCCATTATTGTATCATACTGGTTTGTATATTATTTAATGGAAGCTTGGGATATTCACAGTTGTATTGACAGTCTTGCTCAAAATGGTAGTATGCTACTTGGTTTGTTTCTAGTTCAATATGTGCATGCGTTTCTTTTAGCATACTGCTTATACATATTAGTAGAGCCCTTAGGATCTTTGCTTGATTACCAGCGTTGTGATGGCAGTCACACTAGTGGGGGCTGGGTAATCTACAAGCACATCCTTATACAGGTCCCTAGTCATAGGATTATCGAGACGTGGCATCGATAATCCGGAGTAGACTAGTGTATACGCTTCTCATCCCAGCAGGAGAGATGGTCTGTCCCACAGCCATTAGTACGTCATACTGGAGATAGTATGCAGGTGCTCATTAGATTATGAGTACACTGGACAGGACTCGTCGGGAATTGTAGGTGGGTATTATACCTATCGTCGGGTAGCAGTTCCCAGGTGACATGAGTACAGCTTAGTCCGTCGACTTGACACTGCTACTTCGCCTCGAGTGTGTTTCTACTGTACTTTGATTACTACCCTACCATGGCTCAAAGGAGTCGTGCAAACAGGTAGTAGTTGGGTGCAGTCCCAAAGCACTTGGAGGCAGTGGCGGTTAGATAGGATTCGTCTCTCCCGGTATTGGGGGTTGATATTGCGCTGTGTTTAGGGAGTCATTACACAAAGTCCCTGGCCAGGGAAAGAGAGATTTACTGGTAGGTATTCCAGTAGTTTCTCAAGGTGTTATGGGCTACACTCCGACATGATTTATTGCGCTATTAGGGGTCTGACGTTTACCGCCCCTAGGCCCGATATGCGATACTCTTAGACGAACAGACCAGATTGTATGGAGATTGTCATATGCAGGCTCAGTAGGAGTTCGGATGTGTTTGCTCATCGGCCTTCTTATCGACAGATACCTGGGTAGCCGTTACGTGCAGCTAGTACCGCTTGCGGCTTGTGGTTAAACCCACTGCCAGCGTACTGTCGAGTCTTTAGAGTCCCACACAGAGGGTTTCCCTGCATCGGGCAAAAGGTGTAGAGGTCGTATGGTTTTACGACAGGGCTTCGAACACTTACATGCATTTGTGCACGTATGATGTTCGGACGGATGATACTAGTGGGATTTGGTTTAAGCCGGATCCTAGTATTGCACTGATGGATTTGTTTCGTCTCTTTGTATTCGTATTCTTCGGAATGCGGATGCGGGTATGAATATACGGATGAGGGGTATTCTTGTAATTAGTTCGGGAAAGCTTTTAGAAGGGGGCACCTATTAGGGTTTTAATTCTATTATGGATTAAAACAAAATGGGTGGAGAAATGAGGTGGATTTTGGACATTGAATCTAGTATGGCTACTAGATGACTCATGCTCATGACTCACTCTTGACAAAATAGATATTTTGTGAAGCTTGTGAGATATTTTTTGTGAGATATTTATCTCCAAAATATCATTTTTGCTTCATTCTTTATCTTTAGGCAGCCAAGCTCTCTTTCAAGGTTCACAAGTTCACTCCCATTTATCAAGTCTTCTTCTTTTCTCATAAACCCTAATTGTCTCATGAGTTGAGAAACCTAGGGTTCCAAGAGACAAAGTATTCCATCTTCACTCTCTACATCATCTATGCCATCTAGTTTGGCAAGCTACTTGCCCTAGTTACCTCGGAGTTGAGGTTGGAGCTTGGCTATAGACTCTCGGGTGGATCGTCTTTGACTCGAGGAAGCCAACGAGGAAGCCACGATCCGTTACGATCCTTGGAGCCTACGATGACGAGGAGGACAGCAAAGAAGACCCGAAGGACTTGTATCGTGAGGTATAAACTCTTATCCGAGTAGTTAAACCTCACACAATATTATGTTAGCTAGGGTTTAACATCGATACTGGAGTTTAAGTCCGTGTTGTGAGCTTCGAAAAATCTTTTTTTGAAAATTCCGCCTCCCCGCGGACACGCGGGGTGTGTGACATGGACTTAAAATGGTATCAGAGCCTACTAAACCATAGCTAATAGTTTAGACGAAGTGTAAAACTCCAAAACCGAAATAACTCTGAAACACGAAACCTAAACTCCAAGTTTCTGTCAAATTTTTCCGAGCCTCTAATTTTTTTTAAACAATTGCAGAGTGCTCTACTTCTTGTGAGATGAACACACACCAAAAACGAGGATTTTTCACCTGTTTTGGACCGGCCACATTAGCAAAAAAACGGGTGTCACCTTTTTTGTTGTGGTGAAATGCTTTGAATTTTGGTCTGTGTTCTAGTTGCTTGGATATAAGGTCTCGGGTGTTGTTTGTTTTTGCCAATTTTGGATATACTGTTATCTTTCTGTGATGGCCATACGGGGTGTTTCGAAGTCGTAGTTTTATCATCGTTTAAAGTTAAAAGTTGTGATATATGTGTTTGGAAACATTGACTACTTGCTATACGTCGATTAGTCGGGGTTGCACATATCTGTATTGCTGTTCTTGTGGTTTGTGTATATGAACTTGTTGGATCGTCGTGGATGAATAGCCGGGGATGTGAGATGAGTGTTTTCTTTTCTTTCATTCGATATAAATTGTAAATTGATGTAATATTATTTTGCGGTCGCACATCCGGGTTGAGATTGTAGCCACCGTTGTATATTATTTCTTTTATGGCTTTCTGCTCCTAGGATAGACCTAAGGTGGGGTGCACAAATTACCAGGTTCTTTGAAGTGCCGAGTGTCCTACTCACTTTGTTGAGGGAGTTTGCTTCGCCAGGAATTTGGCGGGTAGTTTTCCGTGCTCGTAGGGGTCTGGGGTGGGGTTTGGCTATTCATCACGACCGTAGAATCTGCTTTTCGTTACAGGCTTAAACGAAACGTGGAATTCCTAGTATATCCAATGTGTTCATCTGTGATCTAGAATGCCTATTATTGCGTGAGACGAATGGTTATAATATATATATATTATATATATTAGACGTTGCTTATGTTTTGCATCTACGCTAGTCCAGCCCCCGCTCTGGCGTTAGTTAAATAACCTAACGGTGTTAGACGGGGCCCAGTGGTGAATGCAGATGGCATAAGCGTACGTCATATTTTCGTTTCTTTCTGTGATGATAGGTGTAAATGATGGGACTGCATTACATTAATGCAAAGCAAATAAACTAAAGTTGAATCGTCGGAACAATTTTGAAACCGCTCGGTTTTTTTCAAAACAGCAGGCTTTTAAATGCGGAGCTTAAACCACTCATTTTAAAAGCTATCAGGTTCCTTCGATTATATCAAGTTCACTACGTTCACGGTTTCGCTAAAACCAGCCGTAGCCCTTCGTCATTTCATATGAATATTCAATAGTATTCAAGCTATGTTTGTTGACCTTCGTCAAGGCATAGTATTGGTAGTTGCTGGGTGTTCATATGTAGCATAGATAGATGCGTTGGTTTGGGACAGTCGTATTACCTTGTTGACCTTCATCAAGGGTATGCACGGGTGGGTTCAAATTAACCTGGACAATGATGGGTAGAACTTGATATGTGACTTATGATTTATTGACCTTCGTCAGGGTCATAAGAGCATGGGGCAAAAATCCACATCGGGAGTTTCTAAAGAAACTGAAACTTGCTAGTGCTGCATACCATTTGGAGTTTGATAATATTGGTAGGATTCCTTTAGCATTATCACATAATGGTATTTGGGTCCCGATCCTACTGTGAGTATCCGCTACTCCTCGGGAGAATTTTCACTTAACGATCAATGCTATAAACCAAGTAGGTGTCTAGAACAGAGTTAGCGGGGCTATGCCTCCAGGGAAAAGAGCTTATTTAATTAAGGAACTTCGCGAAAGCGTCGTAAAACCTCCCTCGATGTTCCGACACTAGCCTGGCCGAACGGTTAAGCAAGAATTGTATGGTGAGATCAATCCTGACTAATTCTTCTTTTATGGTTTGAGGAAGGATTCGAGAGACAGTGGGAGCCATCCTGTTTAGATAAATTAAAAACCAATCTAAACTTGCAAGAGCATCATGATAAGTGTTTTCTTCTCTCTCTTAATTGCAGCGACCCAGTGACTAAGACTAGGTTACATTTCGATAATAAAATAACTGAATATGATTATAATGACTGGCAAAGGTCTGTCCAGATGTCCATTACCTATGACAAGCTGGGACACCTCTTTACTACTCAAGCCCCCGCTGTCTCAGGTCCAGTTTTCACCGTCACGGATATTGATATCTGTAAGACATCGGAAAAAGACACTGCGAATGCCAAGTGCCTCGTGTTGGCCTCAGTAGATAGTGAAAACCAGAGGCAGCACGAGAAGATGGACTTAGCTTCCATCTTCCTCCATAACAAAGATTTATATGGAGAGCAATCTCTTATCACAAGATATGAGACCTCGAAAGAATTGCTTCAAGCGAGGTTGGCTATCGGGTCATCTGTAGGGGAAACGTCCTTACGATGACTAGCTATATTGATGAGCTCATTGACCTAGAGATCACGTTGGAGAACGAGTCATATACAAACTTGATTCTACAGTCCCTACCATCTACTTATGTCCAGGGGAAGAAAATTATACTTCCAGTTGACGGCACCTTGAAGGAAACCAGGGAGACACCCGCTCAGCTTATTGGGGAATCTTCCTCTTCTGGATCTAAGGCGAAAGCCGAGGGTGAGAAGAAGAAGACATCCACAAAGTTGATAGGCGGTGTCAGTAAGGTAGAGGGAAAGAGAAGGGAAAAAGTTTCAGGGCTAACAGTAGGAAAAGATGGATGTTCCTATTGTCACGGGAAAAGACATTAACAGAGAGATTGTGGGGCTTGGAAAGCCAGAAGCCAGGATTCGAAACACGTTGTGGCTTCGGCTTCGAGTGTGTTTGTAATTGAAAACTGTATGTCAATTAACTCTACTTCCTGGGTACTAAATACCGGATCAGGATCTCATATCTGTAATTCATTATAGGCTTTGAGAAACCGTAAAGTTATCAAGGTACGTAATATGACTTTCAGGGTTGCTAACGGAATGAGCGTGGATGCTGAATCCGTATGGGAATATCACATAGGATTGACAAGTGGGCAGATATTGATTCTACGTAACTGTTTGTATGTACCTAGTCTAGCTTGTAATATCATATCTGTATCCTTACTTTCTAAAGAAGGATATGATTTTATATTTGTAAGCGATGTGGTCCACATCCACCTAAATCAAGCTCTGATTGGGTCAGGTACATTAGATAACGGTATATACGTATTAAATCAAGCTCAGGTTTTTAGTGTCCGGAACACACTTAAAAGAAAGTCTTCAGAATTAAATCAGCCTTTCTTATGGCATTGTAGACTGGGTCATATCAATGAAACACGGTTGACGAAGCTATATAGAGAGGGATATTTGGATCCATTCGAATATCAGTCTTATGCAACTTGTCAATCTTGTCTCATGGGAAAGATGACAAAGACTCCATTCACTGGACACGGAGTAAGAGCGAGCGAGCTCTTGGGACTCATACACAGCGATGTGTGTGGTCCAATGTCTACAAATGCACGAAGAGGTTATTCCTATTTCATTACTTTACGGATGATTTCTCTAGGTATGGACATGTCTTCTTGTTGAAGCATAAATCCGAGGCCTTTGAGAAATTCCGGGAATATAATAATGAAGTGGAAAAACAAACAGGCAAAAGTATCAAGACACTGAGATCTGATCGAGGTGGTGAATACTTAAGTGCTGAGTTCCTGGACTACCTAAAAGAGAATGGAATTCTCTCTCAGCTTACTCCTCCATACACACCTCAACACAACGGTGTATCGGAAAGGCGGAATCGAACCCTATTGGATATGGTTCGTTCCATGATGAGTAAGGATGAGTTACCGCGATCCTTCTGGGGTTTTGCACTAGAATCAGCTGCATATCTTTTGAACAAGGTTCCTACTAAGTCAGTTCTTACCACACCATATCAGATATGGAGTGGGACGAAACCCTGTCTTAAGTACCTTAAGACATGGGGATGTCCGGCTTTTGTAAAAAGCAGCATGCGGACAAGCTCGAGGCACGCTCAGTACTGTGTATGTTTGTGGGATACCTTAAGAATCCAGGGGGTATCTTTATAGTGATCATTTCTTAGCAAGTTTTGATCACTACTTGGTTCACTTGTGAAGCTAGAGCCTTAGTTAGGTTTCTTTCGAGGTGGATAATCTTCGACAAGGAAGACCAACTCCAAAGCTCATTCCCGACGCCCTAAAGAGCTAAGGAAGTGGAAAGAAGACGAAGGACTCGACTACAAAGGTTGTAATCACAAACCTAGTAGTTAACTTCTTATAGTTTGTTTCTAATTTAGTGTTTGGATTCGATTTTATGTTGTTGTAGTTCGTGCTCAAGTTTTGAAAATTTTCGTTTTGTATTCCACATAGCCTCTAGTTTGTGGCACGAGCACGAGCGTCTACCTACATGGTATCAGAGCCAAACCCAAACACTAGAACTAGTTTAGACGATGATTAAGTTTCGAAAGCAACAAAACTCAGTATTTTCAAAACCATAATTCAAGTTTTTGTCAAAATTTTTTTGGTTTCAAAAAAATATTTTGCGTATTGTAGAAACATGATAAAGACTTATATATGACACTTTAGAAAAACGAGCCCAAACTTTGAATTTTCAACCGTCAAAAAATTCCAAAAAACGGCTTTCTACGGCCATACTAGCTCCAAATTGGCTCGTCTTCGTACAGTGTATTGGATATGTATGCCCTAGAGTCCTTCATTGTATAGGATGCTAGGGATATGTATGTACATGACAATCTTGCTCGATATGATAGTATGCTAATTGGTTTGTCTTTATCTTAACATGTGATATGCTTTACTTGTTATTTCATATCTCGTATACATGTTGATAAAGCCTGTAGGATCCTTACTTGACTACCAGCGTTGTGATGACAATCATACTTGTAGGAGATGGGTAGTCGATAAGCAAATCCTTAAAATATCCCTAGTCGTGGGAGTATCGAGACTGGGCATCGATACTCCAGAGTAGACTAGTGTATACATAACTAGACCCTGACGAGGGACGATGGTTGGTTCCGCAGCCATTGGTGTGGTGCACCTAAGTTTGTATACATGTGCTCACTGAGGGTGAGTACACTGGATGGACTCGCCGAGAACTGGCTAGATGGTATTATACCTAACGTCAGATAGCAGTTCTTTGGTGACATGAGTGCAGATAGTCTGTCGACCTGAGATCGTCATTTTTCTGGTGCGAGTTCCCACTGTGCTTTGATTACTACCCTACCATGTCTCTACCGAGTCGTGCAAACAGGTTTTAGTTGGGTATAGCCCCGAGTCACATGGAGGCAGTGAGCTATTGTTGGGGATTCGTCTCTCCCGGTATAGGGAGTTGATGCCGCGCTGTGTTCGGTTGGCCAACACCATAAGTCTCTGGCCAGGGCGGATTGAGAATTACTGGTAGTTAGACTAGTCGATTCTCGGATGGTCTTGAGCCATATCGGCATGCCTTGTTAGGTTATTAGGGGTCTGACGTGATCCACCCCTAGACCCGGTATGCGATACTCTCAGACGAACAGACCAGACTGTACGGATATTGTCACGGACATGCTCAGTAAGGGTTCGGATGAGTTTGCTCATCGGCCTTCTTTTTCGACAGGTACCTTGGTAGCCGTTACGTACAGCTAGTGCCACTGACGAACTTGTGGTTAAACCCACTGCCAGCATACTGTTGAGTCTTTAGAGTCCCATATAGAGGGTTTCGCTAGTTTAGGAAAAACGATGTAGAGACCGTATGGTTTTACCTGCTGGGTTCCGATCATATACGTGTACTAGCTACAAGGATGTTGTTCGGTCGGATAATACTAGTGGGTTTAGGATTAAGCCGCATTCTAGTATTATATTATCGGATTATCTTTATCTCTTGTTATTCGTATTTTTTGCAGTACGAATACGGGTATGTATATACGGTGAGGGCATTCTTGTAATTTTACAAGATATGTTTCTAGAAGGGGACACCTCATTTTGCATATATATCTATTTTTGGTAATTAGATAATGAGGTGGAAAATGGAGATATTTGTGGTATGGTTTGAAGCATAGCTAATTCTTTAGTTTATTCATTTGACCTTACTATTCAAGCATGGTTTCATTTTTCTATGAGAAAATAATGCATGCTTGATTTTGTATAAGACTTAGCCATTCTTCACTTGCATTATTCTATCATCATTCTATCTTTCTCATTCTCCCTACATTGCTCTCCTTCTTCTTCCACAAAACCCTAACTCTCACATATGTTGTGAATCCTAGGGTTCTTTGAGAAAAAAATAGTCCAATTAACTCTCTACATCTCCTAAGCTATCTAGATTAGAAAACTAGATACTCTAGTTGCCTCATTCTTGAGGTTAGAGCTTGAACCATAGACTCTCGGATGGATCGTCTTTGACACAAGGAGGCCGACGATCAAGCACGATCCGTACCATCTAGGAGCTAAGGAAGAGGAGAAGAAGACCCGAATGATTTGTATCTTAGAGGTATATGTTAGTTATATGTATGCCCTAGAAGCCATTACTGTACAAGAGATGTATATTTTAGTGGATGCTTGGACATATATAGGGAGGACTTTCTTGCTCAACATGATAGTATGTTATCTGGTTGCACTTTATCTTAACATGTACACTGATTGTCTCTCTGTTACGTGTTGATAAAGCCCTTAGGATGTGTACTTGACTATCTGGATTATGATGCGGATCATACTAGCGGGACAAAGGTAGTTGGTAAGTACATCCTTTAATGTCCCTAGTCGTGGGTGTATCGAGACTGGGCATCGATATACCAGAGTAGACTAGCGTATAGCTTCTCGACCCATATAGATGGGCGATGGATGATCCCATATCCATTGGTGTTTGACATCATAGATGGTATACGAGTGCTCAGTGGTGATTGGGTACACTGTACGGACTCGCCGAGAACTCCTAGATGGTATTATACCTCATGTCAGATAGCAGTTCTCTGGTGACAGTGGTACAGGTTAGTCTGTAGACCCAAGATCATCATAGAGTCTTGTGTGATTCCTACCGTCCTTTGATTTCCACCTTACCACGTTCAAGAGGACGTGCAAAACGGTGGTTTTTGGGTACAGTCCCGAGTCACATGGAGGCAATGAGCGATAGGAGGGGTTTCGTCTCTCCCGGTATTGGGGGTTGATGTTGCGCTGTGCTCGATTGGCCATAACAGGGAAGTCCCTGGGCAGGGCTGATTTAGAGATTTACTGGTAAGTGTTATCAGTAGTTTCGCGACCCGTTATGAGCCTCGTATCGACATGACTTATCGAGTTATTGGGGTCTGACGTTTACCACCCCTAGACTTGATATACGACATATCAGACGAGGAGACCGGACTGTACGGTAGTGTTACTAACAGGCTTTACAGGAGCTAGAGCGGGCTTGCTTGTTGATCTTCTGATCGCTCAATACCCGGGTAGCCGTTACGTCCAGCTAGTACCGCTGACGGCTTATGAGTGCTTGATGTGATCATCACCTACTGCCGGCGTATTGACGAGTCTTTAGAGTCCTACACAGAGGTTTTACTGGCTCAGGAAAAACGAAGTAGGAGCACATATGTGATATGTGCAGGACCCAGAATAATACGAGTATGTGATACCGTATTCTATTCTCACGATATTTGTATCGGTCGGTTATATGTGATATAGCCGGGTTATCGAATCAAGTGTTGATTCGATAAGTTGGTACATATAATATTAGTCGGTTATATGTGATATAGCCGGATTATTAAATTAAGTGTTGATTTGATAATTTAGTGTATAATTATATATTTGATATACTAGTTTACATTAACTAATATTAGCTCACTTAAGCATTTATTTTTCTCACATGTGCACACTTAATATATATATGATATATATTAATTGTGTTTTTATTTTGTGTCATGGTTGATGATACACACTACATGGGTGTATGAGATTTACACCATACTAATTATAATGTAGGGTTTAAATATTTAAAGTTAATCCAAATTGGTGGATAGTTAGTCACATGCATGAAGCTTGTAGAAGCTTGTGGATGCATTGACTTAGTCTACTAATTTTGTTTTACTAAAGATATTTATTAACCTAACCATTATAACTTAGCCATGGTTATGTCTCTACATTAGTTAGATATATGATACAAACTCACCCATGGTTGATTCTCTCACCTCATTAGTTCAATCTCATCTCTCCACTTCATCTTCTTCATCCTTGAGAAAAAGCTTGCTAGCTTTTTCCAAAGTGAGAAAATATTGTGAGAAAAATAAAACTAAAGTGAGCCCACTTCCTACTTCATCATCCTCTACTAGATTAGCACTTTAGTATGGGGTGTTAGCTTCACCAATCTCTCATTAGTGAAGTAGTAGCTTGAGTTAGTATCTTCTCGACGTAGATCATCTTCGGCCTCGAAGACTTCAAGCAAGTTCATTCCTTTCACCTTGAGAAGCCATGCAAGAGTCCGGGAGTTCCATGATCGCAGCGAAGGGACCACTACAAGGAGCAATTGAAGTGAAGGACCGGTCTACAAAGGTTGTATTCCGTTATCACTTAGATGTAAAGTAGTTTATATTTAGTTTCGTATGATTCTCTAGTTAACGATTCTAGTTTAGGGTTCTTTAAAACGGCAAATTTTTGAAAACGGCATGGACGATGCCTCCTGAAACCTTACTATCGTTCATAGGAACCCTACAGTTGTATCAGAGCCTAGCTAGAGTATTAGGCGTTGCGTAGGCGAAATTAAAAGTCCGAACGAACTCCGAATAACCAAATTTTCCCACTTTCTGGAAATTTTTTCAAAAGTTGAAATTTTTCATATTAAAAATATTCAGAAAATTATGCAGATAATTCTATGGACCCTCTTAAAGAACGAGTCCCTAACTCGCTTTAGTGACCGCGGAACCACGGCCAAAACATGGTTTTGGCGGCGGTTCCATGGCGCCACTGAGGAGGCAAGGGACGACACTTCAACGGTTGGTCCATTGGTACTGGAGCATGCTTCTGGGAATTTTTAATAGTGCGAGTTAAGCTCTCTGGGAATTTTGGGAATTCGTTGATTCGATCGAATTATTTAACGCTGTCTAGCTTTCTGTAATGAGATACAATAATTGGAATCCACAAATATATTTGTTGCGTGTAAATCTAACATTTCGGTCTCGGGTGTAATCGGAAATCTTGTTGAATTGTCCGACTTATTTTGAAAAGGTGTTTTCATGGGTGAGACCTAAATGTGAGCTTTACATTGTTAGGCATGAAATCTTGGATATGTGATATCCCAGGTTTTTGATGTCTAAGCGCAGTTACGATTCCAATTGTTGTAGTTTTTCATTTTCTTTTCTGCGACCGTAAGTGTAGTATGTGGTGTATCGCCGGTTTCATTGCTATACATCAACGACAATTAGGATACGTATATTTACTTACGTTGATGACATATGATGTTATGTGTTGCTGTGATATGTTATATTGGATCGTCGCTTTTGGAATAGCCGGGGTTTTTATGTGAGATTAGTGTTTTTATTTTCATTCATGTAAAATTCAATGTATATAATATTCTTTTATTGGGGCACTTCCGGGTTGAGGACGATGTCACCATTGTTGTATATTATTTACTTTTCCTTATTAGGATAGACCCAAGGAGGGGAGCACAAGTAACCGGGTTCTAGAGTCCAGTGGGAGACCAACTCGAGGAGTCGAGTCCGGGTCTGCTAACTCTAGAATTAGTAGGGTTGCTTACCACTCTCGTAGGGGTCTAGGGATGTGGGTTTGGCTATTCATCGCGACCGTGGAATCCGTGTTTTATACAGGCTCAAAATAAAACACGGACCTCCTAATATATCCAATATTTCATATGTTATCTTCTGCTGCTGATATTCTGTGATGTGATCATTTTATATGCGTGAGATGAATACTTTATTATTGTATATATGATATATAATAAACGTTGCTTATATTTTGCACCTGCGCTAGTCCCGCCCCGCTATGCCGTTAGTTAAGTAACCTAACGGTGCATAACGGGACACCGTGGCGAATACGGATGGCATGAGCGTACGTTGTATTTTCGTTTCTTCTGTGATGCTTAGGAAGTATAAATGATGGGACTTCATTAATGAGATTAATGAAAGAAAAGAAACCTAAAAGATGTTGTAGAATCAAATTTTCAAAAAGGGTAGCTCTAGTTTTTGCTTTGCATAGCGGTATTCCTTGTAGAATATCCAACACCTTATTCGATAAGGAAAGAGCCGAGATCTCTTCACCGGGAGTGACCTCTTTAGCAAAAGCTGGCAGATGCTACAACACTCGGTTTGTCTTTTGATTGCTTTTATAGTTTCTGCTTTGCATAGTGGTATTTGTGAAATATCCCGCACCTTATTCGATAAGGAAAGAGCCGAGATCCCTTCACTGGGAGTGACCTCTTTAGCAAAACTAGTGAAAGCCTCAAAACACTCCTTTTTAAAATCACTCGATTCTACAACGATATCAAGTTCATTACGCAAAAGGTTTTCTGAAAAATCTGTCGTAGCCCTCCGTCATTTCAGATAAGTCCTACTTAGTATTCGTGCTGCGTTTGTTGACTTTGTCAAGGCGTAGTGTGCGATAGCTGATTAGTGCTTCTCTGCAAAGCATATGATGCGATTGGATTAGGGTAGTCGTGCGGCCTTGTTGACCTTGTCAAGGGTCGTGCGGATGGGTTTAATTCAATCACGAAATGACGGGTTGAACTTGACTAGCATCCTATGATTTGTTGGCCTTTGTCAAGGTCATAGGGGGTTAGGGGAAAAATATTATCGGGAATTTCAAGTGTTGAAATTTGCAATGAGATTGCATACCTTCTATGAGATAGTTGGATCCCGATACCCTCTGCGAGTAAGAGTTACTCCTGGGAGAGTTTTACACAAGACAATTAGCCGATCAAGTAGGTGTCTAGAAAGGTGTTTACGGGGTTATGCATATGGGAAAACGAGGTTTATTTTAATTAGATCCATGCGAAAGCACGGGGAACCTCCTTCAAAGTACCAACACTGGCCAAGCTGAAGGATTGGCAAAATTGTAGGGTGTAATTAATCCCGGCTAGTCTTTCCTTTTAGGGTTTGAAGGAAGATTTGATAAAAACAGTGGGAGCAATCCTGATTAGATAAAATAATAACCAATCTGATCTTGCAAGAGCATACGCTAAAGTGTTTTCTTCTCTCTCTCTCCAGGTAGCGACCATATCAGGCCTTAATCAAGATAATAATATGGATATATTGACCGAACCGCTTGTTATACTGAGCTGGGGAACGTTGGTTCCGTTCTTTCTTATAATTGTTATAAGACCGTGCAGGGAATATGGACATATCCGGATTCCCACGCCACCCAAACGAAGAATAAGCATGTTGATGCATCTTCTTCGGGTGTGTTAGTTATTGAGAACTGTTTCTCAGCTCACTCTACGTCGTGGGTATTAGATACCAGATCGGGATCCCACATATGTAATATGTTACATGGGCTAAGGAAAGGTAGAGAACTGGGAATGGGTGATCATTCCGTAAGAGTAGGGAATGGTGCAAATGTTGCAGCCAAAGCAGTTGGCGAATATCACCTTGTATTACCAAATGATAATCCATTGATTCTGAACGAATGCTATTACATTCCGACCCTGATATGCAATTTTATATCAGTTTCTTTATTAAGTAAAGAAGGATATAATTTTGTAGTACAGGATAATGTTATGAACATCTTCCTGAATCAAAAGTTGATTAGATCAGGCTCGTTAAATAATGGCATATACGTTCTAGATCAAACCATAGTTCTTAATGTACATAACACACACAAGAGGAAAAGTTCAGAAATGAACGGATCCTTCTTGAGGCATTGTAGACTAGGTCATATCAATGCGACCCGACTAGCTAAGTTACATTAAGATGCATATTTAAATCAGTTTGAATTTACATCTTGTGAAACTTTCCAGTCATGTCACAAAGATAAGATGGCCATAGCTCCGTTTATTGGAAACAAAGGAAGAGTTAATGAACTCTTGGGATTGATACATGATGATGTATGTATGTCCCCTGTCTACACATGCTAGGACCGGTTCTTTGTACTTCATTACATTCACTGATGATCTCTCAAGATTCGGACATATGTTCCTGTTGTAACAAAAGTCTGAAGCTTTTGAGAAATTCAAAGAATATAAGTTAGAAGTAGAGAACCAAAACGGGTATAAGTATTATATCTTTTGATGTGATCAGGGAGGAGAATACTTGAGCGTAGGAGTTCCTGGATTATTCTAAAGGAGAATGAGATTCTCTCTCAGCATTACTCCTCCGAATACACCACAACACGTCGGTGTATCGGGGCGGAGCAATCGCACTATATTAGATATGGTGCGCTTTATGATGAGTACTACTGAGTTGCCTATTTCCTTTTGGGGGTTATGCACTTGAGAAGCTGCATACCTATTGAATTGGGTTCTAACCAAATCAGGTGCCTACCACTCTATATGCGATATGGTATGGGAAGAGCCCATGTCTTAAGTAAGTTAAGATTTGGGGTTGTCCGGCCTATGTTAGAAGCAAAATCCAGACAAGCTCGAAGCAAGGTCAGTTCTGTGAAAGTTTGTTGGATATCTCAAGCATTCGCAAGGGAATATCTTCTACCACACTAAGGAGCAAAAGGCTTTTTGTTTCTCAGCATGCCACCTTTTAGAAAAGAAATTTCTTGTGAAGGAATTAATGGTCATGAGGTAGAACTGGAAGGAGTTCCAGCTATACAAACTGCAGCTGATGGTAGAACCGCAGGATTCAATAGCTTCCAATGAACTTCAGCCTCTCCGCCGATCTAGTACGGTTCCTCATCCGCCTGAGAGATACTTAGGTTTTCTCTATGAAAGTAGGAGCGAGGATTGCATCATGAGATGATGACCTAACTAGTTTCGAGCAGGCCATCAAGAGTGGAGACTCTGTAAGAATGGCTGGATGCTAAGCGATCTGAGATGGAATCCATATACACTAACAAAGTATGGACTTTGGTTGCTTTATCTGAAGGGTTAAATCCCCATCAGGAGCAAGTATATCTTGAGAATATTACTTGGTGTATATGGAAAAGTTAAGACTTTCAAAGCCAAGACTTGTTGCAAAAGGTTCTCGTCATCGACCAGGTGTGGATAATGATGAAACCTTTTCTAGTGCCTATGCTTAAGTCCATTCGAATCCTACTTGCCATTGCTACATACCATGACTACGATATCTGGCGGTTGGATGTCATGACTACTTTTCTAAATAGTGATTTAGAGGAGAGCGTCTATTAGTACACAGCCAGAGGGCTTCGTAAACAGTAGGAGCAGCGGAAATGTGTGCAAGTTGCTTTATGGGTTGAAGCAGGCGTCGCGGAGTTGGAACATCTGTTTTGATGTGGTAGTCAAAGAGTTTGACTTCATCAAAATGGTAGATGAACCTTGTGCAAGTGGGAAATTGTTAGTTATATGTATGCCCTAGAGGCCATTACTGTACATGAGATGTATATTGTAGTGGATGCTTGGACATATATAGGGAGGACTTTCTTGCTCAACATGATAGTATGCTATCTGGTTGCACTTTATCTTAACATGTACACTGATTGTCTATCTGTTACGTGTTTATAAAGCCCTTAGGATGTGTACTTGACTACCTGGATTATGATGCAGATCATACTAGTGGGACAAAGGTAGTCGGTAAGTACATCCTTTAATGTCCCTAGTCATGGGTGTATCGAGACGGGGCATCAATATACCTGAGTAGACTAGCGTATAGCTTCTTGACCCATATAGATGGGCGATGGATGATCCCATATCCATTGGTGTTTGACATCAGAGATAGCATACGGGTGCTCAGTGGTGACTGGGTATACTAGACGGACTCGCCGAGAACTCCTAGATGGTGTTATACCTCACGTCAGATAGCAGTTCTCTGGCGACACTGGTACAGATTAGTCTGTAGACCCGAGATCGTCATAGAGTCTTGTGTCATTCCCACTGTGCTTTGATTTCCACCTTACCACGTTTAAGAGGACGTGCAAAACGGTGGTTTTTGGGTGCAGTCCCGAGTCACATGGAGGCAATGAGCGATAGGAGGGGTTTCGTCTCTCCCGGTATTGGGGGTTGATGTTGCGCTGTGCTCGATTGGCCATAACAGGGACGTTCCTGGCCAGGGCTGATTTAGAGATTTACTGGTAAGTGTTATCAGTAGTTTCTCGAACCGTTATGGACCTTGCACCGGCATGACTTATCAGGCTATTGGGGTCTGACGTTATACCACCCCCAGGCTATAATATGCGACATATCAGACGAAGAGACCGGACTGTACGGTAGTGTTACTGATTGGATTCATAGGAGCTAGAGCGGGCTTGCTTGTCGATCTTCGATTTCTCAATACCCGGGTAGCCGTTACGTCTGGCTAGTACTGTTGACGGCTTGTGAGTGCTTGATGTGATCATCACCTACTGCCGGCGTATTGACGAGTCTTTAGAGTCCTACACAGAGGTTTTACTGGCTCAGGAAAAACGAAGTAGGAGCACATATGTGATATGTGCGGGACCGAGAATAATACGAGTATGTGATACAGTATTCTATTCTCGCGATATTTGTATCGGTCGGTTATAGGTGATATAGCCGGGTTATCGAATCAAGTGTTGATTCGATAAGTTGGTACATATAAAATTAGTCGGTTATATGTGAAATAGCCGGATTATTAAATCAAGTGTTGATTTGATAATTTAGTGTATAATTGTATATTTGATATACTAGTTTCCATTAACTAATATTAGCTCACTTAAGCATTTATTTTTCTCACATGTGCACACTTAATATATATGTGATATATATTAATTGTTTTTTTTATTTTGTGTCATGGTTGATGATACGCACTACATGGGTGTATGAAACTTACACCATACTAATTATAATGTAGGGTTTAATTATTTAAAGTAAATCCAAATTAGTGGATAATTAGTCACATGCATGAAGCTTGTAGAAGCTTGTGGATGTATTGACTGTAGGGTTCCTAGGCACTCTAATGAGTCTCACAAGGCATCAACCATGCCAATTTCAAATTTTACAAGTGCCGAGAAACTCTAATACGGATCGTTAACTAGAATTTTAGGCGAAACATTAAGCTAGTTAACATCTTAACTAAAAGTGAGAAGCTACAACCTTTGTAGATCTGGTTCTCCACTTCCTTAGCTCCACGTAGACGTCCTCTCGCTGTCCTAGTCGGATCTCGGACTCTAGCATCGGCTTCATCGGAGAAATGAGCGGACAAGTCGTCGGCTATGATGCCGAAGATGGTCTACGTCGAGGTTACACAAGATCAAGCTCCAACTTCACCAAGTTGTGAAACTTGTGAAGAAAACACCCTATACTACTTGGCAAGAGGTAGAGGGTGAAGAAATAGGAGGTGGGTTCACTTTAGAATTGGATTTCTCACACTTTTGCTCAAGATACCATTAATGGTGGCAAGCTTTTTCTTGAAGAAGAAGATGAAGAAGAAGATAGAATATGATAAGTGTTATCTTAAAAGAATAATGAAAAATGAATACTTATCATATCCTAAGCTTGGTCAAGTGTAGAGACTTAACTATAGTTTAGATGAGTGGTTAGGGTTTGGAGAAGAAGACAAAGTGGTCACTTGGTCAAAGCTTCATGAAGCTTCAACAAGCTTCATGATAAAAAGAAACCATTTTGTTTTCTTTTATCTATTTCTCAAAAAAGAAAAGATAAATAATTAAGTGAAAATATGAAACCCTAACCATTCACTAAACATGGTTTAAGTCTTTACACAAATCCAAGTGTATATGTATCATCAAACATGATACAATCAAGTGCACAAAAGTATATCACATATACAACTTGTGAACTTCAAGTGAGAAAATCCTTTTAAAGTGAACCAATACTAGTTAATGCAAAGTAATATATCAAATATATAATTATACATTAAATTATTAAATCAACACTTGATTCAATGATCCGGTCATGTCGCACGTAACCGACTAGTATCCTATGAATCGACTTATCGAATCAATCTTTGATTCGATAACTAGGTTATATCGCATATAACCAATCGAAACATTCATCGCGAGAATGAAATACGGTATCACATACACGCATCATTCTCGGTCCCGCACATATCTCATATGCGCCCCTATTTCGTTTCGCTTGAGCCAGGAAACCTCTGTGTAGGACTCTAAAGACTCGTCAATACGCCGGCAGCAGATGATGATCATATCAATCACCCACAAGCCGCAAGCGGTCTGCTAAACGTAACGGCCACCCGGGTATTGAGCGATCAGAAGATCGACGAGCTAGCCCGCTCACACTCCTGTGAATCCAACCAGTAACACTTACCGTACAGTCCGGTCTGTTCGTCTGATATGTCGCATATAAAGTTTAGGGGTGGTAAACGTCAGACCCCAATAACCGATAAGTCGTGTCGATGTGAGGCTCATAACGGGTCGAGAAACTACTGGTAACACTTACCAGCAAATCTCTGATCAGCGCTGGTCAGGGACTTCCCTGTTACGGCTAATCGAGCACAGCGCAACATCAACCCCCAATACCGGGAGAGTCGAAACCCCTCTTATCACTCATTGCCTCCATGTGACTCGGGACTGTACCCAAAAACCACCGTTTTGCACGCCCTCATGGACGTGGTAAGGTGGAGATCAAAGCACAGTGGGAATCACACAAGACTCTATGACGATCTCGGGTCTACAGACTAACCTGCACAAGTGTCACCTGAGAACTGCCATCTGACGTAAGGTATAATACCATCTGGGAGTTCTCGGCGAGTCCGTCCAGTGTACCCAGTCTCCACTGAGCACCCGTATACCATCTCTGATGTCAAACACCAATGGATATGGGATCATCCATCGCCCATCTCATGGGTCGAGAAGCGTATACGCTAGTCTACACTGGTATATCGATGCCCCGTCTCGATACACCCACGACTAGGGACCTTGAAGGATGTACCTATGGACTACCATGTCCCCACTAGTATGATCTGCATCATAGTCCAGGTAGTCAAGTACACATCCTAAGGGCTTTACCAACATGTAACTATTAGACAGTTTAAAGAGACAAGTGTACATGTTAAGATAAAGAGTAACCAGATAGCATACTATCATATCGAGCAAGAAAGTCATCTCTATATATGTCCAAGCATCCAATATAATATACATCATCTGTACAATACTGGCCTCTAGGGCATACATACAACTAACAATCTCCCACTTGCACTAGGGCCAGCTGCTGTAGTATCGCATACCGAGCATCCCGAAGAGTCTCTCAAACTGTATCTGGGGAATGGCCTTCGTGAGTGGATCCGCCGTGTTGTTCTTCGTGTCAACCCTCCTGACCTCGATCTCCCGGCGATCAACTATCTCCCGGATCAGGTGATACCGCCTCAGAATATGTCTGGATCGCTGATGGGACCTGGGTTCCTTAGCCAAAGCCACCGCTCCATTATTATCACAATACAAAGGTATTGGATGCTCAATGGATGGAACCACTCCAAGTTCAGTAATGAACTTCTTGATCCAGACAGCCTCTTTGGCAGCATCGTTGGCAGCGATGTATTCAGCCTCCATCGTCGAGTCTGCCACGGTTTCCTGCTTGGAACTCTTCCAGCTAACCGCCCCTCCGTAAAGGGTAAAGACAAATCCCGACTGCGACTTAGAGTCGTCCTTATCACTCTGGAAGCTCGAATCGGTAAAGGACTCCATTTGGAGTTCTCCGTTACCATACACCAAGAGCATCTCTTTAGTCCTTCGCAAGTACTTGAGAATGCTCTTCACAGCTGTCCAGTGACTCTCTCCAGGATCAGCTTGATACCTGCTCACTACACTTAGTGAGTATGCTACATCGGGTCTGGTACATAGCATCGCATACATGATAGAGCCTACAGCCGAAGCATAGGGTATCCCTTGCATGCGAGCTCTCTCCAAATCAGTCTTGGGAGACATCTCTTTGGAGAGAGTGACTCCAGAGATCGTAGGCAAGTTCCCACGCTTGGATTCTTCCATACTAAACCTCTTTAGTATGGTGTCAATGTACCTAGATTGGGACAATCCCAATATCTGTTTGGATCTATCTCTATAGATCCTAATTCCCAATATGCAGGAGGCATCACCAAGATCTTTCATTGAGAATCTTTGTGATAAGAAGAGCTTGACCGATTGCAGCATAGGAATATCATTTCCTATCAAGAGTATGTCTTCCACGTACAATACGAGGAAGACAACCTTACTCTCTGCCACCTTCTTGTAGATACAAGGTTCATCTGGGTTTTTGACGAAATCAAACTCTTTGATAATGACGTCAAAGCAGATGTTCCAACTCCGCGATGCTTGCTTTAATCCATAAATGGATTTAAGCAGCTTGCACACCTTCCCGCTGCTCCCACTGTCTACGAAGCCCTCCGGCTGAGTCATGTACACGCACTCTTCTAAATCACCATTTAGAAAGGCGGTCTTAACATCCATTTGCCAGATTTCGTAGTCATGATATGCAGCGATGGCAAGCATGATCCGGATGGATTTAAGCATAGCCACTGGAGAAAAGGTTTCGTCATAGTCCACACCTGGTCTTTGATGAAAACCCTTTGCAACAAGTCTAGCTTTGAAAGTCTCCACTTTCCCATCTACACCAAGTTTTTTCTTAAAGATCCATTTTCTCCCAATGGGTTTCACCCCTTCAGGAGCAACTTCCAAAGTCCACACTTTGTTGGTGTACATGGATTCCATCTCGGACCGTATTGCATCCAGCCATTTCACTGAGTCCTTACTCGTGATGGCCTGCTCGAAGCTAGTTGGGTCATCATCCTCCATGATGCAATCCTCGCTTCCACCGTCAATAAGAAAACCGTAGTATCTCTCAGGTGGACGAGAAACCCTACTAGATCGGCGGAGAGGCTGGGGTTCGTCGAGTTCTACTGAATCCTCTGGTTCTACCAAGTCTTCTGTTATAGTTCGTGTTGCTGGAACCTCTTCCAGTTCTACCTCAATGCTACTTATCTGTTTCATAAAAAAACTCTTTTCTAAGAAAGTGGCATGTCGAGAAACAAACACTTTTTGTTCCTCGGAGTGGTAGAAGATATACCCTCGCGAATGTTTGGGATATCCAACAAACTTACATAGAACAGACCTTGCCTCGAGCTTGTCCGGATTTTGTGTTTTAACATAGGCAGGACAACCCCATATCTGAATAAAATTAAGACATGGTCTCTTGCCATTCCATATCTCATTTGGAGTGGTAGGCACTGATTTGGTTGGAACTCTATTCAATAGGTATGCAGCAGTCTCCAGTGCATATCCCCAGAAGAAAATAGGTAACTCAGCTGCACTCATCATAGAGCGCACCATATCTAATAGGGTGCGATTTCTCCGCTCCGATACACCGTTGTGCTGTGGTGTATAAGGAGGAGTAAGCTGAGAGAGAATCCCATTCTCTTTTAGATAATCTCTGAATTCGTTGCTTAAGTATTCTCCTCCTCGATAAGATCGAAGGATCTTAATACTTTTGCCCGTTTGGTTCTCTACTTCTTGTTTATATTCTCTAAATTTCTCAAAAGCTTCTGATTTGTGTTTCATCAGGAACACATATCCGAATCTAGAGAGATCGTCAGTGAATTTAATGAAGTACGAAGAACCATCCCTGGCATGTGTAGACATGGGACCGCATACATCACTATGTATCAGTCCCAAGAGTTCGGTAACTTTTTCTCCGTGTCCAGTAAACGGAGTTTTGGTCATCTTGCCTTTGAGACATGACTGGCAAGTGTCATAAGATGAAAATTCAAACGGATTTAAATATCCATCCTTATGCAACTTAGCTAGTCGTGTCGCATTGATGTGACCCAGTCTACAATGCCACAAGAAAGATTCGTTCAGTTCAGAACTCTTCCTCTTGTGTGTGTTTTGTAAATTGAGGACTGTATTTTGATTTAGAATGAATATGCCATTATATAACGAGCCTGATGCAATCAACTTTTGATCTAGGAATATGTTCATAACATTATCCTTTACTATAAAATTATATCCTTCTTTACTTAATAAAGAAACTGATATAATGTTGCACATCATGTTTGGTATATAATAGCATTCATTTAAAATCAGTGTATCACCACTTGGTAATACTAGGTGATATTCGCCAACTGCTTTGGCTGCAACATTTGCCCCATTCCCAACTTGAACGGAATGATCACCTTTTCCCAGTTCTCTACCTTTCCGTAGCCCATGTAACATTTTACATATGTGGGATCCTGATCCGGTATCTAATACCCAGGACGTAGGGTGAACTGAGAAACAGTTCTCAATAACTAACACACCTGTAGAAGATGCATCAACATGCATGTTCTTTTGGGTGGCTAGAGAATCTAGATATTCTTCTATTCCCTGTTCAGTCTTATAACTCTTATAAGAAAGAGCGGGTCCAACGTTCCCCTGCACAGTACAACATGCGGGTTCGGTCAATACATCCATATTATTATCTTTATTAGGGCATGACATGGTCGCTACCTGGAGAGAGAGAGAAGAAAACACTTTAGCGTATGCTCTTGCAAGATCAGATTGGTTATTATCTTATCTAATCAGGATGGCTCCCACTGGTTTTTATCAAATCTTCCTTCAAACCCTAAAAGGAAAGACTAGCCGTGATTAATTACACACTACAAGTTCGCCAATCTTTCAGCCAGGCCAGTGTCGGTACTTTGAGGGAGGTCCCCCGTGCTTTCGCGTGAACCTAATTAATGTAAACCTCGTTTTCCCAGAGGCGTAACCCCGTTGACACCTTTCTAGACACCTACTTGATCGGCTAATTGCAATGTGTAAAACTCTCCCAGGTGTAACTCTTACTCGCAGTGGGTATCGGGATCCAACTGTCTCATAGAAGGTATGCAATCTCATTGCAAATTTCAACACTTGAAATTCCCAATAATATTTTGCCCCTAGCGTCCTGTGACCTTGACAGAGGCCAAACTACCCACAGGGCGCTAATCAAGTTCAACCCGTCATTTCTTGATCGAATTAAACCCACCCGTACGACCCTTGACGGAGGCCAAACTACGCCGTACGAATACCCTAATCCAATCGCATCATATGCTGGCAGATAAGCACTAGTTAGCTACCATACACTACGCCTTGACGGAGGCCAAACTACCGCAGCATGAATACTAAGTAGTACTTATCTGAAATGACGGAGGGCTACGCAGGTTTTTCTGAAAACCATGAGCATAATGAACTTGATATCGTTGTAGAATCAAATGAAGTTTTGAAATGGAGTGATTTTGAGGCTTTTCTAGTTTTTGCTAAATGGGTCACTCCCGGTGAAGGGATCGTCGGCCCTTTCCTCGTCGAATGAGGTGCGGGATATATCATATATATCACCGTGCAAAGCAGAAACTATAGAAGCAATCAAAAGTCAAACCGAGTGTGTAGCATCTGCCAGTTGTTGCTAAAGGAGTCACTCCCGGTGAAGGGATCTCGGTCCTTTCCTCATCGAATAAGGTGCAGGGTATATCATATATACCGCTATGCAAAACAAGAACTGTAGCTACCTGTTTTGTTTAAAATTTGATTCTACAACATCTTTTAGGTTTCTTTTCTTTCATTAATCACATTAATGAAGTCCCATCATGTAAGTCACCTAAACATCACAGATAAATACGACGTACACTTATGCCATCCGCATTCGCCTCGATGTCCCCTCGTGCACCGTTAGGTTAGGTAACTAACGACAGAGCAGGGCAGGGCTAGTGCGGGTGCAAAACATAAGTAACATCTATATAATATATCATATATACTATATACTGTATCTATCACAGAACATCACATGATCGCATCACAGATATCGCAGCAGAAGAAACATATGAAACATTGGATATACTAGGACGTCCGTGTTTTCAATACGAGCCAGTATAGAACACGGATTCCACTGTCGTGATGAATAGCCAATCCCACACCCCTAGACCCCTACGAGAGCGGCAAGCAACCCTACCAATTCTAGGGTTAGGAGACCCGGACTCGACTCCTCGAGATGGTCTCCCACTGGACCCTAGAACCCGGTTACTTGTGCTCCCCTCCTTGGGTCTATCCTAATGCGGAAAAGTAAATAATATACAAAAGGTGACAACTTCCGCAACCTGGAAGTGCCCCAATAAACGAATATTACATACAAGTTTTTACATGAATGAAAATGAAAAACACTCATCTCACATAAAAAACCCCGGCTATTCAAACACGACGATCCAATATAACATATCCAGCAACACATAACATCACATGTCATCAACGTAAGTAAATATGCGCATCCCAATTGTCGTTGACATATAGCAACGAAACCGGCGATATCACATATTACACTTACGGTCACAGAAAAGAAAGTGTAAAACTACAACAGTTGGAATCCGCAACCTCTATAGACATCGCATGCCTGATCAAATGAAATACTTAGACATCACATGCCTAACAATTATAAACCCCGCATTTTAGTCTCATTACCGAAAACTCTTTTCAATATCAAGTGAGACTAAACCGCTAGATTTATAACATTCCTTCAGTTATCTCATAACTGTTTGTGAATTCCAATTATTGTATCCTATTCCGGATAAATAGAAAATATTAAACTTTCCGATCGAACATTCGAACACCCAAGTTTTTCCGAAACCGTTCAACACATGAAATTAGTTCAAAGACATTCACTTCATGCCTCAGTACCAACGGTCCAGCCGTAGAAGGGTCAAGCCAACGCCTCACATGTGGCACGCCGTACTGCCCCAAACCCGAAGGTTCAAAGGGCAGTTCAAGACGGTCACATAATCGAGTTAAGGTTTGTTGTCTTCTAGAGGGACCATCGCGTTACTTGCACTACTCAGAACGTCCTTAAACCACAGAAAAATCCAACACTTGGAAATTTTCCGGCAGGGGAAAAGTTGGGTATTTATATCCGGTCGAACTTTTTAACATATTCGAAAATTATCCGGAATCCACATAGACAAAATCTGATAATCCGATCGAATCATCGAATCCCCAATACAACCCCAGAAAATTCAACTCTTGAATAAATATTAAAAATTCCCATAAAACTCAGCACTATGAAAGAGGAATTACTGTGCAAATATGAAGGGCTGACGTTACCAGAGAGCCGCGGAACCGCCGCAGAAGCTAGGCTTCTGCCGTGGTTCCGCCGCATGTTTGAGGTATCAATTGTAAAATTTTGCACCGTAATTTATATAATTCCCTGCTGAATTTTTTAAGGATTTTTAATCTGGAAAAAACCCAGTTTTTGGAAAAAGTCCAGAGAGCAATTTGTAAATTAGGGTTTCGGTTCGATCGGACTTCAAACGTCGTCAACGCATCGCCTAAGGCTCTAGCTAGTCTCTGATACCACTGTAGGGTTCCTAGGTACTCTAATGAGGTCTCACAAGACATCAACCATGCCAATTTCAAATTTTACAAGTGCCGAGAAACTCTAATACGGATCGTTAACTAGAATTTTAGGCGAAATATTAAGCTAGTTAACATCTTAACTAAAAGTGAGAAGCTACAACCTTTGTAGATCTGGTTCTCCACTTCCTTAGCTCCACGTAGATGTCCTCTCGCTGTCCTAGTCGGATCTCGGACTCTAGCATCGGCTTCATCGGAGAAATGAGGGGACAAGTCGTCGGCTACGATGCCGAAGATGATCTACGTCGAGGTTACACAAGATCAAGCTCCAACTTCACCAAGTTGTGAAACTTGTGAAGAAAACACCCTATACTACTTGGCAAGAGGTAGAGGGTGAAGAAATAGGAGGTGAGTTCAGTTTAGAATTGGATTTCTCACACTTTTGCTCAAGATGCCATTAATGGTGGCAAGCTTTTTCTTGAAGAAGAAGATGAAGAAGAAGATAGAATATGATAAGTGTTATCTCAAAAGAATAATGAAAAATGAATACTTATCATATCCTAACCTTGGTCAAGTGTAGAGACTTAACTATAGTTTAGATGAGTGGTTAGGGTTTGGAGAAGAAGACAAAGTGGTCACTTGGTCAAAGCTTCATGAAGCTTCAACAAGCTTCATGATAAAAAGAAACCATTTTGTTTTCTTTTATCTATTTCTCAAAAAAGAAAAGATAAATAATTAAGTGAAAATATGAAACCCTAACCATTCACTAAACATGGTTTAAGTCTTTACACAAATCCAAGTGTATATGTATCATCAAACATGATACAATCAAGTGCACAAAAGTATATCACATATACAACTTGTGAACTTCAAGTGAGAAAATCCTTTTAAAGTGAACTAATACTAGTTAATGCAAAGTAATATATCAAATATATAATTATACATTAAATCATTAAATCAACACTTGATTCAATGATCCGGTCATGTCGCACGTAACCGACTAGTATCCTATGAATCGACTTATCGAATCAATCTTTGATTCGATAACTAGGTTATATCGCATATAACCAATCGAAACATTCATCGCGAGAATGAAATACGGTATCACATACACGCATCATTCTCGGTCCCGCACATATCTCATATGCGCCCCTATTTCGTTTCGCTTGAGCCAGGAAACCTCTGTGTAGGACTCTAAAGACTCGTCAATACGCCGGCAGCAGATGATGATCATATCAATCACCCACAAGCCGCAAACGGTCTGCTAAACGTAACGGCCACCCGGGTATTGAGCGATCAGAAGATCGACAAGCTAGCTCGCTCACACTCCTGTGAATCCAACCAGTAACACTTACCGTACAGTCCGGTCTGTTCGTCTGATATGTCGCATATCAAGTCTAGGGGTGGTAAACGTCAGACCCCAATAACCGATAAGTCGTGCCGATGTGAGGCTCATAACGGGTCGAGAAACTACTGGTAACACTTACCAGCAAATCTCTGATCAGCCTTGGCCAGGGACTTCCCTGTTACGGCCAATCGAGCACAGCGCAACATCAACCCCCAATACCGGGAGAGACGAAACCCCTCCTATCGCTCATTGCCTCCATGTGACTCGGGACTGTACCCAAAAACCACCGTTTTGCACGCCCTCATGGACGTGGTAAGGTGGAGATCAAAGCACAGTGGGAATCACACAAGACTCTATGACGATCTCGGGTCTACAGACTAACCTGCACAAGTGTCACCTGAGAACTGCCATCTGACGTAAGGTATAATACCATCTGGGAGTTCTCGGCGAGTTCGTCCAGTATACCCAGTCTCCACTGAGCACCCGTATACCATCTCTGATGTCAAACACCAATGGATATGGGATCATCCATCGCCCATCTCATGGGTCGAGAAGCGTATACGCTAGTCTACACTGGTATATCGATGCCCCGTCTCGATACACCCACGACTAGGGACCTTGAAGGATGTACCTATGGACTACCATGTCCCCACTAGTATGATATGCATCATAGTCCAGGTAGTCAAGTACACATCCTAAGGGCTTTACCAACATGTAACTATTAGACAGTTTAAAGAGACAAGTGTACATGTTAAGATAAAGAGTAACCAGATAGCATACTATCATATCGAGCAAGAAAGTCATCTCTATATATGTCCAAGCATCCAATATAATATACATCATCTGTACAATACTGGCCTCTAGGGCATACATACAACTAACATTGACTTAGTCCACTAATTTTGGTTTACTAAAGATATTTATTAACCTAACCATTATAACTTATCCATGGTTATGTCTCTTGTTGGAGATAGTGCCCTCAAAATCAATTATTGGATCGCAGGTACGTGATTGCAATGATTGAGGCAGGACCTATACCGATATGACAGTCTTGCTCGAGATGATAGTATGCTATCTGGTTTGTCTTTATCATCGTATACATGCTTTAGTCCACTATTGCATGATAATAGAGCCCATAGGATTCTTGCTTGACTATCAGCAGTATGATGGCGATCATATACGTGGGAGCTGGGGTCTGTAAGCACATCCTTAAACGTGTCCTTAGTCGTGGGAGTTTCGAGACAGGGCATCGATACTCCAGAGTAGACTAGTGTATACAGTCGAGACCCCGACGAGGGGCGGTGACCGGTCTCACAAGCCACTGGTGTCAGTTGGATCACCTAAGATATATACAGGTGCTCATTAGGTTATGAGTACACCGGACAGGACTTGCCGGGAACATGCTAGTTGGTATTATACATATCGTTAGATAGCAGTTCCCTGGTGACATGTGTACAGGTTAGTTCATCGACCTGAGATCGTCATTTGTCTCATGTGAGTTCCCACTGTGCTTAGATTACTACCCTACCACGCTCAAAGGAGTTGTGCAAACAGGTTTTAGTTGGGTACAGTCCCGAGCCACATTGGAGGCAAGTGAGCGGATCGTCGGGGGTTCGTCTCTCCCGGTATTGGGGGTTGATGTCGCGCAGTGTACGGGTGGCCATCACTAGAAATCCTAGGCCAAGATAGTGGAGAATTACTGATTTGGATCAGTAGTTTCTCAGGTGGTGATGGGCTTCATATCAACAAGAATTATCGCGTTATTAGGGGTCTGACTTTATCCACCCCCCTAGACTCGATATGCGATACTCTTTAGACGAACGGACCGGACTGTATATACATTGTCACTGTCAGACTCAGTAGGGTTTATGGATGAGTTCGCTCATCAGCTTCCCTTCCAATCGATACATAGGCAAACCGTTACGTACAGCTTGTACCTCTGACGTGCTAGTGGTTATACCCAGTGCCAGTGTGTTGATGAGTCATTAGAGTCCCCCACAGACACTTTCCTAAGTTCGGGCGAAACGTTGTAGAGGCCGTATGGTTTTATGGCAGGGTTCGGAAAATGCACGTGCGTTTTCGCACGTGTCGTTTTTCGGGCAGATAATACTGGTCGGCTTTGGTTTAAGCCGGATCCAAGTATTATACTGTGTAGATATAATATTTTTTTCTCAGATACATTTATATTCGGTCGTAATACAAATGCGGGTATGTTTATACTAATACGGGGTTATCCTGAAATTCGTTTCGGGATCGCTTTTGGAAGTTGCCAGTTTCCAGTTTTCTATCTGCCATATTTAACATTCGGTTAAAAGCGGATTTATCTTTTCTTTGGATGAGTGTAGAAGCTTTTAGAAGGTGGTGACTAGGTTCATGCATCTTGGTGAGTCATTAGTGCATTGACTATTGCATTAAATGCTTTTGTGACTAGGTTTAAGTTCATTGGTTAACATTTAATGTGTTCATACAAGGTGTATAATGACTCATCCTCTTCATTATTGTTATGGTGACCCTCCCCTCTCCTACACTCACCTCCCCCCTCTACAAATTGGCCGGCCATTCATTTGTGAAGGGTAATGGTTGTTAGAAAAAAGAATAAGGTTTTTGGTGCATGGAAATTAGAATAGACAATTCTCATTTCAGCCGATTCCAAAAGGCAACTTCATTAACCGTTCGTCCATACCTTTGGACGTAACGAGACAAAGTGTTCTACTCATTCTCTACATCATCTTGGTCGTCTTTTCTAGCAAACTTGACGATCGAGTTGCCTCGGTTCAGAGGCGGGAGCCCGTTTAAAGATCCGTCAACGTGGTGCCACCTGGACGACGAGACTGGAGATTCAGGAGATCGGAGCAGCCGCAACAAAGCGTGGGATGATGGTTGAAGACCGAAGGACTCGGATCATTCGGTATAACGTTTCTACCCATTTGTAATTTGATAGTTTAGCTTTAATGGCAGATCCGGGTTACGGTACGCGATAGCGCCAGTTTCTAAAAAGTTTTTGTTCCGCATTTGGCGTCTGTTAGACGGCCGGGGTGCTACCGTGGACTTACATCTCTACATGAGTTAGATATATGATACAAACTCACCCATGGTTGATTCTCTCACCTCATTAGTTCATTCTCATCTCTTGACTTCATCTTCTTCATCCTTGAGAAAAAGCTTGCTAGCTTTTTCCAAAGTGAGAAAATATTGTGAGAAAAATAAAACTAAAGTGAGCCCACTTCCTACGTCATCATCTTTTACTAGATTAGCACTTTAGTATAGGGTGTTAGCTTCACTAATCTCTCATTAGTGAAGTAGTAGCTTGAGTTAGTGTCTCCTCGACGTAGATCATCTTCGGCCTCGAAGACTTCAAGCAAGTTCGTTCCTTTCACCTTGAGAAGCCATGTAAGAGTCTGGGAGTTCCATGATCGCAGCAAAAGGACCACTACATGGAGCAATTGAAGTGAAGGACCGGTCTACAAAGGTTGTATTCCGTTATCACTTAGATGTAAAGTAGTTTACATTTAGTTTCGTATGATTCTCTAGTTAACGATTCTAGTTTAGGGTTCTTTAAAATGGCAAATTTTTGAAAATGACATGGACGATGCCTCCCGAAACCTTGCTGTTGTTCATAGGAACCCTACAGTATAAACCACTATCATAATAGTTTAGAACCACTTTGAGTTTAGTTAGTTAAGGTTTATGAACGATCTTGGAAATTTAGTCGATGTTACTCGTATTAAAATTGTTTTTTGTAAATTCCGCCTCTCCACAAACCTTGTGGGGTGTGTGATATCGACTTATATGGTATCAGAGCCGGTCAATAAAGCTTAACTATCTAGTTAGCACGTATTTAGAATTTCGATTGACAGAAATTATTCGAATTGCATCTCCAATACAAGCTTGCTGTTCGATTTTCAAAGTTCAAAAATTATTTTCAGTGATCTTAAAATTATGTGCAGGCTTTTCTAGAACCAAGAAAAAATTTAAGCACATAAGCTCCTAATTAGACCGCTAATCCGCGGCCTAATTGTGGTTAGGGTGCTCCAAAGTTTTTCTGGGGTTCAAGTTCATGGAAATGTGATTTTTGGTACATTTGGTTACTGGTTTGTACATGGGGTAAATGCGGAAAGTTTTAATCGATCGAAATTCTAAATTCTTTCTTATCTGTGTATTTGTTTCTGCGACCGTGACTATCATTGAGCGCTATAACCCGACTGATTGCTATATATACAATAAGACAGGTTTACGAACATGATATTCGTGTTGATATTCTATGTTGCGCTGTTGTTATGGATAATTTGTCGTGGTGGATGGCCTATTGTGCAATGGTTGTAGTACAGTGTTGATTCATTTATATATTCATTATTGCGGGGCGAGCGTCTGAATGTGGACTGTCGTTTCCACCCGTTTGTATATTCTTTTATCGGGGCACGGCCGGGTTGAGGTTGATGTCACCGTTATATATATTTTTCTTTTTCTGTACTAGGATTAACCCGCGGAGGAGTGCTCGTGTAACGTTTTAAAAATCGTTTAGGATAATTATAGATTAATTAGCGGGATAACAAGCGTTTTTCTATAAAACCTAGTTAATAATTAATTTTCCACATAGGTATAAATATACTAATTCACTTATGTAATTATTATTTAATTATGTATGTATTTAATTAATTATTTAATTATTTAATTATTTAATTATTTACTTATTTAATTAGTTATTTTTTTAAAATACACTTACACACTAATCTAGTGTTAACCATAGGTTAGTATAGGTTAAAACAAGTTTTTGCAATCATGACAACCAAAACATATTTTTTTAAACATGCTTATTCATTTAAAAATTATGGATGGTTCTACATTTTTGTGAAAAATAAAAAGAAAAAATAAAGTTGAATAAGAGGCATGGTGCATTAAATGAGGGATGAGGGGTGTGCCATGGCTTAAGCTCTCTCACACTCTCTAGATATTTCTTCTTCTTCTTCTTCTCTTCTTCTTCTCTCTTCTTAGAATAAAAATCCTTCTCTACCTCACTTAAAACCCTACCCAAATCACCATAAATCTTTTATTAAACCTTTCCAAAATCCTAATCCAAACCTTTTCAAAAGTTTCCTTCAAGAAAGTTTTCATTTTGGTGGCTATCTTATCAAGTTAGGGTCTTCTTCATCTCTTGGTAAGGTATGGGTCAAGTTTACTTCATGTTTTGATAATCTCTTGTCATAATTGTTCTCAATTAGGTTTTAGGGTAGTAATTAAGGCAAATCTTAAGTTTCAAGAGAGGGTTAAGTCAAGTTTAGGGTTTTAATGACTTCTATGGTAATCATGACTCATATTAGGATAGTTAAGAGTAGTTTAGTGTCTAATTGTCTTTGTTAAACTACCAAGTTTGCACTAAAACACCTTAACGTTTCAATTAGTGTTAAATATCGTTTTAGTTAAAGATTAGGGTTTTTACGGGATCTGCTATCAATCCACACACTTTTGTGAGAAGTTGCTTTTTCTGGAAGATACATATAGGAGTAGGAATATACCCTCGAAGCCTGAGCCCTCCCCTCTATGCCGAGACTGCAGATTTATGCATTCTGGCCGCAATTTGCGGCCAGATTAGGGAGTCAAGTTGTGGGTCTTGGTCGTGGGCTCTCTGCTACACTATTTGGGTCTTTGATACGTGCAATTTTCTCTAGTTGTACCCCTATCAAAATCTGTGACCATTTTACCTTAAATTAAGCGTTTTGTTAATGTACGATACGAACGTTTCGATTCTAGTTTTGGCGTTTTCTGTGGAAAACAGCCCTTAGGGGTGGTCTTAGACATTGTTGCACACGTTTAGCGCACCTAGTTTACACGTGTTTAACTTGTGAAGGTCAGTTCTTTCGTATAGTATTTGATTTCGCGTTATCTCAGATTTCTAGCCTCATGTGCTAAGTTTGTGCGATTCTAGGATCGGTTGCGGAGACGTCGGACGCGGCTAGGAAAGGAAATGCGGTGGTCGGATTCGATTAGAGGAGGCGTTTCGGTGAGTACATTTAAATATCTATGGAGGAATCGTTCGGATGGCGTAAAGCGCCCGATAGTTAGAATCTAATTACAATTCTTGTATTAATATGTTTATACCCATATCCGTATTGAATACGCATCATCATGCACCTTGATACTATCACACTAGGACACTTGCACCATTACCAATGGTTCATCCCGTACGTGCACTATTCTGTATGTAAACACACGCCATTGGTAATTATTAGTTATATGTATGCCTTAGAGGCCATTACTGTACATGCGATGTATATTGTAGTGGATGCTTGGACATATATAGGGAGGACTTTTTTGCTCGACATGATAGTATGCTATATGGTTGCACTTTATCTTAACATGTACACTTATTGGCTCTCTATTATATGTTGATAAAGCCCTTAGGATGAGTACTTGACTACCAAGATAATGATGCAGATCATACTAGTGGGACAGAGGTCGTCGGTAAGTACATCCTTCATATGTTCCTAGTCTTGGGAGTATCGAGACGGGGCATCGATATTCCATAGTAGACTAGCGTATAGGCTTCTCGACCCATATGATGAGCGATGGATGTGTTAGTTATATGTATGCCCTAGAGGCCATTACTGTACATACGATGTATATTGTAATGGATGCTTGGACATATATAGGGAGGACTTTCTTGCTCGACATGATAGTATGCTATCTGGTTGTACTTTATCTTAACATGTACTCTGATTATCTCTATATTACATGTTGATAAAGCCCTTAGGATATGTAATCGACTACTGGGACTATGATGAGATCATACTAGTGGGGCCACGGTAGTCGACGAGTACATCCTATAACTGTTCCTAGTCGAGGGTGTATCGAGACAGGGCATCGATACACCAGAGTAGACTAGCGTATACGCATCTTGACCCATATGATGGGCGATGGATGATCCCATATCCATCGGTGTTTGACATCAAGGATGGTGTACGGGTGCTCAGTAGAGACTGGGTACACTGAACGGACTCGCCGAGAACTCCCAGTTGGTATTATACCTCACGTCAGATGGCAGTTCTCCGGTGACACTGGTACAGAGTAGTCTGTTGACCCAAGATCGTCATAGAGTCTTGTGTGATTCCCACCGTGCTTTGATTTCCATCATACCACGTCCAAGAGGGCGTGGAAAAAGGTGGCTTTTGGGTACAGTCCCGAATCACATGGAGGCAATGAGCGATAGGAGGGGATTCATCTCTCCCGGTATAGGGAGTTGATGTTGTGCTGCGTTCGATTGGCTATAACTGGAAATCCCTGGCCAGGGTTGCTGAGATTTACTGGTAAGTGTTATCAGTAGTTTCTCGAACTGTTATAGACCTCATATCGACACGACTTATCGAGCTACTGGGGTCTGACGTTTACCACCCCTAGGCGAGATATGCGACATATCAGACGACGAAACCGGACTGTACGGGAGTGTTACTGATTGGATTTACAGGAGAATGTACAGGCTTGCTTGTTGATCTTCTGAGCGCTCAATACCTGGGTGGCTGTTACGTTTAGCTGACCGCTTGCAGCTTGTGGGTGTTTGATATGATCATTACCTACTGCCGGCGTATTGACGATTCTTTAAAGTCCTACACAGAGGTATCTTGACTCCGGCAAAACAGAGTAGGAGCACATATGTGATATGTGCGGGACCGAGGATAATGTGATATGAGATACCGTATTCTATTCTCGCGATATTTGATATCAGCCGGGTCATCGGATCAAGTGTTGATTCGATGAATCGGTAAAAGAGATATTAGTCGGTTGTATGCGATATAGCCGGATTGTCGGATCAAGTGTTGATTCGATAATTTAATGTATAATAATATATATGATATATTAAATTACATTAACTAATATTAGCTCACTAAAAGATTCTTTTTCTCACTCGGGTTATACATTGATATATATGCGATATATGTTAATTGTATTATTTTATTTTGTTACAATAAATATTATATATGTGATATATAATATTGTAACATGATGTGGTTATTAATGCAACATGTTTAGTGGAGATTAAACATGGTTAGGGTTTGATTTGGGTTAAGCTTTTCTACAAGTTTCTAGAAGCTTTCATTTTTTGTTTTGGAAAAGATATTTTGCAAGATATTTCTTTAACTCAACCCAAACCCTTAACCCTAGTTAAATCTCTACAATGGTTACTTGAACCATGGTTGCATTTCTAACCTTATCAAAACTTTCATTATTCATCACAAAAGAATTAATCATTATTCATTCTTCTTCTTCCTTGAGTTCCTTTTTGAAAAGCTTTCTAGCTTTGATTTTGTGATGAAAAATGAGTGAGAATAAGAAAACAAATGAGAGCAAAATCCTACTTCATCATCCTCATCTACCCTTGCCCTTTAGATGAGAGTGTTCACTTTATTTAGTGAGTGTTAGCCTGTGTTAATGAAACTTCAAGGTAGATCATCTTTGTTATCGAAGATCGAAAGCAAGTTTGCATCATTCTCTTCGTGGAGCCTCTCGAGAGTCCGGAACACGATGATCGCAGCGAAGGGACCTCAGCACAGAGCTTAAGAAGTGAAGGACCGGATCTACAAAGGTTGCAATCCCTCTCACTTAGTGTTAAAGTGTTTAACATACTTGTTTTCGCCTAAACTCTAGTTTAAAGATCCGGCTTTGGGTTGTTCGGCACGGCTAAATTTTAAATCGGGCATGGTTGATGCCTCGTAGACCCTTGTGCATGTGCCTAGCAACCCTACAGTGGTATCAGAGCCAAGCTAGAGTTTTAGGCGAAGTTTAAAGTTCGATCGAACCCCAAAACCCCAAAACATACCCTTCTCTGGAAATTTTGTAAAACTGTTGATTTTTTCATATTAAAAATACTCAAAAAAATCAGCAGGGTATTTTAGGAATTACTGTGAAATACGACATCTTAATTCCACTAAAGGGCCGCGGAACCGCGGCTATACCTTGCTTGCGCGGCGGTTCCGCGGCGGAATAGCAGAATTAGGGTTAGGGTTTTGTACAGTAACTTCAGTGCCAACTTCCTGATTCTTCTGGGTATTTTTAATTATACTCAAGTGTTGAGTTTTCTAGGTTGTATTGGGGACTCGTTGATTCGATCGGATAATATAACTTCGTTTAGTTTTTCCGGGTAATTTTTAGAACCTGTTAAAAAGTTCGAATGGATATAAATAACTCACTTTTTCCCCTGTCGGAAATTTTTTCAAAAGTTGGATTTTTTCTCGAGTTTGAAACTTCTGGAAAATCATGCAAGTAACGCGGTGGACCCTCTAGAAGAATACAAACCTTAACTTGATTATGTGACTGTCTTGAACTGCCTCTAAACCTTAGGGTTTGGGGCAGTACGGCGTGCCACATGTGAGGCGTTGGCTTGACCCTTCTACGGCTGGACCATTGGTACTGTTGCATGTGATGGATATTTTTTGAACTCCGCTCAAGTGTTGAGCTATTTGGGAAATATTGGGTGTTTGATTATTCGATCGGAAATTTAACACTGTCTATTTATCTGGAATGTGATACAATATTTGGAATCCACAAGAAGTTATGAGATAACTAATTTGAACGTTATAAATCTAGCAGTTTAGTCTCAATTGATCGGTTGCCATGGAATTTTGATATGATCAAAAGTCCGTCGCAATCACGTAACGTACGCGGATACTCGCCGGGTAAACTTAATAGACAGCCACGCCCCATAGCCCCGACCATGTGACTGTAGGAGAACCCCGTCGCCAAAAGCATCCGTTCGGGTGCTCGCGGTAGCGGTGTTCCGCCTTAGTGCACTTCGTCGATGGCATCCGGGGGTGCGGCCGTCTACTAAAGTTTGCGACGAGCATTCGATCAGAATGTCGGGAATCTTGTTGAATTGCCCGACGTGATATTGAAAAGATTTTTCGATAATGAGACTAAAATGCAAGGTTTATAATTGTTAGGCATGCGATGTCTAAGGAATTCATTTGGTTAGGCATGCGATGTCTAAGGAGGTTGCGGATTCCAACTGTTGTAGTTTTACACTTTCTTTTCTGCGACTATAAGCGTAGTATGTGGTGTATCGCCGGCTTCGTTGCTATACATCAACGACAATCGGGATACGCATACTTGCTTACGTTGATGATATGTGATATTATGTGTTGCTGTGATATGTTATATTAGATCGTCGTGTTCTGAATAGCCGGGGTTTTTATGTGAGATGAGAGTTTTTCTTTTTCATTCATGTAAAATTCATTTGTATGTAATATTCTTTTATTGGGGCACTTCCGGGCTGAGGATGATGTCACCATTGTATATTATTTACTTTTCCGCATTTGGTAGACCCAAGGCGGGGAGCACAAGTAACCGGGTTCTAGGGTCCAGTGGGAGACCATCTCGAGGAGTCGAGACCGGGTCTCCTAACTCTAGAATTGGCAGTGTTGCTTGTCGCTCTCGTAGGGGTCTAGGGATGTGGGTTTGGCTATTCATCGCGACCGTGGAATCCGTGTTTTATACAGGCTCGTATTAAAACACGGACGTCCTAGTATATCCAATATTTCATATATGTTCTTTTGCTGCAATGTTCTGTGATGAGATCATATTACTGCCTGAGACGAATGTTTATATTATATATATGAGATATATGTTATATTGCAGATTTCGTTTCAAATGTGATGCTTGTGAAGCATAATAAAATGGGACTTCATTAATGAGATTAATGAAATAAAAGAAACCTAAGACGTTGTAGAAACTTGTTTAAAAACTAGTAGCTCTAGTTCTTACTTTGCATAGTGGTGTTCCTTGTAGAACATCCAACACCTTATTCGATAAGTAAAGAGCCGAGATCCCTTCACCGGGAGTGACCTCTTTAGTGAAACTAGTAGATACTACAAACTCGGTTTGTCTTTTGATTGCTTCTATAGTTCTTACTTTGCATAGTGATATTTGTGAAATATCCTGCACCTTATTCGATGAGGAAAGAGCCGACGGTCCCTTCACCGGGAGTGACCTCTTTAGCAATACTAGAAAAGCCTAAAAAACACTCCATTTAAAATCACTCGATTCTACAACGATATAAAGTTCATTACGCAAAGGGTTTTCTTAAAAACCTGTCATAGCCCTCCGTCATTTCAGATAAGTAGTTTTTTAGTATTCGTGCTGCGTTTGTTGACTTAGTCAAGGCGTAGTGTGCGGTAGCTGATTAGTGCTTATCTACAAAGCATATGATGCGATTGGATTAGGGTAGTCATGCGGCCTTGTTGACTCAGTCAAGGGTCGTGCGGGTGGGTTTAATTCAATCGGGAAATGACGGGTTGAACTTTACTTGCGGTCTATGGTTTGTTGACTTAGTCAAGGTCATAGATCGCTTGGGGCAAAATATTATTGGGAATTTCAAGTGTTGAAATTTTCAATGAGATTGCATACCTTCTATGAGATAGTTGGATCCCGATACCCGCTGCGAGTAAGAGTTAGTCCTGGGAGAGTTTTACACATTACAATTAGTCGATCAAGTAGGTGTCTAGAAAGGTGATAACGGGGTTACGCCCCTGGGAAAACGAGGTTTACTTTAATTACGTCCGTGCGAAAGCACGGGGAACCTCCCTTAAAGTACCGGTACTGGCCTGGCTGAAAGATTGGCGAACTTGTAAAGTGTAATTAATCTCGGCTAGTCTTTCCTTTTAGGGTTTGAAGGAAGATTTGACTAAAACAGTGGGAGACATCTTAATTAGATAAATTGATAACCAATCTAATCTTGTAAAAGCGCACGCAGAGTGTTTTCTACTCTCTCTCTCTCCTGGTTACGACTATGTCACGCCTTAATCAAGATAATAATACGGATATATTGACCGAACCCGCTTGTTATACTGAGCTGGGAAACGTTGGTCCCGCTCCAACTTATAATTGTTATAAGACAGAGCAGGAAATTGGGGATTACCAGAATTCCCGTGCCGCCCAAACGAAGAAAGTGCATGCTGATGCATCTTCTTCGGGTGTATTCATTACACAGAACTGTTTTCTCAGTATCCTTTACGTCCTGAGTATGAGATACCAGATCAGGATCCCGCACATGTAATTTGTTACATGGGCTACAGATAGGTAGAGAACTGAGAACGGGTGATAAGTTTCATGAGATAGAAACGGTGCAAGTGTTGCACCAAGTGTTGATTACTATCACCCTGTATTACCAGAATACATTGATTCTGAACGAATGTTATTAGATACCGAACCTGATATACAACATCATATCGGTCTCTTTATTAGTAATGAAAGGATATAATTTTGTATTGTTGTGTCATGCCCCGCTTCCCAAAATACGGAAAACGAGGGATGACTAGGCCAGCCATGCTCCTACGGTCAGGGAAACATCCCGCCGTAGTCACACTTCGGCTTCTAGCATTACATGGTAATCAGTAGATAAAGCACAGTAGTAAAGGAATCATATCACTAATTTATTACATTAATAATCCAATGTTCACAAATTACAGATAACAAGAATAATTACTAAACAAGTTCAATCTCACGATCACTTTTATGGAAAGCAGTAAATGAAGAAAGTACACCAAATTATATCTCCGTGAACTCGAAGGGTAGATCCGTCTCCTGTGCTGGTCCTCCCACGGAATCTGAGCATGCATACTCAGGTCGTCAGAGCGACACAATAACAATATTATTATTAATAAGATGAAACAGGTAAATGAGGTAATACTAGTGTAAGAACTATGCAAGTAATCACTATGTCACTATATGATGCAGAATATATTCTGTGTCCCTATCGGTCTCTAGGTCATGTTTGAAATCGCATAGTGGAAGGAGGATCATGTTTAACAGGAGTCTCGTACATACCCGAGACAACGACCCACATGCTCGGGACATAACCCTGTCAGCCGGATCGCTAGATCCTACCTAATATATATATCGCTGCTCGAATGATCATCCTCTAAAACACGGTCCCGCTAAATACGATTCTCTTTCCACTTCGATTTCCCCTTTATTCCCAGATTTACACTATTTATGATCTTGATTTAGTCGTGTACAAGTATACCAATGGCACGGTTTTATCACTGCTCACTGCATCAATCACTGTCACGAATATTCACTTTCCATAGGGGTACTCGTCACTCCTAAATCAACATCAACCACGCACGATAATGCAATGTCCACTGACTTTAACAAGCACTAACACTAAGCATATGACAAATGGGGTATGATATATGTATATATGCTATCAATAAGCTATGTATGTTATGAATCAACATGCATGTCATTAACTTACATAAATTGCATAAATTAATATGTTAATAATTCAGCAAAATGATACAATTAAGATAAATAGAACGCTCAGTCATCAATTTATCAAAATTAGTTTCAGTTCAATCGGAATTTCGGTTTTCAAGATACAGCTGTTTCATTTTAAGTGCTCGCGGCTTGAAATTCAGCTTCAGAACTGGACATCCGTTTCGCGACACGAATTGCACCCATTTGGGTTCAGATTTTAGCGATGTTACCGTTGAATGAAATCTAGGGTTTTCAATAGAGTATTCAACGCAACAGACGGATCCTCAATCGTGTCTGTACGTTGAAAGTTATACACAGTTTAACATCAGTATATCACTTCTGAATCTGTTCTGGACAGTTATACGTTCTGTCCTTTTATTAACAGTTTAAAATAGCAAACGGAAATGAAACAGAATGGAACCACTTGTTTTGTTTAGATAACAGAATTATCTTTAATCTACTACAGAGTTCCATAACATACGACTTCAGGAATCACAGTGACACACATTTTGGGACAGTACACAATAATCAGAGTCGCTCTGGACTGCAGTCCAGAGTCGCACTTCGATCTAAATATCATCGCAGTTACAGGACAGAAATCATTAGAAGTTTATATAGGGTTAAAGTTCGTCGAGTCGTCTTCGATTTAAGCCCTCGAACGCATCATTCCAGTATGTATATAATTTACGGTGATTTTATTCATTTTCAGATACGGGAAAAATTCTAGTTTTATCGGCATATTTGGGGGTATCAATCTTAGTCACTAACAATCGTATTCTCCAGTGAGATTTATACACGATATTTATCATTATGAGGACCAACAGAAAACATTTATTTCCGTCAAATCAAACAATTATTTTCATTAGGGTCTAGCATCGAACACATAGGTCGTATAATATATTGGGAATCGGTAAATTCGTAAACTATATGATTTAGGTTTGTACCACAATTATATTAGCATGTAGCAAGTAAACACTTGCCTGGAAATGTCTCGGGGTCGCACGGCAGCAACGGCGTCACGAACGCGTGAGGTACGTCGTGAAACGGATTCGCGCGAGCTTGGCTCGAGATGCGGAATTTGCGTCGGAGTTGTCCGGAGTCGTTGCACGGTCATTGGAGGTTGAGGGGTGCTTGATGGTCCTCTGCGAGTGCACTGGGGTCGACGACGGTCGACGGCGTCGCTCCGGCGATGGGCTGCAGTGAGTGCTCTGGTTTGCAAAGAAATTTGAAAGAGAGGGAGCAATGGTGGTGCTCAGGTGTGGGTGTAGGGGGTGTGTGGGTGTTGATGCTGATGACGAGGAGGTCGTAGGGTGGTCGGCAATGTGGTGGGGAGTTCGCCGGCGTCGAGGGTGCAAGGTGGTGGTCGGCTCGGGTGTACTGGGTTGGGTGTACATGGTATTTGTGTGCAGGGGCTCGGGTGTACTGGGTCGGGGGAGTCGTAGAGGGAGAAGGAAGGTGAATGAGGGGCTGTCGTCGTCGTGGGGTCGAGCGAAGTGATGGGGTGATCGCCGGCGGTGGAGTGAGGGACACGGCGGAGTTGGGTGCTCGGTGAGTTTTTGGTGAATGGAGAGAGGTGAAGAGATTTCGAAAATGAAAGAGAAGAGAGAGGTGCGGGTGTGAGGAAGTGGACGAGGGTTGAAGTCGTGGGTGTAACGTCGCAATAACGGGCGTGGGCGTGGGCGCGAGCTGCGGCGGAGGAGGCGTTCGCGAGCGGGAATGAGGGAGAGCCGTTGGGGAAGAGGGAGTGGAGCGGGTCGGGTCGGGTGTTGGGGAAGCGGGCCAAGGAGTTGGGCTGAGGAGTTGGCCGGGCTCAATTTTTTTCAAAATAATTCCTTTTTAATACTTTGTGGGCTGAGGGGGATTTTAGTAAAGGGTTTAATAAAGGAAATAAATGAGTGGGCTGAGGGATTGAACGGGCTGGGGAATTGATTAAAGGATTTGTTTAAAAAATGAGTGTGTGGGCTGAGGAATTGAACGGGCCGGGGTTTTAAAAGAATTAATCGGTTTAAATTGGGAAAATGATGGGCCGAGGGTTTAGGGAAAATAAAGGTTAATTTAAATTGATTTTATTTGTTTTAGTTCTGGTTTTCCAAGTTGGTTTTAATTCTGGGTTTTGACTTTTAGGGTTAGGGAAAAATATAAATATTGGGATTCAAACAACCACCTTCTTCCAAAAATATACGTGGAAAAAGTAAATCTCTGGGATTTAGAAAATAGGAAAAAAAACTTTTATTAAGATGGTAACGGGGATTTACATCATACCCCCTTAACAAAAATTTCGTCCTCGAAATTTAACAAGGATACAAGAATATAATGTACTAAACAAAGAGATGTGGATAACGATCACGGATATCTTCCTCCCGCTCCCAGGTGGATTCTCCTGGGGAACGACCGCCCCAAGACACTCGGACTAAAGGAATGACCTTATTCTTCAGCACTTTCTCTCTGCGGTCGAGGATGGTAGTGGGTTGCTCCTCGTACGATAAATCGGTACCCAAAACTAGCTCCGAATGGTCCAGGACATGGCTCTCATCCCGAACATATCGTCGCAACTGTGACACGTGGAAGGTATTGTGCACACCAGCTAGCGATGGAGGCAAGGCAAGTCGATAGGCCACCTCTCCTACCCGCTCTAGCACCTCAAAAGGTCCGATAAAACGGGGACTGAGTTTTCCCCGACCTCCGAACCTGATAACTCCACGGGTAGGGGAAATCTTCAAGAACACGTGATCTCCGACTTCGAATTCTAGTGCCCTCCTGCTGGTATCTGCCCAACTCTTTTGTCGATCCTGAGCCGACTTAATACGCTGCCTGATCATTTGGACCTTGTCAACTGTCTGAACAATGAGTTCGGGGCCCAGTAATCTTCATTCTCCCACATCATCCCAACATAACGGGGATCGACTCTTCCGCCCATATAGTGCTTCAAAAGGAGCCATCTGAATACTAGCCTGATAACTATTGTTATAAGAGAACTCGACTATATGCAGATGGTCTTCCCTGGAACCCTGAAAGTCCAACATACAGGCTCTCAACATATCTTCGAGCGTCTGAATCGTACGCTCGGATTGTCCATCCGTCTGTGGGTGATACGCTGTGCTGAATTTAAGACGGGTTCCCAAACTCTCCTGTAAGCTCTTCCAAAAGTGTGACAAGAATCTGGTGTCCCGGTCTGACACAATGCTGACTGGAACACCGTGAAGTCGTACAATCTCCTGCATATATCTTTCTGCCAGTGATTCTGTCGACTGTCCCACTCGGAAAGATAAGAAGTGTGCAGCTTTCGTGAGACGATCGACGATAACCCAGATGGCGTTATTGCCCCTAGGGCTCCGTGGTAAGGCTGTCACGAAATCCATAGTAATGTGCTCCTACATCCATTCAGGTATCGGCAGTGGTTGTAATAATCCTGCTGTCCTCTGATGTTCTGCCTTCACCTGCTGACAAACCAAGCACCTGGATACGAACCTCGCAATTTCCCGCTTCATTCCGTTCCACCAAAAGTGCTGCTTTAGGTCCTGATACATTTTTGTACCTCCTGGATGCACAGAATAAGCTGAACTGTGTGCTTCAGCCAATACTTCTTCTCGAACATCTCCCTTGGGTACGCAGAGTCTGCTACCAAATCTCAGAGAGCCATCTTCATGTATAATCAAGTCCGTTCTCAGTCCGGCTTCCACTTGTTCTCTGAACTTTTGCAATCGGGGATCATCCGCTTGTGCAATCTTGATGCGATCCACTAGAGAAGATTGCACCTGTAGCTGCCAAAGTTGACTGAGTGCGTTAGGCGTAACGACTTCAAGTTCAAGTCTCTGAAAGTCCTCAATAATGCTCCTCTGATCGGTCAACATCATGACTGTTGGCTTGCGACTGAGCGCATCTGGTATAACGTTCACCTTCCCCGGGTGATACTGAAGGTCCAAGTCATAATCTGCCATCAACTCTAGCTATCGGCGCTGCCTCATATTTAATTCTTTCTGAGTGAAAACATACTTCAAACTTTTGTGATCTGTGTACACCTCCACTTTCTCACCCAAAAGATAGTGCCTCTAAATCTTCAACGCAAAGACTACCACAGCTAACTCCAAGTCATGCGTAGGGTAGCTCTTCTCGTGGTTTCTCAGTTGTCGAGAAGCGTAAGCAACTACTCGGCCGTGCTGCATTAGGACACAACCTAATCCCTTCCCTGAGGCATCACTGTGTATCACCAAACCACCGGAATTATCTGGTACTGTAAGAATAGGCGCCGTGGTTAACTTCTGCTTCAGTGTGTCAAACGCCTGAGTGCACTCCTCTGTCCATGTAAACGGCACGTCCTTCCGTGTCAGCCTCGTCAATGGTTCAGCGATTCTTGAGAAATCTTGGACGAATCTCCGATAATAACCTGCCAATCCCAGAAAACTCCTGATCTCAGCCACTGACTTCGGCGTTGGCCAATCTCTGACAGATTCTATCTTTGCCGGGTCCACCGAGATGCCTTCGCCCGAAACGATATGTCCCAAAAACTGAACCTTGTCGAGCCAGAATTCACACTTGCTTAGCTTCGCATACAGCTTCTCTTCCCGAAGAATTTGTAGGACCGTGCGCAAATGTTCAGCATGCTCTTCCCGGGTCTTCGAGTAGACAAGTATGTCGTTGATAAACACAACGACAAACGTGTCCAAGTACTTTGCGAACACCCTGTTCATCAAGTCCATGAATATTGCTGGGGCATTGGTAACACCGAACGGCATCACAAGGAACTCGTAATGTCCGTATCGGGTCCTGAAAGCCGTCTTGCATACATCCTCGGTTGCTACTCTGATTTGATGATATCCAGAACGGAGGTCCAACTTCGAGAACACCTTGGCTCCACTTAGCTGATCGAATAGACCGTCAATGTGCGGGATTGGGTACTTGTTCTTTATTGTGACCTTGTTCAGTTCCCGATAATCTATACACATTCACAGTGATCCATCCTTCTTCTTTACTAACAGAACTGGTGCACCCCACGATGAAGCGCTTGGCCGAATAAATCCCTTCTCCAATAGTTCTTCAACCTGCTTCTTCAATTCCGCCAACTCCACTGGTGCCATTCTGTATGGGGCTCTGGATACTGGGGCTGTACCTGGAGTCAAGTCGATCGAGAACTCCAAGATTCAAGGAGGTGGTAGACCTGGTAAATCTTCAGGAAATACGTCCAGAAAGTCCCGAACAATTTCTGGGACTGGGCTCTTATCAATCTCCATAGCTGTCAGTTCCTTGGGCTTGGCTCTACACTTAGCTGGCTCCAAAGATTCACTTCCGCCCTCGAAAATAAATTCCGGGTGATTGGGGATGCGGAAGATCACCTTCCTTGCACGACAATCGATAACTGCATGGAAAGTGCTCATCCAATCTATCCCGAGAATTGCGTCGTAACTGCCTGTCCAAATCAGAAGGAAATTCGCATAGAATTCCCTGCCACACACTACAACCGAGCATAACCTACATTCTCGACTAGATATTATAATGCTATTACCCGTATGAATTTCCCATCCCTTGGTTAGTGGTTCATGTGGTATTGAGTGTGTATCAGTGAAATGCTCAGACAAGAAACAATGCGATGCTCCCGAATCAAAAAGTACTCTAGCTGGCAAGGAATGTACAAGTAGAGTACCTGTAACAACGTCTCCTGGCGCCTCTGCCTGCTCGGCGGTCAAGGTGATAGCCCGTCCCTGACCCCGACCTGTAAAGGGTTGCCTCTGCTCCTGCGGCCTCTGCTGTGGCGGTCCAGAACCTCCCTGTATCTCTGCTCGCTCAGGGCAACTGCTAATCTTGTGCTGACTGGATCCACAAATCAAGCACTGTCCCTTGGCACGGCGACAGTCCTTCTGAGTATGCCCACCTCTACCGCAATAGCCGCAAACTACGCCCTGTCTCTGGGGGAGATGCTGTGGTACGAACGGGTGCTTCATTTGTGTCGTTCCTGCTCTGTGAACTGGTATGGCTCCTCGAGAAGGCGCGTGGGTACGTGCTGGAACGACTGGGGGTCTTCTGAACTTGTTAATCAATTGCTCCTGAACTCTCGCCGCGTTGAGTACCTGTGCGAAAGTCTGCAAATCCAACGATGCAATCAACTGCTGCAACTCGAAATCTAACCCCTGAAGGAAGCGTCTGGCCCTGGTGGCCTCTGATTTAACCATGTATGGAGCAAATCGGCTCAGACGGTTGAACTCTGCCATATATACGTCCACTGGGCGTCCATTCTGCTTCAAAAGAATAAACCTTTCCTCCATTTCTGCCTTGGCTGTGGAAGGAAAATAATGATCTAGGAAGCACTCCTTAAACTTGCTCCATTCAATCGGCCCGTCAAGTCTGCTTTCTTCCATCGACCACAAAGTACGGGCTTCGTCTTCCAATTGTATCTTTATCACATCCACCCTATCTTCCTCTGGAACCCTGGCGGCTGTCAATAAGTTCTCCATGTTCACCAGCCATTGCTCAGCCTCAAGGGGTTCAGCTAGCCCTGTGAACGCAGCTGGATGTAACCGTCGGAAGTCTGATACGGTACCAGCCCTAGCATGATAAGTTGGTGGGGTAGCGCCCCCAGGGGCGGTAATGAGTGCGGAGGGTCCTCCTGCGGCGGTAATCGCCCTGAGTCCCTCAGTGAGTAAATCTGTCTTCCTCTCCTAAACTTCCGCGAGAGTGGTCAGTGCACTAAGTATTCTTTCCGTGCGGTCCTGAGAGCTGGAGTCCGAGGAGGGGTCGTTCGGGGACGTCATATCACTGGAAGATTCAAAAGGATAGGATCAGATTCAAGGATGAAAATCAAGAGTAGTGAAACAAGAATAACGTAATACAGTATAGTTAATATTATCCCTTGATACTAAACACAGGCTCTGATACCAAATAAACCATGTCACGCCCCGCTTCCCAAAATACGGAAAACGAGAGATGACTAGGCCAGCCATGCTCCTACGGTCAGGGAAATATCCTGCCGTAGTCACACTTCGGCTTCTAGCATTACATGGTAATCAGTAGATAAAGCACAGTAGTAAAGGAATCACATCACTAATTTATTACATTAATAATCCAATGTTCACAAATTACAGATAACAAGAATAATTACTAACCAAGTTCAATCTCACGATCACTTTTATGGAAAGCAGTAAATGAAGAAAGTACACCAAACTACATCTCCGTGAACTCGAAGGGTAGATTCGTCTCCTGTGCTAGTCCTCCCACGGAATCTGAGCATGCATACTCAGGTCGTCAGAGCGACACAATAACAATATTATTATTAATAAGATGAAACAGGTAAATGAGATAATACTAGTGTAAGAACTATGCAAGTAATCACTATGTCACTATATGATGCAGAATATGTTCTGTGTCCTTATCGGTCTCTAGGTCATGTTTGAAATCGCATAGTGGAAGGAGGATCATGTTTAACAGGAGTCTCGTACATACCCGAGACAACGGCCCACATGCTCGGGACATAACCCTGTCAGCCGGATCGCTAGATCCTACCTAATATGTATATCGCTGCTCGAATGATCATCCTCTAAAACACGGTCCCGCTAAATACGATTCTCTTTCCACTTCGATTTCCCCTTTATTCCCAGGTTTACACTATTTATGATCTTGATTTAGTCGTGTACAAGTATACCAATGGCACAGTTTTATCACTGCTCACTGTATCAATCACTGTCATGAATATTCACTTTCCATTGGTGTACTCGTCACTCCTAAATCAACATCAACCACGCACGATAATGCAATGTCCACTGACTTTAACACGCACTAACACTAAGCATATGACAAATGGGGTATGATATATGTATGTATGCTATCAATAAGCTATGTATGTTATGAATCAACATGCATGTCATTAATTTACATAAATTGCATAAATTAATATGTTAATAATTCAGCAAAATGATACAAGTAAGATAAATAGAACGCTCAGTCAGCAATTCATCAAAATTAGTTTCAGTTCAATCGGAATTTCGGTTTTCAAGATACAGCTGTTTCATTTTAAGTGCTCGCGGCTGGAAATTCAGCTTCAGAACTGAACATCCGTTTCGCGACACGAATTGCACCCATTTGGGTTCAGATTTTATCGATGCTACCGTTGAATGAAATCTAGGTTTTTCAATAGAGTATTCAACTCAATAGACGGATCCTCAATCGCGTCTGTACGTTGAAAGTTATGCACAGTTTAACATCAGTATATCACTTCTGAATCTGTTCTGGACAGTTATACGTTCTGACCTTTTATTAACAGTTTAAAATAGTAAACGGCAATGAAACGGAATGGAACCACTTGTTTTGTTTAGCTAACAGAATTATCTTTAATCTACTGCAGAGTTCCGTAACATACGACTTCAGGAAACACAGTGAAACACATTTTGGGACAGTACACAATAATCAGAGTCGCTCTGGACTGCAGTCCAGAGTCGCACTTCGATCTAAATATCATCGCAGTTACAGGACAGAAATCATTAGAAGTTTACATAGGGTTAAAGTTCGTCGAGTAGGATTCGATTTAAGCCCTCGAACGCATCATTCCAGTATGTATATAATTTACGGTGATTTTATTCATTTTCAGATACGGGAAAAATTCTAGTTTTATCGGCATATTTGGGGGTATCAATCTTAGTCACTAACAATCGTATTCTCCAGTGAGATTTATACACGATATTTATCATTATGAGGGCCAACAGAAAACATTTATTTCCATCAAATCAAACAATTATTTTCATTGGGGTCTAGCATCGAACACATAGGTCGTATAATATATCGGGAATCGGTAAATTCGTAAACTATATGATTTAGGTTTGTACCACAATTATATTAGCATGTAGCAAGTAAACACTTGCCTGGAAACGTCTCGGGGTCGCACGGCAGCAGCGGCGTCACGAACGCGTGAGGTACGCCGTGAAACGGATTCGCGCGAGCTTGGCTCGAGATGCGGAATTTGCGTCGGAGTTGTCCGGAGTCGTTGCACGGTCACTGGAGGTTGAGGGGTGCTTGATGGTCCTCTGCGAGTGCACTAGGGTCGACGACGGTCGACGGCGTCGCTCCGGCGATGGGCTGCAGTGAGTGCTCTGTTTTGCAAAGAAATTTGAAAGAGAGGGAGCAATGGTGGTGCTCAGGTGTGGGTGTAGGGGGTGTGTGGGTGTTGATGCTGATGACGAGGAGGTCGTAAGGTGGTCGGCAATGTGATGGGGAGTTCGCCGGCGTCGAGGGTGCAAGGTGGTGGTCGGCTCGGGTGTACTGGGTTGGGTGTACAGGGGATTTGTGTGCAGGGGCTCGGGTGTACTGGGTCGGGGGAGTCGTAGAGGGAGAAGGAAGGTGAATGAGGGCCTGTCGTCGTCGTGGGGTCGAGCGAAGTGATGGGGTGATCGCTGGCGGTGGAGTGAGGGACATGGCGGAGTTGGGTGCTCGGTGAGTTTTTGGTGAATGGAGAGAGGTGAAGAGATTTCGAAAATGAAAGAGAAGAGTGTAACGTTTTTAAAATAATTAAATAAATAATTAAATGAATAAAATTGTTTAAGTGAATTTTATGACTTTCGGTAAAGAAAAATGTATTTTTCGTAAAACCAAACCGTGATTGTTTTTCATTATAATTTCAAAAATACCTATTTTAATTATATAATTACTAGTAAATGGTTTTTATTTAGCCACTTATAAATTTTTAGTTTAATTAAATATTTTTCCTAAATTAATTATTTTAAATATTAACATAAGCTTTATTTTTACACTAAATTAGTGTAAATTACAAATTTAAATGATTTTAATTTGTCAAAATGAACCATGGCATGTTATAATTTAGTGTGTATCATGCAAAATTTATTTGCAAATTTTCCCATTTTTCTAGAGTTTTCTTGAGTTGCTATAGTAAAGAAATAAAAGAAAATTTAATAAATCATGAAAAGACAATTTGAGGTGATATTTGGGGGGAAACTTCTACACAACTTTTTTCACTCTCTTCTTTCTCTCCCTCACCTCCAAAAATGGCCGGCCTCATCCCCCATGGTTGCCCCCATTTTCCTCATTTTATTTTACTCCAAAATTCATCAAAAATCCTTTAAAAATTCAATTAAAAATCCACAAAATCCTATTTATTTCCTACCCTTTATTCTTTGCTCATTTTTACATGGATTTTGGAGGTGGAAAGTATGCATTTTGGAGGCTCATTTCCATGTTTGGATTTCATAGTTTGGAGGTATAAATCTTCTCCTTTTTATTTATTGTTATTAGTTGTTTCTTTTAAATATAATTAGATTTAATATATTAATTCTAGTTGCAAATTTTAAAATTCAAGTTAGGGTTTGTAAATTCAAGTGGTGGTTTTTATTAATTAATTAGGGTTATAATAACTAATCTACCATTTTTAGAAGTGGAAAAATCTTGCATGGTTATTGTATAATAATTTGTGTATTCAAATTGTTTAAATTAAGCTATTTAGCTAACTAGTTTTTATAAAATATATATGTGGGTAATATAAAATTCTAATTTAGATTGCTATCATTAGATTGTAGTTTTAGTGAGAATATTAGCATGTTAATGGAAAGAAAAAAACTTAGTTTGATCACTAGTTTCTTTTGATAATTTGAAAATACTAATAAAATGCTATTTTTTTGTAAACTAGATTTTGAAATTCCTAAATAAATGAGATTAAAAATATAATTTATGGTTTCATTAAATCATTATCATCATGAATTGTGGTTTAATACATTAATTCATGCAAAATCATGTTTTGTGGTGGAATTGTGGTATTTTGCTTGAAAAATGTTGAAAATTGTTAAAGGTTGCAAACTAGAAATTTCAAATTTATACAAATTTGTGTAATAAAAATATAGTAATGGTTTGTATAGTCTAGTTATACTATTTAATGAGTTTTATGACCATTGGTTTCATTTAAATGTCAAGTTTTGATGAAAAACGGTAAATTGGCATTTTCGGGTTTTACGAAATTGGACGGTTTGATGGATTTTAGGGTTTCGATGGACTTAATCATGTTATATATTATAAGTAATGAGTTTTAAAACGATGAGTTATTTGTTGATGTTATCTCGATCCATCGGAGTTTGTACGCCGATATCGAGCGATATTTGGTGCTTTTGCGTGGACGGGACATGGGTTTTAACCTATGCTTATTCCTTGCGTTGTTTTGACTTTTGTATGTGATTTAGTTTACGATGCTATTTATATGTTTGCGTTTAGGTACCCCTCATGTGGACTGCGGGCGATGAAGAGGAGGATGGCGACACCGTCTTCGGCAGACATGGACCAGGTGAGTAGATGCATATCTACGGGGGGAAGTCGGGTGGATGGCGTTTAGCACCCCCGCAACGTAGAATAAGGATAGTACGTATTGTCATTAGGAAACCAGATGTGACCCTAGATTCTTAATGTGTAGGACCCTAGTAATGACCTAGGCTGGATTAGACTGATTTAGGAAGACCATATCAGAGGATGAATATCTTGGAAGAGGTTCGTAGGTTTCAGGTAGAAACACACACCAGCACACACAGAAACTCGACATGGTGTATACGTGTATGTGTATATATATATAGGACTAGGTATAGATATATATATATATATATACAGCACGTATATGGGATTCATTGATTTGATATGATATCTGAGGTATGATGAAACAGTATAACTGGGCTTGATGCCGTGATTCTTGGCTATACAGTCGTATTAAAGTGTTAGCGGATAATTAGAGAATGAGATAAAGAACATGGATACATAAATTATAATGGGTGGTGATGATATTGAGATACATGGGACTCTAAATAGTACCTGGACTGTAGCTTGTGACTGATCACGATATGGGATACGTATGACTTGATTACGACATCATATAGGTGTGATCTGATGTCGATATCATAGAGGTGTGACTTGAGGACGATATGATATCAGTATGACTTAATCACAGTATGATACATGACATGATATTTCTGAGGATAAACTAATGATGCTTATTATGATGTCAATGATATATGATTGATGTAGGCGATTACAGTTTAGCACCTTGATCATGAGATGTGTTGGTGATGACATTATACGAATAATGAGACACCTAGGAGATACTTGACCCGTACCCCGATATTGGGATGCCGTACGATGGATTTTACCGTACGAGGCATAGATATGATGATTGATCCGCACTCTTGATTCGAGAAAGCCGTACTTCGTACGTGACGCTATTGAGGCTGGATCGCCGACTATTAGAGATATTGATTCAGACCTAGGTAGACACTTGTTTCTTAATGACTAGTTCTTAGGTTAAGTTCCTTAGGAGGTTAGATGGACACTAGTTTAGGTTCGATTCATATAGTGATAGTTGTTCTCGTATGTCGCAGAGGGGTGGATAATGCACATCTGTCTTGCATTCATACTGTAATCATCATGGTGCATGTTCTTTTATATGTTGCTATAATCAGTATAAACTTTACCTGTTAGGACACCAGCACTATTACCGATGATGCGCATACTCCACGCACACTTATTTGCCGGCTCACACACATCATCATCGGTAATTGCTATGTCACGTACACTTTAGATCATATTGTCTTTTATGGATAGAATCAGTTAACAACTAGACCGATATAATATTGTGATTATTCTCTGACATTAGTACAGACATGATATTTATTGCTTAGACATTCATGCATTCATATTTTCATGTTATCATGCAGTATTATGGGCATATGCCGACACTTATCATATAGTTACTCATGATTTTGAGATTTGGATTTCTATGAGATTTCTGGATTTTGGGGAAAACCACAAGAATATGTAAAAACTTTTCTCTCTCCTCCTCCTCTCTTTTTAAAAACATAAGATGCGGTTTTCTCGTGATGTATGTGTCGTCCACCATGAGATTTCATGTTTTCTGTTGGATTTCGAGACCCGATTCGAGGAGTGGATGAACCGTCTCGGGTACATGGTGGGCCCGGTATGGTACCCCGGGGCAAGAAGATCGAGTTGTAGACGATGAGCCTGGCAGGGGAAGACTACCTACCGGTGATGTCTGGCGCGGCGGATATCCGGAGGATACCGACCGTTGTCGTGAGATTTGATGATATGGGCCGATCCGGACCGACGGAGCCCGACATATTGAGACTTGAGATTACATGTGTTGTGTCGATGCTTGACACGGATTTCCATGGATTTCATTGTTGAGATTTCAGATGCTTATACACACTTTACTATGATAACAGCTAAAGATTTCTTATACATATATATCTGGATTTCAGGATTTGTTACTTTACATTCATGGTGCATGCATTTCATTTCATATGACATAGTATTATATGAGGCACTAACACAAGCACGGAGTATCTGCACTTACACGTAGTTTTACCCTGCTATTACTAGATGATTAGGATATTATAGTGTATTATTATGACCTAGGATAGCGTCGTGCATTCGATTTCTTTTCATAGATGTCTTCTACTCACGAGTTGGCAACTCACCCCCGTTGTGCCAAATTTTATTACAGGTTCGATGTACAGGTTTCCCTGGCAGCTTGCTGGCACATCTATTCTTTCAGGGTGATTTGCACGGTAGGTTGGTTCACTTGTATCCGAACCACCATTGTACTTTTATTTTTTCATTTGTATCTAGTAAGCTCCATCAACCATACTTGTATTACTTGATAAGTTTATTGGACCAGTCTTTTATTTCGACCTTAGAGTCGCGCATGTATTATTCTGATCTGGTGGTTTTGTTTTTCTTTTGAGTTTTGAGCCTCGCCCTTTGGCGTTGTATATTATTGTGTTTGTTGTGGTTGTTTCCGCCTGTTGGCGTTGAGCTAGCACCCGTTTGGGGATGCTTTTTATTGTTTATTTATATTATACTTGTTGTACCCGTTTGGGGGCCAGTTTTTATAGAGGAGACTCTGCCGAAATTTTTGGGAAAATTTGCTGATGTTTTAAACTTACTCCTTCATGTTTTCTTTTACTGCTTCTTCTTCTTTTTCATGGTTTAGATTTCTGGGCTTCGGCTTACTTAGGTTACGTGGCGCCTCTAGACGCTTCGTAATCTAAGTGCCGGTCACGTTCCGTACTTTCGGGTCGTGACAAAGAGAGAGGTGAGGGTGTGAGGAAGAGGACGAGGGTTGAAGTCATGGGTGTAACGTCGCAATAACGGGCGTGGGCGTGGGCATGAGCTGCGGCGGAGGAGGCGCTCGTGAGCGGGAATGGGGGAGAGCCGTTGGGGAAGAGGGAGTGGAGTGGAGCGGGTCGGGTCGGGTGTTGAGGAAGCGGGCCAAGGAGTTGGGTTGAGGAGTTGGCCGGGCTCAATTTTTTTTCAAAATAATTCCGTTTTAATACTTTGTGGGCTGAGGGGGATTTTAGTAAAGGGTTTAATAAAGGAAATAAATGAGTGGGCTGAGGGATTGAACGGGCTGGGGAATTGATTAAAGGATTTGTTTAAAAAATGAGTGTGTGGGCTGAGGAATTGAACGGGCCGGGGTTTTAAAAGAATTAATCGGTTTAAATTGGGAAAATGATGGGCCGGGGGTTTAGGGAAAATAAAGGTTAATTTAAATTGATTTTATTTGTTTTAGTTCTGGTTTTCCAAGTTGGTTTTAATTCTGGGTTTTGACTTTTAGGGTTAGGAAAAAATATAAATATTGGGATTCAAGCAACCACCTTCTTCCAAAAATATACGAGGAAAAAGTAAATCTCTGGGATTTAGAAAATAGGAAAAAAAAACTTTTATTAATATGGTAACGAGGATTTACATCCTGTCACGCCCTACCTCCAATACAGAGAGTATTGTCCGCTCTGGCCGAAACCGCACGGTTTTGTCCTTCAGGGCGAACCGGACCCGACCAGGGGCCACTTCCCAGGAGGTCACCCATCCCAGAACTTCCCTGGCTCGAGCACGCTTAACTACGGAGTTCTCAAACTCCTGTAGTGCCGGTTCACTTAAAAGGCGCCTCTGTATTGAAGTGTGGTATCATTCCATTTATAGTACAGATCTGCCCCCTTTCGGAATGTATTCAGAAGATTCCCCATTGTTCTACAGTGGGTCCCACAGACTCAAGAGGTGGCCCCCACAGATTCAAGAGGTGGCCCCCGCCCACTTAGTTCGACACTTGGCGTGACACTTTGTTCCGTGTGGCACTTTGCTCCGTGAGCAAGAACCGGGTCCCGACATTCTCCCCACCTTTGAACAATGGTTCGTCCTCGAACCACAGACCTACTATTGAGGGACCAGCTTTGATACCATTCTGTCACGCCCCACCTCCAATACAGAGAGTATTGTCCGCTCTGGCCGAAGCCGCACGGTTTTGTCCTTCGGGGCGAACCGGACCCGACCAGGGGCCACTTCCCAGGAGGTCACCCATCCCAGAACTTCCCTGGCTCGAGCACGCTTAACTACGGAGTTCTCAAACTCCTGTAGTGCCGGTTCACTTAAAAGGTGCCTCTGTATTGAAGAGTGGTATCATTCCATTTATAGTACAGATCTGCCCCCTTTCGGAATGTATTCAGAAGATTCCCCATTGTTCTACAGTGGGTTCCACAGACTCAAGAGGTGGCCCCCACGGATTCAAGAGGTGGCCCCCGCCCACTTAGCTCGACACTTGGCGTGGCACTTTGTTCCGTATGGCACTTTGCTCCGTGAGCAAGAACCGGGTCCCGACATGTTGGATAATGTTTTGAACATTTCCTATATCAAGAGTTGATCGGTTTAGGCACGCTATCTAAAAGTATTGACGTTCTAAATCAAACTACAGTTCTTAGTATACAGAACACACACAAGAGGAATAGTTCAGAAATGAACGAATCCTTCTTGAGGTATTGTAGACTAGGTCATATCAATGCGACCCGACCAGCCAAGTTACATTTAGATGCATATTTAAATTAGTTTGAATTTACATCTTATGAAACTTGCCGGTCATGTCACAAAGATAAGATGACCATAGCTCTGTTTATTGGAAACAGAGAAAGAGTTAGTGAACTCTTGGGATTGATACATGCTGATGTATGAAGGTCCCCTGTCTACACATGCCAAGATCGGTTCTTTGTACTTCATTACATTCTCTGATGATCTCTCAAGATTCAGACATATGTTCCTGTTGAAACACAAGTCCGAAGCTTTTGAGATATTCGCAGAATATAAGTTAGAAGTAGAGAACCATAAACGGGTATAAGTATTATGTCCTTTGATGAGATCTGGGAAGAGAATACTTGAGCACGGAATTCCTGGACTATTCTAAAAGAGAATGAGATTCTCTCTCAGCATTACTCCTCCGTATACACCATAGCACGATGGTATATCGGGGCGGAACAATAGCACCCTATGTGATATGGTGTGCTCTATGATGAGTACTACTGAGTTTCCTAATTTCTTTTTGGGAGTTATGCACTTGAGAAGCTGCATACCTATTGTATAGCGTTCAAATCAAATCAGTTGCCTACCACTTCATATGTGATATGGAAAGGGAAGAGCCCATATTTTAAGTTTGTTAATATTTGGGGTTGTCCGGCCTATGTCTAAAAGCAAAATCCGGACAAGCTCGAGGCAAGGTCAGCTCTATAAAACTGAAAGTAGTTCCAGCTATACAAACTGCTACAGATGATTTGGTAGACCTGAAGGATTCAATAGATTCTAACGTACCTCAGCCTCTCCACCGATCTAGTAGGGTTCCTCACCCACCTGAGAGATACTTCGGTTTCTCTATGACAGTGGGAGCGAGGATTGCATCATGAGATGATGACCCAACTAGTTTCGAGCTGGCCATCAGGAGTAGGACTCTGTAAGAATGGCTGGATACTTAGTGATATGAGATGGAATCCTTATACACCAACAAAGTCTGGACTTTGGTTACTTTAACTGAAGGGTTAAATCCCCATCAGGAGCAAGTATATCTTGAGAAGATTACTTGGTGTACATAGAAAAGTTGAGACTTTCAAAACTATGCTTAAGTCCATCCAGATCCTACTTGCCACGGCTACATACCATGACTACGATTTCTGGCGGTTGGGTGTCATGACAGCTTTTCTAAATAATGATTTGGAAGAGAGCGTCTATAAGTACACAGCCAGAGGGCTTCGTAGATAGTAGGAGCAGCGGAAACGCGTGCAAGATGTTTTATATGATAAAGCAGGCATCGCGGAGTTGGAACATCTGTTTTGATGTGGTAGTCAAAGAGTTTGACTTCATCAAAATGGTAGATGAACCTTGTATATACAAAAAGGTAGTAGAGAGTATGGTGGTGATCCTCGTAGAGTACGTGGATGACCTACTCTTGATAGGGAAGGAGTTTCCCATGCTACGCTCGGTCAATCTCCGCTTATCACAATGATTCTCCATATAGGATCAAGGTGATACCTCCTAAATCCTGGGTTATGGATCTATGAGATAGATCTATTTGGATGTTAGGATTCTCACTAGCTGTAGTGAGATGGTATCAATCGATCCTGGGAGAATCACTGGAAAAGTTACAGGGTGATAAGGACAACTGAATGTCAGTCGCAGGCATTGTCTTTACCCTCAGTGGAGGGACGGTATGTTGGAAGAGTTCCAAGCTAGATACCGTGACTTACTAGACGATTAAAGGCAAGATACATCGTTACCAAGGATGCTACCAAAGAGACAGTCTGGATATATATAAGTTCATGAGATGAACTTCGTTCCTACCATTGTGTGACAATGGAGTTGTGGCTTTAGCCAAGGAACTACCGTCCCATCAGAAATCCAGATATAATTCTTAGGCAGTATCACCTGATCATGGAGATGGTTGATCTCCAGGAAGATCGAGGTTAGGAGAGTAGACACAGAGGACGACAGCGCGGATCCACTCATGATCGCACGCTTGCGGCGTGTCGGATGTTCAAAGTTCTAAAGTTATAACCGCGATCAGGACGGTGTCGCTTTGCAGCTAGCCGGTTGAGCACGGGTCGATCCACAGGGAGATGGTTGTATGTCCGTTCGAGTTTTAGACGAGTCAATGAAGAATTTGTATATGTTTGTTCAGTTCTATCCTAAGTTTTACATGCAAGTATAAAGTTGTTAAGAAAAAGATACAAAAGTGCAAGCTAAGGAAATCCGTACTCAAAACCTTTGAGCCGAGTCTTGACCAATTGAAGCTAGAGCAATCGGCAACAACGTGGATTACGGGATTTAAGCATGGTATTCGTGGAATCTTGCTTATTGACCCTTGTCCTTCCGTTCTTGTCTCTTGCTTTCGCCTCCGGCCAAACCGAACGCAACCGGTCACGGTTAGGAATCACCGTTACCTTGGTAGGGTAGGGTGCCTAACGGAGCGCTTGCGTAATATTTGGGCGGAGTTCAAAGGAAAATAACGGGAAAAGGAAATGAGCAAAGAAACATTAACTTACAATATCGTATTTATTCTTAACAACAACATATTACAACCATTCACAAAAAGAACCAAAAAGAGCAAAAGAAAAGATAAACAAAGAAAAGAAAAGATTACAAACAAGTAACGAAAAGTGCATGGAATTTAAGTGCATGAAAGTAAAGCAAGGTAATAAAAAGCAAGAAAGAAATAAGCAAGAAAATAACAACAAGAACCATAGAACCAAATACAAGACATGGGTTCAATAACCAAATCTTAAACATGCAAGCTCACTTAAGAGGTTGCAAGATCAAGAAAAGGCAAAGAACTCATGGAGAATTAAGCACAAAAGAGAGAACAAAATGATACAACCCCTTGAGATCAATGACCAAAGTTTAAACTTGAAAGCTCACTTAAGAGGTTGCAAGATCAAGTTATGGTAGAGAGCTCAAGGGGGAAGCTAAGAAAAAGAATGATACAAAAACCCTCATCTTCATTTAACATCCACTCAAAAGCTCTCACAACAATTTCATGGAGGAAAGAATGAAGAAGAAGAAGAAGTAAACTAAAACTAACAAAAAGTGGGCATAAGAATGAACACTTTTGGCTTGGCAAGTTCTGGACTATTTATAGGCAGGGAACTGGAAACCTAGGGCAAGAATCTGGCTCCACATAAAATGACAAAACTGCCCCTAAAAACCCACCAACTGCCGACACCGTACAGCCGCGGTTCCGCGGCCTGTGCATGCTTAGGCCGCGGTTCCGCGGCCATAGTAGGGAGTCGGGCCTTCAATTTTGGTGGCTTCTCCTGTTTGGTAGTTCCCTTCAGTCTGGTATATGTTTTTTCTCAGAATGTCTTCACGATTTTTCCAGAATTTTAGCAAATCAAAAGGTTATTTGATGTGGATCTTTTTGTCATGATTTCCTCGAGCTCCGCGTAGATATGTTGGATCTTGTGTTGCCATTGATCTTTGTGCATGAAAATGACATTGATTTGTCATTTTGTCTCTTAAACTGGTGTGCGGCAACATACGGATAGAGAGCGGAGACCCGTGTTTTATCTGTGGTTGGCAGGAATCCGGATTTTGTCGTGCTTTTCCATGAATTTCACCGTTTTGAGCCGAGAACCTGTATCCTGCAATTGACTAGCAAACACGGCTCAAGAGTACCTACCGATAAGCAATGTGGTAAAAATTGGGCGGTATAAAAATGCAAAAATCTGATATGAACAAATACCCCCAAACTTATCATTTGCTCATCCCGAGCAAAGCCAATTTATTCACAAAAAAGTCCTAACCGCACTTTCGCAGGGAACACGATTGCACTGAGCTCGTGCAACAAGCCGATAAACCTCTAGGCGTCCCTAGTAGGAAGAGTGTTGTCTCCTGAGGGTTTTCAGCTGATACTACCCACAAAATCCGGTCAAGCTAGTCTTGCAAAACAACTATGATTCAAACCCTAAAGTTTTGTTTCAGAAAATAACAATTCTATGATCCTAAGTCTAGACTATCGAACCCTTATTTTTCACACCTCGCTTCTTATTTAACTAAAGATTTTATATGCCTTTACGTGCAGTGCAAATAGTGTCGTTAAGTTCCAGAAGGATCGATTAAAGTCATCATGTCACACAATAAAGCCCGGATAAAAATTTTAAAAGGATCACATAAGTTTTATAAAGAGTTAAGCATTTTTCAAGTTTCGTTTTCCAGTAAAGTTTCAACTTCAGAATTTCTATCTTCCCTAACAGGAAACTAGGTCTTATTTTTCACTCCACCTTTTTCTTGTTTTCATTTCATACACACCTCTGTGAACGTGCAATAGTCTTTATCATAGAATAAAACCTTCATATCTCCGCTAGAAATATTTTTTTATAAAAGCCTGTCTTTTGTCAAGATTATTCTCACACAAAGAACCGTTAGGAATTTTAACTCGGAGAGAACACTTGCTTGACTTTGTTTTAATCTGGACTTTCTAGGCTTCTTAACGAGCTTTGGGTCAATGCATCCAAACTAGTTGGCTTTAGGGCATTAGGTGTAGAAACACCCCAGCGGACTTAATTACTCAAGTTAGTTAGGTCCAAAAACAAAAGACAATTTAGCGTGAAAATCATGATGATTCAATACAAACGGAGATATAACCGGCTGTTCAATTATTTTTTTGGATAAAAGACGTGTTTAGTGGATTAGGTGTGTAATCATTCCAATCAAGTTTCAGATGGGTTATTTTTCAGAATTAGTTCCAATTAAGGCATCAATAATATCCCTTCATATTCACTTCACTTCATAAACTATTCTTGATATTACTTATTTCAGAACAAACCTATTTGATCCTCAAAAAATCATTTATCCATTTAAAAGTTTTTAGACACAAAAGACTTGTCATCTAATTTCCAAAACTCACGACACGTGTAGTGTGATGTAAAGACGTATATCAGCTATAATTAACTTCAAAGGAGAGTTATCTTTCAGGTTTTCAAAATCTAAAAATAAGATTTAGTTATTCTTATCTTATCAAACAAAACCGTCGAAATGTTGAATCAGAGTTCTCCCACTAGCTAACTTGACAGAAATTTTTTTATGTTTTAAGAAAATTTTCTGATTTTTATGGATTTTTAAATAGGTATGCAAATGCAAAATATAAAAATGAATGCGAAGGTAGAAAGCTTACCGCGATCAGGAACGACGCCATTTGATCGCACGCTTGCGGTGTGTCGGATGTTCAAAGTTCTAAAGTTATAACCGCGATCAGTACGGTGTCGCTTTGCAGCTAGCCGGTTGAGCACGGGTCGATCCACAGGGACATGGTTGTATGTCCGTTGAGTTTTAGAAGAGTCAATGAAGAATTTTTATATGTTTGTTCAGTTCTATCTTAAGTGTTATATGCAAGTATAAAGTTGTTAGGAAAAAGATACGAAAGTGTAAGCTAAGGAAATCCGCACTCAAAACCTTTGAGCCGAGTCTTGACCAATTGAAGCTAGAGCAATCGGCAACAACGTGGATTAGGGGATTTAAGCACGGTATCCGTGGAATCCTGCTTATTGACCCTTGTCCTTCCGTTCTTTTCTCTTGCTTTCGCCTCCGGCCAAACCGAACGCAACCGGTCACGGTTAGGAATCACCGTTACCTTGGTAGGGTAGGGTGCCTAACGGAGCGCTTGCGTAATGTTTGGACGGAGTTCAAAGGAAAATAACGGGAAAAGGAAATGAGCAAAGAAACATTAACTTACAATATCGTATTTATTCTTAACAACAACATATTACAACCATTCACAAAACGAACCAAAAAGAGCAAAAGAAAAGATAAACAAAGAAAAGAAAAGATTACAAACAAGTAATGAAAAGTGCATGGAATTTAAGTGCATGAAAGTAAAGCAAGGTAATAAAAAGCAAGAAAGAAATAAGCAAGAAAATAACAATAAGAACCATAGAACCAAATACAAGACATGGGTTCAATAACCAAATCTTAAACATGCAAGCTCACTTAAGAGGTTGCAAGATCAAGTTAAGGTAGAGAGCTCAAGGGGGAAGCTAAGCAAAAAAATGATACAAAAACTCTCATCTTCATTTAACATCCACTCAAAAGCTCTCACAACAATTTCATGGAGGAAAGAATGAAGAAGAAGAAGAAGTAAACTAAAACTAACAAAAAGAGGGCATAAGAATGAACACTTTTGGCTTGGCAAGTTCTGGACTATTTATAGGCAGGGAACTGGAAACCTAGGGTAAGAATCTGGCTCCACATAAAGTGACAAAACTGCCCCTAAAAACCCACCAACTGCCGACACCGTACGGCCGCGGTTACGCGGCCTAAGCATGCTTAGGCCGCGGTTCCGCGGCCATAGTAGGGAGTTGGGCTTTCAATTTTGGTGGCTTCTTCTGTTTGGTAGTTCCCTTCAGTCTTGTATATGTTTTTTCTCAGAATGTCTTCACGATTTTTCCAGAATTTTAGCAAATCAAAAGGTGATTTGATGTAGATCTTTTTGTCATGATTTCCTCAAGCTCCGCGTAGATATGTTGGATCTTGTGTTGCCATTGAGCTTTGTGCATGAAAATGACATTGATTTGTCATTTTGTCTCTTAAACTCGTGTGCGGCAACATACGGATAGAGAGCGGAGACCCGTGTTTTATCTGTGGTTGGCAGGAATCCAGATTTTGTCGTGCTTTTCCATGAATTTCACCGTTTAGAGCCGAGAACCTGTATCCTGCAATTGACTAGCAAACATGGCTCAAGAGTACCTACCGATAAGCAATGTGATAAAAATTGGGCGGTATAAAAATGCAAAAATCTGATATGAACAACTCACAAAGGCCTTTTTCCCAGTAGAGACTTTTATGGGATGGTTGAGTATGAGATACTTCAACCACAGCTAATTGTTGGGTATGTGATACCACAATAGATGGCCCTAGTGCAAGTGGGAGATTGTTAGTTATATGTATGCCCTAGAGGCCATTACTGTACATACGATGTATATTGTAATGGATGCTTGGACATATATAGAAAGGACTTTCTTGCTCGACATGATAGTATGCTATCTGGTTGTACTTTATCTTAACATATACTCTGATTGTCTCTATGTTACATGTTGATAAAGCTCTTAGGATATGTACTCGACTACTGGGACTATGATGAGATCATACTACTGGGGCCACGGTAGTCGACGAGTACATCCTATAACTGTTCCTAGTCGAGAGTGTATTGAGACAGGGCATCGATACACCAGAGTAGACTAGCGTATACGCATCTTGACCCATATGATGGGCGATGGATGATCCCATATCCATCGGTGTTTGACACCAAGGATGGTGTACGGGTGCTCAGTAGAGACTGGGTACACTGAACGGACTCGCCGAGAACTCCCAGATGGTATTATACCTCACGTCAGATGGCAGTTCTCCGGTGACACTGGTACAGAGTAGTCTGTTGACCCGAGATCGTCATAGAGTCTTGTGTGATTCCCACTGTGCTTTGATTTCCATCATACCACCAAGAGGGCGTGCAAAAAGGTGGCTTTTGGGTACAGTCCCGAATCACATGGAGGCAATGAGCGATAGGAGGGGATTCGTCTCTCCCGGTATAGGGAGTTGATGTTGTGCTGTGTTCGATTGGCTATAACTGGAAATCCCTGGACAGGGTTGCTGAGATTTACTGGTAAGTGTTATCAGTAGTTTCTCGAACTGTTATAGACCTCATATCGACACGACTTATCGAGCTACTGGGGTCTGACGTTTACCACCCCTAGGCGAGATATGTGACATATCAGACGACGAGACCGGACTGTACGGGAGTGTTACTGATTGGATTCACAGGAGAATGTACAGGCTTGCTTGTTGATCTTCTGAGCGCTCAATACCTAGGTGGCTGTTGCATTTAGTTGACCGCTTGCAGCTTGTGGGTGTTTGATATGATCATCACCTACTGCCGGCGTATTGACGATTCTTTAGAGTCCTACACAGAGGTTTCTTGACTCAGGCAAAACGGAGTAGGAGCACATATGTGATATGTGCGGGACCGAGGAAAATGCGATATGAGATACCGTATTCTATTCTCGCGATATTTGATATCAGCCGGGTCATCGGATCAAGTGTTGATTCGATGAATCGGTAAATGAGATATTATTCGGTTGTATGCGATATAGCCGGATTGTTGGATCAAGTTTTGATTCGATAATTTAATGTATAATAATATATATGATATATTAAATTACATTAACTAATATTAGCTCACTAAAAGATTCTTTTTCTCACTCGGGTAATACATTGATATATATGCGATATATGTTAATTGTATTATTTTATTTTGTTACAATAAATATTATATATGTGATATATAATATTATAACATGATGTGGTTATTAATGAAACATGTTTAGTTGAGATTAAACATGGTTAGGGTTTGATTTGGGTTAAGCTTTTCTACAAGTTTCTAGAAACTTTCATTTTTTGTTTTGGAAAAGATATTTTGCAAGATATTTCTTTAACTCAACCCAAACCCTTAACCCTAGTAAAATCTCTACAATGGTTACTTGAACCATGGTTGCATTTCTAACCTTATCAAAACTTTCATTATTCATCACAAAAGAATTAATCATTATTCATTCTTCTTCTTCCTTGAGTTCCTTCTTGAAAAGCTTTCTAGCTTTGATTTTGTGATGAAAAATGAGTGAGAATAAGAAAACAAATGAGAGCAAAATCTTACTTCATCATCCTCATCTACCCTTGCCCTTTAGATGAGAGTGTTCACTTCATTTAGTGAGTGTTAGCCTATGTTAATGAAACTTCAAGGTAGATCATTTTTGTTATCGAAGATCGGAAGCAAGTTTGCATCATTCTCTTCGTGGAGCCTCTCGAGAGTCCGGAACACGATGATCGCAGCGAAGGGAACTCAACATGGAGCTTAAGAAGTGAAGGACCAGATCTACAAAGGTTGTAATCCCTCTCACTTAGTGTTAAAGTGTTTAACATACTTGTTTTCGCCTAAACTCTAGTTTAAAGATCCGGCTTTGGGTTGTTCGGCACGGCTAAATGTTAAATCGGGCATGGTTGATGCCTCGTAGACCCTTGTGCGTGTGCCTAGCAACCCTACAGGATGATCCCATATCCATTGGTGTTTGAGATCAGAGATGGTATGCGAGTGCTCAGTGGATATTAGGTACATTGAACGGACTCGCCGAGAACTCCTAGATGGTATTATACCTATCGTCAGGTAGTAGTTCTCTGGTGACACCGGTACAGGTTAGTCTGTCGACCCGAGATCGTCATAAAGTCTTGTGTGATTCCCACTGTGCTTTTATTTCTACCTTGCCACGTTCAAGAGATCGTGAAAAATGGTGGTTTTTGTGTACGGTCTCGTGTCACATGGAGGCAATGAGCGATAGGAGGGGATTCGTCTCTCCCGGTATTGGGGGTTGATGTTGTGCTATGCTCGATTGGCCATAACAGGAAATTCCTGGCCAGAGTTGCTGAGATTTACTGGTAAGTGTTATCAGTAGTTTCTTGAATCGTTATGGACCTTGCATCGGCATGACTTATCAGGTGTTCATACCAGAATATTGCATTTTATACCGCCCATTCTTACGCTCGTTTGTTTATAGGCAGGTGCTTTTAATCAGTGTTTGCTACATAATTGCAGGATACTGGTCTCAACTCTAAATAGTGAATATCATGGAAAAGTACGACAAATTCTGGATTACTGCCAACAACAGATAAAACACGGGTCTCCGCTCTCTATCCGTGTGTTGCCACATATCAGTTTAAGGGACAAAATGGCAAATCGATTGTCATTTTCGTGCACAAAGCTCAATGTCAACACAAAATCTAACATATCTACGCGGAGCTCGAGGAAATCATGGCAAAAGATCCACATCACATCACCTTTTGATTTACAAAAATTCTGGAAGAAATGTGAAGAGATTCTGAGAAAAGTCATATACCAAATAGCAGACAACTACAAACCAGGGAAGGCCACAAAATATTGTGACCCAACTCATCAAGACGGCTGCGTTTCCGCGGCCTAAGCAGGCTTAGGCCGCGGAAACGCGGCCGTACTGGCTCCGTGCTGTGTCGTTTTTCAGGGGCAGTTGGGTCATTTTATGTGAAGCCAGATTCTTGCCCTAGGTTTCCAGTTCCCTGCCTATAAATAGCCCAGAACTTGCCAAGCCATGGATGTTCATTCTTATGCCTACTTTTTGTTAGTTTTAGTTTACTTCTTCTTCTTCTTCATTCTTTCCTCCATGAAATTGTTGTGAGAGCTTTTGAGTGGATGTTAAATGAAGATGAGGGTTTTTGTATCATTCTTTTGCTTAGCTTCCCCCTTGAGCTCTCTACCTTAACTTGATCTTGCAACCTCTTAAGTGAGCTTTCAAGTTTAAGCTTTGGTCATTGATCTCAAGGGGTTGTATCATTTTGTTCTCTCTTTTGTGCTTAATTCTCCATGAGTTCTTTTCCTTTTCTTGATCTTGCAACCTCTTAAGTGAGCTTGCATGTTTAAGATTTGGTTATTGAACCCATGTCTTGTATTTGGTTCTATGGTTCTTGTTGTTATTTTCTTGCTTATTTCTTTCTTGCTTTTTATTACCTTTCTTTACTTTCATGCACTTTTCATTACTTGTTTGTAATCTTTTCTTTTCTTTGTTTATCTTTTCTTTTGCTCTTTTTGGTTCGTTTTGTGAATGGTTGTAATATGTTGTTGTTAAGAATAAATACGATATTGTAAGTTAATGCTTCTTTGCTCATTTCCTTTTCCTGTTATTTTCCTTTGAACTCCGCCCAAATATTACGCAAGTGCTCCGTTAGGCACCCTACCCTACCAAGGTAACGGTGATTCCTAACCGTGACCGGTTGCGTTCGGTTTGGCCGGAGGCGAAAGCAAGAGACAAGAACGGAAGGACAAGGGTCAATAAGCCGGATTCCACGAATACCGTGCTTAAATCCCCTAATCCACGTTTTTGCCGATTGTTCTAGCTTCAATTGGTCAAGACTCGGCTCAAAGGTTTTGAGTGCGGATTTCCTTAGCTTACACTTTCGTATCTTTTTCTTAACAACTTTATACTTGCATATAACACTTAGGATAGAACTGAACAAACATATACAAATTCTTCATTGACTCGTCTAAAACTCGAACGGACATACAACCATCTCCCTGTGGATCGACCCGTGCTCAACCGGCTAGCTGCAAAGCGACACCGTCCTGATCGCGGTTATAACTTTAGAACTTTGAACATCCGACACGCCGCAAGCGTGCGATTATTAGGCTATTAGGGTCTGACGTTATACCACCCCCAGGCTATGATATGCGACTTATCAGACGAAGAGACCGGACTGTACGGTAGTGTTACTGATTGGATTCACAGGAGTATGAGAAGGCTTGCTTGTTGTTCTTCTGATCGCTCAATTCCCGGGTGGCCGTTACGTTTACCAGACTGCTTGCGGCTTGTGGGTGTTTGATATGATCATCACCCACTGCCGGCGTATTGACAAGTCTTTAGAGTCCTAGACAGAGATTTCCTGGTTCATGCGAAACGAAGTAGGAGAACATATGTGATATGTGCGGGACCGAGATTAATGCGCGTATGTGGTACCGCATTCTATTCTCGCGATATGTAATATCGGACGGTTATATATGATATAGCCAGGTTATCGGATCAAGTATTGATTCGATAGGTTGTTACATTTGATATTAGCCGGTTGTATGTGATATAGCCGGATTATTAAATCAAGTGTTGATTTAATAATTTAATGTATAATTATATATTTGATATATTATCTTACATTAACTAATATTAGCTCACTTAAGTTTTCTTTTTCTCACTTGTGTATACATAGTATATATGTGATATATATTAATGTACATTATTTTGTGTCATGCTTGATGCCACATGCTACATGGGTGTATGAGACTCACACCATACTTATAATAATGATAAGGTTTTATTTATTTAAAGTAAATCAAATTAGTTGGAATTTAGTCACATGGTTGAAGCTTGTAGAAGCTTAGGGAACCATTGACCAAGTCCACTAATTTGTTTTTGCTTGTAGATATTTATTAACCTAACCATTATTGTTAGCCATGGTTTATTCTCTACATGAGTTAGTGTATGACACTAACTTGCCCATGGTTGCTATTCTCACCTCATGAGTTTCATTCTCTTCTCCACTTCATCTTCTTCTTCATCAAGAGAAAACTTGCTAGCTTTTCTAAAAGTGAAGAAATATTGTGAGAAAAATAAATCTAAAGTGAGAAAAATTCCTACTTTATCATCCTCTACTATATTAGCCATTTAGTTTAGGGTGTTTGCTTCACTAATTTACCATTGGTGAAGAGGTAGCATGAGTTTGAGTCTTCTCGACGTAGATCATCTTCGGCCTCGAAGACTTTGAGCAAGCTTGTTCATTTCTTCATGTGAACTCTTACTAGAGTTCGGGTACTTGGAGCGAAGGGACTACTACACGGAGCTTTAGAAGTGAAGGACCGGTCTACAAAGGTTGTATTCCTCATTCACTTAGATGTAAAGTTGTTTGCATTCTTGATTCGTATAATTCTCTAGTTAAGATTCTAGGGTTAGGGTTGTTTAGCATGGCAAAAATTTGAAAACGGTATGGACGATGCCTCCTGAAACCCTAACCCTACAGTAGTATTATAGACAAGCTAGAGAATTAGACGATGTTTGTAGGATTACGAAACCGAAACAATTTCGAAACACCCAGTATAAAAATCTAGTTTCTATCGAAATTTTTAAAGTGTCAAATTTTTTTAAGCAACTGCAGAATGTTTTATGAGATGTAACATGAACACAGTAGAAATTTGAACCCTCCCCGCCTGTTTTTGGCCGGCCACAAGCCATGAAAATCCTAGCTCACCGGTTTTCCACGGGCTTTTTGGCTTCAAATTTCTGTGATGTTCCAGTCTCTGGGTTTTGGTGTTTTAGGTGTTGCTTGTTTTTGCTGAAATTGCATGAGATGTTAACTTTCTGTAAAAGCAATTCAGAGTGTTTCGTAGTCATAATTCTAACATCTATTCGGGTTATTTAGACGGCGTTTAAAAGTTCGAACGGGTATCAATAACCCAATTTTTCCCTGGCTGGAAATTTTCCAAGAGTTGGATTTTTCCAAGTTTAAAATCTTCAGAAATTCATGCAGGTGATTTTGTGGACCCTCTAGAAGAACGAAACCCTAACTCGATTCTGTGACCGTTGGAACCGCCACCAAACCCTAGGGTTTGTGGTAGTTCCGCGGCGCCATAGGTGAGGCAAGGGTTGACCCTTCTACGGCTGGTCCATAGGTGCTATGGTATATTCTGGGTACTTTTTGAACTCTGCTCAAGTGTTGAGCTCTTTGGGAAATTTTGGGTGTTTGTTTATTCGATTGAAAAGTTTAACATCGTCTAGTTATCTGTGATTGTGATACAATATTTGAAATCCACAATAATTAGTTATGTGATAACTAGTTTGAATTTTATAAATCTAGCAGTTTAGTCTCAATTGATCGGTTGCCACGGGATTTTGATGTGGATCAAAAGTCCGTCGCAATTACGTAGTGTACGCGGATACTCGCCGGGTAACCTTACCAGATAGCCACGCCCCATAGCCCCGACCAAGTGACTATAGGAGAACCCCATTGCCAAAAGCATCCGTTCGGGTGCTCGCGGCCGCGGTGTTCCGCCTAAGTGCACTTCATCGATGGCATCGGGGGTGCGGCCGTCTACTAAAGTTTCCGATGAGAATTCGATCAGGCTGTCGGGAATCTTGTTGAATTACCCGACTTGTTATTGGAAAGTGTTTTCAGTATCGAGATTAAAATGCAGGGTTTATAATTGTTAGGCATGCGATGTCTAAGGAATTCATTTGGTTAGGCATGGAGTACAAAATATGTGATACATTGGGTTTATGATGTCTAAGATGGTTGCGCATTCCAATTGTTGTAGTTTTTCACTTTCTTTTCTGCGACCGTAAGTGTAATATGTGGTGTATCGCCGGTTTCGTTGCTATATGTCAACGATAATTGGGATACGCATATTTACTTACATTGATGACATGTGATGTTATGTGTTGCTATGATATGTAATATTGGATCGTCGTGTTTTGAATAGCTGGGTTTTTTTTATGTGAGATGAGAGTTTTTCATTTTCATTCATGTAAAAACTTGTATGTAATATTCTTTTATTGGGGAACTTCCGGGTTGAGGATGATGTCACCATTGATGTATATTATTTACTTTTCCGCATTAGGATAGACCCAAAGAGGAGAGCACAAGTAACCGGGTTCTAGGGTCCAGTGGGAGACCATTTCGAGGAGTCGAGATCGGGTCTCCTAACTCTAGATTTGGTAGGGTTGCTTGCCGCTCTCTTAGGGGTCTAGGGATGTGGGTTTGGCTATTCATCACGACCGTGGAATCCTTGTTTTTTACTGGCTTAATTTAAAACACGGAATTCCTAGTATATCCAATATTTCATATGTGTTCTTCTGCTGCTGATATTCTGTGATGTGATCACTTGATATGTTGAGACGAATGCTTATATTATATATATGATATATAATAAATATTGCTACTTTCGTTTCTTTTGTGATACTTAGGAAGCATAATTGATGTGACTTCATTAATGAAATAAAAGAAACATAAAGATGTTGTAAAATCTTATTTTAAAAACTGGTAGCTCTATTTCTTGCTTTGCATAGCGGTATTTCTTGTAGAATATCCAGCATCTTATTCGATAAGGAAAGAGCCGAGATCCCTTCACCGGGAGTGACCTCTTTAGCGAAACTAGCAGATGCTACAACCCACTCGGTTTTGTCTTTTGATTTCTTTTTTAGTTCATGCTTTGCATAGTGGTATTTGTGAAATATTCTACACCTTATTCGATAAGGAAAGAGCCGAGATCCCTTCACCAGGAGTGACCTCTTTAGCAAAACTAGTAAAAACCTAAAAAACGCTCCTTTTCAAAATCACTCGATTCTACAACGATATCAAATTCATTACGCAAAGGGTTTTCTTAAAAACCTGTCGTAACCGTCCGTCATTTCAGATAAGTAGTATTTAGTATTCATGCTATGTTTGTTGACCTTGTCAAGGCGTAGTGTGCGGTAGCTGATTAGTGCTTATCTGCAAAGCATATAATGCGATTGGATTAGGGTAGTCGTGTGGCCTTGTTGGCCTTGTCAAGGGTCGTGCGGGTGGGTTTAATTCAATCATGAAATGTAGGGGTTGAACTTGACTTGCGATTTATGGTTTGTTGACCTTGTCATGGTCATAGATAGCTTGGGGCTAAATATTATCAGAAATTTCAAGTGTTGAAATTTGCAATGAGATTGCATACCTTCTATGAGATAGTTGGATCGCAATACCCACTGCGAGTAAGAGTTACTTCTGTGAGAGTTTTGCACATTACAATTAGCCGATCAAGTAGGCGTCTAGAAAGGTGTTAACGGGGTTACGCCCCTGGGAAAACGAGGTTTATTTTAATTAGGTCTGTGCGAAAGCACGGGGAACCTCCCTCAAAGTACTGACACTGGCCTGGTCAAAAGATTGGCGAACTTGTAGGGTGTGATTAATCCCGGCTAATCTTACCTTTTAGGGTTTGAAGGAAGATTTGATAAAAACAGTGGGAGCCATCCTGATTAGATAAAATAATAACCAATCTAATCTTGCAAGAGCATACGCCGAGTGTTTTCTTCTCTCTCTCTCCTGATAGCGACCATGTCACGTCTTAATCAAGTTAATAATATGGATGCATTGACCGAACCTTATTATTATACTGAGCTGGGGATCGTTGGTTTCGCTCTATCTTATAACTGTTATAAGTCCGAGCAGGAAATAGGGGAATATCCAGATTTCCACACGACCCAATCGAGGAATAAGCATGTTGATGCATATTCTTCGGGTGTGTTGATTACTGAGAACTGTTTCTCAGTACACTCTACATCCTAGGTATGAGATACAGGAACAGGATCCCACATATGTAAGAGTTACATGGGCTACTGAAAGGTAGAGAACTGAGATTGTGTGATATATCTCTAAGTGTTAGAGAATGGTGCAATTGTTGTAGCCAAATCAGTTGGCAGATATCACCTTGAATTACCAAATGGTAAATACATTGATTCTGAACGAATGTTATTACATACCGAACCTGATATACAACATTATATCAGATTATTTATTAAGTTAAAGAAGGATATAATTCTGTATTGGAGGATAATGTTGTGAACATTTTCCTGAATCAAGAGTTGATTGGATCAGGCACGTTATATAATAGCATATACGTTCTAAATCAAACCACAGTTCAAAGTATATAGAATACACACAAGAGGAGTTGTTAAGAAATGAACGAATCCTTCTTGTGGCATTGTAGACTAGATCATATCAATGCGACATGTCCAGCTAAGTTACATAAGGATGAATATAAGAATCTGTTCGAATATTCATCTTATGATACTTGCCAGTCTTGCCTCAAAGGTAAAATGACCAATACCCCGTTTACTGAAAACAGAGAAAGAGTTACTGAACTCTTGGGACGGATACATGATGATGTATACGGTCCTATGTCTATAAATGCCAAGGTTGGTTCTTTGTACTTAATTATATTTATCAACGATCTCTCAAGATTCGGACATGTGTTCCTGTTGAAACACAAGTCTGAAACTTTTGAGAAATTCAAGGAATATAAGCTAGAAATTGAGAACCAGACGGGTAGAAGTATTAAAGTCCTTCGATGTGATCGAGGAGGAGAATACTTGCGCATGGAGTTCCTGGAGTTTCTAAACGGAGAATAGGATTCTCTCTCAGGTTACTCCTTCGAATACACCACAGCACAACGGTGTGTCGGGGCGAAGGTATCGTGCCCTATGAGATATAGTGCTCTCTATGATGAGTACTACCGAGTTACCTGTTTCCTTTTGGTGTTATGCGCTTGAGAAGCTGCATACCTATTGAATGGGGTTCCATCCAAATCAGTGCCTACCACTCCATATGAGATATGGTATGGGAAGAGACCATGTCTTAAACGAGTTAAGATATGGAGTTGTCCGGCCTATGTTGAAAAGCAAAATCCGGACAAGCTGGAGGCAAGGTCAGTTCTGTAAGTTTGTTGGATATCCCAAACATTTGCGAGGGAATATCTTCTACCACACTGAGGAGCAAAAGGTGTTTTGTTTCTCAGGATGCCACCTTTTTAGAAAAGGAATTTCTTATGAAGAAATTTATGGTCATGAGGTAGAACTGGAAGGAGTTCCAGCTGGACAAACTAACAGCTGATGATTTGGTAAAACCAAAGGATTCAATAGTCTCCAACAAGCCTCAGCCTCTCAGCGAATCTGGTAGGGTTCCTCATCCACCTGAGAGATACTATGGTTTCCTCGGTGACGGTGGGAGCGAGGATTGCATCATGGTAGATGATGACCCAACCAGGTTCAGGCAGGCCATCACGAGTGGGGACTCTGTGAAATGGCTGGATGCTATGCAATCAGAGATGGAATCCATGTACACCAACAAAGTATGACTTTGAATGTTGCACCTGAAGGGGTAAAACCCTTTGGGAGAAAATTGGATCTTGAGAAGATTCTTGGAAAAGTTGAGACTTTCAAAGCTAGACTTGTAGTAAAAGGTTCTCGTCATGCAACCAAGTGTGGTTTATGATAAAACGTTTTCTCCAGTGGCTATGCTTAAGTCCGTCAGGATTAAACCACGCATCGCGGAGTTGGAACATCTGTTTTGATGTGGCAGCCAAAGAGTTTGACATCATCAAAAACATAGATGCACCTTGTATATACAAGAAGGTTGTAGAGAGTAAGGCTGTCTTCCACGTATTGTACGTAGATGACACACTCTTGATAGGAAATGGTTTCCTATGCTACACTCGGTCAAGCTCCTCTTATCACGACGATTCTCCATGGAAGATCTGGATGATACCTACTACATCTTGTGGATTATGATCTATGGTGATAGATCTAAGTGGATATTGGGAGTGTCCCAAATCTAGGTACATATACACCGTACCAAAAGGGTTTAGTATGGATGATTCTAAGCGTGGTGGTTCGCCCACTTACTCAGGAATCGCCCTCTCCAAAAAGATGTCTCCCGAGACTGATTTGGAGAGAGCTCGTATGCAAGGGATAACCTATGCTTTGCTAGTGGGCTCTATCATGTATGCGATGTTATGTACCAGACCAGATGTAGCTAACTCACGAGGTGTAGTGATCAGGAATCAATCGGATCTTGAGAGAATCACCGGACAGCTGCTAAGGACATTCTTAAGCACTTGAGAAGCACTGAAGAAATGTTCTTGGGGTTTGGTAACGGTAAACTCCAGTGGGAGTCCTTTACCAATTCCAGCTCCCAGGGTGATAAGGTTGACTGAATGTCAGTCACGGGCTTTGTCTTTACCCTCAGTTAAGGGACGGTATATTGGAAGTGTTCCAAGATAGATATCGTGGCAAACTAGACGATAAAGGCTGAATACATCACTACCAATGATGCTACCAAAGTGGATGTCTAGATAATTCTTGTTCATGAGATGAACATGGTTCCTACCATTGAGCGTCCAATATTTGTTATTGAGACAACAATGGGGTTGTGGATTTGGCCTAGGAACGCCGGTCCCATCAGCGATCCAAGCATATTCTGAGGACAGTATCACCTGATCAAGGAGATGGTTGATCTCCAAGGGATCGAGGTCAGGAGAGTTGACGCGAAGGATAACACGGCGGATCCACTCACAAAGGCCTTACCCTAGAGAGACTTCTATAAGACGTTGAGTATGAGATACTACAACAAATGGCCTTAGTGGAAGTGGGAGATTGTTAGTTATATATATGCCCTAGGGGCCATTACTGTACATGCGATGCATATTGTAGTGGATGCTTGGACATATATAGGGAGGACTTTCTTGCTCGACATGATAGTATGCTATCTGGTTGCACTTTATCTTAACATGTACACTTATTGTCTCTCTAATACATGTTAATAAAGCCCTTAAGATGAGTACTTGACTACCAAGATTATGATGCAGATCATACTAGTAGGGCAGAGGTAGTCGGTAAGTACATCCTTCATATGTTCATAGTCATGGGAGTATCAAGACGGGGCATCGATATTCCAGAGTAGACAAGCGTATACGCTTCTTGACCCATATGATGGGCGATGGATGATCCTATATCCATTGGTATTTGACATCAGAGATGGTATACGGGTGCTCAGTGGAGACTGCGTACACTGAACGGACCTGGCGAGAACTCCTAGATGGTATTATACCTATCGTCAGATAGCAGTTCTCTGGTGACACTGGTACAGGTTAGTCTGTCGACCCGAGATCGTCATAGAGTCTTGTGTGATTCCCACTGTGCTTTGATTTCCACCTTACCACGTTCAAGAGATCGTGCAAAACGGTGGTTTTTGGGTACAGTCCCGAGTCACATGGAGGCAATGAGCGATAAGAGGAGATTCGTCTCTCCCGGTATTGGGAGTTGATGTTGCGCTATGCTTGATTGGCCATAACAGGAAATCCCTGGTTAGGGTTGCTGAGATTTACTGGTAAGTGTTATCAGTAGTTTCTCGAACCGTTATGGACCTTGCATCGGCATGACTTATCAGGCTATTGGGGTCTGACGTTATACCACCCCCAGGCTATGATATGCGACATATCAGACGAAGAGACCGGACTGTACGGTAGTGTTACTGATTGGATTTGCAGGAGTATGAGCAGGCTTGCTTGTTGATCTTCTGATCACTCAATTCCCGGGTGGCCGTTACGTTTACCAGACCACTTGCGGCTTGCGGGTGTTTGATATGATCATCACCCACTGCCGGCGTATTGACGAGTCTTTAGAGTCCTAGACAGAGGTTTCCTGGTTCATGCGAAACGAAGTAGGAGCACATATGTGATATGTGCGGGACCGAGATTAATGCGCGTATGTGATACCGCATTCTATTCTCGCGATATGTGATATTGGACGGTTATATATGATATAGCCGGGTTATCGGATCAAGTGTTGATTCGATAGGTTGTTACATTTGATATTAGCCGGTTGTATGTGATATAGCCGGATTATTAAATCAAGTGTTGATTTAATAATTTAATATATAATTATATATTTGATATATTATCTTACATTAACTAATATTAGCTCACTTAAGTTTTCTTTTTCTCACTTGTGTACACTTAGTATATATGTGATATATATTAATGTACATTATTTTTTGTCATGCTTGATGCCACATGCTACATGGGTGTATGAGACTCACACCATACTTATAATAATGATAAGGTTTTATTTATTTAAAGTAAATCAAATTAGTTAGAATTTAGTCACATGGTTGAAGCTTGTAGAAGCTTAGGGAACCATTGACCAAGTCTACTAATTTTGTTTTTGCTTGTAGACATTTATTAACCTAACCATTATTGTTAGCCATGGTTTATTCTCTACATGAGTTAGTGTATGACACTAACTCACCCATGTTTGCTCTTCTCACCTCATGAGTTTCATTCTCTTCTCCACTTCATCTTCTTCCTCATCAAGAGAAAGCTTGCTAGCTTTAATAAAAGTGAAGAAATATCGTGAAAAAATAAATCTAAATTGAGCAAAATTCCTACTTTATCATCCTCTACTATATTAGCCATTTAGTTTAGGGTGTTTGCTTCACTAATCTACCATTAGTGAAGAGGTAGCATGAGCTTGAGCCTCCTCGACGTAGATCATTTTCGGCCTCGAAGACTTTGAGAAAGCTTGTTCATTTCTTCATGTGAACCCTTACTAGAGTTCGGGTGTTCACTACTTGGAGCGAAGGGACTACTACACGGAGCTTTAGAAGTGAAGGACTGATCTACAAAGGTTGTATTCCTCATTCACTTAGATGTAAAGTTGTTTGCATTCTTGATTCGTATAATTCTCTAGTTAAGATTCTAGGGTTAGGGTTGTTTAGCATGGCAAAAATTTGAAAACGGCATGGACGATACCTCCCGAAACCTTGCTGTCGTGCTAGGTAACCCAACAGTAATTGCTATGTCATGTACATTATAGAATTTACTTGATAATTTGCTTGTTTGCATTTGCATCATTATGACATATAAATCTTCAAGTCATTCATCTAGTTGCATCATATTGATATCATGGACATTCGCCATCATCGATATATTCATGTATTATTACTTTCTTGGAGATTTCCGTTTTCATGAGATTTCTGGATTTGGGAAACCGCAAGTGAATTTTATAAACTTATGATCATTTTAAAAGGAAAATACGGTTTCTCGTGATATGATGTGTGGCGTCCACCATGAGTTTTCTCGATTATGGAGTTATGTATATACCCGATTCAAGGAGAGAGGAGGCACCGTCTGCGGGTACATGGTAGACCCGGTGAGGTACCCCGGGGCAAGAAGGCCGTATAGAGAGACGTTGAGCCTGGCAGGGGAACAATACCTACTGGTGATTGTTGGCCTGGCGGATATCCGGAGGATACCGACCGAAGTCGTGTGATTCAGATGGATTTGAGGGCCGATCTGAGTGACAGCATACGAGATATCGAGATATTGAGTGTCGATGCTTGACACGGGATTATGTTGTTTCTATTGATGATACTTCTGTTTTACCATACCAAAATCTATTAAGATAAAACTCATTTTTCGTATAGCAGATATACCCAGATTTCATACTTGATCACTTATTCATGTCGCATTTATACCAGTACATCGCTTCATAGTTCATACTTAGGATCTGACGCATTTATGTGCATGCTTGCGATTGTCTCATATAATGTTACTTCCTACTCATGAGCTGGCAACTCATCCCTGTTGTGCCACAACGTCTTGCAGGACTGACCCGTCAGCATAGTCGCGGCGGGCGCACTACTACTTCTTCTGCTATTCCTTTTGCTTCGACTTTTGGGCGCAATACTTGTAGGTGGGTTTGTGAGGATATTCTTTTGTCTTCCACTATGTATATTTACTTTTGTATCTAGTAACTCCATCTACCACTTGTATATTTGACCTAGAGACGAGACTGTAAGACTTGTATTATATTTATATCTGGTGTCGAGCTCGTGTGAGCTGACTTTTATGTTTTCTTGTGGGCGATGTTTTCTATTTCTTGCTCCTTTATTGTTTTCGCACTATTGTAATATATTCTTTCCTGTGTTTGTGTTCCGCCAATTCGGTGAAGAGATAGCTCATGCTTGGGGATGCCTATTATGATTGATTATATATATTCATGTTATGTATCGGTTTGGGACCAGTTTTACAAAGGAGATGCTGCCGAAATTTTCATAAAACTTGAGTCATTAAAAGATTTTTGATACAACTCTTGCATGTTTAGATTAACCATGTTAAACAAGTATTTTATCACTCTATTTTATTTCACGGTTTAGATTTTTGGGATTTTGGCTTACTTAAATTACGTTACGCTTTTAGACGTTGCGTGATTTAAGTGCCAGCCATGCTCCACCTTCGGGTCGTGACAAAGTTGATATCAGAGCGTTAGATTTTACCTTTCTGAGTGTAGGATGACCATTGGTATGATGGAGTAGGTGACTTAAGCAGAGTGACGTAGCGTGTATATGTTCCGCGGCATACTCATGATACGATACTCCGCCTAAGTGACCTTAGGTTTTACCTTTCTGAGTGTAGGATGACCCTTGGTATGATGGAGTAGGTGACTTAAGCACAGCGACGTAGCATGTGTATATTCCGCGGCATACTCACGTTATGATACTCCGCCTATGTGACCTTAGGATATATATATTTGCTTGTAATTCCTTCCTTGATTCCATGTATCCTTTTTCTTGTTCCAGCCACTATGCCGCCGAAGTCTATCGAATCCTGTTTCTTGTTCCAGCCACTATGCCGCCAAAGACTACGATGGCCCAAAGGGCTGCCACCAGAGATGAGGTTAGGACAGGCTCATCCGAGACGAGAACTGACCAGGGCTGTACGCCTACCCCTAAGGGACAGATTGATCCCCCTTCTCCAGGCCGGATTGCTAGGCTGGAGGCGAGTATTCAGGTATTTGCGCCAGATGGTTGTATCTTTAGTCGAGGTCATCCGCGCACCGAGATCTGATGATGTTCCTCCTACTACGAGGACTTTGATAGTACCTACTGCTCAGACAGCTGTACCTGCCGCTACCGAGACTATCGTAGTGTCATTACAGGACTTTATGAGGCCGAAGCCTCCAGTTTTCACTGGCACAGACGCAGCAGAGGATCCATAGACGTTCCTCGACAGGATGGCCAGGATTTGTCGTTCCCTGAGATGTTCCGATGCGAGATCGGTCGAGCTTGCTAGCTTTCATCTAGAGGGTCTTGCCCAGACTTGGTGTGAGTCCGTTGAGAGAAGCCAAGCTGCAGGTCTTCCTCCTATGACCTAGGATGAGTTCACGATGGTGTTTCTCGCTCGTTTCCTTCCGCAGAGCGTCAGGGATGCTCAAGCTCGTAGTTTTGAGTCTTTGCACAAGACTCCTAGTATGACCTGTTAGTGATATATGTCCTAGAGGCCATTATTGTATCATACTGGTTTGTATATTACTTAATGGAAGCTTGGGATATACACGGACATAGTAACAGTCTTGCTCAAAATGGTAGTACGCTACCTGGTTTGTTTCTACCTCAATATGTGCATGTGTTTTTTGCATATCGCTTATACATATTGGTAGAGCCCTTAGGATCTTTGCTTGACTACCAGCGTTGTGATGGCAGTCACACTAGTGGGGGCTGGTAGTCTATAAGCACATCCTTATACAGGTCTCTAGTCGTAGGATTATCGAGACAGGGCATCGATACTCCAGAGTAGACTAGTGTATACGCTTCTCACCCCAACAGGGGAGATGGTCTGTCCCACAGCCATTAGTACATCGTACTAGAGATTGTATGCAGGTGCTCATTGGGTTATGAGTACACTAGACAGGACTCGTTGGGGACTGCTGGTGGGTATTATACCTATCATCGGGTAGCAGTTTCCAGGTGACATGAGTACAGTATAGTCTGTTGACTTGACACTGCTACTTCGCCTCGAGCGTGTTCCTACTGTTCTTTGATTGCTACCCTACCACGGCTCAAAGGAGTCGTGCAAACAGGTAGTAGTTGGGTGCAGTCCACTTGGAGATAGTGGTGGTTAGATAGGATTCGTCTTTTCCAGTATTGGGGGTTGATATCGCGCTGTGTTCGGAAGGCCATTACACAAAGTCCTTGTCCAAGGCAAGCGAGATTTACTGGTAGGTACTCCAATAGTTTCTCAGGGTGTTTTGGGCTACTTTCCGACACGACTTATTAGGGGTCTGACGATTACCACCCCCTAGGCCTGATATGCGATACTCTTAGATGAACAGACCGGACGGTACGGAGATTGTCACAGACAAGCTCAGTAGGAGTTCGGATGAGTTATTCTCATTGGCCTTCTTATCGACAGATACCTGGATAGCCATTATGTGCAACTAGTATTGCTTGCAGCTTGTAATTAAACCCACTGCCAGCGTAGTGTCGAGTCTTTAGAGTCCCACATAGAGGGTTTCCCTGCATCGAGCAAAAGATGTAGAGGTCGTATGGTTTTACGACAGGGTTCGATCACGTACGTGTTCTTGTGCATGGATGATGATTCGGACAGATAATACAAGCGGGCTTTGGTTTAAGCCGGATCCTAGTATTATATTGATGGATTATTTTCGTCTCTTCTGTAATCGTATTTTTCAGAATACGGATACGGGTATGTATATACGGATGAGGGGCATTTTCGTAATTTGTTCAAAGATGCTTCTAGAAGAAGACACCTCATATTATGTATTAACATTTTAGGTTAAATGATAAATACATTATGAGGTGGAGGAAATAAGGTGGAAGTTTGCATAATTTGGAGCATGGCTCTTGGTGACACATGGAGGGTTTTCAAGCCATGACTCACTAAGGTGAAATATGAACCATATTTGATTTGTTATTAGGTTTATTCTATTGAGAATAAAGGTCGGTTCAGATTTACACAAGAGAGTGCAGTCTCTTTGCTATGCAAACACTTCACTAGCTTTTTCCTCAAGTTCTTCTTCTTCTACCTCTAGCCTTTCATGTCTTATATGTTGAGAAACTTAAGGCTATGAGAGACAAACCATTCCATCTATATTCTCTACATCATCTAGGTCATCTAGTGTAGCAAACTAGGTGCCCTAGTTACTTCAGATTTGAGGTGGGAGCTCGATCTACAGACTCTCGGGTGGATCGTCTTTGACTCGAGGAGGCCGACGAGGAAGCGCCGATCCGTTATGATCCTTGGAGCTTGAGATGAGGAGGAGGACATGTAAGTGCACGGCGGTGCCCCGGCCGTCAATCCGACGCCGGAATGCGGAAACGATACTTTTCGAAAACTAGAAAACCGGCACCACCGCGCATTAAAATCCCAGATCGGGCCATTAACCTAATGCTAGCAAATACGAGAAAGGGTAGAATGCTATACTGAGCGATCCGTGTCCTTCGGTCTTCGGCCTCCACTCCGATCTCCTCGCGGAATCTTCGGTCTTCATCTCCTTGTCAGAACGGGCACCACATCGCCGGGTTCTTTTACGGGCTCCCACTTCTGGACCGAGGCAACTCGGGCACGAAGTTGGCGAGTCGACGTGCCAAAGGGTGCTGTAGGTGTAGTGTCAAAACCATTGTCTCATTTGGGGTTTTAGTTGCCATTTGATGGAGAAGAGAATAATGAACAAGAGGAGATGAGCTATTGGAACTTTGGTGTAAAGAAAAAAAGAGAAGAAGAATTTTCCTCCTTAAGAAAATGAACCCCACCCCCTCATTTTGTGTGGCCGGCCCCTTCTCCTTTTGTGTGGAAAAATGAATCAACTAACAAGAGAAGAAAAGCCAAGATAATGATAAGAAAAATGGTCACACCCATTTCTAATCAAAGCCCATCATAATAAATGCAATGGATGAGATGGAAAAAGAATCTCATGATGAATATCTATCATAATCTTTCCAAATGCAAGAAACCCCCTTCCACAATACTAATTTGCACAATTGCAAATTAGTCCCTCCATCAGAAAGTCCGGCCGTGAAGGAACAAAGGAAAAATGGCCGGAACGGAATGCAAACTGGCAACTTCAGAAAACTGATCCCGTAATAAATTATAGGAAAACCCCGTGACTGTATATACATACCCGCATTTGTATTCCCACTGAATACAAATGCAAAGAGACAAAATCTACACTTTCTAATACTAGGATCCGGCTTAAACCAAAACCCGCTAGTAAAATCCGTCCGATCACGATCCGTGCAATACCGCACGTATCTGATCGAACCCTGCCATATCTCCATACGGCCTCTACAGCGTTTCGCCCGAAACTTAAGAAAACGGTCTGTGGGGGACTCTAAAGACTCGTCAATACTTTGGATGTGGATTTAACCACTAGCACGTCAGAGGTATTAGCCAATACGTAACGGGCTACTAGATATTGACCAAAAGGGACGTCGATGAGTGAACTCATCCTGACACCCTACTGAGCCTGTCAGTGACAATATCCGTACAGTCCGGTCCGTTCGTCTATGAGCATCGCATGGCGGGCCTAGGGGGTTGGTAAAAGTCAGACCTCCAAAAGTGGTACAAGTCGTGTCGGAGTGTAGCCCAGAACACCCTGAGATACTACTGGAATACCTACCAGTAAATTTCTTGCCTTGGCCAAGGACTTTTCATGTACTGGCTCTTCTAGACACAGCGCGACCTCACCCCCAATACCGGGAGAGACGAACCCCTAAAGATCCGCTCACTGCCTCCATGTGGCTCGGGACTGTACCCAACTAAAACCTGTTTGCACGTCTCCTTTGAGCGTGGTAGGGTAGTAATCAAAGTACAGTGGGAACTCACACGAGACAAATGACGATCTCAGGTCGATGAACTAAGCTGTACACATGTCACCAGGGAACTGCTATCTGACGTCAGGTATAAGACCAACTAGCAGGTTCCCGGCGAGTCCTGTCCAGTGTACACATAACCCAATGAGCATCTGTATACATCTTAGGTGAACCAACTGACACCAGTGGCTTGTGAGACCGGCCACCGCCCCTCGTCGGGGTCTCGACTGTATACACTAGTCTACTCTGGAGTATCGATGCCCTGTCTCGAAACTCCCACGACTAGGGACCTTTTAAGGATTTGCATATAGACCCCAGCTCCCACGTATATGATCGCCCTCATACTGCTGGCAGTCAAGTAAGAATCCTAGGGGCTCTATCAACGTGTAATAGTGACATGTAAGGTCACCTAAAGCAGTACACGATGATAAAGATAAAGCAGATAGCATACAATCATCTTGAGTAAGACTGTCCTACCGGGATAGGTCCTCCATCAATCATTGCAATCACGTGCCTGTGATCTAATAATTGACTCTGAGGGCACTATATCCAACGGGACAGCTACAAGAATACCCGAAGGACTTGAAATCATGAGGTATAACATTCTATCGATGTATTTTACCTCATAGTAGTTTGCTAGTTAGGGTTTAGTATTGATTCTGGAGTTCGAGTCGGTGTTACGAAGCCCGTAAAAATCATTTTTTTTACATATTCCGCCTCCTCGCGAACCCGTGGGGTGCGTAACATCGACTTATAGTGGTATCAGAGCCTACTAAACCTTTACTAGCTTGTTAGCAAGTGTTAGAACTTCGATTGTCGGAAAAACCGGAAAACGAAACACCAATACCCTATGTTTCTGTCGATTTTTAAAAGTGCTAGAAAAATTATTTCATAGATATGAAAATTAAGTGCAGGGTATTATAAGAAGAAAGAAGAAAAATGAGCAACTGAATCGCCAAGACGGCCGCGGAAACGCGGTGGAACTGTAATACCCCAGGTGGAGTTGGGGATGAATACCACCTACCCCATGAGAAGTGAGATGTTATCCGGTATTGAGGTGGGGATGTAACCGATACGGATACACTCGGGGACCCACTATAGAACAATGGGGAGTATCGAATTCCATTCCGAAAGAGGGCACGATCATAACTATAAATGGAATCATACCACTTCTATAATACAGAGGCGCCTTTTGGATGAATCAGAACTCCGGGGTTTGAAGAACTCTGTAGTTAAGCGTGCTTGAGCTAGAGAAATTCTGGGATGGGTGACCTACTGGGAAGTAGCCCCTTTCTTGAGTCTGGTTCTTTCAAAGGGACAAAACCATGCGGTTTCGGCTAGAGTGGACAATACCATATGTGTTTGGGGGTGGGTCGTGATAACTATGGTATCAGAGCCGGTCCCTCAAAAGTAGGTCTGTGGTTCGAGGACGAACCATTATTCTAAGTGGGGGGAATGTAATACCCCAGGTGGAGATGGGGATGAATACCACCTACCCCATGAGAAGTGAGATGTTATCCGGTATTGAGGTGGTGATGTAACCATTACGGATACACACGGGGACCCACTGTAGAACAATGGGGAGTATCGAATTCCATTCCGAAAGAAGGCATGATCAGAACTATGAATGGAATAATACCCACTCCTATAACACAGAGGCGCCTTTTGGATGAATCGGAACTCCAGAGTTTGAAGAACTCCGTAGTTAAGCATGCTTAAGCTAGAGAAATTCTGGGATGGGTGATCTACTATGAAGTAGCCCCTTTCTTGAGTCCGGTTCATTCAAAGGGACAAAACCGTGCGGTTTCGGCCAGAGCGAACAATACCATATGTGTTTGGGGGTGGGTCGTGACAGGAACGGTGAGTTTAGCCGCGGATCCGCGGCCGAGTCGAGGCCGATTCTTGTCATTTTTCCTTTGTTATTTCTTATTTTGGGTGTATTGTTTTCTGGAATATTTTGTTTCTACACAGTATTTTTCTGAGTGCTGGTTTGCACTTGGGGTAGACACGGAAAATATGTTTCGACCGAAATTCTAAATGTTCTTGGCTAACCGGATCTTCTGTGTTGTTATATGTGTTTTTAAACTTCGGCTAATTGCTATACGTCGGTTAGCTTGGGGTTGCACATATCTATTGGTTTGTGTATATGAACTTTATTGGATCGTCGATGATGAATAGCCGGGATTGTGTGAAGAGAGTTTCTTTCATTCGATGTAAATTGTAAAGTGATGTAATATTATTTTGCGGGGCATATCCGGGTTGAGGTTGTAGCCGCTGTTGTATTATTTCTTTTACTGTTTATTGCTCTTAGGATAGATCCAAGCTGGGTTGCACAAACTACCGGGTTCTTTGAAGTGCTGAGTGGCCTACTCACTTTGCCGAGGGATGTTGCTTCACTTCGGGAATTTGGCGGGTAGTTTGCCACACCCGTAGGGGTCTGGGGTGGGGTTTGGCTATTTATCACGACTGTGGAATCCGTCTTTCTTTACAGGCTTAAACGAAACGCGGAATTCCTAGTATATCCAATATGTTCATCTGTGATCTGGAGTGCCTATTATTGCGTTAGACGAATGATTACTTTATATATGCTGTATAGTAGACGTAGCTTATGTTTTGCATCTGCGCTTGTCCAGCCCCTGCTATGGCGTTAGTTAAGTAACCTAATGGTGTTAGACGGGGCCCAGTGGCGAATGCGGATGGCATAAGCGGACGTGTTATTTTTGTTTCTCTCTGTAATGATAGGTGTAAATGATGGGTAAGATTAATGCAAAGAAAATAAACCAAAGCTGAATTGTTGGAACAAATTTTAAAACTACTCGGTTTTTTCAAAATAGAAACTTTTAAATGCGGAGCTTAAACCACTCCTTTAAAAGCTATCAGATTCTTTCGATTATATTAAGTACACCACCTTCACGGTTTCGACAAAACCAGCCATAGCCCTCCGTCATTTCAGTTGAATATTCAGTAGTATTCAAGCTATGTATTTTGACCTTCGCCAAGGCATAGTGATTGGTAGCTGCTGGATATTCATCTGTTGCATAGATAGATGTGTTGGTTTGGGACAGTCGAACTACTATTTTGGCCTTCGTCAAGGGTATGTATGGGTGGGTTCAAATTAAGCTGGACAAATGATGGGCAGCACTTGATATGTGACTTATGATATGTTGGCCTTCGTTAAGGTCATAAGAGCATGGGGCAAAAATCCACATCGGGAATTTCTAAGAAAACTGAAACTTGCTAGTACTGCATACCATTTGGAGTGTGATAATGTTGGTAGGATTCCTTCAGGATTATCACATTTGGATCCCGATTCTACTGTGAGTATATGCTACTCCTCGGGAGATTTTTTACTAAAACAATCAATGCTATAAACCAAGTAGGTGTCTAGAACGGTGTTAGCGGGGCTACGCCTCCATGGAAAAGAGGTTATGTAATTAAGGAACTTCGCAAAAGCGTTGGAAAACCTCCCTCGAAGTACCAACACCAGTCTGGCTGAAAGGTTAAGCAAGTATTGTAGGGTGATATTAATCCTGACTAATTCTTCTTTTATGGTTTGAGAAATGATTCGAGAAACAGTGGGAGCCAGACTTTTTAGATAAACTAAAAACCAATCTAAACTTGCAAGAGCATCATGCTGAGTGTTTCTCCTCTCTCTCCTAATTGCAGCGACCATGTAATTGGACTTAGGTTACAGCTAGATAATTAATTGACTAAACTAGACTATATTGATTGGCAAAGGTTTGTCCAGATGTCCATTACCTATGACAAGCTGGTCCACTCTTTACTACTATCGCCCCGCCGTCCCAGGTCCAGTTTCCACCGTCGCGGATGTTGATATCCGTAAGACAAGGGAAAAAGACAGTGCGAATGCCAAGTGCCTTGTGTTGGCCTCAATAGATGGTGTATACCAGAGGCAGCACTACAAGAAGGACTTAGCTTCTATCTTCCTCCATAACAAAGATTTATATGGAGAGCAATCTCATACCGCAAGGTATGCGACCTCGAAGTAATTGCTTCAAGCGAGGTTGGCTGTCGGGTCATCTGTAGGGGACCACTTCCCTACAATGATCAGCTGTATTAAACAGCTCACGGACCTGGAGACCACGTTGGAGAACGAGTTATATGCTGACTTGATTCTATAGTCCCTACCTTCTACTTACGCCCAGGAGAAGAAAGTTGTACTTTCAGTTGAGGGCACCCTGAAAGAAACCAGGGAGACACCCGCTCTACTTATTAGGAAATCTTCCTCTCCTAGATCCAAGGCGAAAGCCAAGGGTGGAAGAAGAAGACCTCCACAAAGCCGATAAGCGGTGTCAGTAAGGTAGAAGGAAAGGGCAGGGCAAAAGTTTCAGGGCTAACTATAGGGAAGGAGGGTTGTTCCTATTATCACGGGAAAGGGCATCGGCAGAACGAATGCAGGGCCTGGAAAGCCAGAATCCAGGATTCGAAGCATGTTGTGGTTTCGGCTTCGGGTGTGTTTGTGATTGAAAACTGTATGCCAATTAACTTTACTTCCTGTACTAGATACCGGATCAGGATCTCATATCTGTAATTCTTTACAGGCTTTGAGAAACCGTAAAGTTATTGTTAGGCCCACGTTACCTCTCCCGGTACTTTCGGGGTTGCGGAAACGGTAAAACAAATTTTTTTCTTGACTAGGTAATATGGACCGTACAATACGGATCTTGGCTAAACTACACACTAGCAACCTAACTAGAGAATTATCTACTCGGTTAGGGGTTATACCTCAACTTGAAACCCTTCTCTTGGACTTCTTGTAGCGGTCGGATGGTTCTTCTCCTCGTCGCCTTCACTTGTCGAAGATGGATCCACCTGAGGGTCTCTACCTTGAGCTTCTTTCTCGAACTTGAGAAAACTAAAGTATCCGGCTTGCTAGACCTTCTACCTTAGAGTGAGTAGTGAGTAGCTTTGGATGTTTTTTTTTATCTCTAAGGATATGTTTCTCAACTCATGAGAATGTTTCTCCTTGAACTAGAGGAGGAGGAAGAAGAAGAGATGAGAGAGAATGGATATGAGAGAATGAGATAGCTTTTTACAACCATAACAATATATGTGAATTAATCAAATTAATAATTTTAATCAAATGAAAAAGTTGATGGTTGGTTTGATGAGACCATTATCATTTCACATTAAATGGTTTTTGCAAAGATCAAAGAGCATTTTTGAAATGTAATGATGATGGTCAATGTTTCAACCATGGTCAACAAGTCAACCAAGGTCAACAAGTCAACAACCCTAACCATGACACAATTTCATTTAATTAATATTATTAATCGATATTTCACATATTCATTAGGGTTTGGAAAAAGACAACTGTCAACTGTGTTGCGCCACGGCAGCGCCCCGGCCGTCTACTCGAGGCCAAAATGCGGAATCAAAAATTTTCTTAACTTTAAACCGGCACTACCGCGGACAATAAACCCGGATCGTAACCATTAACCTAATCCTAGCTATCAAGAGAATGGGTAGAGAAGTATACCAAGCGATCCGTGTCCTTCGGTCTTCGTCTCCACTCCGATCTCCTGCGGAATCTTCGTCCGTCACCTCCTCGTCGGAAAGGGCACCACGTAGCCGGATTCTTTTAAGGGCTCCCACCTCTGGACCGAGGCAAATCGGGCGCGAAGTTGGCTAGCCGACGCGTCCAAGATTACTGTAGGTTGTGGTGTAGAATCGTTGTCTCATTTGGGGTGGTGAAGTTGCCATTTATGTGTAGGAGGAGAAAAAGACTTTTGAGGAAGAAGAATGGTGCTCTCAATTTTTACAAGGAATGAGATGATAATAATCACCCACAAAATGAACCTCTCATCCTCACTCAAATAGTGGCCGGCCATATCAAATATGGTGGAGGAAAAACCAACACAAGAAGGGAGGTGAGTGTAGGAAAAGTAGAATGGTGACCACACCCCCAAGCAATGATAACAAGGTCAAATCTAAATCAAGATCAACTCTAATCACAAAGAAATGATGTATAAAGCATCTCATGATGATAGAAGCCACAAATGCAAGAAACCCCCTCCACAATAAGTTGTTTGCAAACACGCAAATAACCCCCTCCACCAGAAAAGTCCGGCCGCGAAGGAACAAAGGAAAACTGGCCGGAACGGAATGCAAACTGGCAACTTCAGAAAACTGATCCCGTAATAAATTACAGGAAAACCCCGCGACTGCATATACGTGCCCGCATTTGTATTCCCACTGAATACAAATGCAAAGAGACAAAATTTACACTATCTAATACTAGGATGGCTTAAGCCAAAGCCGGCTAGTAAGATCCGTCCGATCACGATCCGTGCAAAACCGCACGTATCTGATCGAACCCTGCCATATCTCCATACGGCCTCTACAGCGTTTCGTCCGAAACTTGAGTAACTGTGTGTGGTGGACTCTAAAGACTCGTCAATACAATGGCTGTGGATTTAACCACTAGCACGTCAGAGGTATTAGCCATACGTGACGGGCTACCAGGTATTGACCAAAAGGGACGTCGATGAGCGAACTCATCCTGACACGCTACTGAGCCTGTCAGTGACAATATCCGTACAGTCCGGTCCGTTCGTCTATGAGTATCGCATGGCGGGCCTAGGGGGTTGGTAAAAGTCAGACCCCCAAAAGCAGTACAAGTCGTGTCGGAGTGTAGCCCAGAACACCCTGAGATACTACTGGAATACCTACCAGTAAATCTCCTGCCTCGGCCGAGGGCTTTGTGTAATGGCTCTCCGAGACACAGCGCAACCTCACCCCCAATACCGGGAGAGACGAACCCCTGCAGATCCGCTCACTGCCTCCATGTGGCTCGGGACTGTACCCAACTAAAACCTGTTTGCACGACTCCTTTGAGCCGTGGTAGGGTAGTAATCAAAGCACAGTGGGGACTCACATGAAACAAATGACGATCTCAGGTCGATGAACTAACCTGTACACATGTCACCAGGGAACTGCTATCTGACGTCTGGTATAATCCCAACTAGCAGGTTCCCGGCGAGTCCTGTCCGGTGTACTCATAACCCAATGAGCACCTGTATACATCTTAGGTGAACCAACTGACACTAGTGGCTTATGAGACCGGCCACCGCCCCTCGTCGGGGTCTCGACTGTATACACTAGTCTACTAATGGAGTATCGATGCCCAGTCTCGAAACTCCCACGACTAGGGACCTTTTAAGGATGTGCTTATAGACTCCAGCTCTCACGTATATGATCGCCCTCATACTACTGGTAGTCAAGCAAGAATCCTAGGGGCTCTATCAACGTGTAATAGCGACTCGTAAGGTCACCTAAAGCAGTACACGATGATAAAGATAAACCAGATAGCATACTATCATCTTGAGTAAGACTGTCCTACCGGGATAGGTCCTCCCTCAATCATTGCAATCACGTGCCTGTGATCCAATAATTGACTCTGAGGGCACTATCTCCAACAATCTCCCACTTGCACTCAAGGCTAATTATTGCGATGTCGCATACTCACAGCCCGTGTTATACCGAACACCTAACTCCTCTACTAGTCAGTCTCACAAAGCTCGTTCGCGAAACTATTGCGTTCGAGGAATAGCCTCAGTTAGTGGATCCGCTGTGATGTTTCTTTCTATGTCTCTCTATATCTCAAGTTCGCGGAGAAAGCCATCTCCCGAAATGAGCAATACCTGTCTTAGAATATGTCTGGATATCTGATGGGACCTAGCTCATAAATGAACTCCAAATCCAAACTTCTTAGACTGTATCGACAACTGAACTTAATCAGTATCCTGAGCCATGCCTTTCCCTCAGTATCCACCTGGACCACCTGTCCAAAATACTGCCCCTCGTCAGAGGGAAAACTATAACTCTGACAGCCAATCTGCCATCCAGGTCACCTTGGAAGCCTGGAATGATAACCGTCTCCTAAAGGAGGCTGCCGTTATCAAATCCCTAGAACATTCACTTATGTTCTAAAGCTGCTTCCGATTGTTTCTGCAGGATTGGATTAATATCAACTTATTGCATCTACTGCAAGAACAACATCAGGTGTGGTACTTGACATCTCATGATTGACTCAATTGCTTAAGCAAGTGATCTGCCAATCATGCATATCCCTCTCCCTTTTAGTCTGTAAGACACCTTTAGAGAGGGTGACTCCATCACCTGCAGGTACACTACCGTGCCAGGAGTCGTCCATTCTAAATACTCATAGAATGCTGTCAAAGTACTCAGATTGGGAAACCACCCAAATCTAGATCTAAAACCATAGATCCTGTAACCAGAATGTCTGATATAATATCCAAGTCCTATGTGGAGAAACCACTGTGTGACAACCAAATTATAACCGATCGTAGTATAGGAATATCACTTCCTACTATGTGTATGTCATCCAAATACCAGGACATCACACCCTACTACCTTCTTAACAGATCCATCCCCTATTCTGATGAAGTCAAACCTATGACTGTCGCATCAGAAATAGATGATCTATCTCCGCTATATCTGCTTTAGTCTATAAGTAGACATAAGCCACCTGTCCACCAATGCTTCCGCTGCTCCCACTGACTACGACAACCCTCTGGAAGAGTCATATAGACGTACACTTCTAAAGCTAGTTTAGAACGACGCTATACTCATCCTCCTGCCGGGTCTCACAGTCTGGAACAACAGCAATAGGAAGTCTGGGTAAACAAGAACCTCTCTGCCACCGTCCTTGAGCATACCGAAGTACCTCTCGAGTGCCTGAGGTTACCCACCATATCTGCGGAGTGGCTAATGGAATGTCAAATCAGATTGAATCTTTAGGTTCTTATCAAATCTTCAGTAATCGTTTGCAGTTCTGGAATTACTTCCAGTTCTACCATACTCCCACTACTGTTTTCTGAAAAAATCCATTTCTTTTAAAATTGTGGCGAGTCAAGAACAATATCCCTATTGATCTTCTAGATGGTAGAAAGTCAACCCTCGTCATAGCCTGGGTCAACCCACAAACAGCCATTACAGAAACGTGCCTTGAGTTATCCGGAGTCTGGTTTTAAGCATAAGCCGGACAATTCCCCGTACCTTAACAATGTCAAGATATGAACTGTTCTATATCCAATACAGAAACAGAGGCACTGATTTAATTGAACCAGATTCAAATCATGCAGCTGTCTCCAGTGCATGTCAACTAAATGGAAGAGAGGCCGATCAGCGTTACTCAACTTAGGAGTACTTCCAATTCTGAGTAACCTGAAAGAGAAGCTAGTTCTCTTAATCATTACTATCAACTGAACACCATTCATAAGTATCTACATCTTCGATCACCTTGAAGAATCCCGATACTAGCAATACCTGGTTCTCTACTTTACTCTTATACCTATAACTTCTCAAAATTCGGACCTTGTGTTTCTACGAAACACTTGTCTAAAAACTAGAGAAGTCATAAGTAAGCCGAATATAGTACGAGGACCAACCCCTCTGTCCTAATGGACACTGGACAATATACAATACTTTGTACAAGTCCCTTGAGTCTAATAACTCATTCACTGTGTGTCGTAAGTTGAAAACTGTACTTATGGTTAAGAAGAATTACACCGCTGTTCAATGCTCCTTACCTAACCATCCACTGATATAGGTAAATGTCATAGACATAATTTCAGAAAGGTATATCTCACTCTATAAAAATAGACGTACAGATATATCAATTTGAAATTGGTGCATAACAACGGATATTCAAAACCAAATATTTGCCGTCCGGCAAACAACCCAGGTGATTTCCTCAAATATCACCAATTACAATGAATCCCGATATAATGAGGATGATCACCTAATTCCCAATGACTTACTCCCACTCATCATCTGTAAAACCATACAGATGTGAAAATCAAACCTGGTAAATACATGTCCTGGAGCAAGTGTCTAATTAGGAAATCAGTTTTTTCTTTTAACAGTACACGGTGAAACTGAAACATTGAAATGTTTCGATGGGGTATCCCGGTATTCCTAGTAATGCCACTTCCATTATCCAGATTCACAACTGTAACCGTATAATTCTTTGCCATCTCCCCAAATCCCTTTATATGTCTTTAGTCATTACCTTCTGCACACCCCTTTAGGCCAAATGGTTTTCTTCCTTCCCTACCGTTCGGCACCAGCCTATGGTTTGGAAGAAGAATATCCAATAAGCATAATGGGTGTACTGTCCTAATCCTAGGAAGACTCGCAATGCGAGAGAAGGTGAAGACAAAAGACAACCGAATAAACCTTATTCCTATTTCTCCTGAACCAGGATCCATCCCCGAACTGGAACAAGTTCCTTTCGAGTTCGTATATAACCATACGATGGATTATCCAATAAACTTGGGATCTTCGTAGTGATATGGAGTGTCCTGGAGAAATACAAAGGTGATTTAGGATTGGCGAAGAAATACTTGGTTTGGTCGTGAATAGCGGTCGCAATTTAGTTTGCCTTCTTACTAATCCCTTTCTTTGTCTTAACTTAATACCTTCTGTACACCATCATTATGCTAATTGGTTTTCTTCATTCCCCACCGTTCGGCACCATCCTAAGGTTTGGAAGAAGACTATCCAATTTGCGTAATAGGTGTACTATCTCCTAAACCAAGGAGTACTCGCAACCTGAGAGAAGGTAAAAGGAAAAGACAACTGAATAGTCCTATTCGTTTTCTCCAGAACCGGAAACCATCCTCGAATAAAATCCTTCGAGTTCATATATAACCATACGATGGTTTTGTCCAATGGAAGTAGACGTTCGTAGTAATACGGGGTGTCCTGGAGAAAAGGGTAAAAGTAGGAGTGGCAATGAGGTATGCAACTCTGACAAACCAAAATCCAGTGTTAAAGAAGGTTCGGTCAACTTGGTCACTGAGTCATAGTTTGGGGTCGGGTCAATGGTCGCTGCCAAAGAGAGAGAGAAAAGAAACACTCAGTGTGCACTCTAACCTAGATCAGAATGGTTATCACTTTATCTAATCAGGAAACCTCCCACTGTAACCTCAAATTCTTCTCCAAACCTTAAAGAAGAATTAGTCGGGATCACCCGAGGAGTAAACCAACTCATCAGTGGGAATCGGGATCCAACTTTCATCGCATGATAACTTGACGGAATCCACTCAATTCACCACACTCCAGAAGGTATGCGCATGCCTGGCAAGTTTCAGTTTCTTTAGAAACTCCCGATGTGATTTCTACCCCTACGACTCAAGTGACCTTGACGGAGTCAACAAATCAAAGAGTCCTAGTCAAGTTCAACCCGTCATTATCTGGATTGCATTAAACCCACCCGTACGTGCCCTTGACGGAGTCAACAAGGCCGCACGACTGTCCTAACCAATCCCATTTATGCAACAAACAAGCATCACTTAGCTACCGTACACTACGCCTTGACGGAGTCAACAAACGCAGCACGAATACTAAATAATACCCGTAGGAAATGACGGAGGGCTACGGCTGGTTTTTGGCGAAAAACCTTTAACGTAATGAACTTGATATCGTTGAAGGAACTGCATAGTTTTTTTATAAAAATATAGTGGCGAAAACCCTTTGCTAAAGAGGTCACTCCCGGTGAAGGGATCTCGGCTCTTTTCCCATAGAATGAGGTGCAGGATATTCCAACTGAATACCACGATGCAAAGCAAAAGGCAATCGGCTATAGTGAAGTTATTGCCCTGACGCAAACTTCTGTCCAAGGGGTCACTCCCGGTGAAGGGATCTCGGCCCTTACCTCGTCGACTGAGGAGCGGGATATTCCAACTGAATACCACGATGCAAAACAAAAGTGAACGCCCTTGCAATAACAGCTTTTTGAAAAATGTTCCAACAACATCAGAAATAGGTTTGTTTATCTTGCATTGATCCGAATCAACGCAGTCCCATCAATTGATCACACCACGAAAGAACGAAAATAATGATGTACGTATATGCCATCCGCATTCACCACTGGGTCCCGTCATCACCCGTTAGGTTACTTAACTAACGACAGAGCGGGGAATGGACTAGCGCGGATGCAAAACATATACAACATCTACTAGTATATATATCAATATATAATATTCGCTCAAGACGAGATAAAATGCAACATCACAGAAATGTAACCAGCATCACAGAACAATACAGATATCTGGGATCCCCGGGTTTCATAGAGCCGCTACTGAAACCCGACGTTCCCCTTGTCGTGTGGATAGCCTGTGCAATGAAAATCCTAGACCCCTACGGGCGCGGCAAGTCACCCGCCAAAACCTGAAGCGAGGCAGCCCTCTTCAGCAACGTGAATGGACCACCCAGCACTTCACGGAATCCGGTAACTTGGGCACCCCTCCTGGGTCAACCTGTACCCCCTACGAGTGCGGCGAATAGCCCGCCAATTCTAGAGTGAAGCCCCCTCCGTCTCAATGCCATGAGATGCGGGCCCGTTGCCCTCTAGAACCCGGCTATCCGTGCACCCCTCCGCGGGGTAATCCTAGTACAAAAAGTAAAATATACATACAACGGGTACATCGACCGCAACCAGGTCGTGCCCCAAAAGAATAATACAAGCAGGCAGTGACGACAGTCCACATGTCGGACGCTCGCCCCGCAAAATCAAATGTACATATAAAACAAAACTGTACTACCACTGCAACCAGGCTATCCACATGACCGATCCGCAACATCACAGCACAACACAGAACATCAACGTGAATGTCACGTTCGCAAATCTGTTTAACCGGGCTATAGCAGTTAGACAGGATTTACCGATCAAGTGACATTCACGGTCGCAGATATAATGTAAATACTGTGAACTAATGTGTTTAAACTTTTCGATCGATCAAATTTATCGAAGTGGGCCCCAAGCATTACTGTAGCACTTAAAGAGAGTCTAGGCCCAAAAAGAATATTCCAAAAACCCCATTTTCAACCCAGGAGCTCATTGCAAAAATTTGGTCCAATGAATAGTAAAAATGGCCGCGGAACCGCGGCAAATACGTGGGTTTGGCCGCGGTTCCGCGGTGGAATAGTGAGATGACGCGACCAAATTTTCACAGAATGCTTAGAATTCCCTGCACATGTTACTGCAATGTACTGAAAAAGTTTGGAGCCAAAAAAATTTCGACAGAAAACTGTGCAAATGAAAAAGGGTTTTCGGAAAATCCGTTCGATCGAACTTGTAAACACGTTAGAGCAAGCTAGACTAGGTTAATGGCGTGGCTCTGATACCATGTTGCGCCACGGCAGCGCCCCGGCCGTCTACTCGAGGCCAAAATGCGGAATCAAAAATTTTCTTAACTTTAAACCGGCGCTACCGCGGACAATAAACCCGGATCGTAACCATTAACCTAATCCTAGCTATCAAGAGAATGGGTAGAGAAGTATACCAAGCGATCCGTGTCCTTCGGTCTTCGTCTCCACTCCGATCTCCTGCGGAATCTTCATCCGTCACCTCCTCGTCGGAAAGGGCACCACGTAGCCGGATTCTTTTAAGGGCTCCCACCTCTGGACCGAAAGGGCACCACGACGCGTCCAAGATTACTGTAGGTTGTTGTTAGTGTATATGCCCTAGGGGCCATTATTGTATCATACTAGTTTGTATATTACTTAATGGAAGCTTGGGATATTCACATATATATAACAGTCTTGCTAAACATGGTAGTATGCTACTTGGTTTTTCTATCTTAATATGTGAGTATACATATTGATAGAGCTCTTAGGATCTTGCTTGACTACCAGCGTTGTGATGGCAGTCACACTAGTGGGGGCTGGGTAGTCTACAAGCACATCCTTATTCAGGTCCCTAGTCGTTGGATTATCGAGACAGGGCATCGATACTCCGGAGTAGACTAGTGTGTACGCTTCTCATCCCAGTTAGGGAGATGGTCTGTCCCACAGCCGTCAGTACGTCGTACTGGAGATAGTATGCAGGTGCTCGTTAGGTTACGGGTACACCGGACAGGACTCACAGGGAACTGTTGGTTGGTTTTATACCAGTCGTCAGTGAACAGTTCCCAGGTGACATGAGTACAGCATAGTCCGCAGACTTGACACTGCTACTTCGCCTCGAGTGTGTCCCACTGTTCTTAGATTGCTACCCTACCACGGCTCAAAGGAGTCGTGCAAACAGGTAGCAGTTGGGTGCAGTCCCGAGCACTTGGAGGCAGTGGCGGTTAGACAGGATTCGTCTTTCCCGGTATTGGGGGTTGATATCGCGCTGTGTCAGAGAGCCATTACGCAAAGTCCCTGGCCAGGGCAAGCGAGATTTGCTGGTAGGTTCCAGTAGTTTCTCAGGGTGTAATGGGCTTCGCTCCGACACGACTTATACCGCTATTAGGGGACTGACGCTTGCCGCCCCCTAGGCCCGATATGTGATAGTCTTAGACGAACGGACCGGACTGTACGGAGATTGTCACATCAGACTCAGTAGGAGTTCGGATGGGTTTCCTCATCGGCCTTCTTATCGACATCTACCTGGGGACCGTTACGTACAGCTAGTGCCGCTTGCGGTCTGTGGTTAAACCCACTTCCAGCGTAGTAGTCGAGTCTCTAGAGTCCCACACAGAGAGTTTCCCTATTCCGGGCGAAACGATATAGAGGTCGTATGGTTTTACGATAAGGGTTCGGACGCATACGTGTGTTTACGCACGTACGACTTTCGGACAGTTTTTACCAGTTGGCTTTGGTTTAAGCCAGTTACTGGTATCCGGTTATTGGATTTATACAGTCTAAAGTTTTTCCGTATTTTTGCGGAAAGGAGGGGCGTTCTCGTAATTGCGCGAGAAGCTTCTAGAAGGTGGTGACTAAGGGGGTTTAGGTGGCATATACAATGAATGTGATTAGTGAGTCATATGGATGATTCATCCATGTCATTAATGCATCATAAATGCTTAATGACTCATGGAGATGAATCATCACTAGATATTATCAAGCATGGTTGTTAAATTGATTTATTTTCTTTTCTTGATAAAAAGAAATGCTTGATATATATTATCATAACTCATTATTCTCACTTCATTATTATGTTCATCTTCTCTCTCCTCAAGCTCTCTCTTCAAACCCTAATCCTCCCCTCTCATGTGTTGAGTACAAGGATTAGTTAGACTACTTAATCCATAACCATACTCTATTTCATCTAGGTACTTTGATTAGCACTTAAAAATACCTAGTTGCCTCAAGTTTAGAGGCAAATCTTGGAGTTTAGCTCTCATGGTGGATCATCTAATACTTGGAGAAGGCCGAAGAGGAGGTGGAGTTCATAAAGACGAAGGACACGGTTCTTTAGGTATAATCCCTTTACATAGTAGTTTAGAACTTCTATGTTTGTTGTTAGTTATCGTTTAGCTTCGATTCATGCGGTTAGTCGATGTTTATTCAAAGAACAAGATCGTTTTTCATATTTCCGCCTCCCTGCAAGTCGTGGGGTGTTGTACATCGACTTACAGTTGTAGTGTAGAATCGTTGTCTCATTTGGGGTGGTGAAGTTGCCATTTATGTGTAGGAGGAGAAAAAGACTTTTGAGGAAGAAGAATGGTGCTCTCATTTTTTACAAGGAATGAGATGATAATAATCACCCACAAAATGAACCTCTCATCCTCACTCAAATAGTGGCCGGCCATATCAAATATGGTGGAGGAAAAACCAACACAAGAAGGGAGGTGAGTGTAGGAAAAGTAGAATGGTGACCACACCCCCAAGCAATGATAACAAGGTCAAATCTAAATCAAGATCAACTCTAATCACAAAGAAATGATGTATAAAGCATCTCATGATGATAGAAGCCACAAATGCAAGAAACCCCCTCCACAATAAGTTATTTGCAAACAGGCAAATAACCCCCTCCACCAGAAAAGTCCGGCCGTGAAGGAACAAAGGAAAACTGGCCGGAACGGAATGCAAACTGGCAACTTCAGAAAACTGATCCCGTAATAAATTACAGGAAAACCCCGCGACTGCATATACGTGCCCGCATTTGTATTCCCACTGAATACAAATGCAAAGAGACAAAATTTACACTATCTAATACTAGGATCCGGCTTAAGCCAAAGCCGGCTAGTAAGATCCATCCGATCACGATCCGTGCAATACCGCACGTATCTGATCGAACCCTGCCATATCTCCATACGGCCTCTACAGCGTTTCGCCTGAAACTTGAGTAACTGTGTGTGGTGGACTCTAAAGACTCGTCAATACAATGGCTGTGGATTTAACCACTAGCACGTCAGAGGTATTAGCCATACGTGACGGGCTACCAGGTATTGACCAAAAGGGACGTCGATGAGCGAACTCATCCTGACACCCTACTGAGCCTGTCAGTGACAATATCCGTACAGTCCGGTCCGTTCGTCTATGAGTATAGCATGGCGGGCCTAGGGGGTTGGTAAAAGTCAGACCCCCAAAAGCGGTACAAGTTGTGTCGGAGTGTAGCCCAGAACACCCTGAGATACTACTGGAATACCTACCAGTAAATCTCTTGCCTCGGCCGAGGGCTTTGTGTAATGGCTCTCCGAGACACAGCGCAACCTCACCCCCAATACCGGGAGAGACGAACCCCTGCAGATCCGCTCACTGCCTCCATGTGGCTCGGGACTGTACCCAACTAAAACCTGTTTGCACGACTCCTTTGAGCCGTGGTAGGGTAGTAATCAAAGCACAGTGGGAACTCACATGAAACAAATGACGATCTCAGGTCGATGAACTAACCTGTACACATGTCACCAGGGAACTGCTATCTGACGTCTGGTATAATCCCAACTAGCAGGTTCCCGGCGAGTCCTGTCCGGTGTACTCATAACCCAATGAGCACCTGTATACATCTTAGGTGAACCAACTGACACCAGTGGCTTGTGAGACCGGCCACCGCCCCTCGTCGGGGTCTCGACTGTATACACTAGTCTACTAATGGAGTATCGATGCCCAGTCTCGAAACTCCCACGACTAGGGACCTTTTAAGGATGTGCTTATAGACTCCAGCTCTCACGTATATGATCGCCCTCATACTGCTGGTAGTCAAGCAAGAATCCTAGGGGCTCTATCAACGTGTAATAGCGACTCGTAAGGTCACCTAAAGCAGTACACGATGATAAAGATAAACCAGATAGCATACTATCATCTTGAGTAAGACTGTCCTACCGGGATAGGTCCTCCCTCAATCATTGCAATCACGTGCCTGTGATCCAATAATTGACTCTGAGGGCACTATCTCCAACAAACTGTGCATACACACCCGTTCCGAAACCCTAATAAAAATCCTTTCTCCGCCTCAATCAACTGTGCATACACACCCGCATTCGTGTTCCGAGGAACACGAATACAACGAGATAAAACTAACCCCAAAACATGTACTAGGATCCGGCTCAAACCAGAGCCCGCTAGTAATGACTGCCCGGACACCAAACGTGCATAAGTGCGCGGATGTGAACGAACCCTGTCGCAAAACCATGCGACCTCTACTCTGTTTTGCCCAAAGGCGAATAACCCTCTGTGTGGGACTCTAAAGACTCGACACTACGCTGGAAATGGGTCCAACCACAGACCGCAAGTGGCACTAGCTGTGCGTAACGGCCCCCAGGTAGATGCCGATAAGAAGACGGACGAGGTGAAACCCATCAGAACTCCTACTGAGCCTGTATGTGACAATCTCCGTACTGTCCGGTCTATTCGTCTGAGAACATCGCATGGCGACTCCACTTGGAGTTCACCATTACCATAGACCAAGAACATCTCTTTAGTCCTTCTCAAGTACTTGAGAATGTTCTTCACAGCTGTCCAGTGATTCTTTCCTGGATCTGTTTGATACCTACTCACTACACTTAGTGAGTATGCTATATCGGGTCTGGTACATAACATCGCATACATGATAGAGCCTACTGCCGAAGCATAGCGTATCACTTGCATGCGAGCTCTCTCCAAATCAGTCTTGGGAGACATCTTTTTGGAGAGAGTGGGTCATGTAATCGTGGGTAAATTCCCACGCTTGGAATCTTCCATACTAAATCTCTTTAGTATGGTGTCTATGTACTTGGATTGGGACAATCCCAATATCCATTTGGATCTATCTCTATAGATCTTAATCTCCAAGATGTAGGAGGCATTACCTAGATCTTTCATTGAGAATCTTTATGATAAGAAGAGCTTTACCAAGTGCAGCATAGGAACATCATTTCCTTTCAAGAGTATATCATCCACGTACAATACGAGGAAGACAACTTTACTCTCTGCCACCTTCTTGTATATACAAGGTTCATCTACATTTTTGATGAAGTCAAACTCTTTGACTACTACATCAAAAAAGATGTTCCAACTCCGTGATGTCTGCTTCAACCCGTAGATTGATTTGAGTAGCTTGCACACCTTCCCGCTGCTCCCACTGTCCACAAAGCCCTATGGCTGAGTCATGTACACGCTCTCTTATAAATCACCATTTAGAAAGGCGGTCTTAACATCCATTTGCCAGATTTCGTAGTCATGGTATGCAGCGATGGCAAGTAGGATCCAGATGGACTTAAGCATAGCCACTGGAGAAAAGGTTTCATCATAATCCACACCTGGTCGTTGACGAAAACCTTTTGCAACTAGTCTAGCTTTGAAAGTCTCAACTTTTCCATTTACACCAAATTTTTTCTTGAAGATCCACTTGCTCCTGATGGGTTTTACCCTTTCAGGAGCATTTTCCAAAGTCCATACTTTGTTGGTGTACATGGATTCCATCTCAGATCGCATTGCATCCAACCATTTCATAGAGTCCCCACTCGTGATGGCCTGCTCGAAACTAGTGGGGTCATCATCTTCCATGATGCAATCCTCGCTCCCACCATTAACGAGAAAACTGTAGTATCTCTCAGGTTGATGAGGAACCCTACTAGATCGGCTGAGAGGCTGAGGTTCGTTGGGAACTATCGAATCCTCTGGTTCCACTAAATCTTCTGTTGTAGTCTGTGTAGCTAAAACTTCTTCTATTTCTACCTCTTTGCCACTAATTTCTTTTACAAGAAATTCCATTTCTAAAAAGGTGGCATGTTGAGCAACCAACATCTTTTGCTCCTCACTGTGGTAAAAAAAATATCCATATGAATTCTTTGGATATCCCACAAACTTGCAAAGAACTGATCGTGCCTCGAGTTTGTTCGGATTTTGCCTTTTGACATAGGCCGGACAACCCTATATCTTAACTAGTTTAAAATATGGTCTCTTCCCACTCCATATCTCATATGATGTGGTAGGTAGAGATTTAGATGGAACTTGATTCAATAGGTAAGTTGTTGTCTCAGGCGCATACAAAAGGAAATATGCAACTCAGCGGTACTCATCATAGTGCGCACCATATCCAATAAGGTGCGATTCCTCCGCTCCGATACACCGTTGTGCTGTGGTGTATACGGAAGAGTAAGCTGAGAAAGAATCCCATTCTCTTTTAGATAGTCACGGAATTCCGTGCTCAAGTATTCTCCTCCCCGATCAGATCGTAAGATTTTAATACTTTTACCCGTCTGGTTCTCAACTTCATGCTTATATTCTTTGAATTTCTCAAAAGCTTCAAACTTGTGTTTCAACAGGAACACATGTCTGTATCTTGAGAGATCGTCAGTGAATGTAATGAAGTATGAGGAACCATTCCTGGCATGTGTAGACATGGGACCACATACATCACTATGTATCCATCCTTATATAACTTGGCTAGTCGGATGGCATTGATATGACCAATTCTATAATGCCACAAGAAGGATTCGTTCATTTCTGAACTCTTCCTCTTGTGTGTGTTCTATACGTTAAGAACTGTGTTTTGATTCAGAACATATAAACTGTTACATAAAGCACCAAACCCAATCAACACTTGATTTAGGTAAATGTTCATAACATTATTCTCTACTACAAAGTTATATCTTTCTTTATCTAATAAAGAAACTGATATTAAATTGCATATCATAGAGGGCACGTAATAACATTCGTTCAAGATCAAAGTATTGCCATTTGGTAATACAAGGTGATATTCACCAACTGCTTTGGCTGCAACACTTGCACCATTCCCTACTTTTATAGAATGATCACATATTCCCAGTTCTCTAACTTTCTTTAGCCCAAGTAACATATTACATATGTGGGATCCTGATCCGGCATCTAATACTCAGGACGTAGAGTGTACTGAGAAACAGTTCTCGGTAACTAACACACCCGAAGAAGATGCATCAACTTGCTTATTCTTCGTTTGGGCGGCGTCGGAATCCGGATATTCCCCTATTCCCTGCTCAGTCTTATAAAAATTATAAGAAAGAACGGAACCAACGTTCCCCAGCTCAGTAAACAAGCGATTCGGTCAATACATCCATATTATTTTGTTGATTAAGGCCTGACATGGTCGCTACCTGAAGAGAGAGAGAAGAAAACACTTAGCGTATACTCTTGCAAGATTAGATTGGTTATTATCTTATCTAATCAGGATGGCTCTCACTGTTTTTATCAAATCTTCCTTCAAACCCTAAAAGGTAAGACTAGTCGGGATTAATTACACTTTACAAGTTCGCCAATCTTTCGGCCAGGCCAGTGTCGGTACATTGAGGGAGGTTCCCCGCGCTTTCGCATGGACCTAATTAAAATAAACCTCGTTTTCCCAGGGGCGTAACCCCGTTAACACCTTTCTAGATACATACTTGATCGGCTAATTGTGATGTGTAAAACTCTCCCAGGAGTAACTCTTACTCGCAGTGGGTATCAGGATCCAACTATCTCATAGAAGGTATGCAATCTCATTGCAAATTTTAACGCTTGAAATTCCCGACAATATTCTGCCCTAAGCGATCTATGGCCTTGATAAGGTCAACAAACCATAAATCGCAAGTCAAGTTCAACCCGTACATTTCATGATTGAATTAAACCCACCCGCACGACCTTTGACAAGGTCAACAAGGCCGACAAGGCCGTACGACTACTCTAATCCAATCGCATCACATGCTTTAGCAGATAAGAATTAATCGGCTACCGTACACTACGCCTTGACAAGGTCAACAAACATAGTACGAATACGGAATAGTCCTTATCTGAAATGACGGAGGGGTACGACAAGTTCTTAAGAAAACATTCTGCATAATGAACTTGATATCATTGCAGAATCGAGTGATTTTAAAAAGGAGTGTTTTTTAGGCTTTTCTAGTTTTGTTAAAGTGGTCACTCCCGGTGAAGAGATCTCGGCTCTTTCCTTATCGAATAAGGTGCAGGATATTTCACAAATACCACTATGGAAAGTAAGAACTAAAGAAGCAATCAAAAGAAAAAACCGAATGGGTTGTAGCATTTGCTAGTTTCGCTAAAGAGGTCACTCCCGGTGAAGGGATCTCGGCTCTTTCATCATCGAATGAGATGATGGATATTCTACAAGGAATACCGCTATGCAAAGAAAAATCTAGAGCTACCCTTTTTTAAAATTTGATTCTACAAAATATTTTAGGGTTCTTTTCTTTCATTAATCTCATTAATGAAGTCCCATCAGTTATGCTTCCTAACCATCACAGAAGAAACGAAAATACAACGTATGCTTATGGCATCCGCATTCGCGTCAATGTCTTGTTATGCACCGTTAGGTTACTTAACTAACGGCATAGCGGGGCGGGACTAGCGCGGCTGCAAAACATAAGCAACGTTTATTATATATCATATATATATAATAGTAAAGCAATCGTCTCAAGCATATAAAGTGACCAAATCATAGAATATCAGCAGAAGAAGATAACATATGAAATATTGTATATACTAGGGATTCCGTGTTTTAAATTAAGCCAGTATAAAACACGGATTCCACGATGGTGATGAATAGCCAAACCCACATCCCTATACCCCAACGAGAGCAGCAAGCAACCCTACCAATTCTAGAGTTAGGATACCCGGACTCGACTCCTCGAGATGGTCTCCCACTGGACTCTAGAACCCGGTTACTTGTGCTCCCCTCTTTGGGTCTATCCTAATGCGGAAAAGTAAATAATATACGACAATGGTGACATCATCCTCAACCTGGAAATTCCCCAATAAAAAAATATTACATACAAGTTTTTACATGAATGAAAATGAAAAACTCTCATCTCACATAAAAAAACCCCGGTTATTCAAAACACGACGATCCAATATAACATATCACAGCAACACATAACATCACATGTCATCAACGTAAGTAAATATGCGTATCCCAATTTTCGTTGACACATAGCAACGAAGCCGGCGATACACCACATATTACACTTACGGTCGCAGAAAAAAAAATGTCAAACTACAACATTTGTAATCCACAATCACCTTAGACATCATAAACCCGAAATATCACATACTTCGGATTTCATGCCTAACAATATGAATTCCAAATATTGTATCACATTCCACAAATAGCTAGACGATGTTAAACATTCTGATCGAATCAATAAACACCCAAAATTTCACAAAGAGCTCAACACTTGAGCGCAGTTTAAAAATACTCAGAACATGCCACAGTACCTATGGACCAACCGTAGTAGGGTCAACTCTTGCCTCACCTATGGCGCCGCGGAACTACCGTAAACCCTAGGGTTTAGCGCCGGTTCTTACGGTCATAAAATCGAGTTAGGGTTTCGTTCTTCTAGAGGGTCCATCGCATTACTTGCATGATTTTTGATTGTTCTTTAACTTGGAAAAATCCAACTCTTGGAAAATTTCCAGCAAGGGTTAAAGTAGGTATTTGATATTCATTCGAACTTTTTAACGCCGTCTAAATAACCCAAAATAAAGTTAGAATTACGACTACAAAACACTCTGAATTGCCTTTATAGAAAATTAACATCTCATGCAATTTAGAATAAACAAGCAACACCTGAAACACTAAAACCCAGAGACCAGAACACAGAACAAAAATGAACCCCAAAAGCATCAACAGGGCCGGCCATCTCGGAAAATGTGGCCATGTCACCGGTTCAAAATCGGCGAAAAGGGTACGTATTTGTTTCATCCCATATAAAATTCTGCAGTTACTTAAAAAAAATTTGACGACTTAAAAAATTTGACAAAATCTAGGTTTTAGTTTCGAGTGTTTCAGAGTTGTTTCGGTTTCGTAATTCTACAAACATTGTCAAATTCTCTAACCTTGCTCTGATATCACTGTAGGAATGCCTAGCACGACAGCAAGGTTTCAGTAGGCATCGTCCACGCCGTTTTCAAAATTTTGCCATGCTAAACAATCCTAACCCTAGAATCTTAATTAGAGTTTTAGACGAAACAACATGTAAACTACTTTACATCTAAGTGAATATGGAATACAACCTTTGCAGACCAGTCCTTCACTTCAATAGCTCCGTGTAGTAGTCCCCTTGCTCTAAGTAGTGATCTTCCGGACTCAAGAATGGCTCCACACGATGAAAGGAATGAGCTTGCATGAAGTCTTCGTTGTCGAAGATGATCTACGTCGAGGAGACACCAACCCAAGCTACCTCTTCACTAATTAGGGATTAGTGAAGCTAACACCCTAAACTAAATGGCTAATCTAGTAGAGGATGATGAATTATGATTTTTGCTCATTTTAGAATTAATTTTCTCACTAATTATCTTCACTTCTCAAAAACCTAGAGAGCTAAGCTCTTGATGAAGAAGAAGATGAAAAGATAATGTTATATCAACCATGGGTGAGAAAATATCTCATATAACTCATGTAGAGACTTTACAATGGGTTTAGATAATGGTTAGGTTAACAAATATCTAAGATAAGACAAAACTAGTGGACTAAGTCAATGGGTCTACAAGCTTCCACAAGCTTCACCCATGTGACTAATTTCCAACTACTTTGGATTTACCTTAAATAAATAAACTTTGCATTATCATGAGCATGGTGTCAGTCTCATACACCCATATAGTGTGTATCATCAAGCATGATACAAAAAAGAAAACACAAATAATATATCACATATATATTAAGTGTGTACATATGAGAAAGAAGAAATGCTTAAGTGAGCAAATATTAGTTAATGTAAATTAATATAACAAATATATAATTATACATTAAATCATTAAATCAACACTTGATTTAATAATCTGGCTATATCACATACAACCGACTAATATTATTTGTACCAACTTATCGAATCAACACTTGATTCGATAACCCGGCTATATCTCATATAACTGACCGATTTCATAAATCGGGAGAACAGAATACGGTAACACATACTTGTATTAATCTCAGTCCCGCACATATTACATATGTGCTCCTACTTCGTTTTGCCTGAGCTAGTAAACCTTTGTGTAGGACTCTAAAGACTCGTTAATACGCCGGCAGTAGGTGATGATCATATCAAGCACCCACAAGCCGTCAGCGGTACTAGTTGGACGTAACAGCTACCCGGGTATTGAGCGATCAGAAGATCAACAATCAAGCCCGCTCTTACTCCTGTAAAGCCTGTCAGTAACACTACCATACAGTCCGGTCTTTTCGTCTGATATGTCGCATATCTAGTCTAGGGGTGGTAAGCGTCAGACCTCTGTATCCGATAAGTCGTGCCGATGTGAGGCTCATAACGGGTCGAGAAACTACTGATAACACTTACCAGTAGATCTCCGAATCAACCCTGGCCAGGGACTTCCTGTTATAGCCAATCGAGCACAGCGCAACATCAACCCCTAATGCCGGGAGAGACGAATCCCTTCCTATCGCTCATTTCCTCCATGTGATTCGGGACTGTACCCAAAAGCCACCGTTTTGCACATTCTCTTGAACGTGGTATAGCGGAAATCAAAGCACAATGGGAATCACACAACACTCTATGACGATCTCGGGTCTACAGACTAACCTGTACCAGTGTCACCAGAGAACTGCTATCTGACGATAGGTATAATACCAAATAGGAGTTCTCAGAGAGTCCGTTCAGTGTACCCAGTCTCCAATGAGCACCCGTATACCATCTTTGATGTCAAACACTAATGAATGTAGGATCATCCATCGCCTATCATATGGGTCAAGAAGCGTATATGCTAGTCTACTCTGGAATATCGATGTTCTGTCTCGATACACCATCGGCTAGGAACTATTATAGGATGTACTTGTGGACTACCCTGGGCCCACTAGTATGATCTCCATCGTAGTCCTAGTAGTCAAGTACGCATCCTAAGGGCTTTATCAACATCTGAGAGCAAGACAGTATCACAATACAAGTCTACATGTTAAGACAAAATGCAACGAGATAATATACTCTTATGTCGAGTAGGAAAATCCTCTCTATATATATCCAAGCATCCAATATAATATACATCACATATACAATAATAGCCTCTTGGGCATACATATAACTAACAGTATAGCACCCCCACAATTCATAGATTAGAATGCGTATATTAAATATATGTTAATGTGAGATACAGATACGTAGCAAGTAGGGGTCTAGAAGACTCGAGGTTAGAATAGGTATACTTGTAGGAAGTTATTATCTTTTGTCAATTTTCTATATTTGAGACCCATTAGTTTATATTGTCACGCGCGCGCACACATGTGTTATGATATGGGTGTATATGTATATATGTGTGTGTGTATATCTATATCTATATATATATATAGATGCGTTGATACACACACACACATATATAGTATACATATACGTATAAGATGAGCATTTGCGATGTTAAATGGATACGAGTCGATATGATCGGGCATGATGCCATGAGGTTATGATATGTGATTGAGTCGAGACACCGTATATGATATGATATATTAAAGGATCGTTGGGCGATATATACAATACATGAGATGACATGTGATTTGATAAATTATAGATTGTACGAGACCTTAGATCCATACCCCAAATTATGATATTCTACGACGATTGATACCGTATGAACTATATGATATGATATATATGATATGTGACCCATACCCTCGATTTTGAGGATGCCGTATGATAGATATTACCGTACAAGGTGTATATGATGATTGATCCGCACTCTTGGCTCGAGGATTCCGTATGATGTATTATTACCGTATATGATGATATGAAGCTGGATCGCCGACTATTAGATATATCGACTCGGTATATTATAGATTTCTTATCACCTTCGACTAGGTTCTTAGTTCAGTCTTTAGTTGCATAGAAATAGGTTAATTTAGGCTCGAGTCATATCTATTTTCAAAACCGACGAATCGTAGTCTCTTTCAAAGAATAATACGAGGGACACTACGGAATTTTAAAAGACATCATTTTTCTCAAAACACCGTAGTCCCTACTTTTCTAAAAATAATGATTCGTGCTATTTAAACATAATAAACGATATGGCTCGTATATAGTTTGATATACCTTATTGTTTCCTTTACTGTTTCCTTTTGTTATGATCTCGTTTACTAGGACACCTGCACCCTTACCGATGATGTGCATGTTGCACATACACTTGCTTGCCGGCTCACACACATCATCATCGGTAATTGTCTTGTCACGTACACTTTAGAAAACGTTACTTCATTGGTATAACCTGCTATCTGGTAGTTTAAACATATTATTAGTATACTTTCCCTCATATGCTAGTTTAAATACTGCATTCATATATATGTGTGTGTGTGTGTGTGTGTGTGTGTGTATGTATATGTATGTATGTATATATATATATATATATGTATGTATGTATGTATGTATGTATGTATGTATTCTGCTTATGCACTGTGGTGGGGATTTATGTCGGTATTCATGGTTTTCTTATATACTCATGATTATGAGACTTTGGTTTTTCCATGAGATTTCTGGATTTGGGGAAACTGCATGTGAATTCGAAAACAAATATATTAAATTTTAAAAGGAAATGCGGTTTCTCATGATATGAAGTGTGGCATCCACCATGAGTTTTCTCGGTTAATGAGCCATGTATGTACATATACCCGATTCGAGGAGAGAGACGTCGTCTGCGGGTACATGGTGGACCCGGTATGGTACCCCGGAGCAAGAGGATCATATAGCGAGACGTTGAGCCCGGCAGGGGAGCACTACCGACCGGTGATATTGACGCGGCGAACTTCCGGAGGATACCGACCTTAGTCGTGTGATCAGATGATTTGGACCGATCCGGACTGACGAAGCCCTAGATATATTGTATTATGTGTCGCTGATGGAAACGGTCTTTATGATGTTTTCAAGTGTCAATATTTGGCACTCAGGTTTATCATGGTTTCTGTATGTCGATGCTCGACATACCCATTGATGATGCATTTATGCATAGCATACATAACATGTAGTTACTATGTGACACGGACACGAGTATTTGACCTTATACATTTGCTTATATGATTACTCATATTGCTACTCGCTATTACTGTGTTATTAATATTATTGTATTGTACTGTATGACCTAGGGATGGTCATACATTCGGTTTCTACTCGCTGATGTCTTTTACTCACGAATTGACAACTCACCCCATTGTGCCACACTTTCTTTCAGGTTTTTCCATACAGGTTCCGTTGCGGCTTGCTCGCACACCACTTCTATCAGGGTGTTTGCATTGATAGGCGGGACACATTGCATCATGACCACCATTATTACTTGTATATTTTATTTTAGTTGTATCTAGTTAAAAGCTCCATCAACCAGACTTGTATATTTAGTAGACATAGAAACCACTGTTTGTATATTCTTTTGGACCTTGAGTTGTGATTATGTATTTACTCTTATTCATGTTTCCTTGATGATGCTTGTTTTCTTATTTTCTGTGTTTTGATCCTCGCCTTTCGGAGTAGTATATTTATATCTTTGCGTGGTTGTTTCTGCCAATTGGCAAAGAGCTAGCTCCCGCTTGGGGATGCCTTTTATCATACTGCTTGTATCGTTTTCGGGCTAAAATATGTAAAGGAGGTGCTGCCCAAATTTTCAATGACGAAAATGTTTTTAAGTTAGATAAAAGGATTGTGTTTTCGTCTACTATTACTTATCTTTTAAAGAAAGAACTTGTTTTCATTATACCGTTATTTCAAAACTTCTCCTCCACTATTTTTCAGATAAAAGGTTTAGATTTTCTGGGCTTTTGGTTTACTTGAATTAGGTGGGGTCCTATAGACTTCACATGATTCAAGTGTCAGTTACGTGCCTTATTCTGTGTCGTGACAAAGCGCCAGTGCCGACCTATTCCGTCATTACTCCGTATCGGGCTATTGAGCCGGAGAGTCATGTAACTGGGAACCTGCAGGGAGAAACGAGGAGCTAACAGAAGAGGACGCCAAACCGTGGGAAAGTGGCAAGTAGATATTCTTGCTCTGCCAGCCTTGGATGCACCAGCACCTTTCGATATTGAAGGAGGGGCACCTCGACAACAGTTATTGTGGATTTCGTCTCGGTGATTCATATATCACGTTTTCATCATTTTGATTTCAGTATTTCGATGATTGTTTCATGATTGATATTTCCTATGTGCACCACAGTTGCACTTGATTCGCATTTTTATGTATCAGTTGTACTGATTTTCGTTTTGTGTACAACCATTACACTTGATTTTGATTTCATACACTCCATGATATTTGATTTTGATTTCATGCACATAGTGTGAACATGGTTTTGACTTTTGCATTCGGTGTAATTTACATCCATTTTCAGTACTTGATATGGGTTTTGTGTGCATAGTTGCATACGTTTTTGAGTTTATATACCACGGTATAATTGATTTCGATTTGGTGTATGTCGTATACCGTTGATTCCAATTTTTTTTATACTCGATAGATGTTTTCGTGCACCCTAGTGCACTGGATTTATGTTTTCATGCACCTTGTGCACTTGATTGAGATTCTTGCGCACATTTGGCGCACTTGATGTGATTTTGTGCACAACAGATGCACTAAATCGAGATTCTTCGTGCATATAAGATGAACCTGACATTGTTGTCATGCACACCTATTGCACTTGACAGATGCTTTCGTGCATACCCGTTGCACTTAGTTTTCTTTTTGTGCACATTCGTGACAGCTGTATTTGATTTCGATTTCCGTGCGCCCCAGACGCACATGGAATTATTGTATACATTTTTGTGATTGATTTCCTTTGGAACTACATGTTTTTATGATATATACTGTATGGTTTAATAACCGAGCAGGACTGGTCTAAGGACAGTACCTGAGTATTTGCATGCACCGATATTGTAAGGGGATTTCAAAAGAGCTATAGTCTCCATATTTTCCCATGTGTCCGTGATGACACGAATTTTATAAAGAAAACCATTCTAAAACATTTTTCAAAAAGCGGGACGTATATGTTAAACAAATGATATGTATGTGTGTATATATATAGCTATTTTCATTATGATGAACGTCCGAAACTTATGTCATGATTTGTGCATCGCACGGCGATTTGAAAGAGATTTTTGCAAGCACTTTTTATTAGTTTGTTTTGACGGTTTCACAATAATGCGTACTATACTTATGATATAGTCATAACTATATTATACTGGACCTTGACAATGGATTTTGAAAACCGGTATTTTCGCACTAACTCCGATGATTGCGTGACGCTCGACAGAGTTTTGACTTTGAGTTTTGCACTCGTTTTCATGCACATGCATTGCGCTATGCTATATCCTATGTATTTATGATTTTGGAGCTCCGACGACTTGATTGTTTTGCTGAAATGTTTTAGTCATTGTGGGGTTTAAATTTAAATTCGGAGACCGAATTTATTTAATGGGGGAAGATTGTAACATTTCAGAAAAATAAAATATTATTTTTGGGGTTTAAATAAATAAAATAATAAATTTCATGAATATTATGAAAATATGGATATTGGTTTTAATGAAGTAGTATGGTTATATACTTATAGTTTGGAAAATAATTGGAAAATTAATATGAATTATTGGTTTTGAAGGTATTTATTGGATTTGGATATTTTATACATAATTATGTAACTAATTTTGTGCAAGTTTATAGTAAAACCCGATCAATATACTGTAGGGTTCCTGGGCACACAAATGAGGTCTCACAAGGCATCAACCATGCCAATTTCAAAAATTACAAGTGCCGGGAAACCCTAATACGGATCGTTGACTAAAGTTTAGGCGAAACAAGAAACTAGTTAACAACTTAACTACATGAAAGAGGCTACAACCTTTGTAGATCCGGTTCTCCACTTCCATAGCTCCATGATGAAGTCTTCTTGCTGTCCAAATCGAATCCCGGGCTCTAGCGTCGGCTTCATCGGAGAAATGGGCGGGCTAGGACGTCGACTTCGATGCCGAAGATGATCTACGTCGAGGCAACACTAGATCAAGCTCCAACTTCACCAAGTCAAGAAACTTGTCAAGAAAACACCCTATACTACTTGGCAAGAGGTAGAGGATGAAGAAATAGGAAGTGGGTTCACTTTAGAATTGGATTTCTCACTCTTTTTCATAAGATGCCATTGTGGGTAGTAAGCTTCTTCATCTTCAAGAAGAAGAAGAAGAAGGAATATATTATGATAAGTATTTTCCAAATAGAAAATAAAAATGAATACTTATCATAAACCAACCATGGTCAAGTGCAGAGAATGAATCATGGTTAAGTGGAATGGTTAGGGTTAAGCATGAGACAAAAATGGTGGACTTGTTCAAAGCTTCATGAAGCTTCAATATACAAACAAAGAAAGCCACCATTTTCTCTTTATGCTTATTATTTTCCAAAAAGAATAAATAAATAAATAAATGAATAAGAAAACAAAACCCTAACCATTCATATAATCATGGTTTAATCTTTACACAAACCCAAGTTAGCATGCATCATCAAACATGATACAAATTTGTGCACAAAAATATATCACATATACAATGTGCACAAACAAGTGAGAAAAACCATTTAAAGTGAACCAATACTAGTTAATGCAAAGTAATATATCAAATATATAATTATGCATTAAATCATTAAATCAACACTTGATTTAACGATCCGGTCATATCGCATGTGACCGACTAATATCCAATGTATCGGCTTATCGAATCAATCCTTGATTCGATAACTAGGTTATATCGCATACAACCATATCGATACATTCATCGTGAGAATAGAATACGGTATCACATACACGCATTATTCTCGGTCCCGCACATATCTCATATGCGCTCCTATTTCGTTTCGCTTGAGCCAGGAAACCTCTGTGTAGGACTCTAAAGACTCGTCAATACGCCGGCAGCAGGTGATGATCATATCAAACACCCACAAGCCGCAAGCGGTCTGCTAAACGTAACGGCCACCCGGGTATTGAGAGATCAGAAGATCGACGAGCAACCCCGCTCACACTCCTGTGAATCCAACCAGTAACACTTACCGTACAGTCCGGTCTCGTTCGTCTGATATGTCGCATATCTCGCCTAGGGGTGGTAAACGTCAGACCCCAATATCTCGATAAGTCGTGTCGATATGAGGTCTATAACAGTTTGAGAAACTACAGGTAACACTTACCAGTAAATCTCAGCAACCCTGGCCAGGGATTTCCGGTTATAGCCAATCGAACACAGCGCAACATCAACTCCCTATACCGGGAGAGACGAATCCCCTCCTATCGCTCATTGCCTCCATGTGATTCGGGACTGTACCCAAAAACCACCGTTTTGCACGCCCTCTTGGACGTGGTAAGGTGGAAATCAAAGCACAGTGGGAATCACACAAGACTCTATGACGATCTCGGGTCAACAGACTACTCTGTACCAGTGTCACCAGAGAACTGCCATCTGACGTAAGATATAATACCATCTGGGAGTTCTCGGCGAGTCCGTCCAGTGTACCCAGTCTCCACTGAGCACCCATATATCATCTCTGATGTCAAACACCAATGGATATGGGATCATCCATCGCCTATCTGTATGGGTCGAGAAGGTATACGCTAGTCTACTCTGGTATATCGATGCCCCGTCTCGATATACCCACGACTAGGGACCTTGAAGGATGTACTTATGGACTACCATGTCCCCACTAGTATGATCCACATCATAGTCCATGTAGTCAAGTACACATCCTAAGGGCTTTACCAACATGTAACAGAGAGACAATCAGTGTACACGTTAAAGTAAAGATCAACCAGATAGCATACTATCATGTCGAGCAAGAAAGTCCTCCCTATATATGTCCAAGCACCCACTACAATATACATCCTATGTATAGTAATGGCCTCTAGGGCATACATATAACTAACAATCTCCCACTTGCACTAGGGCCATCTGATAGCAGTGGTTGTAGTATCTCATACTCAACCATCCCATAAAAGTCTCTCTCTGGGAAAAGGCCTTTGTGAGTGGATCCGCCGTGTTGTCCTCTGCGTCTACTCTCCTAACCTCGATCCCTTGGAGATCAAGCATCTCCATGACCAGGTGATACTGCCTTAGAATATGTCTGGATCACTGATGGGACGGACGTTCCTTGGCATAAGCCACAACTCCATTGTCACACAATGGGAGGAACTAAGTTCATCTCATGAACAAATATACATCCAGACTGCCTCTTTGGTAGCATCTTAAGTAGCGATGTATCGAGCCTTTATCGTCTAGTATGCCACGGTATCTAGCTTGGAACTCTTTCAACATACCGTCCCTTCACTGAGGGTAAAGACAATGCCTGTGACTGACTTTCAGTCGTCCTTATCACCCTGGAACCCTTCCAGTGATTCTCCCCAGGATCGATTGATACCATCTCACTACAACTAGTGAGAATCCTAACATCCAATTAGATCTATCTCATAGATCCAAAACCCAGGATTTAGGAGGTATCACTTTGATCCTTTATGGAGAATCCTTGTGATAAGCGGAGATTGACCGAGCGTAGTATAGGAAACTCCTTCCCTATCAAGAGCATGTCATCCACGTACTCTACGAGATCATCACTATACTCCCTACTACCTTTTTGTTTATACAAGGTTCATCTACCATTTTGATGATGTCAAACTCTTTGACTACTACATCAAAACAGATGTTCCAGCTCCGCGATACCTGCTTTATCCTATAAAGCATCTTGTACACGTTTCCGCTGCTCCCACTGTCTACGAAGCCCTCTGGCTGTGTACTTATAGACGTTCTCTTCTAAAACATCATTTAGAAAAGCAGTCATGACACCCAACCGCCAGATATCGTAGTCATGGTATGTAGCCGTGGCAAGTAGGATCTGGATGGACTTAAGCATAGCCACTTGAAAAGGTTTCATCATTATCCACGCCTGGTCGATGACGAAAAGCTTTAACAAGTCTAGCTTTGAAAGTCTCAACTTTTCCATCTACACCAAGTAATCTTCTTAAGATATACTTGCTCCTGATGGGGATTTAACCCTTCAGATATAGCAACCAAAGTCCATACTTTGTTGGTGTACATGGATTTCATCTCAGATCGCTAAGCATCCAGCCATTCTTACAGAGTCCCACTCCTGATGGCCAGCTCGAAACTAGTTGGGTCATCATCTCATGATGCAATCCTTGCTCCCACTGTCATAGAGTAACCGAAGTATCTCTCAGGCGGGTGAGGAACCTCACTAGTGTTAGTTGTATGTATGCCCTAGAGGCCAGTATTGTACAGATGATGTATATTATATTGGATGCTTGGACATATATATAGAGATGACTTTCTTGCTCGATATGATAGTATGCAATCTGGTTACTCTTTATCTTAACATGTACACTTGTCTCTTTAAACTGACTTATAGTTACATGTTGGTAAAGCCCTTAGGATGAGTACTTGACTACCTGGACTATGATGCAGATCATACTAGTGGGGACATGGTACTCCATAAGTACATCCTTCAAGGTCCCTAGTCGTAGGTGTATCGAGACGGGGCATCGATATACCAGTGTAGACTAGCGTATACGCTTCTCGACCCATGAGATGGGCGATGGATGATCCCATATCCATTGGTGTTTGACATCAGAGATGGTATACGATTGCTCAGTGGAGACTGGGTACACTGGACGGACTCGCCGAGAACTCCCAGATGGTATTATACCTCACATCAGATGGCAGTTCTCAGGTGACACTTGTACAGGTTAGTCTGTAGACCCGAGATCGTCATAGAGTCTTGTGAGATTCCCACTGTGCTTTGATCTCCACCTTACCACGTCCATGAGGGCGTGCAAAACACTGGTCTTTGGGTACAGTCCCGAGTCACATGGAGGCAATGAACGATAGGAGGGGTTTCGTCTCTCCCGGTATTGGGGGTTGATGTTGCGCTGTGCTCGATTGGCCGTAACAGGGAAGTCCCTGGCCAGGGCCGATCAGAGATTTGCTGGTAAGTGTTACCAGTAGTTTCTCGACCCGTTATGAGCCTCACATCGGCACGACTTATCGGTTATTGGGGTCTGACGTTTACCACCCCTAGACTTGATATGCGACATATCAGACGAACAGACCGGACTGTATGGTAAGTGTTACTGGTTGGATTCACAGGAGTGTGAGCGGGCTAGCTCGTCGATCTTCTGATCGCTCAATACCCGGATGGCCGTTACGTTTAGCAGACCGCTTGCGGCTTGTGGGTGCTTGATATGATCATCATCTGCTACCGTCGTATTGACGAGTCTTTAGAGTCCTACACAGAGGTTTCCTGGCTCAAGCGAAACGAAATAGGAGCGCATATGAGATATGTGCAGGACCGAGAATAATGCATGTATGTGATACTGTATTCCATTCTCGCGATAGATGTATCGATTGGTTATATTCGATATAACCTAGATATCGAATCAAGGATTGATTCGATATGCCGATACATAGGATCCTAGTTGGTTATATGCGATATGACCGGATCGTTAAATCAACTGTTGATTTAATGATTTAATGTATAATTATATATTTGATATATTACTTTGCATTAACTAGTATTGGTTCACTTTAAATGGATTTTCTCACTTGATGTGCAAGTTGTATATGTGATATACTTTTGTGCACATGTTTGTATCATGTTTGATGATACTTGCTCATTTGGTTAAGTGTAAAGAATTAAACCTTGGTTAAGAAAGTGGTTAGGGTTTTTATTTATTCATTCCTTTTTCTTTTTAGTTTGGATTAAAAAGAAATGGCAAAAGAAAAACAAAAGGGTTGCTTTCATTCTTGAAGCTTGTTGAAGCTTCATGAAGCTTTGACCAAAGTGACCACTTTGTCTTCATGCTTAACCCTAACCATTCATCTAACCTTAGTCAATTATCTACACCTAACCATGGTTCACATTATGATAAGTATTCATTTTCTTTTTCATTTGATGATGATATCATAATATTCTTCATCTTCTCCTTCTTCTTCTTCAAGAAAAACCTTGCCTTCATCAATGGCAACTTGAGCAAATGAGTGAGAAATCCAATTCTAAAGTGAACCCACCTCCTATTTCTTCATCCTCTACCTCTTGCAAAGTAGTATAGGGTGTTTACTTCACAAGTTTCACAACTTGGTGAAGTTGGAGCTTGATCTTGTGTAACCTCGACGTAGATCATCATCGGCACGAAGCCGACGACCTTGCCCGCCCATTTCTCCGATGAAGCCGATGCTTGAGTCCGGGATTCGAGATGGACAGCGAGAAGACGTCTACGTGGAGCTAAGGAAGTGGAGAACGGGATCTACAAAGGTTGTAGCATCTTTCTTTTAGTTAAGTAGTTAACTAGTTTCACTTTGTCGCCTAAAATTCTAGTGAACGATCTAGTCTAGGGTTTCTCGGCACCGTAAAATTTGAAATTGGCATGGTTGATGCCTTGTGAGACCTCTTGAGAGTGCCTAGGAACCCTACAGTGGTATCAGAGCCTAGCTAGAGCCTTAGGCGAAGTCTAGACGACGTCTGAAACCCGAATACACATCGAAACCCTAACACATCATGCTCTCTGGACTTTTTCTAAAAACTGGGATTTTTCCAGATTAAAAATGCTTAAAAAATTCAGCAGGGAATTCTATGAACTACGGTGCAAAATTTACCTCATGAACAGTCAAAAGTGCGGCGGAACCGCGGCAGAAGCTTGGCTTCTGTGGCGGTTCCGCGGTCAACTAATGGGATTTCCCTGTAATATTTGCACAGTAATTCATCATTTCAGTAGCTGAGTTTTATGGGTATTTTTAATATTTATTCAAGAGTTGAATTTTCTGAGGTGTTTTAGAGCTTCGATGTTTCGATCGGATTATCAGATTTTGTCTATATGGCTTTCCGGATATTTTGGAATATGTTAAAAAGTTCGACCGGATATAAATACCCAACTTTTCCCCTACCGGAAAATATCCAAGTGTTGGATTTTTCTGTGGTTTAAGGACGTTCTGAGTAGGGCAAGTAACGCGATGGTCCCTCTAGAAGACAACAAACCTTAACTCGATTATGTGACCGTCTTGAACTGCCCTTTGAACCTTCGGGTTTGGGGCAGTACGGCGTGCCACATGTGAGGCGTTGGCTTGACCCTTCTACGGCTGGACCGTTGGTACTGAGGCATGAAGTGAATGTCTTTGAACCTATTTCATGTGTTGAACGGTTTCGGGAAAACTTGGGTGTTCGAATGTTCGATCGAAAAGTTTAATATATTCTATTTATCCGGAATGGGATACAATAATTGGAATTCACAAACAATTATGAGATAACTGAATGAATGTTATAAATCTAGCGGTTTAGTCTCACTTGATATTGAAAAGAGTTTTCGATAATGAGACTAAAATGCGGGGTTTATAATTGTTAGGCATGTGATGTCTAAGTATTTCATTTGATTAGGCATGTGATGTCTAAAGAGGTTGCGGATTCCAACTGTTGTAGTTTTACACTTTCTTTTCTGTGACCGTAAGTGTAATATGTGATATCGCCGGTTTCGTTGCTATATGTCAACGACAATTGGGATGCGCATATTTACTTACGCTGATGACATGTGATGTTATGTGTTGCTGGATATGTTATATTGGATTGTCGTGTTTGAATAGCCGGGTTTTTTTTATGTGAGATGAGTGTTTTTCATTTTTCATTCATGTAAAAACTTGTATGTAATATTCTTTTATTGGGGCACTTCCAGGTTGCGGAAGTTGTCACCTTTTGTATATTATTTACTTTTCTGCACTAGGATAGACCCAAGGAGGGGGGCACAAGTAACCGGGTTCTAGGGTCCAGTGGGAGACCATCTCGAGGAGTCGAGTCCGGGTCTCCTAACCCTAGAATTGGTAGGGTTGCTTGCCGCTCTCGTAGGGGTCTAGGGGTGTGGGATTGGCTATTCATCACGACCGTGGAATCCGTGTTTTATACTGGCTCGTATTGAAAACACGGACATCCTAGTATACCCAATGTTTCATATGTTACTTCTGCTGCGAAATCTGTGATGTGATCATGTGATGTTCTGTGATAGATACAGTATATAGTATATATGATATATTATATCGACGTTACTTATGTTTTGCACCCGCACTAGCCCTGCCCTCCTCTGTCGTTAGTTACCTAACCTAACGGTGCACGAGGGGACATCCAGGCGAATGCGGATGGCATAAGTGTACGTCGTATTTATCTGTGATGTTTAGGTGACTTAAATGATGGGACTTCATTAATGTGATTAATGAATGAAAAGAAACCTAAGATGTTGTAGAATCAAATTTTAAACAAAACAGGTAGCTACAGTTCTTGCTTTGCATAGCGGTATATATGATATACCCTGCACCTTATTCGATGAGGAAAGGACCGAGATCCCTTCACCGGGAGTGACTCCTTTAGCAATAACTGGCAGATGCTACACACTCGGTTTGACTTTTGATTGCTTCTATAAGTTCTGCTTTGCACAGCGGTATATATGATATACCCTGCACCTCATTCGACGAGGAAAGGGCCGACGATCCCTTCACCGGGAGTGACCCCTTTAGCAAAGCTAGAAAAGCCTCAAAATCACTCCATTTCAAAACTTCATTTTGATTCTACAACGATATCATGTTCATTACGCTCATGGTTTTCAGAAAACCTGCGTAGCCCTCCGTCATTTCAGATAAGTACTACTTAGTATTCATGCTGCGGTAGTTTGGCCTCCGTCAAGGCGTAGTGTATGGTAGCTAACTAGTGCTTATCTGCTAGCATATGATGCGATTGGATTAGGGTATTCGTACGGCGTAGTTTGGCCTCCGTCAAGGGTCGTACGGGTGGGTTTAATTCGATTAAGAATGACGGGTTGAACTTGACTAGCGCCCTGTGGGTAGTTTTGTTAGTTATATGTATGCCCTAGAGGCCATTGCTGTACATTGGATGTATATTGTAGTGGATGCTGGGACATATATAGGGAGGACTTTCTTGCTCGACATGATAGTATGCTATCTGGTTGCTCTTTACCTTAACGTGTACACTGATTGTCTCTCTGTTACATGTTGGTAAAGCCCTTAGGATGTGTGCTTGACTACCTGGACTATGATGCGGATCATACTAGTGGGGACATGGTAGTCCATAAGTACATCCTTCAAAGTCCCTAGTCGTGGGTGTATCGAGACGGGGCATCGATATACCAGAGTAGACTAGCGTATACCTTCTCGACCCATACTGATGGGCGATGGATGATCCCATATCCATTGGTGTTTGACATCAGAGATGATATACGGGTGCTCAGTAGAGACTGGGTACACTGGACGGACTCGCCGAGAACTCCCAGATGGTATTATACCTTACGTCAGATGGCAGTTCTCTGGTGACACTGGTACAGAGTAGTCTGTTGACCCGAGATCGTCATAGAGTCTTGTGTGGTTCCCACTGTGCTTTGATTTCCATCTTACCACGTCCAAGAGGGCGTGCAAAACGGTGGTTTTTGGGTACAGTCCCGAGTCACATGGAGGCAATGAGCGATAGGAGGGGATTCGTCTCTCCCGGTATAGGGGGTTGATGTTGCGCTGTGTTTGATTGGCTATAACAGGAAATCCCTGGCCAGGGTTGCTGAGATTTACTGGTAAGTGTTACCAGTAGTTTCTCAAATTGTTATAGACCTCATATCGACACGACTTATCGAGCTATTGGGGTCTGACGTTTACCACCCCTAGGCGAGATATGCGACATATCAGACGATCAGACCGGACTGTACGGTAGTGTTGCTGGTTGGATTCACTGGAGTGTGAGCGGGCTTGCTCGTCGATCTTCTGATCGCTCAATACCCGGGTGGCCGTTACGTTTAGCAGACCGCTTGCGGCTTGTGGGTGTTTGATATGATCATCACCTGCTGCCGGCGTATTGACGAGTCTTTAGAGTCCTACACAGAGGTTTCCTGGCTCAAGCGAAACGAAATAGGAGCGCATATGAGATATGTGCGGGACCGAGAATAATGCGTATATGTGATACCGCATTTCATTCTCGCGATGAATGTGTCGAATGGTTGTATGCGATATAACCTAGTTATCGAATCAAGGATTGATTCGATAAGCCGATACATAGGATACTAGTCGGTTATGTGCGACATGACCGGATCATTGAATCAAGTGTTGATTTAATGATTTAATGTATAATTATATATTTGATATATTACTTTGCATTAACTAGTATCGGTTCACTTTAAATGGATTTTCTCACTCGGGTGTGCGCATTGCATATGCGATATGATTTTGTGCACATGATTGTATCATGTTTGATGATACATGCTTTTTGGTTAAGTGTAAAGTATTAAACTATGGTTAAGTGGATGATTAGGGTTTTTACTTATTCTTTTATTGACTTATTTATTTTGTTTTGACAAAAGAAAATTAAATGCAAAGAGAAAAATGGTGGAATTCTTTTGTTCATTCATGAAGCTTCATGAATCCTTTGACTTTGTGACCATTTTGTCTCATGCATTAACCTAACCATTCCACTTAACTCTAATTAATTCTCTACACCTAACCTTGGTTAGCTTATGATAAGAATTGTTTTCTTTTCTATTTTCAACAATACTTATCATAACAAAATTCTTCTTCTTCTTCCTTTCTTCACTTGAAGAAAGCAAGCTCCATCAATGGTGATTGATGGAAATGAGTGAGAAATCCAAATCTAAAGTCTACCCACTTCCTATTTCTTCATCCTCTACCTCTTGCCAAGTAGTAGAGTGTGTTTTCTTCACAAGTTTCATGACTTGGTGAAGTGAGAGCTTGATCTTGCGATGCTTCGACGTAGATCATCTTCGGCATGGACATCGACGACCTAGCCCGCCTTTTCTCCGATGAAGCCGACGCTAGAGCCCGGATTTTGATTTGGACAGCGGAGAGGACTTCATCACGGAGCCGTGGAGGTGGAGGACCGGATCTACAAAGGTTGTATTTACGTTCCTTTAGTTTAGATGTAAACTAGTTTCTTTTTCGCCTAGAAAACTAGCCAACGATCCGTATTCTAGGGTTTCTCGGCACCGTAATTTTTGAAATAGGCATGGTTGATGCCTTGTGAGACCTCCTTGGGGTGCCTAGGAACCCTACAAGTTTGGCCTCCGTCAAGGACACAGGACGCTAGGGGCAAAAGTATTATCGGGAATTTCAAGTGTTGAAATTTGCAATGAGATTGCATACCTTCTATGAGATAGCTGGATCCCGATACCCACTGCGAGTAAGAGTTACTCCTGGGAGAGTTTTACACATTGCAATTAGCTGATCAAGTAGGTGTCTAGAAAGGTGTCAACGGGGTTACGCCTCTGGGAAAACGAGGTTTACATTAATTAGGTTCGTGCGAAAGCACGGGGGACCTCCCTCAAAGTACCGACACTGGCCTGGCTGAAAGATTGGCGAACTTGTAGTGTGTAATTAATCCCGGCTAGTCTTTCCTTTTAGGGTTTGAAGGAAGATTTGATAAAAACCAGTGGGAGCCATCCTGATTAGATAAGATAATAACCAATCTGATCTTGCACGAGCATACGCTAAAGTGTTCTCTTCTCTCTCTCTCCAGGTAGCGACCATTTCATGCCCTAATAAAGATAATAATATGGATGTATTGACCGAACCCGCATGTTATACTGAGCAGGGGAATGTTGAACCCGTTCTATCTTATAAGTGTTATAAGAATGAATAGGAAATAGGAGAATATCTGGATTCTCACACCGCCCAAATGGAGAACATGCAAGTTGATGCATCATCTTCGGGTGTGTTTGTCATTGAGAACTGTTTCTCAGTTCACCCTACGTCCTGGGTATTAGATACCGGATCAGGATCCCACGTATGTAAGATGTTACATGGGCTGCGGAAAGGTAGAGAGCTGGGAAAAGGTGATCATTCCGTTCAAGTTGGGAATGGGGCAAATGTTGCAGCCAAAGCAGTTGGCGAATATCACCTAGTATTACCAAGTGGTGATACACTGATTCTAAATGAATGCTATTATATACCGAACATGATGTGCAACATTATATCTGTTTCTTTATTAAGTAAAGAAGGATATAATTTTGTAGTAAAGGATAATGTTATGAACATATTCCTAAATCAAAAGTTGATTGCATCAGGCTCGTTGTATAATGGCATATTCATTCTCAATCAAAATACAGTCCTCAATTTACAAAACACACACAAGAGGAAGAGTTCTGAACTGAACGAATCTTTCTTGTGGCATTGTAGACTGGGTCACATCAATGCGACACGACTAGCTAAGTTGCAAAAGGATGGATATTTAAATACGATTGAATTTTCATCTTATGACACTTGCCAGTCATGTCTCAAAGGCAAGATGACCAAAACTCCGTTTACTGGACACGGAGAAAGAGTTACCGAACTCTTGGGACTAATACATAGTGATGTATGCGGTCCCATGTCTACATATGCCAGGGATGGTTCTTCGTACTTCATTACATTCACTGACGATCTCTCTAGATTCGGATATGTGTTCCTGATGAAACACAAATCAGAAGCTTTTGAGAAATTTAGAGAATATAAACAAGAAGTAGAAAACCAAACGGGCAAAAGTATTAAGATCCTTCGATCTGATCGAGGAGGAGAATACTTAAGTAACGAATTCAGAGATTATCTAAAAGAGAATGGGATTCTCTCTCAGCTTACTCCTCTTTATACACCACAGCACAACGGTGTATCGGAGCGGAAAAATCGCACCCTATTAGATATGGTGCGCTCTATGATGAGTGCAGCTGAGTTACCTATTTCCTTCTGGGGATATGCACTGGAGACTGCTGCATACCTATTGAATAGAGTTCCAACCAAATCAGTGCCTACCACTCCATATGAGATATGGAATGGCAAGAGACCATGTCTTAATTTTATTCAGATATGGGGTTGTCCGGCCTATGTTAAAACACAAAATCTGGACAAGCTCGAGGCAAGGTCTGTTCTATGTAAGTTTGTTGGATATCCCAAACATTCGCGAGGGTATATCTTCTACCACTCCGAGGAACAAAAAGTGTTTGTTTCTCGACATGCCACTTTCTTAGAAAAGAGTTTTCTTATGAAACAGACAAGTAGCATTGAGGTAGAACTGGAAGAGGTTCCAGCAACACAAACTGTAACAGAAGACTTGGTAGAACCAGAGGATTCAGTAGAACTCGAAGAACCCCAGCCTCTCCACCGATCTAGTAGGGTTTCTCGTCCACCTGAGAGATACTACGATTTTCTCATTGACGGTGGAAGCGAGGATTGCATCATGGAGGATGATGACCCAACTGGCTTCGAGCAGGCCATCACGAGTAGGGACTCAGTGAAATGGCTGGATGCAATTCGGTCCGAGATGGAATCCATGTACACCAACAAAGTATGGACTTTGGATGTTGCTCCTGAAGGGGTAAAACCCATTGGGAGCAAATGGATCTTCAAGAAGAAACTTGGTGTAGATGGGAAAGTGGAGACTTTCAAAGCTAGACTTGTTGCAAAAGGTTTTCGTCAAAGACCAGGTGTGGACTATGACGAAAACTTTTCTCCAGTGGCTATGCTTAAATCCATCCGGATCATGCTTGCCATTGCTGCTTATCATGACTACGAAATCTGGCAAATGGATGTTAAGACCGCCTTTCTAAATGGTGATTTAGAAGAGTGCGTGTACATGACTCAGCCAGAGGGCTTCGTAGACAGTGGGAGCAGCGGGAAGGTGTGCAAGCTGCTTAAATCCATTTATGGATTAAAGCAAGCATCGCGGAGTTGGAACATCTGCTTTGACGTCGTTATCAAAGAGTTTGATTTCGTCAAAAACCCAGATGAACCTTGTATTTACAAGAAGGTGGCAGAGAGTAAGGTTGTCTTCCTCGTATTGTACGTGGACGACATACTCTTGATAGGAAATGATATTCCTATGCTGCAATCGGTCAAGCTCTTCTTATCACAAAGATTCTCAATGAAAGATCTTGGTGATGACTCCTGCATATTGGGAATTAGGATCTATAGAGATAGTTCCAAACGGATTTTGGGATTGTCCCAATCCAGGTACATTGACACCATACTAAAGAGGTTTAGTATGGAAGAATCCAAGCGTGGGAACTTGCCCACGATCTCAGGAGTCACTCTCTCCAAAGAGATGTCTCCCAAGACTGATTTGGAGAGAGCTCGCATGCAAGGGATACCCTATGCTTCGGCTGTAGGCTCTATCATGTATGCGATGCTATGTACCAGACCCGATGTTGCATACTCACTAAGTGTAGTGAGCAGGTATCAAGCTGATCCTGGAGAGAATCACTGGACAACTGTGAAGAGCATTCTCGAGTACTTGCGAAGGACTAAAGAGATGCTCTTGGTGTACGGTAACGGAGAACTCCAAGTCGAGTCCTTTACCGATTCGAGCTTCCAGAGTGATAAGGACGACTCTAAGTCGCAGTCGGGCTTTGTCTTTACCCTTTACGGAGGGGCGGTTAGCTGGAAGAGTTCCAAGCAGGAAACCGTGGCAGACTCGACGATGGAGGCTAAATACATCGCTGCCAACGATGCTGCCAAAGAGGCTATCTGGATCAAGAAGTTCATTTCTGAACTTGGAGTGGTTCCATCCATTGAGCATCCAATACCTTTGTATTGCGATAACAATGGAGCGGTGGCTTTGGCCAAGGAACCCAGGTCCTATCAGCGATCCAGGCATATTCTGAGGCGGTATCACCTGATCCGGGAGATAGTTGATCGCCGGGAGATCGAGGTCAGGAGAGTTGACACGAAGAACAACACGGCGGATCCACTCACGAAGGCCATTCCCCAGATACAGTTTGAGAGACTCTTCGGGATGCTCGGTATGCGATACTACAGCAGCTGGCCCTAGTGCAAGTGGGAGATTGTTAGTTGTATGTATGCCCTAGAGGCCAGTATTGTACAGATGATGTATATTATATTGGATGCTTGGACATATATATAGAGATGACTTTCTTGCTCGATATGATAGTATGCTATCTGGTTACTCTTTATCTTAACATGTACACTTGTCTCTTGAAACTGTCTTATAGTTACATGTTGGTAAAGCCCTTAGGATGAGTACTTGACTACCTGGACTATGATGCAGATCATACTAGTGGGGACATGGTAGTCCATAAGTACATCCTTCAAGGTCCCTAGTCGTGGGTGTATCGAGACGGGGCATCGATATACCAGTGTAGACTAGCGTATACGCTTCTCGACCCATGAGATGGGCGATGGATGATCCCATATCCATTGGTGTTTGACATCAGAGATGGTATACGGGTGCTCAGTGGAGACTGGGTACAATGGACGGACTCGCCGAGAACTCCCAGATGGTATTATACCTCACGTCAGATGGCAGTTCTCAGGTGACACTTGTACAGGTTAGTCTGTAGACCCGAGATCGTCATAGAGTCTTGTGTGATTCCCACTGTGCTTTGATCTCCACCTTACCATGTCCATGAGGGCATGCAAAACGGTGGTCTTTGGGTACAGTCCCGAGTCACATGGAGGCAATGAGCGATAGGAGGGGTTTCGTCTCTCCCGGTATTGGGGGTTGATGTTGCGCTGTGCTCGATTGGCCGTAACAGGGAAGTCCCTGGCCAGGGCTGATCAGAGATTTGCTGGTAAGTGTTACCAGTAGTTTCTCGACCCGTTATGAGCCTCACATCGGCATGACTTATCGGTTATTGGGGTCTGACATTTACCACCCCTAGACTTGATATGCGACATATCAGACGAACAGACCGGACTGTATGGTAAGTGTTACTGGTTGGATTCACAGGAGTGTGAGCGGGCTAGCTCGTCGATCTTCTGATCGCTCAATACCCGGATGGCCGTTACGTTTAGCAGACCGCTTGCGGCTTGTGGGTGCTTGATATGATCATCATCTGCTACCGGCGTATTGACGAGTCTTTAGAGTCCTACACAGAGGTTTCCTGGCTCAAGCGAAACGAAATAGGAGCGCATATGAGATATGTGCAGGACCGAGAATAATGCGTGTATGTGATACCGTATTCCATTCTCGCGATAGATGTATCAATTGGTTATATTCGATATAACCTAGATATCGAATCAAGGATTGATTCGATATGCCGATACATAGGATCCTAGTTGGTTATATGCGATATGACCGGATCGTTAAATCAACTGTTGATTTAATGATTTAATATATAATTATATATTTGATATATTACTTTGCATTAACTAGTATTGGTTCACTTTAAATGGATTTTCTCACTTGATGTGCAAGTTGTATATGTGATATACTTTTGTGCACATGTTTGTATCATGTTTGATGATACTTGCTCATTTGGTTAAGTGTAAAGAATTAAACCTTGGTTAAGAAAGTGGTTAGGGTTTTTATTTATTCATTCCTTTTTCCTTTTAATTTGGATTAAAAAGAAATGGCAAAAGAAAAACAAAAGGGTTGCTTTCATTCTTGAAGCTTGTTGAAGCTTCATGAAGCTTTGACCAAAGTGACCACTTTGTCTTCATGCTTAACCCTAACCATTCTTCTAACCTTAGTCAATTCTCTACTCCTAACCATGGTTCACATTATGATAAGTATTCATTTTCTTTTTCTTATGATGATGATATCATAATATTCTTCATCTTCTCCTTCTTCTTCTTCAAGAAAATGGTAGGCAACTGATTTGATTTGAACCCTATTCAATAGGTATGCAGCTTCTCAAGTGCATAACTCCCAAAAAGGAAATAGGTAACTCAGTAGTACTCATCATAGAGCACACCATATCGAATAGGGTGCAATTGCTCCGCCCCGATATACCATCGTGCTATGGTGTATACGGAGGAGTAATGCTGAGAGAGAATCTCATTCTCCTTTAGAAAAGTCCAAGAATTTCGTGCTCAAGTATTCTCCTCCTTGATCTCATCAAAGGACATAATTCTTATACCTGTTTTGGTTCTCTACTTCTAACTTATATTCTGTGAATATCTCAAAAGGTTCGGACTTGTGTTTCAACAAGAACATATGTCTGAATCTAAAGAGATTATCAGAGAATGTAATGAAGTACAAGGAACCGGTCTTGGCATGTGTAAACAGGGGACCTTACATACATCAACATGTATCATCCCAAGAGTTCACTAACTCTTTCTCTGTTTCCAGTAAACGGAGCTATGGTCATCTTATCTATGTGACATGACTGGCAAGTTTCATAAGATATAAATTCAAACTGATTTAAATATGCATCTAAAATGTAACTTCAGCCAGTCGGATCGCATTGATATGACCTAGTCTACAATGCCTCAAGAAGAATTCGTTCATTTCTGAACTCTTCCTTCTATGTGTGTTCCGTATACTAAGAACTGTATTTTGATTTAGAACATCAATGCTTTTAGATAACGTGCCTGAACCGATCAACTTTTGACATAGGAAATGTTCAAAACATAATCCAAAAATACAAAATTTTATCATTTCTTTACTTATAAAGAGACTGATATGATTTTGTATATCAGGTTCGGTATCTAATAACATTCGTTCAGAATCAATGTATTTGGAATACAGGGTGACAGTGACCAACAGACTTGGCTGCAACTCTTGCCCCGTTTTCTGCCTCATGAAACTTATTACCCGTTCTCAGTTCTCTACCTATCTGTAGCCCTATGTAACAGATTACATATCTGGGATCCTGATCCGGTATCATATACCAAGGATGCGGAGGATACTGAGAAACAGTTCTTTGTAATGAACACACCCGAAGATGATGCATCAGCATGCACTCTCTTCGTTTGGGCGGCACGGGAATTCTGGTAATCCCTAATTTCCTACTCTGTCTTATAACAATTATAAGTTGGAGCGGGACCAACATTCCCCAGCTCAGTATAACAAGCGGGTTCGGTCAATACATCTATATTATTATCTTGATTAAGGCGTGATATGGTCGCTACCTGGAGAGAGAGAGAAGAAAACACTCAGCGTGCGCTCTTGCAAGAATAGATTGGTTATTATTTTATCTAATCAGGATGGCTCCCACTGTTTTTATCAAATCATCCTTCAAACCCTAAAAGGAAAGACTAGCCGGGATTTATTACACGCTACAAGTTCGCCAATCTTCAGCCAGGACAGTGTCGGTACTTTGAGGGAGGTCCCCCGTGCTTTCGCACGAACCTAATTAATGTGAACCTCGTTTTCTCAGAGGCGTAACCTCGTTAACACCTTTCTAGACACCTACTTGATCGGCTAATTGTAATGTGTAAAACTCTCCCAGGAGTAACTCTTACTCACAGCGGGTATCGGGATCCAACTATCTCATAGAAGGTATGCAATCTCATTGCAAATTTCAACACTTGAAATTCCCGATAATATTTTGCCCCCTAGCGTGCTATGACCTTGACGCATGCCAAACAACCCATAGTCCGATAGTCAAGTTCAACCCGTATATTTCTTGATTGAATTAAACCCACCCGCACGACCCTTGACGCATGCCAAACAACGCCGTGCGAATACCCTAATCCAATCGCATCGTATGCTAGCAGATAAGCACTAGTTAGCTACCGTACACTACGCCTTGACGCATGCCAAACAACCGCAGCACGAATACTAACTAGTACTTATCTGAAATGACGGAGGGCGACGACAGGTTTTTCTGAAAACCTATTGCGTAATGAACTTGATATCGTTGTAGAATCAAATGATTTTAAAATGGAGTGTTTTTGAGACTTTTGTAGTTTTGCTAAAGGAGTCACTCCCGGTGAAGGGATCGTCGGTCCTTTCCTCATCGAATAAGGTGCGGGATATATCATATATATCACTGTGCAAAGCAAAAACTCTTAAAAGCAATCAGAAGACAAACCGAGTGTGTAGCATCTGCCAGTTATTGCTAAAGGAGTCACTCCCGGTAAAGGGATCTCAGTCCTTTCTGTTAGTTGTATGTATGCCCTAGAGGCCAGTATTGTACAGATGATGTATATTATATTGGATGCTTGGACATATATAGAGATGACTTTCTTGCTCGATATAATAGTATGCTATCTGGTTACTCTTTATCTTAACATGTACACTAGTCTCTTTAAACTGTCTTGTAGTTACATGTTGGTAAAGCCCTTAGGATGTGTACTTGACTACCTGGACTGTGATGCGGATCATACTAGTGGGGACATGGTAGTCCATAAGTACATCCTTCAAGGTCCTTAGTCGTGGGTGTATCGAGACGGGGCATCGATATACCAGTGTAGACTAGCGTATACGCTTCTCGACCCATGAGATGGGCGATGGATGATCCCATATCCATTGGTGTTTGACATCAGAGATGGTGTACGGGTGCTCAGTGGAGACTGAGTACACTGGACGGACTCGCCGAGAACTCCCAGATGGTATTATACCTCACGTCAGATGGCAGTTCTCAGGTGACACTTGTGCAGGTTAGTCTGTAGACCCGAGATCGTCATAGAGTCTTGTGTGATTCCCACTGTGCTTTGATCTCCACCTTACCACGTCCATGAGGGCGTGCAAAACGGTGGTCTTTGGGTACAGTCCCGAGTCACATGGAGGCAGTGAGCGATAGGAGGGGTTTCGTCTCTCCCGGTATTGGGGGTTGATGTTGCGCTGTGCTCGATTGGCCGTAACAGGGAAGTCCCTGGCCAGGGCTGATCAGAGATTTGCTGGTAAGTGTTACCAGTAGTTTCTCGACCCGTTATGAGCCTCACATCAGCACGACTTATCGGTTATTGGGGTCTGACGTTTACCACCCCTAGACTTGATATGCGACATATCAGACGAACAGACCGGACTGTACGGTAAGTGTTACTGGTTGGATTCACAGGAGTGTGAGCAGGCTAGCTCATCGATCTTCTGATCGCTCAATACCCGGATGGCCGTTACGTTTAGCAGACCGCTTGCGGCTTGTAGGTGCTTGATATGATCATCATCTGCTACCGGCGTATTGACGAGTCTTTAGAGTCCTACACAGAGGTTTTCTGGCTCAAGAGAAACGAAATAGGAGCGCATATAAGATATGTGCAGGACCGAGAATAATGCGTGTATGTGATACCGTATTCCATTCTCGCGATGAATGTATCGATTGGTTATATGTGATATAACCTAGATATCGAATCAAGGATTGATTCGATAAGCCGATACATAGGATACTGGTCGGTTATATGCGATATGACCGGATCGTTAAATCAAGTGTTGATTTAATGATTTAATGTATAATTATATATTCGATATATTACTTTGCATTAACTAGTATTGGTTCACTTTAAATGGTTTTTCTCACTCGATGTGCAAATTGTATATGTGATATACTTTTGTGCACATGTTTGTATCATGTTTGATGATACTTGCTCATTTGGTTAAGTGTAAAGAATTAAACCATGGTTAAGTTGATGATTAGGGTTTTGCTTTTTCATTTATTTATTTGTTTATTTATTTTGAAAAGATTATGATAAGAATGGTGGCTTTCTTTGTTTCTAGTCAAAGCTTCATGAAGCTTTGACTTTGTAACCATTCTTGTCTCATGCTTAACCCTAACCATTTGAACTAACCCTAGTTCATTCTCTACACTTTACCATGGTTAGCTTATGATAAGTATTGATTTATTTTCATTTTAAATCCAAGACTTATCATATTCTATCTTCATCTTTTTCTTCTTCTTCAAAGAAAAAGCTTGACACAATTAATGGCACCTTGAGCTAAAGAGTGAGAAATCCAATTCTAAAGTGAACCCACCTCCTATTTCTTCATCCTCTACCTCTTGCCAAGTGGTTTTGGGTGTTTTCTTCACAAGTTTCACAACTTGGTGAAGTTGGAGCTTGAACTTGTGATGCCTCGACGTAGATCATCTTCGGCACGAAGCCGACGACCTAGCTCACCCATTTCTCCGATGAAGTCGACGATTGAGTTCGGGATTCAAGATGGACAGCGAGAGGACGCCTACGTGGAGCTAAGGAAGTGGAGAAACGGATCTACAAAGGTTGTAGCCTCTCTCCTTTAGTTAAATCGTTAACTTGTTTAATGTTTCGCCTAGAATTCTAGTCGACGATCCGTATTAGGGTTTCTCGGCACCCATAAAATTTGAAATTGGCATGGTTAATACCTTGTGAGACCTCATTTGCGTGCCTAGGAACCCTACAGTGGTATCAGAGCCTAGCTAAAGCCTTAGGCGAAGTGTAGACGACATTTGAAACCCGATCGAACCGAAACCCTAAAATCCAAAATGCTTTCTGGAAATTTTCTGAAAATTTGGATTTTTGTCAATTAAAAATATGCAGAAAAATAAGCAGGGTCTTATTTGAATTACTGTGAAATACGAGGGCCTAAATCGATTTTTCCACCGCGGAACCGCGGCACATGCTAGGCATGTGCGGCGGTTCCGCGGCCGTACTGTCCCCTTGTCTGATGATTTCTGCACAGTAACTGATATAATTTAATGCTATATTTTCTGGGTATTTTTATTGTGACTCTACAGATGAGTATTCTAGGGTTGTATTGGGAATCAAAGATTCGATCGGATTATCAAATTTTGTCTGCGTGGTTTTCCGGATAATTTTTGAATATATTAAAAAGTTCGACCGGATATAAATACCCAACTTTTCCCCTGCCGGAAAATTTCCAAGTGTTGGATCTTTCTGTGGTTTAAGGACGTTCTGAGTAGTGCAAGTAACACGATGGTCCCTCTAGAAGACAACAAACCTTAACTCGATTATGTGACCGTCTTGAACTGCCCTTTGAACCTTAGGGTTTGGGGCAGTACGGCGTGCCACATGTGAGGCGTTGGCTTGACCCTTCTACGGCTGGACCGTTGGTACTGAGGCATGAAGTGAATGTCTTTGAACTTGTCTCATGTGTTGATCGGTTTCGGGAAAACTTGGGTGTTCGAATGTTTGATCGGAAAGTTTAATATTTTCTATTTATCCGGAATGGGATACAATAATTGGAATTCGCAAACAGTTATGAGATAACTGAATGAATGTTATAAATCTAGCGGTTTAGTCTCATTTGATATTGAAAAGAGTTTTCGATAATGGGACTAAAATGCGGGGTTTATAATTGTTAGGCATGAGATGTCTAAGTATTTCATTTGATTAGGCATGCGATGTCTAAAGAGGTTGCGGATTCCAACTGTTGTAGTTTTACACTTTCTTTTCTGTGACCGTAAGTGTAATATGTGATATCGCCGGTTTCGTTGCTATATGTCAACGACAATTGGGATGCGCATATTTACTTACGTTGATGACATGTGATGTTATGTGTTGCTGGATATGTTATATTGGATTGTCGTGTTTGAATAGCCGGGGCGGGGGGTTTATGTGAGATGAGTGTTTTTCATTTTCATTCATGTAAAAACTTGTATGTAATATTCTTTTATTGGGGCACTTCCAGGTTGCGGAAGTTGTCACCTTTTGTATAATATTTACTTTTCTGCACTAGGATAGACCCAAGGAGGGGAGCACAAGTAACCGGGTTCTAGGATCCAGTGGGAGACCATCTCGAGGAGTCGAGTCCGGGTCTCCTAACCCTAGAATTGGTAGGGTTGCTTGCCTCTCTCGTAGGGGTCTAGGGGTGTGGGATTGGCTATTCATCACGACCGTGGAATCCGTGTTTTATACTGGCTCGTATTGAAAACACGGACGTCCTAGTATATCCAATGTTTCATATGTTTCTTCTGCTGCGATATCTGTGATGTGATCATGTGATGTTCTGTGATAGATACTCTATACAGTATATATGATATATTATATAGACGTTACTTATGTTTTGCACCCGTACTAGCCCTGCCCTGCTCTGTCGTTAGTTACCTAACCTAACGGTGCACGAGGGGACATCGAGGCGAATGTGGATGGCATAAGTGTACGTTGTATTTATCTGTGATATTTAGGTATTTAAATGATGGGACTTCATTAATGTGATTAATGAAAGAAAAGAAACCTAAGATGTTGTAGAATCAAATTTTAAACAAAACAGGTAGCTACAGTTCTTGCTTTGCATAGCGGTATATGTGATATATCCTGCACCTTATTCGATGAGGAAAGGTCCGAGATCCCTTCACCGGGAGTGACTCCTTTAGCAATAATTGGCAGATGCTACACACTCGGTTTTACTTTTGATTGCTTCTATAGTTTCTGCTTTGCACAGTGATATATATGATATATCCAGCACCTCATTCGACGAGGAAAGGGCCGACGATCCCTTCACCGGGAGTGACCCCTTTAGCAAAACTAGAAAAGCCTCAAAATCACTCCATTTCAAAACTTCATTTGATTCTACAACGATATCAAGTTCATTACGCAATAGGTTTTCAGAAAAACCTGTCGTAGCCCTCCGTCATTTCAGATAAGTCCTGTTTAGTATTCGTGCTGCGTTTGTTGACCTTGTCAAGGCGGAGTGTGCGGTAGCTAACCAGTATTTATCTGCTTATGCATATGATACAGATTGAGTTAGGGTAGTCGTACGGCCTTGTTGACCTTGTCAAGGGTCGTGCGGGTGGGTTTAATTCAATCAAGAAATGACGGGTTGAACTTGACTTACGGTCTATGGTTTGTTGACCTTGTCAAGGTCATAGATCGTTTGGGGCAAAAGCATTATCGGGAATTTCAAGTGTTGAAATTTGCAATGAGATTGCATACCTTCTATGAGATAGTTGGATCCCGATACCCACTGCGAGTAAGAGTTACTCCTGGGAGAGTTTTACACATTGCAATTAGCTGATCAAGTAGGTGTCTAGAAAGGTGTCAACGGGGTTACGCCTCTGGGAAAACGAGGTTTACATTAATTAGGTTCGTGCGAGAGCACGGGGGACCTCCCTCAAAGGACCGACACTGGCCTGGCTGAAAGATTGGCGAACTTGTAGTGTGTAATTAATCCCGGCTAGTCTTTCCTTTTAGGGTTTGAAGGAAGATTTGATAAAAACCAGTGGGAGCCATCCTGATTAGATAAGATAATAACCAATCTGATCTTGCAAGAGCATACGCTAAAGTGGGTTCTTCTCTCTCTCTCCAGGTAGCGACCATGTCATGCCCTAATAAAGATAATAATATGGATGTATTGACCAAACCCGCATGTTATACTGTGCCGGGGAACGTTGGTTCCGTTCTTTCCTATAAGAGTTATAGAACTGAACAGGATATAGGGGAATACCAGGATTCCCATGCCACCCGAATGAAGAAAGTACATGATGATGCATTTTCTTCGGGTGTGTTCGTTACAGAGAACTGTTTCTCCATTTGCTCTACGTCCTGGGTATTAGATACCGGATCAGGATCCCATATATGTAATCAGTTACATGGGCTTAGGAAAGGTAAAGAACTTGGAGAAGGTGATAAAGACATTAGAGTTGGAAATGGTGCAATTGTTGCAGCTAAGACTGTCGGGGAATATCACCTTGTATTACCAACTGGTAATACATTGGTTCTGAACGAATGCTATTACATGCCGAACCTGATATGCAACATTATATCGGTTTCTTTATTAAGTAAAGAGGGATATAATTTTGTATTACAGGATAATGTTATGAACATTTTCCGCAACCAAAAGTTGGTTGGATCAGGCACGTTGTGCAATGGCATTTATGTTCTAAATCAATCAACAGTTCTGAGCATAACAAACACACACAAGAGGAAGAGTTCAGAACTGAATGAATCCTTCTTGTGGCATTGTAGACTGGGTCACATCAATGCGACACGACTGGCTAAGTTACATAAGGATGGATATTTGAAACCATTCGAATTTTCATCTTATGACACTTGCCAGTCATGTCTCAAAGGCAAGATGACCAAAACTCCGTTTACGGGACACGGAGAAAGAGTTACCGAACTCTTGGGACTAATATATAGTGATGTATGCGGTCCCATGTCTACACATGCCAGGGATGGTTCTTCGTACTTCATTACATTCACTGACGATCTCTCTAGATTCGGATATGTGTTCCTGATGAAACACAAATCAGAAGCTTTTGAGAAATTTAGAGAATATAAACAAGAAGTCGAGAACCAAACCGGAAAAAGTATTAAAATTCTTCGATCTGATCGAGGAGGTGAATACATGAGCCGTGAATTCCTGGACTTCCTAAAAGAGAGTGGGATTCTCTCTCAGCTGACTCCTCCATATACACCACAGCACAACGGTGTATCAGAACGGAGGAACCGCACCCTATTGGATATGGTGCGCTCTATGATGAGCACAGCTGAGTTACCTATTTTCTTCTAGGGATATGCACTGGAGACAGCAGCATACCTATTGAATCAAGTTCCATCTAAATCTGTACCTACCACACCATATGAGATATGGAGTGGGAAGAGGCCATATCTTAAACGAGTTAAGATATGGGGTTGTCCAGCCTATGTCAAAAGACAAAATCCGGACAAGCTCGAGGCACGGTCAGTTCTTTGCAAGTTTATGGGATATCCAAAGAACTCATATGGGTATTTTTTCTACCACAGTGAGGAACAAAAAGTGTTTGTTGCTCAACATGCCACCTTTTTAGAAAAGGAATTCCTTGAAAAAGAAATTAGTGGCAAAATGGTAGAGCTGGAAGAGGTTCCAGATACACAAACCGTAACTGAAGATTTAGTGGAACCAGAAGATTCAGTAGCTCCCAATGAACCTCAGCCTCTCCGCCGATCTAGTAGGGTTCCTCGCCAACCTGAGAGATACTACAGTTTTCTCATGGACGGTAGGAGCGAGGATTGCATCATGAAGGATGATGACCCAACTAGCTTCGAGCAGGCCATCACGAGTAGGGACTCAGTGAAATGGCTGGATGCTATGCTGTCCGAGATGGAATCCATGTACACCAACAAAGTATGGACTTTGGATGTTGCTCCTGAAGGGGTAAAACCCATTGGGAGCAAATGGATCTTCAAGAAGAAACTTGGTGTAGATGGGAAAGTGGAGACTTTCAAAGCTAGACTTGTTGCAAAAGGTTTTCGTCAAAGACCAGGTGTGGACTATGATGAAACCTTTTCTCCAGTGGCTATGCTTAAATCCATCCGGATCATGCTTGCCATTGCTGCTTATCATGACTACGAAATCTGGCAAATGGATGTTAAGACCGCCTTTCTAAATGGTGATTTAGAAGAGTGCGTGTACATGACTCAGCCAGAGGGCTTCGTAGACAGTGGGAGCAGCGGGAAGGTATGCAAGCTGCTTAAATCCATTTATGGATTAAAGCAAGCATCGCGGAGTTGGAACATCTGCTTTGACGTCGTTATCAAAGAGTTTGATTTCGTCAAAAACCCAGATGAACCTTGTATTTACAAGAAGGTGGCAGAGAGTAAGGTTGTCTTCCTCGTATTGTACGTGGACGACATACTCTTGATAGGAAATGATATTCCTATGCTGCAATCGGTCAAGCTCTTCTTATCACAAAGATTCTCAATGAAAGATCTTGGTGATGCCTCCTGCATATTGGGAATTAGGATCTATAGAGATAGATCCAAACGGATTTTGGGATTGTCCGAATCCAGGTACATTGACACCATACTAAAGAAGTTTAGTATGGAAGAATCCAAGCGTGGGAACTTGCCCACGATCTCTCGAGTCACTCTCTGCAAAGAGATGTCTCCCAAGACTGATTTGGAGAGAGCTCGCATGCAAGGGATACCCTATGCTTCGGCAGTAGGCTCTATCATGTACGCGATGCTATGTACCAGACCCGATATAGCATACTCACTAAGTGTAGTGAGCAGGTATCAAGCTGATCCTGGAGAGAGTCACTGGACAGCTGTGAAGAGCATTCTCAAGTACTTGCGAAGGACTAAAGAGATGCTCTTGGTGTATGGTAACGGAGAACTCCAAGTGGGGTCCTTTACCGATTCGAGCTTCCAGAGTGATAAGGACGACTCTAAGTCGCAGTCGGGATTTGTCTTTACCCTTTACGGAGGGGCGGTTAGCTGGAAGAGTTCCAAGCAGGAAACCGTGGCAGACTCGACGATGGAGGTTGAATACATCGCTGCCAACGATGCAGCTAAAGAGGCTGTCTGGATCAAGAAGTTCATTACTGAACTTGGAGTGGTTCCATCCATTGAGCATCCAATACCTTTGTATTGCGATAACAATGGAGCGGTGGCTTTGGCCAAGGAACCTAGGTCCCATCAGCGATCCAGGCATATTCTGAGGCGGTATCACCTGATCCGGGAGATAGTTGATCGCCGGGAGATCGAGGTCAGGAGGGTTGACACGAAGAACAACACGGAAGATCCACTCAAGAAGGCCATTCCCCAGACACAGTTTGAGAGACTCTTCGAGATGCTCGGTATGCGATACTACAGCAGCTGGCCCTAGTGCAAGTGGGAGATTGTTAGTTGTATGTATGCCATAGAGGCCAGTATTGTACAGATGATGTATATTATATTGGATGCTTGGACATATATAGAGATGAATTTCTTGCTCGATATGATAGTATGCTATCTGGTTACTCTTTATCTTAACATGTACACTAGTCTCTTTAAACTGTCTTGTAGTTACATGTTGGTAAAGCCCTTAGGATGTGTACTTGACTACCTGGACTGTGATGCGGATCATACTAGTGGGGACATGGTAGTCCATAAGTACATCCTTCAAGGTCCCTACTCGTGGGTGTATCGAGACGGGGCATCGATATACCAGTGTAGACTAGAGTATACGCTTCTCGACCCATGAGATGGGCGATGGATGATCCCATATCCATTGGTGTTTGACATCAGAGATGGTGTACGGGTGCTCAGTGGAGACTGAGTACACTGGACGGACTCGCCGAGAACTCCCAGATGGTATTATACCTCACGTCAGATGGCAGTTCTCAGGTGACACTTGTGCAGGTTAGTCTGTAGACCCGAGATCGTCATAGAGTCTTGTGTGATTCCCACTGTGCTTTGATCTCCACCTTACCACGTCCATGAGGGCGTGCAAAACGGTGGTCTTTGGGTACAGTCCTGAGTCACATGGAGGCAGTGAGCGATAGGAGGGGTTTCGTCTCTCCCGGTATTGGGGGTTGATGTTGCGCTGTGCTCGATTGGCCGTAACAGGAAAGTCCCTGGCCAGGGCTGATCAGAGATTTGCTGGTAAGTGTTACCAGTAGTTTCTCGACCTGTTATGAGCCTCACATCAGCATGACTTATCGGTTATTGGGGTATGACGTTTACCACCCCTAGACTTGATATGCGACATATCAGGCGAACAGACCGGATTGTACGGTAAGTGTTACTGGTTGGATTCACAGGAGTGTGAGCGGGCTAGCTCGTCGATCTTCTGATCGCTCAATACCCAGATGGCCGTTACGTTTAGCAGACCGCTTGCGGCTTATAGGTGCTTGATATGATCATCATCTGCTACCGGCGTATTGACGAGTCTTTAGAGTCCTACACAGAGGTTTCCTGGCTCAAGCGAAACGAAATAGGAGCGCATATAAGATATGTGCAGGACCGAGAATAATGCTTGTATGTGATACCGTATTCCATTCTCGCGATGAATGTATCGATTGGTTATATGTGATATAACCTAGATATCGAATCAAGGATTGATTCGATAAGCCGATACATAGGATACTGGTCGGTTATATGCGATATGACCGGATCGTTAAATCAAGTGTTGATTTAATGATTTAATGTATAATTATATATTTGATATATTACTTTGCATTAACTAGTATTGGTTCACTTTAAATGGTTTTTCTCACTCGATGTGCAAATTGTATATGTGATATACTTTTGTGCACATGTTTGTATCATGTTTGATGATACTGGAAGTGCACAGCGGCGCCCCGGCCGTCAATCCGACGGCCAAATGCGGAAGCGGTGATAAACTTTAATTTTTACTTGAACTGGCAAACCGCCGCGCACTAATACCCGGATCGAACCATTAATTAGTCCTAGCTATCTACAAGAAGGGGAAGAGAGATATACCGACAGATCCGAGTCCTCCGGTCTTCTCGTCGTCGTCCCGATCTCCTGCGGAATGTCCCGTCTCCTCCTCGTCGCCGGAAGTGCACCACATCGCCTACTTCTTTTACGGGCTCCCACCTCAATGCCGAGGCAACTCGGGCACGAAGCTGGATAGTCGACGTGCCCAAGGTTTGCTGTAGAATGTATAGTAGAACTAGTGTCTCATTTGGGGTTTGTGGAATTGCCTTTTGATGGAGGGATGATACAAGAACAGTGTGGAGGAACTTTGGGGATTTTGGGAACATGAAATGAACAAAACCCCACTCCACAAAAATTAGGACAGCCCCTTCCCATGCTTGGCCGGCCACTATGGTGGGAGAGGAGAGAATGAGAGTGAAGTGTGTTAGACAATGAGAGAGCTATCCAATAATACAAAAGGGAGAGAGAGAGAAGGCTATCATGCAAAAGGAAATGATCACCAAATCAAAACCCACACTCAACCACCTTCCACCAACCTCATCATCAACAACCATGATGATAAACAAAGTCAAGCCATGATGGAAAAGAAAGAGTCAAAGGATGGGCTCATCATGAAACCATCATGATACAAATATATACAAAGAACACCTCCACAAATACTTATTTGCAACAATGCAAATAAGCCCTCCTCCACCAATCTTCGGCCAATGAACGATACAAAGGATATTGGCCGAAACGGAAAGCAAACTGGCAACTCCAGAAAACTGGTCCCGTAATAAATTACAGGAAAACCCTGATACTGTGCATACACACCCGCATTTGTATTCCGACCGAAATACAAATGCAATGAGACAAAATCTACACTGTACTATACTAGGATCCGGCTTATACCAAAGCCGGCTAGTAATATCCGTTCGATCCTGATCCGTGCAATACTGCACGTATCTGATCGAACCCTGCCATATAACCATACGGCCTATAGTACAAACTGTCCGATCCTGATCCGTGCAATACCGCACGTATCTGATCGGACCTCGCCATATCTCCATACGGCCTCTACAACCTTTCGCCCGAAAGCTGAGTAACAGAATGTGGGGGACTCTAAAGACTCGTCAACACCTTGGTTGTGGATTTAACCACTAGCACGTCAGAGGTATAAGCCAATACGTAACGGGCTACCAGGTATTAACTAAAAGGGACGTCCGTGAGCGAACTCAGTCTGACAACCCTACTGAGCCTGTCAGTGACAATATCCGTACAGTCCGGTCCGTTCGTCTATGAGCATCGCATGGCGGGCCTAGGGGGTTGGTAAAAGTCAGACCCCCAAAAGCGGTACAAGTCGTGTCGGAGTGTAGCCCAGAACACCTGAGATACTACTGGAATACCTACCAGTAAATCTCCTGCCTTGGCCAAGGACTTCGTGTAATGGCTCTCCTAGACACAGCGCGACCTCACCCCCAATACCGGGAGAGACGAACCCCTGAAGATACGCTCACTGCCTCCATGTGGCTCGGGACTGTACCCAACTAAAACCTGTTTGCATGACTCCTTTGAGCCGTGGTAGGGTAGTAATCAAAGTACAGTGGGAACTCACACGAGACAAATGACGATCCCCAGGTCGATGAACTAACCTGTACACATGTCACCAGGGAACTGCCATCTGACGTCTGGTATATGACCAACTAGCATGTTCCCGGCGAGTCATGTCCGGTGTACTCATAACCCAATGAGCACCTGTATACATCTTAGGTGATCCAACTGACACCAGTGGCTTGTGAGACCGGCCACTGCCCCTCGTCGGGGTCTCGACTGTATACACTAGTGTACTCTGGAGTATCGATGCCCTATCTCAAAACTCACACGACTAGGGACCATTTAAGGATATGCTTATAGACCCCCAGCTCCCACTTATATGATCGCCCTCATACTGCTGGTGGTCAAGCAAGAATCCTAGGGGCTCTACCATCGTGTAATAGCAACTTGTCAGGTCACCTAAAACAGTACACGATGATAAACGTAAACCAGATAGCATACTATCATCTCGAGTAAGACTGTCCTACCGGGATAGGTCCTCCATCAATCATTGCAATCACGTACCTGTGACCTAATAATTGACTCTAAGGGCACTATCTCCAACAATCTCCCACTTGCACTCAAGGCTAATTATTGCGATGTCGCATACTCACAGCCCGTGTGATACCGAACACCCAACTCCTGTACTAGTCAGTCTCACAAAGCTCGTTTGCGAAACTATTGCGTTCGAGGAATAGCCTTAGTGAGTGGATCCGCTTTGTTGTATCTTTCTATGTCTCTCTATATCTCAAGTTCGCGGAGAAAGCCATCTCCCGAAATGAGCAATACCTGTCTTAGAATGTGTCTGGATGTCTGATGGGACATAGCTCATAAATGAACTCCAAATCCAAACTTCTTAGACTGTATCGTCAACTGAACTTAATCAGTATCCTGCGCCATGCCACCCTCAGTATTGCCTTGGACCACCTGTCCAAAATACTGCCCTTCGTCAGAAGGAGAACTATAACTCTGACAACCTCCTTGTCGTCCATGTCACCTTGGAAGCCTGGAATGATAACTGTCTCCCGAATGAGGCTGTCGTTATCATATCCCTGGAACATCCACTTATGTTCTAAAACTGCTTCCGACTGTTTCTCCAGGATTGGATCAATGTCAACTTATTGCATCTAGTGCAAGAACAACATCTGGTGTGGTACTTGACATCTCATGATTGACTCAATTGCCTGAGCAAGTGATCTGCCAATCATGCACATCCCTCTCCAATTTAGTCTGTAAGACACCTTTAGAGAGGGTGACTCCATCACCTGCAGGTACACTACCGTGTCAGGAGTCATCCATTCTAAATACTCTTAGAATGCTGTCTAAGTACCCAGATTGGGAAACCACCCAAATCTAGATCTAAAACCATAGATCTAGTAACCAGTATGTCTGATATAAAATCCATTTCCTTTGTGGAGAAAACACTGTGTGACGACCAAAGTATAACCGACTGTAGTATAGGAGTTTCCTTTCCTACTCTGTGTAGTGTATGTCATCCAAATACCAGGATATCACACCCTACTACCTTCTCAACAGATCCATCCCTTATTCTGATGAAGTCAAACCCATGACTGTCACGTCAGAAATAGATGATCTATCTCCGCTACATCTGCTTTAGTCTATAAATAGACATAAGCTACCTGTCCACCAATGCTTCCGTTGCTCCCACTGACTACGATAACCCTCTGGCAGAGTCATATACACGTACACTTCTAAAGCGAGTTCAGAACGACGCTATACTCATCCTCCCGCCGGGTCTCGCAGCCTGGAACAACAGCAATGGTAATTGTGGGTAAACAAGAACTTCCCTGTCACCGTCCTTGAGGCTACCGTAGTACCTCTCGGGTGCCTGAAGTTACCCACCGTATCTGCGGAGTGGCCAATGGAATGTCAATCCAGATTGAATCTTTAGGTTCCTTATCAAATCTTCAGTAATCGTTTGTGGTTCTGGAATCACTTCCAGTTCTACCATACTCCCACTACTGTTTTCTGAAAAAATCCATTTTTAATAAAACTGTGGCGAGTCTAGAACAATATTGCTATTGTTCATCCAGATGGTAGAAAGTCAACCCTCGTCATAGCCTGGGTCAACCCACAAACAGCCATTACAGAAACGTGCCTTGAGTTATCCAGAGTCTGGTTTTAATCATAAGCCGGAAAACTACCCATACCTTAACAATGTTAAGATATGAACTGTACTATATCCAATATAGAAACAGAGGCACTGATTTAATTGAACCAGATTCAAATCATGCAGCTGTCTCCAGTGCATGTCAACTAAATGGAAGGAGGCCGATCAGCGTTACACAACTTAGGAGCATTTCCAATTATGAGTAACCTGAAAGAGAAGCAAGTTCTCTTAATCATTACCATCAACTGAATACCATATACAAGTATCTACATCTTCGATCAGTTTGAAGAATCCCGATACTTGCTATACCTGGTTCTCTACTCTATTCAAATACCTATAACTTCTCCAAATTCGGACCCTGTGTTTCCACGAAACACCTGTCTAAAAACTAGAGAAGTCATAAGTAAACCGAATATAGTACGAGGACCATCCCCTCTATCCTGATGGACCCTGGACAACATACAATACTCTGTATAAGTCCCTTGAGTCTGAAAACTCATTCACTGTGTGTCGTAGGTTGAAAACTGTACTTATGGTTAAGAAGAATTACACCGCTGTTTAATGCTCCTTACCTAACCATCCACTGATATAGGTAAATGTCGTAGACATAATTTCAGAAAGGTATATCTCACTCTATGAAAATAGACGTACAGATATATCAATTTGAAATTGGTGCATAACTGCGGATATTCAAAACCAAATATTTGCCGACCGGCAAACAGCCCAGGTGATTTCCTCAAATATCACCGATTACAACGAATCCCGATATAATGAGGATAATCACCCAATTCCCAATAACTTACTCCCACTCATCATCTGTAAAGCCATACAGATGTGAGAATCGTACCTGGTAAATACATACCCTGGAGTAAGTATCTAATCGGGAAATCAGTTTTCCTTTAACAGTACACAGTAAGACTGAAACATTGAAATGTTTCGATGGGGTATCCCGGTATTCCTAGTAATGCCTCTTCCAGATTCACGACTGTAACCGTATAGTTCTTTGCCACCTCTCCAAATCCCTTCATATGTCTTTAGTCTTTACCTTCTGCACACCCCTTTAGGCCAAATGGTTTTCTTCCTTCCCTACCATTCGGCACCAGCCTATGGTTTGGAAGAAGACTATCCAATAAGCATAATGGGTGTACTGTCCCAATCCTAGGAACACTCGTAATGCGAGAGAAGGTGAAGATAAAAGACAACCGAATAAACCTTATTCCTATTTCTCCTGGACCAGAATCCATCCCCGAACTGGAACAAGTTCCTTTCGAGTTCGTATATAACCATACGATGGAGTATCCAAATAAACTGTGGATCTTCGTAGTGATACGGAGTGTCCTGGAGAAATACAAAGGTGATTTAGGATTGGCGAAGGAATATTTGGTTTGGTCGTGAATATCTGTTGCAATTTACTTTGCCCTCTTACTAATCCCTTGCTTTGTCTTAACTTAATACCTTCTGTACACCATCGTCAGGCTAATTGGTTTTCTTCATTCCCTACCGGTCGGCACCAGCCTAAGGTTTGGAAGAAGACTATCCAATTTGCGTAATAGGTGTACTATCTCCTAAACCAAGGAGTACTCGCAACCTGAGAGAAGGTAAAAGGAAAAGACAACTGAATAATCCTATCCGTTTTCTCCAGAACCGGAAACCATCCTCGAATAAATTCTTTCGAGTTCGTATCTAACCATACGATGGTTTTGTCCAATGGAAGTGGACGTTCGTAGTAATACGGGGTGTCCTGGAGAAAAGGGTAAAAGTGGGAGTGGCAATGAGGTCTGCAACTCTGACAATCCAAAAGCCAGTGTTAAGAAGGTTCGGTCAACTTGGTCACTGAGTCATAGTCTTAGGGTCGGGTCAATGGTCGCTGCCAAAGAGAGAGAGAAAAGAAACACTCAGCGTGCACTCTAACCTAGATCAGAATGGTTACCAATTTATCTAATCAGGAAACCTCCCACTGTACCTCAAATTCTCCTCCAAACCTAAAAGAAGAATTAGTCGGGGTCACCCGAGGAGTAAACTAACTCATCAGTGGTAATCGGGATCCAACTATCATCGCATGATAACGTGACGGAATCCGCTCACGGTATCACACTCCAGAAGGTATGCGCATATCTGGCAAGTTTCAGTTCTTTTGAAACTCCCGATGTGATTTCTGCCCCATGCTCTTATGACCTTGACTTTGGCCAACATATCATAAGTCACATGTCAAGTTCTACCCGTCATTCTCCAGGTTAATTTGAATCCACCCGTACCTACCCTTGACTTTGGCCAAAATGGTAGTACGACTGTCCCAAACCAACGCATCTATCTATGCTGCATATGAATACCCCAATAGCTACCGAACACTGTGCCTTGACTTTGGCCAACATACACAGCTTGAATACTATTGACCACCCATATGAAACGACGGAGGGCTACGAATGGTTTCTGGCGAAAACCTTTAACGTAAAGAACTTGATATCGTTGAAGGAACTGATAGCTTTTAAAAATATAGTGACGAAAACCTTCGCTAAAGAGGTCACTCCCGGTGAAGGGATCTCGGCTCTTTCCCCGTAGAATGGGGTGCAGGATATTCCAAATGAATACCACGATGCAAAGCAAAAGTAATCGGCTATAGTGAAGTTAATGCCCTGACGCAAACTTCTGTCCAAGGGGTCACTCCCGGTGAAGAGATCTCGGCCCTTGCCTCGTCGACTGAGGAGCAGGATATTCCAACTGAATACCACGATGCAAAACAAAAGTGAACGTCCTTGCAATAACAGCTTTTGAAAAGTGTTCCAACAACATCAGATTAGGTTTGTTTTTAACTTGCATTGATTCGAATCAATGCAGTCCCATCAATTGATCACACCACAAAGAACGAAAATATACTGATGTACGTATATGCCATCCGCATTCGCCACTGGGTCCCGTCATTACCCGTTAGGTTAGCTAACTAACGACAGAGCGGGGACTGGACTAGCGCGGATACAAAACATATACTACATCTACTAATATATATACCAATATATTATATTTCGCTCATGGCGTGAAAGAAATGCAACATCACAGAAAATGTACAGCATCACAGAAACAATACAGATATCTGGGATCCCCGGGTTTCACAGAGCCACTACTGAAACCCGACGTTCTCCTGGTTGTGTGGATAGCCTGTGCAATGAAATCCTAGACCCCTACGGGCGCGGCAAGTCACCCGCCAAAACCTGATGCGAGGCAGCCCCTTTCAGCTCCGTGAATGGACCACCCAGCACTTCATGGAATCCGGTAACTTGGGCACCCCTCCTGGGTCAACCTGTACCCCCTACGAATGCGGCGAATAGCCCGTCAATCCTAGAGTGAAGCCCCCTCCGTCTCAATGCCATGAGATGCGGGCTTGTTGCCCTCTAGAACCCGGCTATCCGTGCACCCCTCCGCGGGGCAATCCTAGTACAGAAAGTAAAATATACATACAACGGGTACATCGACCGCAACCTGGCCGTGCCCCAAAATAATAATACAAACAGGCAGTGACGGCAGTCCACATGTCGGACGCTCGCCCCGCAATATCAAATGTACATAATACAACCACAACTGTACTAGCATTGCATCCAGGCTATCCCCCACGACCGATCCGCAACATCACAGCAAAAACAGAACATCAACGTGAAAATCACGTTCGCAAATCCGTCTAACCGGGCTATAGCAGTTAGACCGGATTTACCGATCAAGTGACATTCACGGTCGCAGATATAATGTAAATACTGTGAAATAATGTGTTTAAAAAATATCCGATCGATCAAATTATAACAAGTGGGCCCCAAGCACTACTGTAGCACATCAAGAAACTCTGGGCCCAATATTAATATTCCAAAACCCCTAAAATCACCCCAGAAGCCCACTGGAGAAATTTGGCCCATTGATCTTTACATACTGCGGCGGAACCGCGGCCCAAGGTGGGTTTTGGCCGCGGTTCCGCGCTCCCCTTGATGGATCAATGACCCGAATTTTTCCAGAAGCCTTATAACTTCCTGTACAGTACTTTTATACAACCTGAAAAATTTTTAGAGACTAAAAAATTTCGACAGAAAACTGTCGTGGGTGATATTGGGTTTTTGGAACGTTTGTTCGATCGGAATTGTAAAACACATTAAACGAAGCTAGACTAAGTTAAAGGCGAGTCTCTGATACCACTGTAAGTGCACGGCGGCGCCCCGGCCGTCAATCCGACGGCCAAATGCGGAAACGGTGATAAACTTTAATTTTTACTTGAACTGGCAAACCGCCGCGCACTAATACCCGGATCGAACCATTAATTAGTCCTAGCTATCTACAAGAAGGGGAAGAGAGATATACCGACAGATCCGAGTCCTCCGGTCTTCTCGTCGTCGTCCCGATCTCCTGCGGAATGTCCCGTCTCCTCCTCGTCGCCGGAAGTGCACCACATCGCCTATTTCTTTTACGGGCTCCAACCTCAATGCCGAGGCAACTCGGGCATGAAGCTGGCTAGTCGACGTGCCCAAGGTTTGCTGTAGAATGTATAGTAGAACTAGTGTCTCATTTGGGGTTTGTGGAATTGCCTTTTGATGGAGGGATGATACAAGAACAATGTGGAGGAACTTTGGGGATTTTGGGAACATGAAATGAACAAAACCCCACTCCACAAAAATTGGGACAGCCCCTTCCCATGCTTGGCCGGCCACTATGGTGGGAGAGGAGAGAATGAGAGTGAAGTGTGTTAGACAATGAGAGAGCTATCTAATAATACAAAAGGGAGAGAGAGAGAAGGCTATCATGCAAAAGGAAATGATCACCAAATCAAAACCCACACTCAACCACCTTCCACCAACCTCATCATCAACAACCATGATGATAAACAAAGTCAAGCCATGATGGAAAAGAAAGAGTCAAAGGATGGGCTCATCATGAAACCATCATGATACAAATATATACAAAGAACACCTCCACAAATACTTATTTGCAACAATACAAATAAGCCCTCCTCCACCAATCTTCGGCCAATGAACGATACAAAGGAAATTGGCCGAAACGGAAAGCAAACTGGCAACTCCAGAAAACTGGTCCCGTAATAAATTACAGGAAAACCCCGATACTGTGCATACACACCCGCATTTGTATTCCGACCGAAATACAAATGCAATGAGACAAAATCTACACTGTACTATACTAGGATCCGGCTTATACCAAAGCCGGCTAGTAATATCCGTTCGATCCTGATCCGTGCAATACCGCACGTATCTGATCGAACCCTGCCATATAACCATACGGCCTATAGTACAAACTGTCCGATCCTGATCCGTGCAATACCGCACGTATCTGATCGGACCTCGCCATATCTCCATACGGCCTCTACAACCTTTCGCCCGAAAGCTGAGTAACAGAATGTGGGGGACTCTAAAGACTCGTCAACACCTTGGTTGTGGATTTAACCACTAGCACGTCATAGGTATAAGCCAATACGTAACGGGCTACCAGGTATTGACTAAAAGGGACGTCCGTGAGCGAACTCAGTCTGACAACCCTACTGAGCCTATCAGTGACAATATCCGTACAGTCCGGTCCGTTCGTCTATGAGCATCGCATGGCGGGCCTAGGGGGTTGGTAAAAGTCAGACCCCCAAAAGCGGTACAAGTCGTGTCGGAGTGTAGCCCAGAACACCTGAGATACTACTGGAATACCTACCAGTAAATCTCCTGCCTTGGCCAAGGACTTCGTGTAATGGCTCTCCTAGACACAGCGTGACCTCACCCCCAATACCGGGAGAGACGAACCCCTGAAGATACGCTCACTGCCTCCATGTGGCTCGGGACTGTACCCAACTAAAACCTGTTTGCACGACTCCTTTGAGCCGTGGTAGGGTAGTAATCAAAGTACAGTGGGACCTCACACGAGACAAATGACGATCCCCAGGTCGATGAACTAACCTGTACACATGTCACCAGGGAACTGCCATCTGACGTCTGGTATATGACCAACTAGCATGTTCCCGGCGAGTCCTGTCCGGTGTACTCATAACCCAATGAGCACCTGTATACATCTTAGGTGATCCAACTGACACCAGTGGCTTGTGAGACCGGCCACTGCCCCTCGTCGGGGTCTCGACTGTATACACTAGTCTACTCTGGAGTATCGATGCCCTGTCTCGAAACTCACACGACTAGGGACCATTTAAGGATATGCTTATAGACCCCCAGCTCCCACTTATATGATCGCCCTCATACTGCTGGTGGTCAAGCAAGAATCCTAGGGGCTCTACCAACGTGTAATAGCAACTTGTCTGGTCACCTAAAATAGTACACGATGATAAAGGTAAACCAGATAGCATACTATCATCTCGAGTAAGACTGTCCTACCGGGATAGGTCCTCCATCAATCATTGCAATCACGTACCTGTGACCTAATAATTGACTCTGAGGGCACTATCTCCAACAGATACTTGCTCATTTGGTTAAGTGTAAAGAATTAAACCATGGTTAAGTTGATGATTAGGGTTTTGCTTTTTCATTTATTTATTTGTTTATTTATTTTGAAAAGATTATGATAAGAATGGTGGCTTTCTTTGTTTCTAGTTGAAGCTTCATGAAGCTTTGACTTTGTAACCATTCTTGTCTCATGCTTAACCCTAACCATTTGAACTAACCCTAGTTCATTCTCTACACTTTACCATGGTTAGCTTATGATAAGTATTGATTTATTTTCATTTTAAATCCAAGACTTATCATATTCTATCTTCATCTTCTTCTTCTTCTTCAAAGAAAAAGCTTGACACAATTAATGGCACCTTGAGCTAAAGAGTGAGAAATCCAATTCTAAAGTGAACCCACCTCCTATTTCTTCATCCTCTACCTCTTGCCAAGTGGTTTTGGGTGTTTTCTTCATAAGTTTCACAACTTGGTGAAGTTGGAGCTTGAACTTGTGATGCCTCGACGTAGATCATCTTCGGCACGAAGCCAACGACCTAGCTCACCCATTTCTCCGATGAAGCCGACGATTGAGTTCGGGATTCGAGATGGACAGCGAGAGGACGCCTATGTGGAGCTAAGGAAGTGGAGAAACGGATCTACAAAGGTTGTAGCCTCTCTCCTTTAGTTAAATCGTTAACTTGTTTAATCTTTCGCCTAGAATTCTAGTCGACGATCCGTATTAGGGTTTCTCGGCACCCATAAAATTTGAAATTGGCATGGTTAATGCCTTGTGAGACCTCATTTGCGTGCCTAGGAACCCTACACTTTCCCCATCGAATAAGGTGCAGGATATATCACATATACCGCTGTGCAAAGCAAGAACTGTAGCTACCTGTTTTATTTTTGAAATTCGATTCTACAACATCTTTAGGTTTCTTTTATTTCATTAATCACATTAATGAAGTCCCATCATTTAAGTACCTAAACATCACAGATAAATACGACGTACACTTATGCCATCCGCATTCGCCTCGATGTCCCCTCATTTACCGTTAGGTTAGGTAACTAACGGCAGAGCAGGGCAGGGCTAGCGCGGGTGTAAAACATAAGTAACATCTATATAATATATCATATATACTATATACAGTATCTATCACAGAACATATCACATGATCACATCACAGATATCGCAGCAGAAGAAACATATGAAATATTGGATATACTAGGACGTCCGTGTTTTCAATACGAGCCAGTATAAAACACGGATTCCACGGTCGCGATGAATAGCCAAACCCACACCCCTAGACCCCTACGAGAGCGGCAAGCAACCCTACCAATTCTAGAGTTAGGAGACCCGGACTCGACTCCTCGAGTTGGTCTCCCACTGGACTCCAGAACCCGGTTACTTGTGCTCCCCTCCTTGGATCTATCCTAGTGCGGAAAAGTAAATAATATACAAAAGGTGACATCTTCCGCAACCTGGAAGTGCCCCAATAAAAGAATATTACATACAAGTTTTTACATGGATGAAAATGAAAAACACTCATCTCACATAAAAACCCCCCGGCTATTCAAACACGACGATCCAATATAACATATCCAGCAACACATAACATCACATGTCATCAACGTAAGTAAATATGCGCATCCCAATTGTCGTTGACATATAGCAACGAAACCGGCGATATCACATATTACACTTACGGTCACAGAAAAGAAAGTGTAAAACTACAACAGTTGGAATCCGCAACCTACATAGACATCGCATGCCTAATCAAATGAATTCCTTAGACATCGCATGCCTAACAATTATAAACCCCGCATTTTAGTCTCATTATCGAAAACTCTTTTCAATATCAAGTCGGGCAATTCAACAAGATTCCCGACATCCTAATCGAATGCTCGTCGCAAACTTTAGTAGGCGGCCGCACCGCAGATACCGTCGACGAAGTGCACCAAGGCGGAACACCGCTACCGCGAGCACCCGGGCGGATGCTTTCGGCGACGGGGTTCTCCTACAGTCACTTGGTCGGGGCTATGGGACGAGGCTGTCTATTAAGTTTATCCGGCGAGTATCCGCGTACGCTACGTGATTGCGACGGACTTTTGATCACATCAAAATTCCGTAGCAACCGATCAAGTGAGACTAAACTGCTATGTTTATAACATTCATTCAGTTATCTCATAACTACTTGTGAATTCCAATTATTGTATCCCATTCCAGATAAATAGAAAATGTTAAACTTTCCGATCGAACAATCGAACACCCAAGTTTTCCAAAAGCAAATCAACACATGAAACAAGTTTAAAAACATCCAGTTCATGCCTCAGTACCAACGGTCCAGCCGTAGAAGGGTCAAGCCAACGCCTCACATGTAGCATGCCGTACTGCCCCAAACCCGAAGGTTCAAAGGGCAGTTCAAGACGGTCACATAATCTAGTTAAGGTTTGTTGTCTTCTAGAGGGACCATCGCGTTACTTGCACTACTTAGTGTAAGTCCATATTGCGACCCCCGGTTCTTACGGGGAGGCGGAAACGGTATAAAAAACGAATTTTTATCGCAAGAGGCAACATGGACTAAACTATGGTCGGGATCGTTGCCTAAACTAAAACTAGCATACTAAGCTAAAGATATTTAGCTACTCGGATAGAGATGGTTATACCTAGCTTGTCTTGAACTCCTTCGTCTTCGAGCTCCGGTGGTGGTCCGATGGCTCCTTCTCGTCGTCTCCGTACGCCGAAGATAGATCCACTTGAAAGCTCCAACCTTTAGCTCCTTCTTCGGTCTTTGAAGAAACTAGTTCACTTGGTTTGCTAAACCTAGTGAACTAGAATGAGTAGAGAGGAAATAGAATGGGATTTTATCTATGGTTCTTGATTCTCAACTCATGAGACAAGAGAACCATAGATCAAGAGAGGGAGCAAGAGGTTGAGGGTGAGAGCAAGGGGAGAGCTCAAGAACAAGAGAGAGAATGAGCAAGAAAGAATGAGGCTCTCTTTTCTCTCTCACCCTCTCATAATCCAAAGTGATCATAACTCATCATATCAAAAAAGTCTTTTGGTGATGGTTAGAAGCAACCATAAGGTTATCATATCATGCACTCATTTTACTCAAAAAGCAAGCAAGAAAAAAGTCTTTGGCATGAAATGATAACCATGGTTATCATGATGGTCAACTAGTCAAGCCTAGTCAACCGGTCAACAAGTCAACAAAAGTCAACAAGTCACCAAAGTCAACAAGTCAACAAAAGTCAACAAGTCAACAACCATATCACCATAATACTTAATTAATATAATAGTTAATCACATATCATATTCTCATTAGGGTTGAGCAAAAAGTCAAAAGTCAACGGTCAACTGTCAACAACCCTAATGAGAATCCACTGCCTCTGCCTCCCTGTCAACTGTGCATACACACCCGCATCCGCGTTCCGAGGAACACGAATGCAAACTGGATAAATCCAATCCCATAAGGTACACTAGGATCTGGCTTAAACCAAAGCCCGCTAGTGTAAACTTGTCCGGACACTGTACGTGCACACGTGCACGGATGTGACCGAACCCTGTCGCAAAACCATGCGACCTGTCGCAATACCATGCGACCTCTACTCTTTTGCCTAAAGGCGAAAAGCTTTCTGTGTGGGACTCTAAAGACTCGACACTACGCTGGCAGTGGGTTTAACCACAGACCGCAAGCGGCACTAGCTGTGCGTAACGGTCCCCAGGTAATGCCGACAAGAAGACCGACGAGGCGAAACCCATCTGAACTCCTACTGAGCCTGAGTGTGACATTCTCCATACAGTCCGGTCTGTTTGTCTGATACATCGCATGGCGGGCCTAGGGGGCGGTAAACGTCAGTCCCCCAATAGCGGTACAAGTCGTGCCGGAGTGAAGCCCAATACACCCTGAGATAACACTGGAAACCTACCAGTATATCTCGTTTGCCCTGGCCAGGGACTACTCGTGTAATGGCTCTCCTAGACACAGCGCGATGTCAACCCCCAATACCGGGAGAGACGAATCCTGTCTAACCGTCACTGCCTCCAAGTGCTTCGGGACTGCACCCAACCACCATCTGTTTGTACGACTCCTTTGAGCCGTGGTAGGGTAGTGATCAAAGTACAGTGGGAACACACCCGAGGCGAAGTGACAGTGTCAAGTCAGCGGACTAAGCTGTACTCATGTCACCTGGGAACTGATAACTGACGATAGGTATAATACCAACTAGTCAGTTCCCGACGAGTCCTGTCCAGTGTACCCGTAACCTAACGAGCACCCGCATACTATCTCAAGTACGACGTACTGACGGCTGTGGGACAGACCGTCTCCCACACTGGGATGAGAAGCGCATGCGCTGGTCTACTCCGGAGTATCGATGCCCTGTCTCGATAGTCCTGCGACCAGGGACCTGAATAAGGATGTGCTTATAGATTACCCAGCCCCCACTAGTGTGACTGCCATCACAACGCTGGTAATCAAGCAAAGATCCTAAGGGCTCCACTAATGCGTATAAGTGATATACTGAAATAAACACAAGTACACATTGAAGTAGAAACAAACCAAGTAGCATACTACTATTTTGAGCAAGATTGTATATACAAGGTGAATATCCCAAGCATCCATTAAGTAATATACAAACTAGTATGATACAGTAATGGCCTCTAGGGCATATACACTAACACTTAGAACGTCGTTAAACTACGGAAAGATCCGACACTTGGAAATTTCCCGACAGGGGAAAATGTGGGTATTTATATCCGGTCGAACTTTTTAACATATTCTAAAATTTACCCGGAAAACACATAGACAAATTCCGATAATCCGATCGAATCTACGAACCCCCAATACAACCCAGAAAACTCAACTCTTGAGTAAAAATTAAAAATTCCCAGAAAATACAGCACCCAAATATAGGAATTACTGTGCAAAGACCAACTGAAGAAAAGACAAAATGGCCGCGGAACCGCCGCATTAGCCATGCTAATGCCGCGGTTCCGCCGCGCTTTAAGGGAATCATGGGTACGGGCTTCACAGTAATTCTTACAATTCCCTGCTAAATTTTCTGCATATTTTTAATGTGGAAAAATCCCCGAAATTAAAAAATGTACAGAGAGCAAGTTTGAATTAGGGTTTCGGTTCGATCGGACTTCTAACTCCGTCTACGCATCGCCTAAGGATCTAGCTAGGCTCTGATACCACTGTAGGGTTCCTGGGCACACAAATGAGGTCTCACAAGGCATCAACCATGCCAATTTCAAAAATTACAAGTGCCGGGAAACCCTAATACGGATCGTTGACTAAAGTTTAGGCGAAACAAGAAACTAGTTAACAACTTAACTACATGAAAGAGGCTACAACCTTTGTAGATCCGGTTCTCCACCTCCATAGCTCCATGATGAAGTCTCCTTGATGTCCAAATCGAATCCCGGGCTCTAGCGTTGGCTTCATCGGAGAAATGGGCGGGCTAGGTCGTCGACTTCGATGCCGAAGATGATCTACGTCGAGGCAACACTAGATCAAGCTCCAACTTCACCAAGTCAAGAAACTTGTGAAGAAAACATCCTATACTACTTGGCAAGAGGTAGAGGATGAAGAAATAGGAATTGGGTTCACTTTAGAATTGGATTTCTCACTCTTTTTCATAAGATGCCATTGTTGGTAGTAAGCTTCTTCATCTTCAAGAAGAAGAAGAAGAAGGAATATATTATGATAAGTATTTTCCAAATAGAAAATAAAAATGAATACTTATCATAAACCAACCATGGTCAAGTGTAGAGAATGAATCATGGTTAAGTGGAATGGTTAGGGTTAAGCATGAGACAAAAATGGTGGACTTGTTCAAAGCTTCATGAAGCTTCAATATACAAACAAAGAAAGCCACCATTTTCTCTTTATGCTTATTATTTTCCAAAAAGAATAAATAAATAAATAAATGAATAAGAAAACAAAATCCTAACCATTCATATAACCATGGTTTAATCTTTACACAAACCCAAGTTAGCATGCATCATCAAACATGATACAAACTTGTGCACGAAAATATATCACATATACAATGTGCACAAACAAGTGAGAAAAACCATTTAAAGTGAACCAATACTAGTTAATGCAAAGCAATAGATCAAATATATAATTATGCATTAAATCATTAAATCAACACTTGATTTAACGATCCGGTCATATCGCATGTGACCGACTAATATCCAATGTATCGGCTTATCGAATCAATCCTTGATTCGATAACTAGGTTATATCGCATACAACCATATCGATACATTCATCGTGAGAATAGAATACGGTATCACATACACGCATTATTCTCGGTCCCGCACATATCTCATATGCGCTCCTATTTCGTTTCGCTTGAGCCAGGAAACCTCTGTGTAGGACTCTAAAGACTCGTCAATACGCCGGCAGCAGGTGATGATCATATCAAACACCCACAAGCCGCAAGTGGTCTGCTAAACGTAACGGCCACCCGGGTATTGAGCGATCAGAAGATCGACGAGCAAGCCCGCTCACACTCCTGTGAATCCAACCAGTAACACTTACCGTACAGTCCGGTCTCGTTCGTCTGATATGTCGCATATCTCGCCTAGGGGTGGTAAACGTCAGACCCCAATAGCTCGATAAGTCGTGTCGATATGAGGTCTATAACAGTTCGAGAAACTACTGGTAACACTTACCAGTAAATCTCAGCAACCCTGGCCAGGGATTTCCGGTTATAGCCAACCGAACACAGCGCAACATCAACTCCCTATACCGAGAGAGACGAATCCCCTCCTATCGCTTATTGCCTCCATGTGATTCGGGACTGTACCCAAAAACCACCATTTTGCACGCCCTCTTGGACGTGGTAAGGTGGAAATCAAAGCACAGTGGGAATCACACAAGACTCTGAAGATCTCGGGTCAACAGACTACTCTGTACCAGTGTCACCAGAGAACTGCCATCTGACGTAAGATATAATACCATCTGGGAGTTCTCGGCGAGTCCGTCCAGTGTACCCAGTCTCCACTGAGCACCCGTATATCATCTCTGATGTCAAACACCAATGGATATGGGATCATCCATCGCCCATCTGTATGGGTCGAGAAGGTATACGCTAGTCTACTCTGGTATATCGATGCCCCGTCTCGATATACCCACGACTAGGGACCTTGAAGGATGTACTTATAGACTACCATGTCCCCACTAGTATGATCCGCATCATAGTCCATGTAGTCAAGTACACATCCTAAGGGCTTTACCAACATGTAACAGAGAGACAATCAGTGTACACGTTAAAGTAAAGATCAACCAGATTGCTTACTATCATGTCGAGCAAGAAAGTCCTCCCTATATATGTCCAAGCACCCACTACAATATACATCCTATGTATAGTAATGGCCTCTAGGACATACATATAACTAACATATACTACTAATCATGTTTAAGCCAAATCCATTTTCATTAGTTTTGTTAACCATGAGAATGTTCCATGACACATTTCATAGTTGCATGCATGGTTTTAGGTTGTTTGTTGTTTTTGCTTTTTTTTTAAAAGAGAAAGAACAAAGGAAAATAAAAGAGATGAGAAGATATTTTAATGGAGGGGGCATGTAGGTATGGAATGAGAGAGAAAGGGAGAGAGAGAGGGGAGGGTTATCCTTCTACCATGGCTCACATCCTTCATCATTTTCTTCACGTTCATCTCATCTTCTTCACCTCCCCATTCTCCACTTCCTCCATCTTACTGCCACCACCACAACATCCATAAATTCCCACCAAAAATCACCTAAGCCTTCACAAAAAATATGCACAATCACATCCTATACACCATGGGTAGATCAAGTGGAGATTTTAGACACTTTAGGCAACCCAAGAATTTTCTTCAGTTGCAAATGAGGTATAATCCTACACCCTCGGTTAAGTAGTTGGTTTTTCTAACACCCTATTGTAGTTTAGAATATAATTATTGTGGTTTTGTGATTTTTTAAAATTCCAAGATGAGGTTTAGGAGATTCTATGAATTGTGCAGTGCAATTGAGGTTTAGTAGAGGCCACAAACCCTTCTAGTTATAGAATTCTGAGCTAAACTGAGTGTAGAACCCTAAACCATGAACTTTGAAATCTGCCGATATTGGATTTTGTGGAAATTGTGGTAATGCATTGAGATCTGCTACGACCCAGATGACCTGAAAAATATATAGCGATTACAGTGAGATATGCAGGTGACCTAGAAGCTACCTTAGAAACACGAGCCCCTATAACCTGAGTTTGGGTGCAGATTTTGTTAGTTATATGTATGCCCTAGAGGCCATTACTGTACATAGGATGTATATTGTAGTGGATGCTGGGACATATATAGGGAGGACTTTCTTGCTCGACATGATAGTATGCTATCTGGTTGAACTTTACCTTAACGTGTATACTGATTGTCTCTCTGTTACATGTTGGTAAAGCCCTTAGGATCTGTACTTGACTACCTAGACTATGATGCGGATCATACTAGTGGGGACATGGTAGTCTATAAGTACATCCTTCAAAGTCCCTAGTCGAGGGTGTATCGAGACGGGGCATCGATATACCAGAGTAGACTAGCGTGTACCTTCTCGACCCATACAGATGGGCGATGGATGATCCCATATCCATTGGTGTTTGACATCAGAGATGTTATACGGGTGCTCAGTAGAGACTGGGTACACTGGACGGACTCGCCGAGAACTCCCAGATGGTATTATACCTTACGTCAGATGGCAGTTCTCTGGTGACACTGGTACAGAGTAGTCTGTTGACCCGAGATCGTCATAGAGTCTTGTGTGGTTCCCACTGTGCTTTGATTTCCATCTTACCACGTCCAAGAGGGCGTGCAAAACGGTGGTTTTTGGGTACAGTCCCGATACACATGGAGGCAATGAGCGATAGGAGGGGATTCGTCTCTCCCGGTATATGGGGGTTGATGTTGCGCAGTGTTCGATTGGCTATAACAGGAAATCCCTGGCCAGGGTTGCTGAGATTTACTGGTAAGTGTTACCAGTAGTTTCTCGAACAGTTATAGACCTCATATCGATACGACTTATTGAGCTATTGGGGTCTGACGTTTACCACCCCTAGGCAAGATATGCGACATATCAGACGATCAGACCGGACTGTACGGTAGTGTTACTGGTCGGATTCACTGGAGTGTGAGCGGGCTTGCTCGTCGATCTTCAGATCGCTCAATACCCGGGTGGCCGTTACGTTTAGCAGACCGCTTGCGGCTTGTGGGTGTTTGATATGATCATCGCCTGCTGCCGGCGTATTGACGAGTCTTTAGAGTCCTACACAGAGGTTTCCTGGCTCAAGCGAAACGAAATAGGAGCGCATATGAGATATGTGCGGGACCGAGAATAATACGAGTATGTGATACTGTATTCGATTCTCGCGATGTGACATTGATCGGTTATATGCGATATAGCCGGGTTATCGGATCAAGTGTTGATTCGATAAGATGTTACTAATGATACCAGTCGGTTATGTGCGCATGACCGGATCATTGAATCAAGTGTTGATTTAATGATTTAATGCATATTTATATATTTGATATATTGCTTTGCATCAACTAGTATCGGTTTACTTAAGATGGATTTTCTCGCTCGAGTGTGCGCATTGTATATGCGATATGTTTATGTGCACATGTTTGTATCATGTTTGATGATGCATACCACTTTGGTTAAGTGTAAAGTTTGAACCATGGTTGTGTTTGTGTTTAGGGTTTTATTTTCTTAATTATTCATTTATTCTTTTTGATAAATGGATAAAAGGAAAGCAAATGAGAAAATGGTGGCTTCTTTTGTTTTGTTCATGAATCTTCATGAAGCTTTGACTTAGTTAACCATTTTGTCTCATGCTTAACCCTAACCACTCCACTAACCCTAGTTCACTCTCTACAACTAACCATGGTCATGTTATGATAAGAATGAGTTTCTTTTCTAATTAAACTAATTCTTTTCATAACAATTTCCTTCTTCTTCTTCTTTGCTTCAAGTGAAGAAAAGCTTACCTCATCAATGGTGATTGATGTTTTTGAATGAGAAATCCAATTCTAAAGTTAACCCACTTCCTATTTCTTCATCCTCTACCTCTTGCCAAGTAGTAGAGTGTGTTTACTTCACAAGTTTCTTAACTTGGTGAAGTCGGAGCTTGATTTAGCGATGCCTCGACGTAGATCATCTTCGGCATGGACATCGACGACCTAGCTTGCCCATTCTCCGACGAAGCCGACTCTAGAGCCCGGATTTGATTTGGACAGCGGAGACGATCTCGTTGCGGAGCCGTGGAGGTGGAGGACCGGATCTACAAAGGTTGTATTTCCGTTACACTTTTAGTTAAGTGTTAACTATTTCATTGTTCGCCTAGAAATCTAGCAAACGATCCGTAGTTTAGGGTTTGTAGGCACCGTAAAATTTTAATATGGCATGTTCGATGCCTTGTGAGACCTCCTTGGAGTGTCTAGGAACCCTACAGTGGTATCAGAGCCTAGCTAGAGCCTTAGGCGAAGTCTAGACGGATTTTGAAGTCCGATCGAACCAAAACACGACCCCAAAATATGCTCTCTGGACGATTTCAGAAAACGTGGATTTTTTCATATTAAAAATATGTAGAAAAACCAGCAGAGATATATAAGAATTTTGGCACAAAAATTTTCTGATGAACAGTACATCTTTGCGCGGATCCGCGGCAAAAGACTGGTCTTTGCGGCGGATGAGCGGCAATAATGTGACGTCATCATCTACTTTTTGTACAGTAATTCATTTTGTCTGATGCTGGATTTTCTGGGTATTTTTAAAATTAATTACAGAGTTGTATTTTCTGGGATTATTTTGGGGATTCGGTGTTTCGATCGGGGTATCAAATTTTGTCTGTGTGGCTTTCCGGATAAATTTTAGAATATGTTAAAAAGTTCGACCGGATATAAATACCCAACTTTTCCCCTGTCGGGAAATTTCCAAGTGTTGGATTTTTCCGTAGTTTAACGACGTTCTAAGTAGTGCAAGTAACGCGATGGTCCCTCTAGAAGACACAAACCTTAACTCGATTATGTGACCGTCTTGAACTGCCCTTTGAACCTTCGGGTTTGGGGCAGTACGGCGTGCCACATGTGAGGCGTTGGCTTGACCCTTCTACGGCTGGACTGTTGGTACTGAGGTACGAACTGAATGTTGTTAGTCTAGTTTCATGTGTTGATCTGTATCGGGAAAACTTGGGTGTTAGAATGTTCGATCGGAAAGTTTAACATTTTCTATTTATCTGGAATGGGATACAATAATTGGAATTCACAATAAGTTATATGATAACTGAATGAATGTTATAAACGCAGCAATTTAGTCTCACTTGATCGGTTGCCACGGAATTTTGATGTGATCAAAAGTCCGTCGCAATCACGTAGTGTACGCGGATACTCGCCGGGTAAACTTAATAGACAGCCTCGCTCCATAGCCCCGACCAAGTGACTGTAGGAGAACCCCGTCGCCGAAAGCATCCGTACGGGTGCTCGCGGTAGCAGTGTTCCGCCTTGGTGCACTTCGTCGACGGTATCGGGGGTGCGGCCGTCTACACAAGTTTGCGACGAGCATTCGATCAGGATGTCGGGAATCCTGTTGAATTGCCCGACTTGATATTGAAAAGTGTTTTCGATTTTGAGACTAAAATGCGGGGTTTATAATTGTTAGGCATGCGATGTCTAAAGAATTCATTTGGTCAGGCATGTGATGTCTGAAGAGATTGCGGATTCCAACTGTTGTAGTTTTACACTTTCTTTTCTGTGACCGTAAGTGTAATATGTGATATCGCCGGTTTCGTTGCTATACGTCAACGACAATTGGGATGCGCATATTTACTTACGTTGATGACATGTGATGTTATGTGTTGCTGGATATGTTATATTGGATCGTTGTGTTTGAATAGCCGGGGGTTTTTATGTGAGATGAGTGTTTTTCATTTTCATTCATGTAAAAATCTTGTATGTAATATTCTTTTATTGGGGCGCTTCCAGGTTGCGGAAGTAGTCACCGTTTGTATATTATTTACTTTTCCGCACTAGGATAGACCCAAGGAGGGGAGCACAAGTAACCGGGTTCTGGAGTCCAGTGGGAGACCAACTCGAGGAGTCGAGTCCGGGTCTCCTAACTCCAGAATTGGTAGGGTTTCTTGCCGCTCTCGTAGGGGTCTAGGGGTGTGGGTTTGGCTATTCATCACGACCGTGGAATCCGTGTTTTATACTGGTTCGTATTGAAAACACGGACGTCCTAGTATATCCAATATTTCATATGATTCTTCTGCTGCGATATCTGTGATGTGATCATGTGATGTTCTTTGATAGATACAGTATATAGTATATATGATATATTATATAGACGTTACTTATGTTTTACACCCGCGCTAGCCCTGCCCCGCTCTGTCGTTAGTTACCTAACCTAACGGTGCACGAGGGGACATCGAGGCGAATGCGGATGGCATAAGTGTACGTCATATCTATCTGTGATGTTTAGGTATTTAAATGATGGGACTTCATTAATGTGATTAATGAAAATAAAATAAACCTAAGATGTTGTAGAATCGAATTTCAAAATAAAAAGGGTAGCTACAGTTCTTGCTTTGCACAGCGGTATATATGATATATCCTGCACCTTTTTCGATGAGGAAAGGACCGAGATCCCTTCACCGGGAGTGACTCCTTTAGCAATAACTGGCAGATGCTACACACTCGGTTTGTCTTTTGATTGCTTTTAAGTGTTTTTGCTTTGCACAGTGATATATATGATATATCCCGCACCTCATTCGACGAGGAAAGGACCGACGATCCCTTCACCGGGAGTGACTCCTTTAGCAAAACTAGAAAAGCCTAAAAAACACTCCATTTTTAAAATCATTCGATCCTACAACGATATCAAGTTCATTACGCAATAGGTTTTCAGAAAAACCTGTCGTAGCCCTCCGTCATTTCAGATAAGTACTAGTTAGTATTCGTGCTACGTTTGTTGACTATGTTAAGGCGTAGTGTGCGGTAGCTAACTATTGGTTATCTGTATTAGCATATGATGCGATTGGATTAGGGTAGTCGTGCGACTTTGTTGACTATGTTAAGGGTCGTGCGGGTGGGTTTAATTCAATCGGGAAATGACGGGTTGAACTTGACTAGCACTTATGATTTGTTGACTATGTTAAGGTCATATAGCTGCTAGGGGCAAAAAATTATCGGGAATTTCAAGTGTTGAAATTTGCAATGAGATTGCATACCTTCTATGAGATAGTTGGATCCCGATACCCGCTGCGAGTAAGAGTTACTCCTAGGAGAGTTTTACATATTACAATTAGCCAATCAAGTAGGTGTCTAGAAAGGTGTCAACGAGGTTACGCCTCTGGGAAAACGAGGTTTACATTAATTAGGTTCGTGCGAAAGCACGGGGGACCTCCCTCAAAGTACCGACACTGGCCTGGCTGAAAGATTGGCGAACTTGTAGTGTGTAATTAATCCCGGCTAGTCTTTCCTTTTAGGGTTTGAAGGAAGATTTGATAAAAAGCAGTGGGAGCCATCCTGATTAGATAAAATTATAACCAATCTATTCTTGATAGAGCGCACGCTGAGTGTTTTCTTCTCTCTCTCTCCAGGTAGCGACCATATCACGCCTTAATCAAGATAATAATACGGATATTTGACCGAACCCGCTTGTTATACTGAGCTGGGGAACGTTGGTCCCGCTCCAACTTATAATTGTTATAAGACAGAGCAGGAAATTGGGGATTACCAGAATTCCCGTGCCGCCCAAACGAAGAGAGTGCATGCTGATGCATCATCTTCGGGTGTGTTCTTTATACAGAACTGTTTCTCAGTATACTTTACGTCCTGGGTATGTGATACCAGATCAGGATCCCAGTTATGTAATCTGTTACATAGGGCTATAGATAGGTAGAGAACTGAGAACGGGTGATAAGTTTCATGAGGCAGAAAACGGGGCAAGAGTTGCAGCCAAGTCTGTCGGTCACTGTCACCCTGTATTATAATACATTGATTCTGAACGAATGTTATTAGATACCGAACCTGATATACCAAATCATATCACTCTCTTTATCAGTAAAGAAAGGATATAATTTTGTATTGTTGGATAATGTTTTGAACATTTCCTATATCAAAAGTTGATCGGTTCAGGCACGTTATCTAAAAGCATTGATGTTCTAAATCAAACTACAGTTCTTAGTATACAGAACACACACAAGAGGAAGAGTTCAGAAATGAACGAATTCTTCTTGAGGCATTGTAGACTAGGTCAGATCAATGTGACCCGACTAGCTAGAGTTACATTTAGATGCATATTTAAATCAGTTTGAATTTGCATCTTGTGAAACTCGTCAGTCATGTCACAAAGATAAGATGACCATAGCTCCGTTTACTGGAAACAGAGAAAGAGTTACTGAACTCTTGGGATGATACATGTTGATGTATGTAAGGTCCCCTGTCTACACATGCCAGGACTGGTTCTTTGTACTTCATTACATTCTCTGATAATCTCTCGAGATTCAGACATATGTTCCTGTTGAAACACAAGTCCGAACCTTTTGAGATATTCACAGAATATAAGTTAGAAGTAGAGAACCAAAATAAGGGTATAAGTATTATGTCCTATGATGAGATCAAGGAGGAGAATACTTGAGCACGGAAATACTGGACTATTCTAAAGGAGAATGAGATTCTCTCTCAGCATTACTCCTCTGTATACACCATAGCACGATGGTATATCGGGGCGGAGCAATAACACCCTATATGATAAGGTGTGCTCTATGATGAGTACTACTGAGTTACCTATTTCCTTTTTGGGAGTTATGCGCTTGAGAAGCTGCATACCTATTGAATAGGGTTCGAATCAAATCAGTTGCCTACCACCTCATATATGATATGGTATGGGAAGAGCCCATGTCTTAAGTTAGTTAAGATTTGGGGTTGTCCGGCCTATGTCTAAAAGAAAAATCCGGACAAGCTCGAGGCAAGGTCTGTTATGTAGAACTGGAAATGTTCCAGCTATACAGACTGCAGCTGATGATTTGATAGAACCAAAGGATTCAGTAGATTCCAACGAACCTCAGCCTCTCCGCCGATCTAGTAGGTTTCCTCACCCACCTGAGAGATACTTTGGTTTCTCTATGACAGTGGGAGCGAGGATTACATCATGAGATGATGACCCAACTATTTTCGAGCCGGCCATCAGGAGTAAGACTCTGTAAGAATGGCTGGATGTTTAGCGATCTGAGATGGAATCCTTATACACCAACAAAGTATGGACTTTGGTTGCTATATCTGAAGGGTTAAATCCCCATCAGGAGCAAGTATATCTTGAGAAGATTACTTGGTGTACATGGAAAAGTTGAGACTTTCAAAGCTAGACTTGTTAAAGCTTTTCGTCATCGACCAGGCGTGGATAATGATGAAACCTTTTCAAGTAGCTATGCTTAAGTCCATCCAGATCCTACTTGCCACGGCTACATACCATGACTATGATATCTGGTGGTTGGGTGTCTCGACTGCTTTTCTAAATGATGTTTTAGAAGAGTGCGTCTATAAGTACACAGCCAGAGGGCCTCGTAGACAGTGGGAGCAGCGGAAACGTGTGCAAGATGCTTTATAGGATTAAAGCAGGCATCGCGGAGTTGGAACATCTGTTTTGATGAAGTAGTCAAAGAGTTTGACATCATCAAAATGGTAGATGAACCTTGTATATACAAAAAGGTAGTAGGGAGTATGGTGACGATCCTCGTAGAGTACGTGGATGACATACTCTTGATAAGAAAGGAGTTTCTTATGCTACGCTCGGTCAATCTCCGCTTATCACAAAGATTCTCCATAAAGGATTAAAGTGATACCTACTAAATCCTGGATTTTGGATCTATGAGATAGATCTAATTGGATATTAGGATTCTCACTAGTTGTAGTGAGATGGTATCAACCGATCCTGGGGAGAATCACTGGAAGGGTTCCAGGGTGATAAAGACGACTGAATGTCAGTCACAGGCATTGTCTTTACCCTCAGTAAAGGGACGGTATGTTGGAAGAGTTCCAAGCTAGATACCGTGACATACTAGACGATAAAGGCTGGATACATCGCTACTTAAGATGCTACCAAAGTGGCTGTCTGGGTGTATATTGGTTCATGAGATGAACTTAGTTCCTCCCATTGTGTGACAATGGAGTTGTGGCTTATGCCAAGGAACGCCCATCCCATCAGTAATCCAGACATATTCTAAGGCAGTATCACTTGATCATGGAGATGGTTGATCTCCAGGGTGATCGAGGTTTGGAGAGTAGACTCAGAGGACAACACAGCGGATCCACTCACAAAGGCCTGTTCCCAGAGAGAGATTTTTATGGGATGGTTGAGTATGAGATACTGCAACCACTGCTACAGATGGCCCTAGTGCAAGTGGGAGATTGTTAGTTATATGTATGCCCTAGAGGCCATTACTGTACATAGGATGTATATTGTAGTGGATGCTGGGACATATATAGGGAGGACTTTCTTGCTCGACATGATAGTATGCTATCTGGTTGAACTTTACCTTAACGTGTATACTGATTGTCTCTCTGTTACATGTTGGTAAAGCCCTTAGGATCTGTACTTGACTACCTAGACTATGATGCGGATCATACTAGTGGGGACATGGTAGTCTATAAGTACATCCTTCAAAGTCCCTAGTCGAGGGTGTATCGAGACGGGGCATCGATATACCAGAGTAGACTAGCGTGTACCTTCTCGACCCATACAGATGGGCGATGGATGATCCCATATCCATTGGTGTTTGACATCAGAGATGTTATACGGGTGCTCAGTAGAGATTGGGTACACTGGACGGACTCGCCGAGAACTCCCAGATGGTATTATACCTTACGTCAGATGGCAGTTCTCTGGTGACACTGGTACAGAGTAGTCTGTTGACCCGAGATCGTCATAGAGTCTTGTGTGGTTCCCACTGTGCTTTGATTTCCATCTTACCACGTCCAAGAGGGCGTGCAAAACGGTGGTTTTTGGGTACAGTCCCGATACACATGGAGGCAATGAGCGATAGGAGGGGATTCGTCTCTCCCGGTATATGGGGGTTGATGTTGCGCTGTGTTCGATTGGCTATAACAGGAAATCCCTGGCCAGGGTTGCTGAGATTTACTGGTAAGTGTTACCAGTAGTTTCTCGAACAGTTATAGACCTCATATCGACACGACTTATTGAGCTATTGGGGTCTGACGTTTACCACCCCTAGGCAAGATATGCGACATATCAGACGATCAGACCGGACTGTACGGTAGTGTTACTGGTCGGATTCACTGGAGTGTGAGCGGGCTTGCTCGTCGATCTTCAGATCGCTCAATACCCGGGTGGCCGTTACGTTTAGCAGACCGCTTGCGGCTTGTGGGTGTTTGATATGATCATCGCCTGCTGCCGGCGTTTTGACGAGTCTTTAGAGTCCTACACAGAGGTTTCCTGGCTCAAGCGAAACGAAATAGGAGCGCATATGAGATATGTGCGGGACCGAGAATAATACGAGTATGTGATACTGTATTCGATTCTCGCGATGTGACATTGATCGGTTATATGCGATATAGCCGGGTTATCGGATCAAGTGTTGATTCGATAAGATGTTACTAATGATACCAGTCGGTTATGTGCGCATGACCGGATCATTGAATCAAGTGTTGATTTAATGATTTAATGCATATTTATATATTTGATATATTGCTTTGCATCAACTAGTATCGGTTTACTTAAGATGGATTTTCTCGCTCGAGTGTGCGCATTGTATATGCGATATGTTTATGTGCACATGTTTGTATCATGTTTGATGATGCATACCACTTTGGTTAAGTGTAAAGTTTGAACCATGGTTGTGTTTGTGTTTAGGGTTTTATTTTCTTAATTATTCATTTATTCTTTTTGATAAATGGATAAAAGGAAAGCAAATGAGAAAATGGTGGCTTCTTTTGTTTTGTTCATGAATCTTCATGAAGCTTTGACTTAGTTAACCATTTTGTCTCATGCTTAACCCTAACCACTCCACTAACCCTAGTTCACTCTCTACAACTAACCATGGTCATGTTATGATAAGAATGAGTTTCTTTTCTAATTAAACTAATTCTTTTCATAACAATTTCCTTCTTCTTCTTCCTTGCTTCAAGTGAAGAAAAGCTTACCTCATCAATGGTGATTGATGTTTTTGAGTGAGAAATCCAATTCTAAAGTTAACCCACTTCCTATTTCTTCATCCTCTACCTCTTGCCAAGTAGTAGAGTGTGTTTACTTCACAAGTTTCTTGACTTGGTGAAGTCGGAGCTTGATTTAGCGATGCCTCGACGTAGATCATCTTCGGCATGGACATCGACGACCTAGCTTGCCCATTCTCCGACGAAGCCGACTCTAGAGCCCAGATTTGATTTGGACAGCGGAGACGATCTCGTTGCGGAGCCGTGGAGGTGGAGGACCGGATCTACAAAGGTTGTATTTCCGTTAAACTTTTAGTTAAGTGTTAACTATTTCATTGTTCGCCTAGAAATCTAGCAAACGATCCGTAGTTTAGGGTTTGTAGGCACCGTAAAATTTTAATATGGCATGTTCGATGCCTTGTGAGACCTCCTTGGAGTGCCTAGGAACCCTACAGATTTATTAGTTATGGTCGCAATTTGCACCCATATTTTGGACTTAGGTTGTGATCTTTGGTTTACAACTCTTATATCTTGTAACTAGACCTATCCTATATGCAAAATTAGCAAATTCAACCTGGGGTCAAATCTGGAGGTGTTTTCTCAAGTTGTTGATTTCGTTTTCCGAATTTTTTAAACTTAAGTTTTGATATTTGTGCTTTATCTCGGCCGGTTGACGTTCGTACGTCGATATCGAGAGTTGTTGGTTATTCTTGCATGTGCAGGCCGTAAGTTTTAACTTATGTTCACTCCAAGTGCCGTACTGGTTTTCGTGTTGGATTATGTTTACGATATTACATGTTGTAAACTGTAGGTTCCTCCGCATGGACTTCGGGATGACAAAGGAGAGCAAGGCGTCGTCGACTTCGGCAAGCGAGGATCGAAGGTGAGTAGATGTATATTTACGGGAGAAGTCGGGTGGATGGCGTATATCACCCCCACAATTTGTAGATTAGGATGCGTATATTACTATTTATATGTGTTAGTGTGAGATACGGATACTTAGCAAGTAGGGCTCTAGAAGACTCTAGGTTAGGATATGCATATTTGTAGGAAGTGCTTATCCTTAGTCTATTTTCTATAGTCGAGACCCGTTAGTTTATATGGTTGCACACAAACACTCACATACACACACACACGTGTTATTATAGGGGTGTATATATGTATATATATATATGGATGCGTTGATATATTTATATATATAGTATACATATACGTATAAGTTGAGGATATGAGATGTTGGATGGATATGAGTCGATGTGATCGGGCATGATGCCGTGAGGTTATGATATGTGATTGAGTCGAAACACCATATACTATATGATATATTAAAGGATCGTTAGGCGATGAATACATAACATGCGATAACATGTGTCTTGATGAAATAATAGATTGTACGAGTCCTTAGATCCGTACCCTTGATCATGATATTGTACGACGATTGATACCGTATGAACTATATGATATTTGACTCATACCCTCGATTTTGAGGATGTTGTATGATGGATATTACTGTATGATTGATGTGAAAAGAGTGTTTGTAGTAACCGCAATCAATAACGGTGTCGCGTGTAGCTAGCCGAGATGAGTACGGGTCGTCCTCAGGGATGCGTGGAACTTTTAATCTTGCTTTAGATGAGTTGATTGAAAGAAGGGAAGATTGGTTGTAGATCTATGATATACGGATGTAGAATCTATAAAGAAGAGGCTTGTAGGGTTCATAAAATTTAGTAGTAATGGATGATTAATTAAAGATGATTCCTTTTATCTTTTAATAGATTTAAAACTAGATCGATAGTGTTGAATGTGGATTAGGGTTCTTTTAGAAGAAACTAGGGTTTCCCCAATCTTAACCCTTATCCTTGCATTGATCTCTATTCATGTCTATCCTTTACCAAAATAATTGTTAATCTAATTTCAAATCGCGGTCGAGAATATCAATAAATTGGTAGCGCGCCCGATAAGGATGTTAACAATTACTTTGCTAAAGTTTATAAACTTTATAAGATGTAAAAGAAGTTATAATATTTTTTCATCCATTGATCTACCCTAATTCTATGAACCCTAACAAGCTAGGAATTACTCACGCAAGTTGAGATAGAAGAGAAGATGGAGAAGGAGATCATAATGTAAATGCAGAAAATAAATGCGAAATAATTAAGCAAATGATCTACCTTTATTAATCAACGTTATAAGTACAAATCCTTCGAATTTAGATTACAAGAAGATGTTACTCTCGATCTTTGCCTCGTAGGAAGTAATTGCTCTGTCGATATTCACGTCGCTCTGTCACGTCGAGTCGCAGACCTGTCGTGGATCTCTTGTTCTTTGATGGTTATTGTTAGTTATGTATATGCCCTAAAGGCCATTGTTGTACATATGATGTATATTATAGTGAATTCTTAGACATATATAGAGAGGACATTCTTGCTCGATATGATAGTGTGCTGTCTGGTTTCACTTTATCTAAACATGTTAACGAATTCTGTTTTGTGATCACGTGTTGATAAAGCCCTTAGGATATTTAATTGACTACTAGGACTATGATGAGATCATACTAGTGGGGCCAGGGTAGTTAACGAGTACATCCTATAACAGTTCCTAGTCGAGGGTGTATCGAGACAGGGTATCCATACTCCAGAGTACACTAGTGTACACGCATCTTGACCCATGTGATGGGCGATAGATGATCCTATATCCATTGATGTTGGACATCAAAGATGGTGTACGGGTGCTCAGTGGAGACTGAGTACACTGAACGGACTCGCCGAGAACTCCTGGATGATATTATACCTATCGTCAGATAGCAGTTCTCCGGTGACACTGGTACAGGTTAGTCTGTAGACCCGAGATCGTCATAGAGTCTTGTGTGATTCCCACTATGCTTTGATTTCCACCTTACCACTTCCAAGAGGGCATGCAAAACGGTGGCTTTTGGGTACAGTCCCGAATCACATGGAGGCAATGAGTGATAGGAGGGGTTTCGTCTCTCCCGGTATTGGGAGTTGATGTTGTGCTATGTTCGATTGGCTATAACTGGAAGTCCCTGGGCAGGGCTGATATGGAGATTTACTGGTAAGTGTTATCAGTAGTTTCTCGACCCGTTATGAGCCTTACATCGACATGACTTATCGGTTACTGGGGTCTGACGATTACCACCCCTAGATTAGATATGCAACATATCAGACGAAGAGACCGGACTATACGGTAATGTTTACTTATTAGATTTGCAGGAGAATGTTTAGGCTTGCTTGTTGATTTTATGATTGCTCAATACACGGGTGGTTGTTACGTTTAGCTGACCGCTTGTAGCTTGTGGGTGTTTGATATGATCATCACCTACTGCCGGCGTATTGACGATACTTTAGAGTCCTACACAGAGGTTTCCTGGCTCAGGCAAAACAGAGTAGGAGCACATATGTGATATGTGCGGCACCGAGAATAATATGATATGAGATACCGTATTCTATTCTAGCGATATATGATATCGGCCGGGTATATGTGATATAGCCGGGTCATTGGATCAAGTGTTGATTCGATGAATCGGTACATGTTATATTAGTCGGTTATATGCTATATAGCCGGATTGTCAGATCAAGTGTTGATTCGATAATTTAATGTATAATTATATATGTGATATATTACTTTACGTTAACTAATATAAGCTCGCTTTATTGATTCATTTTCTTACCGGATAATACATTGATATATATGCGATATATGTTAATTGTATTATTTTCTTTTGTTGCAAATTATATTATATATGTGATATATAATATTGTAACAAGTTATGATTACAAATACAACATGATTTGTGGAGATTAAACAAGTTAGGGTTTGATATGATCATCACAAAAGCTTTCTTCTTCTTCTTCCTCCTTGAAAAAGCTTTCTAGCTTTTTGTGAAGTAATGATTTAAACTGAGAAATTGAAAACAAAAGAGTGTAAAATTCCTACTTTATCATACTCATCTATTCTAGCCACTTAGATTAGGGTGTTCACTTCACTAATACTTGATTAGAGAAGTGAGAGCTTGAGTTTGAGATTCTTCAAGGTAGATCATCTTCGAAAATGAAGACTTCAAGCAAGAATGGATCATTCGACTTGTGAAGCCTCTCTTGAGTCCGGGAGGTCATGGATCGCGGCAAATAGACTACTACTCGGAGCTTATGAAATGAAGGAACGGACTACAAAGGTTGTAATCCCTCTCTCTTAGATGTAAAATTGTTTACATGCATAGTTGACCCTAATTCTCTAGTTTAGATCTTGGTTAGGGTTTGTTTAGCACCCCAAAATTATAAAGAAGCATGTTTGATACTTGCCAAAACCTTGCTAAGCTGCTACGCTAACCCTACAGTCCATGCTAGAGCATTAGGCGTTGTCTAGACGAATTTAGAAGTCCGATCGAACCCCGAAACACCGAGAATTGACCCCTTGCTGGAAATTTTTTCAAAAGTTGAAATTTTTCATATTAAAAATACTCAGAAAATCATGCAGGGAATTTATGGACCCACTGGAAGAAAGGATCCCTAACTCGCTACAGTGACCGCGTAACCGCGGCCAAAACCTGGTTTTGGCGGCGGTTCCGTGGCGCCTTTATGGAGCCTTGGGACGGGTACTTCAGCGACGGTCCATAGGTGCCGGGGTATGCTACTGGGAATTTTTATTTTCTGCTCAAGTGTTGAGCTCACTGGGGTATTTTGGTAATTCGTTGTGTCTGTTGAATTATTTAACTTCGCCTAGTTATCTGTGATATTTATGTGTTGATGTGATATGTTATATTAGATCTTTGTGTATTGAATAGCCGGGGGTTTTATGTGAGATGAGTGTTTTCTTTTTCATTCATGTAAAATTCATTTGAATGTAATATTCTTTTATTGGGGCACTTCCGGGTTGAGGATGATGTCACCATTGTATATTATTTATTTTTCCGCATTTGGATAGACCCAAGGTGGAGAGCACAAGTAACCGGGTTCTAGGGTCCAGTGGAAGGCCATCTCGAGGAGTCGAGACCAGGTCTCCTAACCCTAGAATTGGCAGGGTTGCTTGCCACTCTCGTAGGGGTCTAGGGATGTGGGTTTGGCTATTCATCTCAACTGTGGAATCCGTGTTTTATATAGGCTCAAAATAAAACACGGATGTCCTAGTATATCAAATATTTCATATGTTGACTTCGGCTGCAATGTTCTGTGATTAGATCATATTACTGCCTGAGACGAATGCTTATACTATATGTTGATATATTAATACTGCTGCTTTCGTTTCTTCTGTGATGCTTAGGAAGCTTAAATGATGGGTTTTATTAATGAGATTAATAAAAGAAAAGAAACCAAAAAGATGTTGTAGAATCAAATTTTCAAAAAGGGTAGCTACAGTTTTTGCTTTGCATAGCGGTATTCCTTGTAGAATATCCAGCACCTTATTCGATAAGGAAAGAGACGAGATCCCTTCACCGGGAGTGACCTCTTTAGCAAAACTGGCAGATGCTACAAACTCACGGTTTAGTTTTTGATTGCTTCTATAGTTCTTGCTTTGCACAGCGGTATTTATGAAATATCCTGCACCTTACTCGATGAGGAAAGAGCCGAGATCCCTTCACCGGGAGTGACCACTTTAGCGAAACTAGAAAAGCCTAAAAAACACTCCTTTTCAAAATCACTTGTTTCTACAACGATATCAAGTTCATTACGCTCATGATTTTTAGAAAAACTTGCGCCGCCCTCCGTTATTTTAGTTAGGTGCTATTTTAGTATTCGTGCTACGGTAGCTTGGCCTTCGTCAAGGCGTAGTGTACGGTAGCTGATTTAGTACTTACCTGATGCATGAGATGCGATTGGATTAGGGTATTCGTACGGCGTTGTTTGGCCTCCGTCAAGGGTCGTGCGGGTGGGTCTAATTCAATAAGGAAATAACGGGTTGAACTTGACTAGCGCCTTATGGGTAGTTTGTCCTCCGTCAAGGTCATAAGACGCTAGGGATAAAAGATATTATCGGGAATTTCAAGTGTTGAAATTTGCAATGAGATTGGATACCTTCTATGAGATAGATGAATCCCGATACCCACTGTGAGTAAAAGTTACTCCTGGGAGAATTTTACACAGGACAATTAGCCGATCAAGTAGGTGTTTAGAAAGGTGTTAACGGGGTTATGCCTCTGGGAAAACGAGGTTTATTTTAATTAGGTTCGTGCGTAAGCACGGGGAACCTCCCTCAAAGTACCAACACTGATCTGGCTGAAAGATTGGCGAACTTGTAGGGTGTAAATTAATCCCGGCTAATCTTACCTTTTAGGGTTTGAAAGAAGATTTGATTAAAACAGTGGGAGCCATCCTGATTAGATAAGATAATAACCAATCTAATCTTGCAAAGAGCGCACGCTAAAGTGTTTTCTTCTCTCTCTCTCCAGGTAGCGACCATGTCAGGCCTTAATCAAGATAATAATATGGATGTATTGATCGAACCCGCGTGTTATACTGAGCAGGGGAACGTTGGTCCCGTTCTTTCTTTTAAATGTTATAACACAGAGCAGGGAATAGGACATTATCTGGATTCTCACGCCGCCCAAATGAAGAATAAGCATGTTGATGCATCTTCTTCAGGTGTCTTAGTTACCGAGAACTGTTTCTCAGTTAACTCTACGTCCTGGGCATTAGATACCGGATCAGGATCCCACATATGCAATATATTGCACGGGCTAAAGAGAGGTAGAGTACTGGGAATGTGTGATCATTCCGTAAGAGTAGGGAATGGTGCAAATGTTGCAACTAAAGCAGTTGACGAATATCACCTTGTATTACCAAGTGGTAATACATTGATTCTGAACGAATGCTATTATATACCGAACATGATATGCAATATTATATCAGTTTCTTTATTAAGTAAAGAAGGATATAATTTTGTAATAAAGGATAATGTTATGAACATCTTCCTAAATCAAAAGTTGATTGGATCAGGCTCGTTAAATAATAGCATATACGTTCTAAATCAAAATACAGTTCTTAATATACAGAACACATACAAGAGGAAAAGATCAGAAATGAATGAATCCTTCTTGTGGCATTATAAACTTGATCATATCAATGCGACACGACTAGCTAAGTTACATAAAGATGGTTATTTAAATACGTTTGAATTATCATCTTATGAAACTTTCCATTCATGTCTCAAAGGCAAAATGATCAAAACCCCGTTTAGTGGACACGGAGAAAGAGTTACAGAACTCTTGGAACTAATACATAGTGATGTATATGGTCCCATGTTTACACATGCCAGGAATGGTTCCTCGTACTTCATTACATTCACTGACGATCTCTCAAGGTACGGACATATGTTCCTGTTGAAACATAAGTCTGAAGCTTTTGAGAAATTCAGAGAATATAAGAACGAAGTAGAGAACCAAACTGGTAGAAGTATCAAAATCCTTCGATCTGATCGAGGAGGAGAATACTTGAGCAATGAGTTCCTCAATTATCTAAAAGAGAATGGGATTCTCTCTTAGCTTACTCCTCCCTATACACCACAGCACAATGGTGTATCGGAATGGAGGAATCACACCCTACTAGATATGGTACGCTCTATGATGAGTACTGCTGAGTTACCTATTTCCTTTTGGGGCTATGCGCTGGAGACAGCTGCATACCTATTGAATAGAGTTTCAACCAAATCAGTGCCTACCACTCCATATGAGATATGGAATTGGAAGAGGCCATGTCTTAATTTTATTCAGATATGGGGTTGTCCGGCCTATGTGAAATCACAAAATCCGGACAAGCACGAGGCAAGGTCCGTTCTGTGCAAGTTTATTGGATATCCTAAGCATTCGCGATGGTATATCTTCTACCGCTCCGAGGAACAAAAGGTGTTTGTTTCTCGACGTGCCACCTTTTTAGAAAAGGAATTTCTTGCAAAGGAAACTAGTGGCAAGGAGGTAGAACTGGAAGAAGTTCCAGTTACACAAACTGAAATAGAAGATGTGGTAGAACCAGAAGATTCAGTAGTTTCCAACGAACCCCGGCCTCTCCACCGATCTAGTAGGGTTCCTCAACCACCTGAGAGATACTACGGTTTTCTCATTGATGGTGGGAGCGAGGATTGCATCATGGAAGATGATGACCCGACTAGTTTCGAGCTGGCCATCACGAGTAGTGACTGTATGAAATGGCTGGATGCAATGCCATCTGAGATGGAATCCATGTACACCAACAAAGTAAGGACTTTGGAAATTGCTCATGAAGGGGTAAAACCTATTGGGAGCAAATGGATCTTTAAGAAGAAACATGGTGTAGATGGAAAAGTTGAGACTTTCAAAGCTAGACTTGTTGCAAAGGGTTTTCTTCAACGACCAGGTATAGATTATGACGAAACCTTTTTTCCAGTGGCTATGCTTAAGTCCATCCGGATCTTACTTGCCATTGCTGCTTACCATGACTACGAAATCTGGCAAATGGATGTTAAGACCGCCTTTCTAAATGGTGATTTAGAGGAGTGCGTGTACATGACTCAGCCAAAGGGCTTCGTAGATAGTGGGAGCAGCGGAAAGGTGTGCAAGCTGCTTAAATCCATCTACGGGTTAAAGCAGGCATCGCAGAGTTGGAACATCTGTTTTAATGTGGTAGTCAAAGAGTTTGACTTCATCAAAAACATAGATGAACCTTGCATATACAAGAATGTTGCGGAGAGTAAGGTTGTCTTCCTCGTATTGTACGTGGATGACATACTCTTGATAGAAAATGATATTCCTATGCTGGACTCGGTCAAGCTCTTCTTATCACATAGATTCTCAATGAAAGATCTAGGTGATGCCTCCTGCCTTTTGGGAATTAAGATCTATAGAGATAGATCTAGACGGATACTGGGATTGTCCCAATCCAGGTACATTGACACCATACTAAAGAGATTTAGTATGGAAGAATCCAAGCGTGGGAACTTACCCACGATCTCTGAACTCACTCTCTCCAAAGAGATGTCTCCCAAGACTAATTTGGAAAGAGCTCGCATGTAAGGGATACCCTATGCTTTGGCAGTAGGCTCTATCATGTATGCGATGCTATGTACCAGACCCGATGTAGCATACTGACTAAGTGTAGTGAGTAGGTATCAAGCAGATCCTGGAGAGAATCACTGGACAGCTGTGAAGAACATTCTCAAGTACTTGAGAAGGACTAAAGAGATGTTCTTGGTGTATGGTAACGGAGAACTCCAGGTAGAGTCCTTTACCGATTCGAGCTTCCAGAGTGATAAGGACGACTCTAAGTCGCACTGGGGATTTGTCTTTACCCTAAATGAAGGGGCAGTTTGTTGGAAGAGTTCCAAACAGGAAACCGTAGCAGACTCGACGATGGAGGCTGAATACATCGCTGCCAACGATGCTGCCAAAGAGGCTGTTTGGATAAAAAAGTTCATCACTGAACTTGGTGTGGTTCCGTCCATTGAGTATCCAATACCTCTGTATTGTGATAAAAATGGAGCTGTGGGAACCCAGGTCCTATCAGAAGTCCAGACATATTCTGAGGCGGTATCACCTGATCCGAGAGATAGTTGATCGCCGTGAGATCGAGGTCAGGAGAGTTGATACGAAGGACAACACTGTGGATCCACTCACAAAGGCCATTCCTCAGATACAATTTGAGAGACTCTTCGGGATGTTGGGTATGAGATACTACTACAGCTGGCCTTAGTGCAAGTGGAAGATTGTTAGTTATGTATATGTCCTAGAGGCCATTGCTGTACATATGATGTATATTATAGTGGATGCTTGGATATATATATATAGAGGACTTTCTTGCTTGATATGATAGTATGCTGTCTGGTTTCACATTATCTAAACATGTTAATGAATACAGTTTTGTGATCACGTGTTGATAAAGCCCTTGGGATATGTACTTGACTACTAGGACTATGATGAGATCATACTAGTGGGGCCAGTGTAGTCAACGAGTACATCCTATAACAGTTCCTAGTCGAGGGTGTATCGAGATAGGGCATCAATGCTCCATAGTAGACTAGCGTATACGCATCTTGACCCATGTGATGGGCAATGGATGATCCCATATCCATTGATGTTGGACATCAAAGATGGTGTACCGGTGCTCAGTGGAGACTGGGTACACTGAACGGACTTGCCGAGAACTCCTGGATGGTATTATACCTATCGTCAGATAACAGTTCTCCGGTGACACTGGTACAGGTTAGTCTGTAGACCCGAGATCGTTATAGAGTCTTGTGTGATTCCCACTATGCTTTGATTTACACCTTACCACGTCCAAGAGGGCGTGCAAAACGGTGTCTTTTGGGTACAGTCCCGAATCACAAGGAGGCAATGAGCGATAGAGGGGTTTCGTCTCTCCCGGTATTGGGAGTTGATGTTGTGCTGTGTTCGATTGGATATAACTGGAAGTCCCTGGGCAGGGCTGATATGGAGATTTACTGGTAAGTGTTATCAGTAGTTTCTTGATCCGTTATGAGCCTTACATCGACACGACTTATCGGTTACTGGGGTCTGACGTTTACCACCCCTAGACTAGATATGCAGCATATCAGATGAAGAGACCGGACTATACGGTAGTGTTTACTGATTGGATTTGCAGGAGAATGTACAGGATTGCTTGTTCATCTTCTGATTGCTTAATACACGTGTGGCTGTTATGTTTAGCTGACCGCTTGCAGCTTGTGGGTGTTTGATATGATCATCACCTACTGCCGGCGTATTGACGATTCTTTAGAGTACTACACAGAGGTTTCCTGGCTCAGGCAAAACGGAGTAAGAGCACATATGTGATATGTGCGGCACCGAGAATAATACGATATGAGATACTGTATTCTATTCTCGCAATATATGATATTGGCTGGGTATATGTGATATAGCCGGGTCATCGGATCAAGTGTTGATTCGATGAATCGGTACATGTTATATTAGTCGGTTATATGCTATATAGCCGGATTGTCGGATCAAGTGTTGATTCGATAATTTAATGTATAATTATACATGAGATATATTATATTACGTTAACTAATATAAGCTCGCTTTATTGATTCATTTTCTCACCGGATAATACATTGATATATATGCGATATATGTTAATTGTATTATTTTCTTTTGTTGCAAAATATATTATATATGTGATATATAATATTGTAACAAGTTATGATTACAAATACAACATAATTTGTGGAGATTAAATAAGTTAGGGTTTGATTTCAGTTAGCATTTGGGTTAGCTCTTTCATGAAACTTCTAGAAGCTTTATTTTGTTTTAAGCTTAGATATTTTGTATTGATATTTTGTGTAGATATTTCTTAACCAAACCCAAACCCTTTACCCTTGTTAATTCTCTACAAGGGCTAAGCCTTCATTCTTAACCCATGGTTGGATTTGTAACGACAACAATATTCATTATTCATCACAAAAGCTTTCTTCTTCTTCTTCCTCCTTGAAAAAGCTTTCTAGCTTTTTGTGAAGTAATGATTTAAAGTGAGAAATTGAAAACAAAAGAGTGTAAAATTCCTACTTCATCATCCTCATCTATTCTAGCCACTTAGATTAGGGTATTCACTTCACTAATACTTGATTAGAGAAGTGAGAGCTTGAGCTTGAGATTCTTCAAAGTAGATCATCTTCGAAAAGGAAGATTTCAAGCAAGAATTGATCATTCGACTTGTGGAGCCTTTCTTGAGTCCGAGAGATCATGGATCATGGCAAAGGGACTACTACTCGGAGCTTATGAATCGAAGGAATGGACTACAAAGGTTGTAATCCCTCTCTCTTAGATGTAAAATTGTTTACATGCATAGTTAACCCTAATTATCTAGTTTAGATCTTAGTTAGGGTTTGTTTAGCACCCCAAAAATTATAAAGAAGCATGTTTGATGCTTGCCAAAACCTTGCTAAGGTGCTATGCTAACCCTACAGTTATTTGCTTCGTCTAAAAAGTGATGCCTTCTAATTTTAGCTCTCGGTCCTTTATATAGCTCTCAAATCAGAAACTCTAAATCTCATAGGTTTAGATATACCATCAAGATCCAATTTCCAAAATGACAGATCCTACGGCCATTAATTGGCCGTGGATCCGCCGCGGATTGTGGGTTATGGCCGCGGTTGGGCGGCGGTTTGGTAGAATTAGGGTTCCATATTTCTGGTGCTTTCTCATGTTGACAGGTGAAGATTTTTTCCATGTCTGGATTCAATAAATATTTCTCTGAGTTTTTGCTAATATTGATTCTACTATTTTATTGGCTGGTTTTTGATCCTGACATCTTGAATATCTCGATTTTTTGATCTGAGCTAAATCTGCACAATATCTCCATGAATAATGTTAGTAATATTTTTTATATTAGAGATATAATCTTAATCATTTTATATGTTAATAAATCTTTAAGAAATTTGATTAAGATTATTTGATATGATATACATAATAAAAATATTATATAAATATTATATGCATATATTTTCCTTCATAATGTTAATTATAATATATAAACATATGGTAAAGAGTATTTTGTAGATAACCCCATATATGTTTTATATTTATAATAAAAACCATTAAATATTTAAGAAAGGTAAGGAAAATGTTATATCAAAAGTGCAATATTTTCGACTGAACAAATGCCCCCAAACATAACTTTGATTTTCCCGAGCAAACTATTCATTCAAGAGAAGGAGAAAAAGGAAAAGGAAAAGGAAAAGGAAAAGAAAAACCTAGGTAGCACACTTTGGTAGGCAACACAATTGCACTTAGCACGTGCAACAAGCCGTTAAATCCCTAGGTGTCCTTAGTAGGAGGAGTGCTGTCTCCTGTGAGTTTTTCAACGGAATACACCGACAAAATCCTATAATAAAAGAAAGATAATGAAAGTTAGATACAAAGATAAGAACTATAAAAGAAAGAACTTGAAAATAAGAGTTTCCAACTACACTAGCTTTTTGGTTTCCATGAGCCATATCTTAATGGTCGTGAAAAGATGTTAGAAATCACATCACCCCTCAATAAAACATCGCTTTTAGTCTTTGTCCTTATCTTTCTTCCAAACATCGATCATATACCCCTACGTGTGTAAGAGACATCCCCACACTTAGAGAATTCAATTCAAGCTATCATACTCTTATCCATCTTCCTTAGTACTTTTTAGTCGGTGAATATTTTAGATGGAATTGCTCACACATTCTTCATTTGACTATTAATACTTCTTGAGGTACTAACCGACCGATTACCAAATATGCTCGCTCACTTTGGCGTAATATCCTCGTCTTGCAACACCTGAGGCTTAGCAGTGGCTCCCAAACCAGTTGGTCTAAGTCACTAGGTGATAAAGCACCCTCGCTATATTTTTTTATACTGCCTTAAGAAATTACAAAACCAGTGTTCATTTTTCTTCACCATTTTTTTTATATTTTTATTTTTCTTCATACCGAGGCTTTTAAACAAGAGCATTTCAAGGTATCCTCTACTATCCCAAGTTTCAAGATGTGTGCAAGTGCGTATAGTAGGGTATCAACGTTCAAATGTTTAGACTCAAGAATGCTGGGATTCATCGGCACCCTACTCGGTTTTCTATGCATCTACCATGCCAATTTCAAAAATTATAAGAGTGCTAAGGAACCCTAGACTAGGATCAAGCTAGAGTAATTAAACAATCAAGAATGTAATCAAACATTACAACAAGTGAACAAGGAATACAACCTTTGTAGACCGGTCCTTCTCTTTAATTAGCTCCTTGTAGTAGTCCCTTCGCTGCGAGTAGTGATCTCCTGAACTATAGTATGAGTTCCCTTGAAGAATTGAACAACTTTGCTCGAAGTCTTCGAGACCGAAGATGATCTACGTCGAGGAGACTCAAACCCTAGCTACCTCTTCACTAAATTAGGGTTTAATACAGCAAACACCATAAACTAAATGGCTAATCTAGTGGAGGATGATGATGTAGGAATTTTGCTCACTTTGGATTTGATTTTCTCACTTGGATTCTTCACTTCCTCGTAACCTAGAGAGCATGAGGGAGTTGAAGAAGAAGATGAAGATTAAATCAACAAGAGAAAAATGAGATGAGGTTAGAATTGCAACCATGCTGAGTTTTTGTCAAACATTAACCCTTGCAGAGAATAAACCGTGGCTATGATAATGGTTAGGCTTATAAATATCTTAAGTAAAATAAATTTGGTAGACTAAGTCAATGGATGTGCAAAGCTTCTCCAAGCTTCCAAGCATGACATAATTGCACACAAATTTTAATTACTAATGATAATTAAAACTCAAATACTAGCATGGTCATGGTATGATTCTCATACACCCAAGTTGCATATATAACCTAGCATGATACAATGTATATATCACATATATAACATGTATACAAAGTGAGAAAAAGAAATAGTCAAGTGAGCTAATATTAGTCAATGTAAATTCATATATCAAATATATAATTATACATTAAATCATTAAATCAATACTTGATTTAATGATCCGGCTATATCATATATAACTGACTAATATCAATAATATCAATTTACCGAATCAACACTTGATTCGATAACCCGGCTATATCACATATATCCGGCCGATATCATATATCGCGAGATTGGAATATGGTATCACATACTCGTATTAATCTCGGTCCCGCACATATCACATATGTACTCCTACTTCATTTCACTTGAGCCAGGAAACCTCTGTGTAGACTCTAAAGACTCGTCAATACGCTGCAATAGGTGGTGATCATATCAGTCACCCACAAGCCGCAAGCGGTCTGCTAAACGTAACGGCCACCCAGGTATTGAGCGATCAGAAGATCAACAAGCAAGCCTGCTCATACTCCTGCGAATCCAATCAGTAACACTACCGTACAGTCCGGTCTCTTCGTCTGATATGTCGCATATCTAGTTTAGGGGTGGTAAACGTCAGACCCTAGTAACTTGATAAGTCATGCCGATGTAAGGTCCATAACGGTTCAAGAAACTACTGATAACACTTACCAGTAGATCTCAGCAACCTTGGCCAGGGATTTCCTGTTATGTCCAATCGAGTATAGCGCAACATCAACCCCCAATACCGGGAGAGACGAATCCCCTCCTATCGCTCATTACCTCCATGTGACTCGGAACTGTACCCAAAAACCACCTGTTTGCATGACTCAGTAGAGCCGTGGTAGGGTGGAAATCAAAGTACAGTGGGAGACACACAAGACTCTATGACGATCTCGGGCCGACAGACTAACTTGTACCAGTGTCACCAGAGAACTGCTATCTGATGTGAGGTATAATACCATCTAGGAGTTCTCGGCGAGTCCGTTCAGTGTACCCAGTCTCCACTGAGCACCCGTATACCATATATGATGTCAAACACCAATGGATATGAGATCATCCATCGCCCATCACATAGGTCGAGAAGCTATACGCTAGTCCACTCTCGAGTATCGATGCCCTGTCTCGATATTCCCTCGACTAGGAACAATTAAAGGATGTACTCACAGACTACCCAGACCCCATTAGTATGATCTCTATCATAATCCTGGTAGTCAAGTACACATCCTAAGGGCTTTATCAACATGTAACATAGAGACATGAAGTGTACATGTTAAGATATAGAGCAACCAGATAGCGTACTATCATGTCGAGTAAGAAAGTCCTCCCTATATATGTCCAAGCATCAACTATAATATACATCATATGTAGAATAATGGCCTCTAGGGCATACATATAACTAAAAATCTCCCACTTGCACTAGCGCCAGAAGTTGTAGTATCCAATACTCAACAATCAGAAGTGTTTGTAATATCTCATACTCAACCATCCTATAATAGTCTCTCTTGGGAAAAGGCCTTGGTGAGTGGATCCGCCGTGTTGTCCTCTGAGTCTACTCTCCTAACCTCGATCTTCCTGGAGATCAACCATCTCCATGATCAGGTGATACTGCCTTAGAATATGTCTGGGTCACTGACGGGACGCGGGTTCCTAGGCCAAAGCCACAGCTCCAATGTCACACAATGGTAGGAACCTTGTTCATCTTATGAACAAATATAAACCCAGACTGCCTCTTTGGTAGCATCTTTGGTAGCGATGTATCCGGCCTTTTTCTTCTAGTTTGCCCCGGTATCTAGCTTGGAACTCTTCCAACATACCGTACCTCCAATGAGGGTGAAAACAGTGCCTGTGACCAACTTTCAGTCAACCTTACCACCCTGGAAGCTCGAGTCGGCAAAGGACTCCCACTGGAGTTCACCGTTACCAAACTTCAAGAACATTTCTTTAGTGCTTCACAAGTACTTAAGAAGGTTCTCCAAAGCTATCCAGTGATTTTCCCTAGGATCATTTGATACCATTTCACTACACCTAGTGAGAATCCTAACATCTACTTAGATCTATCATATAGATCAAAACCCAGGATTTAGGAGGTATCACCTTGATCCTACATGGAGAATCAATGTGATAAGAGGGGATTGACCGAGCGTAGCATAGGGAACACCTTTCCTATTAAGAGTATGTCATCCACGTAATATACGAGGAAGACCACCTTACTCTCTACTACCTTTTCTTTATATACAAGGTTCATCTACCATTTTGAGGAAGTCAAATGCTTTGACTATCACATCAAAACAGATGTTCCAACTCCGCGATGCCTGCTTTAACGTATAACGCAACTTGCACACATTTCTGCTGCTCCCACTGTCTATGGAGCCCTTTTGCTGTGTACTTATAGACGCTCTCTTCTCAATCACTTTTTAGAAAAGCAGACATGATACCCAACCGCCAGATATCGAAGTCATGGTATGTAGCAATAGCAAGTAGGATCCAGATGGACTTAAGCATAGGCGCTGGAGAAAATGTTTCATCATTAGCCAGACCTGGTTGATGACGAGAAGCTTTTGCAACAAGCCAACCTTTGAAAGTCTCAACTTTTCCATATACACCAAGAAATCTTCTCAAGATATACTTGCTTCAGATGGGGATTTAACCTTTCAGATATAGAAACCAAAGTCCATACTTTGTTGGTGTATATGGATTCCTTCTCAGATCGCTTAGCATCCAGCTATTCTTACAGAGTCCCCACTATTGATAGCCTCTTCGAAACCAGTTGGTTCATCATCTTCCATGATGCAATCCTCGCTCCCACTGTCATCGAGAAAACCGAAGTATCTCTCAGGCGGATGAGGAACCCTACCAGATCGGCTGAGAGGCTGAGGTTCGTCGGGAACTATTGAATTCTCTGGTTCTACCAAATCATCAGCTGTAGTTTGTATAGCTGGAACTCCTTCCAGTTCTACCTCATGACCATAAATTTCGTTCCAAAATAAATTCCTTTTTCTAAAAAGGTGGCATGCCGAGAAATAAAACACCTTTTTTTCCTCGGTGCGGTAGAAGATATTCCCTTGCGAATGGTTGGGATATCAAACAAACTTCCACAGAACTGACCTTGCCTCGAGCTTGTCCGGATTTTGCTTTTGACATAGGCTGGAAAACCCCGAATCTTAACTTGCTTAAGACATGAGCTCTTCCTATTCCATATCTCATATGGAGTGGTAGGCACCTGATTTGGTTGGAACCGAATTCAATAGGTATGCAGCTTCATAAGTGCATAACTCCAAAGGAAATAGGCAACTCAGTAGTACTCATCATAGAGTGCACCATATCTAATAGTGTGCGATTGCTCTGCCCCGATACACCGTTGTGCTGTGGTGTATAAGGAGGAGTAATGCTCAGAGAGAACCTCATTCTCCTTCAGAATAGTCCAAGATCTCCAAGCCTATAAGTATTCTCCTGCCCGATTACATCAAAAGACATAATACTTATACCCGTTTTGGTTCTCTACTTCTGATTTATATTCTTTGAATTTCTCAAAAGCTTCATACTTGTGTTTCAACAGGAACACATGTCTGAATCCTGAGAGATCATCAGTGAATGTAATGAAGTACAAAGAACCGGTCATGGCATGTGTGGACAAAGGACCTATATACATCATCATGTATCAATCCCAAGAGTTCACTAACTCTTTCTCTGTTTCAAGTAAACGGAGCTATGGTCATTTTATCTTTGTGACATGACTGGAAAGTTTCACAAGATGTAAATTCAAACTTATTTAAATATGCATCTTAATATAATATAGCTAGTCGGGTCGCATTGATATGACCTAGTCTACAATGCCTTCAGAAGGATTCGTTCATTTCTGAAATCTTCCCCTTGTGTGTGTTCTGTACATTAAGAACTGTGGTTTGATTTAGAACGTATATACCATTAGATAACGTGCCTGAACCAATCAACACTTGATAGAGGAAATGTTCGAAACATTATCCAGCAATACAAAATTATATCCTTCTTTACTTAATAAAGAGACTGATATAATGTTGCAGATCAGGTTCGGTATCTAATAACATTCGTTCGAAATCAATGTATTTAGTAATACAGGGTGATAACTAACAACACCTTGGCTGCAATAATTGCACTATTTCCGACTCATAAAACTTATCACCCATTCCTAGTTTTCTACCTATCTATAGCCTATGTAACAGATTACATATATGGGATCCTGATCCGGTATCTTATACCCAGGATGTAAAGGATACTGAGAAACAGTTCTCGGTAATGAACACATCCGAAGAAGATGCATCAACATGTACTTTCTTCGTTTGGGCGGCACGGGAATCCTGGTAATCTCCTATTTTCTGCTCGGTCTTATAACAATTATAAAGTAGAGCGGGACCAACGTTCCCCAAGCTCAGTATAATAAGCGGATTCGGTCAATACATCCATATTATTATCTTGATTAAGGCGTGACATGGTCTCTACCTGGAAAGAGAGAGAAGAAAACACTCTGCGTGCACTCTTGCAAGATTAGATTGGTTATAAATTTTATCTAATCAGGATGGCTCCCACTGTTTTTATCAAATCTTCCTTCAAACCCTAAAAGGAAAGACTAGCCGGGATGAATTACACCGTACAAGTTCACCAATTTTTCAGCCAGGCCAGTGCCGGTACTTTGAGGGAGGTTCCCTATGCTTTCACACTGACCAAATTAAAATAAACCTCGTTTTCCCAGGGGCGTAACCCCGTTGACGCCTTTCTAGACACCTACTTGATCGGCTAATTGTAAAGTGCAAAACTCTTCCAGAAGTAACAATTACTCGCAGTGGGTATCAGGATCCAACTATCTCATAGAAGGTATGCAATCTCATTGCAAATTTCAACACTTGAAACTCCAGATAATGGTTTTTACCCCTAGTACTTATGACCTTAACTATGGTCAACATATCATAAGCACAAGTCAAGTTCTACCCGTAATTTCATGATTAATTTGACCCACTCATATGACCATCAACTATGGTCGACATAATCACAAGACTGTCCTAACTAATCGCATCATATGCTGTGTAGGAAGACATCACTTAGCTACCGTACACCGCGCCTTAACTATAGTCAACATACGCAGCATGAATACTAAGTACTCTACTTCCTAAAATGACGGAGGGTTGCTGATAGTTTTTGTGAAAACCTTTAACGCTTTGAACTTGATCACGTTGCAGAATCAAATGGTTTTAAAAGGTAGTGGCTTAAGCTCCGCTTTTTGAAACTTTGCTTTTTCATAATAATCTGAGTGGGTTTCAAATTTGATTCTACAACATTTTTAGTTTTATTTTCTTTCATTAATCACTTTAATGAATGTCCTATCATTTAAGTTACCTAAACATCACAGATAAATACAACGTATGTTTATGCCATCCGTATGCGTCTCGAAGTCCCGCCATGCACCATTAGGTTAGATGACTAACGGTAGAGCGGGGCAGGGCTAGCACGGGTGAAAAACATAAGCAACGTCTATAATATATCATACATATTATATAATGTATCCATCTCAGAATATAAAGTGATCACATCAGAGAATATCAACAGCAGAAGACAACATATGAAATATTGGATATACTAGGATTTCTGGGTTTTAATTTAGGCCAGTATAAAACACGGTTTCCACGGTCGTGATGAATAGCCAATCCCACATCCCAAGACCCCTACGAGAGCGGCAAGAAACCCTACCAATTCTAGAGTTGGAAGACCCGGACTCGACGCCTCAAGATGGTCTCCCATTGGACTCTAGAACCCGGTTACTTGTGCTCCCTTCCTTGGGTCTATTATAATGCGGAAAAATAAATAATATACATCAACGGTGACATCTTCCTCATCCCGGAAGTGCCCCAATAAAAGAATATTACATACAAGTTTTTACATGAATGAAAATGAAAAACTCTCATCTCACATAAAAACCCCCGGCTATTCAAACACGACGATCCAATATAACATATGACAGCAACATACAACATCACATGTCATCAACGTAAGTAAATATGCGTAACCCAATTATCGTTGACGTATAGCAACAAAACCGGCGATACACCATATATTACACTTACGGTCGCAGAAAAGAAAGTGAAAACTACAACAGCTGGAATCCGCAACTACCTTAAACATCATAAACCCGAAATATCTCATATTCCGGATTTCATGCCTAACAATATGAATTCCTTAGACATCGCATGCCTAATAATTATAAACCCCGCATTTTAGTCTCGATATTGAAAACACTTTCCAATAACAAGTCGGGCAATTCAACAAGATTCCCGACATCCCGATCGAATGCTCGTTGGAAACTTTGGTAGACGGCCGCACCCCCGATACCGGCGATGAAGTGCACTTAGGCAGAACACCACGGTCGCGAGCACCCGGACGGATGCTTTTGGCAACGGAGTTCTCCTACAGTCACTTGGTCGGGGCTATGGGGCATGGCTATCTAGTAAGGTTACCCGGCGAGTATTCGCGTATGCTACGTGATTGCGACGAACTTTTGATCACATCAAAATCCCGCGGCAACCGATCAAATGAGACTAAATTGTTAGATGTATAAAATTCAAATATTGTGGATTCCAAGTATTGTATCCCATCACAAATATCTGGACGACGTTAAACTTTTCGATCGATTAATCAAAGTCCCACAATTCCCTAAGAGCTCAACACTTGAGCACAGTTTAATAATACCCAAAACATGCCACAACACCTATGCACTAACCGTAGAAGGGCAGACCCAGGCCTCATTAATGGCACCACGGAACTACCGCAAGCCCTAAGGTTCGAAAGCGGTTCCATGGTCATTTTGTCGAGTTAGGGTTTCATTCTTCTAGATGGTCTACAGAATGACTTGCATGATTTTCCGAATACCCTAAACTTGGAAAAATGGGTTTTTGACATTTGTTCGAATTTTTTAACTTCGCCTAAATAATATGTGAAAACCCGAAACTATGTTAAACTACGAATACGAAATACTCTGAGTTGCCTATACAGTAAGACTGCAGCACATGAAATCTTAGAAAAAACAAGCAACACCTGAACCACCGAAGCCCTGATCCTGGAACACCACCAAAATTTGAAGCCAAAAATCAACATAGGGGCCAGCCTCCTCGGATTTTCCACACTCTGCTCGGCCAAAAACTGAGCACTAGGTCTTAAATTTTGGTAGTGTTCATGATGTATCTCATACATCATTCTTCAGTTGTTTAAAAAAAATTTATAAGTCGTTTAAAAAAAATTTAGAAACTATTTAAAATTCGACCAAAACTAGGGTTCGATGTTTCAAGTTTCGGAGTAGTTTCGGTTTTGTAATCTAACAAACATTGTCTAATACTCTAACCCGGCTCTGATACCACTGTTGGGATTCCTCAGCACGCTACTAGGTTATCAAGACATCAAGCATGCCAATTTCAAAAATTATAAGAATGCTAAGGAACCTAACCTAGGATCAAGCTAGAGTAACTAGACAATATAAAGCATGTAATCAAACATTACAATAAGTGAACAAGGAATACAATCTTTGTAGACCGGTCCTTCACTTCAATTAGCTCCTTGTAGTAGTCCCTTCTCTGCGAGTAGTGATATCCCGAACTCTAGTATGGGTTGCCTTGAAGAAATGAACAACCTTGCTCGAAGTCTTCGAGGCCGAAGATGATCTACGTCGAGGAGACTCAAACCCTGTTGGATATATGTATGCCCTAGAGGCCATTATATGATAGTGTATGTACTGGTGTGTGTGTGTGTGTGTGTGTATTCAGAGGGCAGTCTTAGTAGACATGATAGTATGCTATCTGGTTACACTTTATCTTGACATGTTCACTTGATCATGCTTTTACTCATTTGATACATGTTGATAAAGCCCTTAGGATATTTGCTTGACTACTGAGATTATAATGTGGATCATACTAGTGGGACATCTGTAGTTTATAATCATATCCTTGAAATGTTCATGGTCATGGGTGTATTGAGATAGGGCATCGATATTCTACAGTAGACTAGCGTATACGGTTCTTGTCCCATGTGATGGGCGATAGATGACCCCATATCCGTCTGGTGTGCTGACACCAAAGATTGTATACGGGTGCTCAGTGGAGGCTGGGTATACTGAACGGACTCACCGAGAACTCCTATATGGTATTATATCTCACGTCGGATAGCAGTTCTCAGGTGACACTGGTACAGGTTAGTCTGTAGACCCGAGATCGTCAAAGAGTCTTATGTGTCCTCCCACTGTACTTTGATCTCCACCCTACCACGGCTCTACTGAGGTGTGTAAATAGGTAGATTTTGGGTACAGTCCCGAGGCACATAGAGGCAATGAGCGATAGGAGGGGTTTCGTCTCTCCCGGTATTGGGGGTTGATGTTGTGCTATGCTCGATTGGCTATAACAGGAAGTCCCTAGCCAGGGCTGCTGAGATTTACCGGTAAGTGTTATCAGTAGTTTCTCGATCTGTTATGAGCCATATACTGACATGACTTATTGAATTATTCGGGTTGACGATTCTATCCCTAGACTCAATATGCAGCATATCTGATGAAGAGACCGGACTGTACAGTAAGTGTTGCCAATTGGCTCGACAGGAGTTTTGACAGGTTCGCTTGTTTTTCTTTTGATTGCTCAATACCCGGGTGGCCGTTACATTTAGCTGACCGCTTGCGGCTTGTGGGTGTTTGAAATGATCATCACCTACTGCCGGTATATTGACGAGTCTTAGAGTCCCACACAGGAGTTTCCTAGCTCAGGCGATACGATGTGGTGTGTATATGAGATATGCGCTGGTGCTTGATTAAATGCGTGTATATGATACCGTATTTTAATCGGGCGTTTTCTATTGGTCAGGACGTATGAGATATGACCAGTTTATTAAATCAAGTTTTGATTTAATATTGAATTTTATCTCATTTATATAAACCTATTCTATTTGGATGAGTGTGCATGTATGCACATACACATGTTGATGTGAATGCATACATACATGCATACATGTGGGTCATGGTTGTTGATACACTAGAGATGGCAATGCAAGACTCACATGGTAGATAAATATGTATATGTATTTTCATTATTGAGAAAAAGAAATGATTAAATCATGGTTGATTTTTCTTCATCACTATTCTTTACTTGACCAAAGTAAAACCATGGTTTAATTTCATTTGCTCTTTAACTCACATATGAAAATATCTAGATATTTATTAACCATGGTTTGGATATGGGTGTTGTAAGTCCACGTTGCCCACCCCAGTGCTTGCGGGGAGGCGGAAACGGTATAAAAATCGGATTTTTTCTACTCTAGGCAACATAGACTAGACAAAGGTGGGATCTTTTCTAAACAAAACTAACTAACAAGCTAAAGAGAGTTAGCTACTCGGAAAAGGGGTTATACCTAGGGCTTTATGTCCTTCTCTCCTTGCTCCTTGGAGTGAACTGAAGTGATCTCCTTGTCGTCTTCTCTCGTCGAAGAAGGATCCACCCGATAGCCTCAACCTTTGGCTTCAACTTCAAGCTAGAAGTAACTAAGATGCTAGAAGTGCTAATCCTAGAACCTTAGATGAGAGTAGAGATTATTTTAGAGTGGTTTTGCTCAAGCTCATGTGTTTCTCAACTCATGAGAGGGGAGAGCTTGAGGAAGAGGAAGAGCAAGAGAGAGAAAGCATATGATAGAATGAAATGGTTTTTACAACCATAACAAAATATATGTGATTTTTCAAATAATAATATTAATCAAAAATGAAAAGGTGATGGTTAGTTTGAAGAGACCATTATCATATCACAATAAATGATTTTGCAAAGATCAAAGAGCATCTAAAAAGCTAATGATGATGGTCAATGTTTCAAACCTAGTCAACTAGTCAACCTTGGTCAACAAGTCAACAAGCCCAACCATGACACAATTTCACTTAATTAATATTATTAATTGATAAATCACAAGATCATTAGGGTTTGGAAAAAGACGACTGTCATCTGTGCATACACACCCGTTCCAAAACCCTAATGAAAAACCTCTTCCTCTGCCTCAATCAACTGTGCATACACACCCGCATTCATGTTCCGAGGAACATGAACACAAAATGATAAAACCAATCCCAGATCATATACTTGGATCCGGCTTAAACCAAAGCCCGCTAGTATAAGCTGTCCGGACAACAAACGTGCACAAGTGCGCGGATGTGAACGAACCCTGTCGCAATACCATGCGACCTCTACTCATTTTGCCAAAAGGCGAATAACTCTCTGTGTGGGACTCTAAAGACTCGACACTACGCTGGCAGTGGGTTTAACCACAGACCGCAAGCGGCACTAGCTGTACGTAATGGTCCCCAGGTAGATACCGATAAGAAGACTGACGAGGTGAACCCATTTAAACTCCTACTGAGCCTGAATGTGACAGTCTCCGTACAGTCCGGTCTGTTCATCTGATACATCGCATGGTGGGCCTAGGGGGGCGGTAAACGTCAGTCTCCTAATAGCGGTACAAGTCGTGTCGGAGTGAAGCCCAGAGATAACACTGGAAACATACCAGTATATCTCGCTTGCCCTGGCCAGGGACTACTCGTGTAATGGCTCTCCTAGACACAGCGCGATGTCAACCCCCAATACCGGGAGAGACGAATCTTGTCTAACCGTCACTGCCTCCAAGTGCTTCGGGACTGCACCCAACTACTACCTGTTTGCACGACTCCTTTGAGCCGTGGTAGGGTAGTAATCAAAGTACAGTGGGAACACACTCGAGGCGAAGTGACAGTGTCAAGTCAGCGGACTAAGCTGTACTCATGTCACTTGGGAACTGATAACTGACGATAGGTATAATACCAACCAATCAGTTCCCAACGAGTCATGTCCAGTGTACTCGTAACCTAACGAGCACCCGCATACTATCTCAAGTACGACGTACTGACGGCTGTGGGACAGACCGTCTCCCGCACTGGGATGAGAAGCGCATGCGCTAGTCTACTACGGAGTATCGATGCCCTGTCTCGATAATCCCACGACTAGGGACGTGAATATAAGGATGTGCTTGTGGATTACCCAGCTCCCACAAGTGTGACTGCCATCACAACGCTGGTAATCAAGCAAAGATCCTAAGGGCTCCACTAATGCGTATAGGTGATACAATAAAAGAAACATATGTACACATTAAAGAAGCGACAAACCAAGTAGCATACTACCATTTCGAGCAAGATTGTCTATACAACTGTGAATATCACAAGCTTCCATCAAGTAATATACATACTAATATGATACAGTAATGGCCTCTAGGGCATATACACTAACAGGTGTGACTCATATATCTATTTTCATTTCACATTTATCTTGAGAATTATCATTATCACAAATGAGCTCAAGCTTGCCATCTTTGTCTTCCTCATCTCTCATTCTCTCTTGAGATTTCTAGTGAGTGAGTGAGATAAAAAGAAAGGGTTTTGAAATGAGAAAAAAAACCACATCATCATTCTATACTATTTTAGCCCATTAGTTTAGATTGTTAGCTCCACTTCCTCATTGATCAAGTGAAGCAAGGAGCTTTGAGCAAAGGGACTTCGGGTGGATCATCGTGGACTTGGAAGGTCTCTAGCGAGCCGGTTCAAACTCTCAAGGATCCAAGGAGTCAAGAGATGAGGTCTACAAAGGTTATATTCTCTTCACTTAGTGATAGTTTTCTTGTAGTATGAGATACTATTTGCAGTTAATCTAAACATTCTAGTTCGATTCCTAGGTTAGTTTGTTTAGCACCTCCTAAAATTTTAATATGGCATGTGTGATGCTTGTGAAACCCTAGGCAAGGTGCTAAGAATACCCTTTAGTGCTATCAGAGCCAAGCTAGAAATTTAGACGATGTTAAATATTACGAAACCGAAACAACTCCGAAAAATATGGATTTCTGGAACCCAAGAATTTGCTCTATGTTGATTTTAAAACGATCTGTAAAAATTATTTAAACAACTGCAGAAGGATGTATGTGATACATATAGAACACAGAACAAAATTGAGGAAATTCCCTTGGATTTCACCCAAGCACATGCTCCAAAAAACCGAGCAGGCCGGCTATAATTGCCCAGATTTGCCTCGATTTTTTCCTATGCTCTAGTCTGTAGATTTTGGGGTTTCAGGTATTGTTTGTTTAGCCTAAATTTTCATGTGATGATAACTGTGCTTAGGAGCTTATTCGGAGCATTTCTTAGTCGTAATTTTAACATTGTATTGGTAACTTCGACGACATTTAACAGTTCGAATGAATATCACACACCACCTAATTACTCTCGCTGGAAATTTTCAAGTGTTGGAATTTCCCAAGTTGAATGTATTCGGAAGATTGTGCAAGTATCCCTATGGACCCTCTAGGAGAACCTAACCCTAACTCGATCCAATGAACATGGAACCGCGGCTACACCTTTTGGTTTGCCGTAGTCCTGTTGCGCCATAGGTGAGGTAAGGGTTGACCCTTCTACGGCTGGTCCATAGACACTGTGGCACGTTTTTGGGTATTTTAACTTTGCTCAAGTGTTGAGCTTTCGGGGTAATTTGTGGGTGTTTGTTGATTCGATCGAAACGTTTAACATCGCCTTAATATATATGAAAGTCAAGATTGCAAGTGTTGTTTTTCACATTCTTTTCTGCGACCGTAAGTGTAGTATGTGGTGTATCGCCGGTCTCGTTGTTATACATCAACGACAATCGGGGTACGCATACTTACTTACGTTGATGATATGAGATGTTATGTGTTGCTGAGATATGATGTGCAGGATCGTCGTGATTGAATAGCCGGGGGTTTTATGTAAGATGAGAGTTTTTATTTTCATTCATGTAAAATTAATTGTGTGTGATATTCTTTTATTTGGGGCACTTCCGGGTTGAGGATGATGTCACAATTGTTGTATATTATTTACTTTTCCGCATTAGGATAGACCCATGGAGGGGAGCATAAGTGACCGGGTTCTAGGGTTCAGTGGGAGGCCATCTCGAGGAGTCGAGACCGGGTCTCATAAACTCTAGAATTGGTAGGGTCACTTGCCGCTCTCGTAGGGGTCTAAGGGTGTGGGTTTGGCTATTCATTGAGACCGTGGAATCCGTATTTTCTATTGCTGGCTAAATACAAAACACGGACCTCCTAGATATCCTATATTTTCATATGTGCTTCTGCTGTTAATATTCTGTGATGTGATCACTCTATATGTTGAGACGAATGGTATTATATATATGATATACGATAAACGTTGCTTATGTTTTACATCCGCGCTAGTCCCGTCCCGCTATGCCGTTAGTTAAGTAACCTAACGTGACATCGTGACGAATGCGGATGGCATAAGCGTACGTTCTATTTTCGTTTCTTTTCTGTGATGTTTTAAGGACTTAAATGATGGGACTGCATTAATGAGATTAATGTAAATAAAAATGACCCTAAAAGATGTTGTAGAATCGGATTTGAAACCCACTCGGCTTTTTATGAAAAAGTAAGTTTTCAAATGTGCGGAGCTTAAGCCATTCCTTTTAAAATCATTAGATTCTACAACGATATAAAGTTTAAAGAGTTAATAGTTTTCTTAAAAACTATTCGCAGCCCTCCGTCATTTTAGGAAGTTGAGTACTTAGTATTCGTGCTACGTATGTTGAGTTTAGCCAAGGCGTAGTATACGGTAGCTAAGTGATGTCTTCCTACGCAGCATATGATGCGATTAATTAGGACAAACACATGATTATGTTGACTATAGCCAAGGGTCATGTAGGTGGGTCAAATTAATCAAGAAATGACGGGTAGAACTTGACTAGTGCTTATGATATGTTGATTATAGCCAAGGTCATAAGTGCTAGGGGTAAAAACCATATCGAGAGTTTCAAGAGTTGAAATTTGTAATGAGATTGCATACCTTCTATATGATAGTAGGATCCCGATCCCATTGTGAGCAAGAGTTGCTCCCGGGAGAGTTTTGCACTTTATAATTAGCTAACCCATTAGGTGTCTAGAAAGGTGTCAACGGGGCAACGCCTCAGGGAAAACGAGGTTTATTCTAATTAGCTTCGTGCGACAGCACGGGGAACCTCCCTCAAAGTACTTGCACTGGCCAGGCTGAACGATTAGCGAAGTTGTAGAATGTAATTAATCTCGGGTAATTTTCTTTTTAAAGGTTTTAAGGAAAATTTGATAAAAGCAGTGGGAGAGATCGATTAGATAAGATAATAACCAATCTGATCTTTGCAAGAGCTTTCGCTAAGTGTATTCTTTTCTCTCTCTTAATGGCAGATACCAATGACAGGCCATAAGCTTTTACCAGATAAAAACAAGCTTACCGGACAGAACTATAACGACTGGTTGAGGAACATTAACATTGCTCTCACATATGATAAAGTATCATATGTCCTCACTGCCGCAGCCCCACCTACCCCAGGCCCTGAATTTTATGTTGCGGATAGGGAAATCCGCAAAACGTGGGATATTGACTGTGCCACTGCCAAATGCCTCGTGCTTGCATCGATGGACAATACACATCAAAAGAAACACGAGCAGTTGGATGTTCAATCCATTTTTCTCCATACAAAAGAGTTGTATGGGGAGCAATCTCGGACCCTGAGATACGAAGCATCTCGAAAGTTGTTTCAGATGCGGATGGCTCCTGGCACACCAGTAGGCAATCACGTTTTGAAGATGATTGCTCTTATTGAAGAGCTTGAGGACCTCGAATGGACAATGGATAACGAACAGTATACTGATATTGTTCTTCAGTCTCTTCCCCCTGCCTTTGCTCAATTCATAGCAAACTTCAACTTCCACAACATGGAGAAGTCACTACCTGAACTTCTCAATATGTTGAGAAGTGCGGAGAGCAGGCTTAAAGTGAAGTCCCCCACTCTGATTGTTGGACAATCTTCCTCTTCTGTCCCAAAAGCCAAGGCCAAGGGAAGGAATAAGAAGAAATCCACGAAACCAAGAGGTGGAATCAAGAAGGAAAAGGGAATGGACAAATCCAAGGCTGCGGAGTCGGGGAAAGGAGAATGTTTCTATTGCAAGAAGACAGGGCACTGGAAGCGAAATTGTACTGAGTACTTGGATCTCAAGAAAAAGAAGCATGGTGATGCTTCCGCTTCAGGTGTGTTTGTAACTGAAAACTGTTTCTCTATTATCCCTGCTTCATGGGTATTGGATACCTGTTCGGGTTCTCATATCTGCAATTCTGTATAGGCGTTGAGAAATAGCAGAGTTTTGAAGACCGGTGATCATACTCTCCGAGTTGGAAATGGTTCCAATGTACATGCAGTTTCAGTGGGAGAGTATCGCCTACGGTTGCTGTCGGGTTGTATATTGGTTTTGAACCCATGTTATTTTATACCAATCATGTTTTGTAATATTATATCCGTTTCTTTATTAGACAATAAAAGATATCATTTTGTATTGCAGCATAATGTTATGAACATTAAACTAAATTAAGAGTTGATTGGTTGTGGTACACTTAATAACGGGATATACGTCCTTAATCAACACACAATTTTCAACATACACACACAAATAAAAGAAAATTTTCAGATATAAATGAAGCTTTTCTTTGGCATTGTAGACTTGGTCATATTAATGAAACAAGACTAAACAAGTTTCATAAAGATGGATATTTAAATCCTTTTGAGTATAAATCTTATGCGACTTGTCAGTCTTGTATCAAAGGGAAAATGACCAAAACTCCGTTTACTGGATACGGAGAAAGAGCTACTGAGCTCTTGGGCCTTATACATAGTGATGTATGTAAGCCAATGTCTACACATGCAAGAGGCGGTTTTTCTTACTTCATAACTTTTACTGATAATTTCTCAAGATTCGGTCATGTGTTTTTACTAAAGCATAAGTCTGAAGCTTTCGAGAATTTCAAGGTGTACAAAGTTGAAGTAGAAAAACAAATAGGAATGAGCATCAAAATAGTTCGATCAGATCGAGGTGGAGAGTATCTTAGTACAGATTTTTCAAACTTCCTAAAAGAGAATAGGATTCTTTCTCAGCTCCCTCCCCCTTGCACACCACAGCACAACGGTGTGTCAGAGCGGAGGAATCGTACCCAATTAGATATGGTACGATCCATGATGAGTGATACTGAGTTACCTCTCTCCTTTTGGGGGCATGCATTGGAGACTGCAGCTTTTCTGTTGAACAAAGTTCCAACCAAGACCTTGTCTACCACTCTATATGAGATATGGTATGGGAAGAGACCATCTCTTAAACGAGTTAAGATTTGGGGTTGTGCGGCTTTTGTCAAAAAGAAGAATCCAGACAAACTCGAGACATGATCGGTCAAATGTAAATTTGTGGGATATCCAAAACATTCGTTTCGATATCTGTTCTACCACAAAGAGGAACAAAAGGTGTTTGTTTCTCAATATGCCACATTTTTAGAAAATGAGATTTTTCTAAATGACACTGATGACAATGTGGTAGATCTAAAAGAGGTTCTAGATACACAAGTTACAAATGACGACTTGGTTGAACCTGATGTTGCAACAGAATTTTTTGAACCTCAGCCACTCTGTAGATCTGGTAGGACTTCTCACCCACCAGAGAGATACTACGATTTTCTCATTGATGATGATAAAGAAGATTGCATCATGGATGATGATGACCCTATCAGTTTTCAGCAAGCTATCACGAGTGGTGACTCTGTGAAGTGGCTGGATGCCATGAGATTCGAAATGGAGTCTATGTATACCAAAAAATTTGGACATTAGATGTTGTACCCTCTGGGGTAAAACCCGTAGGGTGCAAATGGATCTTTAAGAGAAAGATCAGTGTAGATGGGCAGTTAGAGACCTATAAGGCAAGGCTTGTGGCAAAAGGATTTCGTCAAAGACCAGGTCTGGACTATGACGAAACTTTTTCTCCTGTAGCCATGCTTAAATCCATTCGGATCCTACTTCCTATTGTTGCTCACTATGACTATGAAATCTGGCAAACTTTTCTAAATGGAGATTTAGAAGAATGCGTTTATATTGATCAGCCAGAGGGCTTCATTGATAGTGGGAGCAGCGGAAAAGCATGTAGGTTGCTTAAATCCATTTATGGATTAAAGCAGGCATCATGGAGTTGGAACTTCCGTTTTGATGATGTTATCAAAGAGTTTGATTTCGTCAAAAATCCAGATGAACCTTTTCTTTATAAGAAGACTGTAGGGAGAACTATCGCATTCCTCGTATTGTACGTGGATGACATTCTTCTGATAGGAAATGACATTCCTATGCTATTGTCGGTCAAATCATTCTTATCACAATGGTTCTCCATGAAGGACCTGGGTGATGCCACGTACATATTAGGCATAAATATCTGTAGGGATAGATCCAAACGGTTATTGGGATTGTCCCAAACCAAGTACATCAATACCATCCTAAAGAGGTTTAGTATGGAAGACTCCAAGCGGGGTGCCTTACCCGCTTGCCATGGAGTCACTCACTCTAAGGACTTTTGCCCAAAGTTTGATGAAGAGAGAGCTCGCATAAGCATTATTCCCTACGCTTCAGCCGTAGGATCAATAATGTATGCGATGTTGTGTACACGCCCTGATGTAGCTTATGCACTAGGTGTAGTAAGCAGGTATCAGTCGAACCCATGGAGAATCACTTGACTGCTGTGAAGAACATTCTTAAGTACTTGCGAAGGACTAAAGAATTGTTCTTGGTGTATGGTAATGAGGATCTCCAAATGGAGGCCTTTACCGATTCGAGCTTCCAGAGTGATAAGGATGACATCAAGTCTATCTCAAGGTTTGCATTTACTCTCGACGGAGGGACGGTGAGTTGGATGAGTTCCAAACAGGATACCATTGTGGACTCTTCAAAGGAAGCTGAGTACATTGCTGCAAATGATGCTGCCAAGGAAGCCGTCTGGATGAGGAAGTTCATTTTGGAGCTAGGAGTAGTTACAACCATTATTGATCCAATACCATTGTATTGTGACAATAATGGGACTATAGCGTTGGCCAAAGAATCCAGGTCCCATCAGAAGTTCAGACACATCTTGAGGCGATATCATTTGATCCGGGAGATATTTGATCGACACGAGATCGAGATTAGGAGAGTAGATACAAAGAATAACACCGTGGATCCAATCACCAAGGCCCTCCCTCAGCCACTGCATTAGCGACTTTTGAGATGTTGGGTATGAGATACGCCAATAATTGGCCTTAGTGCCAGTGGGAGATTGTTAGATATATGTATACCCTAGAGGCCATTATATGATAGTGTATATACTGGTATGCGTATTATATATATATATATATATATATATATATATATATATATATATTCAGAGGACTGCCTTGTTCGACATGATATTATGCTATTTGGTTACTCTTTATCTTAACATGTTCACCTGATCATGCTTTTACTCATTTGATACATGTCGATAAAGCCCTTAGGATATTTGCTTGACTACTGGGATTATGATGTGAATCATACTAATAGGATATCTGTAGTTTATAAGCATATCCTTGAAATGTTCCTAGTCGTGGGTGTATCGAGATGGGGCATCGATATTCCAGAGTAGACTAGCGTATATGGTTCTTGTCCCATGTGATGGGCGATGGATGATCCCATATCCATCTGGTGTGTTGGCACCAAAGATCGTATACGGGTGCTCAGTGGAGACTGGGTATATTGAACGGACTCGCCGAGAACTCCTCTGTGGTATTATATCTCACGTCGAATAGCAGTTCTCAGGTGACACTGTTACAGGTTAGTCTGTAGAACAGAAATCCTCATAGAGTCTTGTGTGTCCTCCCACTGTACTTTGATCTTCAACCTACCACGGCTCTACTGAGCCGTGTAAACAGGTGGATTTTGGGTACTGTCCCGAGACATATGGAGGCAATAAGCGATATGAGGTGTCTCGTTTCTCCCGGTATTGAGGGTTGATGTTGTGCTATGCTCGATTGGCTATAATTGGAAGTCCCTAGCCAGGGCTGCTGAGATTACTGGTAAGTGTTATCAATAGTTTCTTGATCTGTTATGAGCCATATACCGACATGACTTATTGAGTTATTGAGGTCAACGATTCCATCCTTAGACTCAATATGCAGCATATTTGACAAAGAGACCGGACTGTACGGTAAGTGTTGCCAGTTGGCTCGATGGGTGTTTTGACAGGTTCTTTTGTTTTTCTTTTGACCGCTCAATACCCGGGTGGCCGTTACATTTAGATGACCGCTTGCGGCTTGTGGGTGTTTGATGCGATCATCACCTATTGCCGACGTATTGACGAGTCTTACAGTCTCACTCAGGAGTTTCCTAGCTCAGGCGAAACGATGTGGTGTGTATATGAGATATACCCGGGGGCTCGATTAAATGCGTGTATATGATACCGTATTTTAATCGAGCGTTTTCTATTGGTCGGGTCGTATGAGATATGACTGGTTTATTAAATCAAGTGTTGATTTATATTGACTTTTATCTCATTTATATAAACCTTTTCTATTTGGATGAGTGTGCATGTATGCACATACACATGTTGAAGTGAATGCATACATACATGTATACATGTGTGTCATGGTTGTTGATACACTAAAGATGGAAATGCAAGACTCACATGGTAGATAAATATGTATATGTATTTTCATTATTGAGAAAAAGAAATGATTAAATCATGGTTGATTTTTCTTCATCACTATTCTTTACTTGACCAAAGTAAGACTATGGTTTAATTTCATTTGCTCTTTAACTCACATATGAAAATATCTAGAAATTTATTAACCATGGTTTGGATATGGGTGTGACTCATATATTTATTTTCATTTCTCATTTATCTTGAGAATTATCATTATCACAAATGAGCTCAAGCTTGCCATCTTCTTCTTCCTCATCTCTCATGCTCTCTTGCGATTTCTAGTGAGTGAGTGAGATAAAAAGAAAGGGTTTGGAAGTGAGAAAACAAACCACATCATCATTCTATACTAGTTTAGCCCATTAGTTTAGAGTGTTAGCTCCACTTCCTCATTGATCAAGTGAAGCAAGAAGCTTTGAGCAAATGGACTTCGGGTGGATCATCGTGGACTTGGAAGGTCACTAGCGAGCCGGTTCAAACTCTCAAGGATTCAAGGAGTCAAGAGATGAGGTCTAGAAAGGTTGTATTCTCTTCACTTAGTGATAGTTTTCTTGTAGTATGAAATACTATTTGTAGTTACCCTATAATTTCTTGTTCGATTCCTAGGTTAGTTTGTTTAGCACCTCCTAAAATTTTAATATGGCATGTGTGATGCTTGTGAAACCCTTGGCAAGGTGCTATGAAACCCTTCAAACCCTAGCTACCTCTTCACTAAATTAGGGTTTAGTGAAGCAAACACTCTAAACTAAATGGTTAATCTAGTAGAGGATGATGAAGTAGGAATTTTGCTCACTTTGGATTTGATTTTCTCACTTGGATTCTTCACTTCCTCATAACCTAGAGAGCTTGAGGGAGTTGAAGAAGAAGATGAAGATTAAATCAACAAGAGAAAAATGAGATGAGGTTAGAATTGCAACCATGGTGAGTTTTTTTCAAACATTAACCCTTGTAGAGCAGAAACCATGGCTATGATAATGGTTAGGTTTATAAATATCTTAAGTAAAACAAATTTGGTGGACTAAGTCAATGGATGTGCAAAGCTTCTCCAAGCTTCCAAGCATAACATAATTCCACACAAATTTTAATTACTACTGATAATTAAAACCCAAATACTAGCATGGTCATGGCGTGATTCTCATAAACCCAAGTTGCATATACAACCTAGCATGATACAATGTATATATCACATATATAACATGTATACAAAAGTGAGAAAAAGAAATGGTCAAGTGAGCTATTATTTGTCAATGTAAATTCATATATCAAATATATAATTATACATTAAATAATTAAATCAACACTTGATCTAATGATCCGGCTATATCACATAAAACTGACTAATATCAATAATATCAATTTACCTAATCAATACTTGATTCGATAACCCGGCTATATCACATATACACGGCCGATATCACATATCGCGAGATTGGAATACGGTATCATATACTCGTTTTATTCTTGGTCCCGCACATATCACATATGTACGCCTACTTCGTTTCGCTTGAGCCAGGAAACCTCTGTGTAGGACTCTAAAGATTCGTCAATACGCCGGCAGTAGGTGGTGATCATATCAGTCACCCACAAGCCGCAAGCGGTCTGCTAAACGTAACGGACTCCCGGGTATTGAGCGATCAGAAGATCAACAATCAAGCCTTCTCATACTCCTGCGAATCAAATCAGTAACACTACCGTACATTCTGGTCTCTTCGTATGATATGTCGCATATCTAGTCTAGGGGTGGTAAACGTCAGACCCTAGTAACTTGATAAGTCATGCCGATGTAAGGTCCATAACGGTTTGAGAAACTACTGATAACACTTACTAGTAGATCTCAGCAACCCTGGCCAGGGATTTCCTGTTATGGCCAATCAAGCATAGCGCAATATCAACCCCCAATACCGGGAGAGACGAATCCCCTCATATCGCTCATTGCCTCCATGTGACTCGGGACTGTAACCAAAAACCACCTATTTGCATTACTCAGTAGAGCCGTGGTAGGGTGGAAATCAAAGCACAGTGGGAGACACAAAAGACTCTATGACGATCTCGGGTTGACAGACTAACCTGTACCAGTGTCACCAGAGTACAGCTATCTGACGTGAGGTATAATACCATCTAGGAGTTCTCGGCGAGTCCGTTCAGTGTACCCAGTCTCCACTGAGCACCCTTATACCATCTCTAATGTCAAACACCAATGGATATGGGATCATCCATTGCCCATCACATAGGTCGAGAAGCTATACGCTAGTTTACTCTGGAGTATCGTTGCCTTGTCTTGATATTCCCTCGACTAGGAATAATTAAATGATGTACTCACAGACTACCGAGACCCCACTAGTATGATTTCTATCATAATCCTTGTAGTCAAGTACACATCCTAAGGGCTTTATCCACATGTAACATAGAGACCAGAAGTGTACATATTAAGATAAAGAGCAACCAGATAGCGTACTATAATGTCGAGCAAGAAAGTCCTCTGTATATATGTCCAAGCATCCACTATAATATACATCATATGTATAATAATGGCCTCTAGGGCATACATATAACTAACAAAGAATAGAGACTATTTTTCAGACTCAGATCTACCCTCAGATTAGTGATTCCCTTCATCTTACTAACCCTTAGGACAACAGCTCATAACCACTTATTACTAGCTTTGTTTAAGAAAATATCTAACTTTATTGCTTTTCTCAAACAATTCCTATCTTTCATATGTAATATTTCACTTTCTAATCTTTTATTATCAAAATAATGCGTGAATAAGCACAAACATCCCCCAAACCTGTTTGCAGCAGTGTCCTCACTGATATCATTTGTTAAGCTTAAAAAAACTGTTGACTTGGGAGGAAAAGTTAGTAACGGAGACATGAATTAGTGACAGTGAAATCCTCCCCTAAATTTATTTTTGGCTCATAATTTTGTAAAAATTTAGTTTCTTTCAAGTGCCAAAATATTTCTCTCCCCCCCCCCAAATTGACTGAAACCGTATTAAGTATTTAAAATTTTAAAGAGGGGGGCGGTAAAGTAATTTGTCAATATAAAGCTTTGCAAAGACCAAAAGTCAACACCGACCATTCAAAGATTTTATCAATGTAGCAATATAGTTGGTGGAAGATCAGAGATTTGAAGACGTGGGGAGATAGGAGGCGGAGTCGATCGGGTTTACGTCTCGGTTTGTAGAGACGAAACAGTGATGGTGAACGAAAACTAGAATGTGAATGATTAGGAATTGGTAGAATAGTCACATTCTCGTATGGGATAAAGAGAAATGGTGGTGGTTCAACTTCTTCGGGTGGAGATTGATTTATCACAAAATTCGTGTCGTTTAGGAATGCGAGTTCGTCGGCGAAAATGTCTTCGAAACTTTCATCGATGGTCCGAGTGAACATTTCAATGTCAATTTGTTTCACGCCTGAATTCAACACACTTGATTTTTCAAAAATTATGGCGGTTGGAGACTCGAAAAGATCATCTATCTTATTCTTAATGGAGTCTAAATCAAGTGGTATTTCAAGAATCATAGAACTCGAAATATCGAAGTGTGATTCATCAAAACTCTGTGGAGTTAAAAGAAGATTAGAAGAAGAACCAAAGAAGTGGGTGATGAAATGGGTAAAAAAATTTGGATGTCGAGCATTGCTGAACCAGATATGGGAAATGAAGGCTGAATATCATTTTGCTTTTCGGTCATGCATTGATCATCAATTTCCAGACGCATATGAGATTCAGGAAAAACAGTTAATGCTTTGAGATGATGTCCACACGGAAGTGAAAGGACATGATGAATTGGTGAGAAAAACTCATCCAAGACTGTGGGTTCATCATCCAAAATATTCCCAGCGTCAATATCCTCAATTAAGTGAAAGTTAAAATTCTCAGACACCTCATCAAAAGCATGGTTTTCAATCAATTTTGGTTCTAGAGTGGAGATGTAGAGATCAAAAGGATTGGGTGTGGTTTCACTTGAAATAGACCCTTCACAATCGAGTAAATCAAACACTACAAAGTCGCACAACTCATCAAACATTCTACCTTCAATTGGTGAATCATTTGGTGTACCCGATAGATTTGTGAAACTGAAGTTGTGGATTTCAATTTGGTATGGGGAGGTTTGATTTGGAAGGGTGAACTGCTCTCTCTCTCTCACTACTCAAATTCTCAATTCGTCCTATTGCCGTATCATACATTGGAAAATTTTGAGCTAGTTGGAAACTAGTTTCTCGTTCGTTGGGTTGTACGAGGCGGCCATGGATGCATTTAATTCCTCTATCTGGCGACGCGACGCTACCCAAAATTCTTCTAATGACCGTTCAAGACTAGACATGGGTTGTGAGGGGGTTTCAGGAGAAGATTGAATTCTTGTGGATAGGTGAACTACCAAATGACTATTCAGAAGAAATGTCTAGAGAAGGTGTAAAAGTCGGGTAGGATTGATAGGAATCGAATGGTTCTGAAAAATTGACAGGAGTAGAATCAACATTGTGATAAGAAGAATATTGAAATTGGTTGGTTGGTTGGCAACTGGAAACAGATGTCATATATGCCGCAAAACGAGTAGCAATACTTTCATCAAGAAATGATGGTGTTTGTTGTCCTAACGGATTGACGGGATTGAAACTTTGACTTTCAGCCCTCACAATATGCTAAGCGATTGACATATGTTTAAAAGTTGCCCCACTCGCTTTAAACAGATTATCATCATAAGAAGATGTAGAATTTTGATGCGGTTGAAAGGACCTGGAGTGAGGTGTCCAACTGTTTCTTTCCGCTTGCTCTATCCTATCTCTTAAAGACATGGTAGAGCAGGATTTTTTGACCGAAGCAATTACGAAAACAATAAATATCTAGTTCTGGATAGCAAAGCTCGGCAAGAGTTCGTCTGTTTGGGTTACCTATTATAAGAAGGTGAAAGGAAAAGAGGGTGAAATGGTAATGATTTAAGCTCTATTTAGATTGTTTTGTTGTGAAAGAAGGACTTAAGGGTTGACTCAACAAATCACAAAATGCACAAACAAACCTAGAACTAAGTTCACCTAGGTCAAGCACTAGACCGCTCATAGACTTCCAAAGGACAAGTCGCAGGATCAATACTCTACCACCTCTTTATCACTCTTGTGGTCAGATAAGTGGGAGGTATCCGCTATACGAATCACTGAAATAGCGGACCAAATTAACTAACCAGTTTCCTTCTTCACACTTTCCTAGACACCACAAGAAAAATGCGGATAAGCGATAAATTACCCATGACCCTCCTCTGTCCTAATTGAGCACGACAGTCCTTAGGGCTTGGTCTAGATATTTTTTTATTAAAATAGGGTTATGCGGATGATCTTTTTGTGATTTTTGGGGACTAGGAATGGTGATGAAATCCCCACCTAATCTGGATTTGAGTTATTGCCCCTTAAAGTCCGGTTAAAAATATGCAAAAACAACCCGAAACCAAAACACGCAAAAAAAAATTTTAGCGGCGATATTTTGCAAAGAATCCTGCAGAAAATCAAATTATAGGATTTCAATAGGAGAGAGAAAGATATGTAGAAGATACCATAGGATTTTTGAGACCTAATTCCTCCAAACTGACGCCCAACTGCAGCCAAAACAATGATTCTGCCCGCGGTTTCGCCGTGCTATGGTGGGTTCTTCTGCTGAGTTTTCTTCAGGAGCTTCCCTTACTCCTCTGGGCTTTGTAGATAGTCTCTGGATCTTGATTTTCTCGCTCTAGTGACTCCAGATTCCCTTGCAAAATTCACACAATAGTCGTTAAATACACAATATGCGGTTTTGTTTTATTTTTATGATATGGATCGAATAAGAAATCAACCCGAATAGCAAGAAAAAAAATTACGCACGTATCCCCGGCAACGGCGCCATTTGATTGATGTGAAAAGAGTTTTTGTAGTAATCGCAATCAATAACGGTGTCGCGTGTAGCTAGCCGAGATGAGTACGGGTCGTTCTCAGAGATGCGTGAAACTTTTAATCTTGATTTAGACAAGTGGATTGAAAGAATGGGAGATTGGTTTTAGATCTACGATATACGGATGCATCATTCATAAAGAAGAGGCTTGTAGGGTTCATAGAATTTAATAGTAATGGATGATTAATTAAAGATGACTCCTTTTATCTTTTAATAGATTTAAAACTCGATCGACAGTGATGAATGTGAATTAGGGATCTTTTGGAGGAATCTTGGGTTTCCCCACTCTTAACCCTTATCCTTGCATTGATCTCTATTCATGTCTAGCCTTTACCAAAACAATTGTTAATCTAATATCAAATCGCGATCGAGACTATCAATAAATTGGTAGCGCGCTCGATAAAGATGTTAACAATTACTTTGGTAAACTTTATAAACTTTATAAAATGTAAAAGAAGTTATAATATTTTTTCATCCATTGATCTACCTTAATTCTACGAACCCTAGCAGGCTAAGAATTACTCACGCATGGTTGAGATAGAAGAGAAGATGGAGAAGGAGATCATAATGTAAATGCAGAAAATAAATGCGAAATAATTAAGCAAATGATCTAACTTTATTAAACAACGTTACAAGTACAAATCCTTCGAATTTAGATTATAAGAAGAAGTTGCTTTCGATCTCTGCCTCGAAGGAACTAATTGCTCCGTCGATATTCTCGTCGCTCTATCATGTCGAATCACGGACCTATCGTGGATCTCTTGTTCTTTGACGGTGATTTGCTCCGTGTAAAAGGTGATGCCTTCTAACATTAGCCCTCGGTCCTTTATATATCCCTCAAATCAGAAACCATAGATCTCATAGGTTTAGATATGCCATCAAGATCCAATTTCCAAAATCACAGATTCTACGGCTATTAATTAGCCGCGGATCCACCGTGAATTGTGGGTTATGGCCGCGGTTTTTGGTTGAATTAGGGTACCAAATTTCAGGTGCTTTCTCATGTTGACATGTGGAGATTTTTTCCATGTCTGGATGCTACAAATATTTCTCTGAGTCTCTGCCAATATTGATTTTACGATTTTATTGGCAGATTTTTGATCCTGACATCTTGAATATTTCGATTTCCCGACATGTGCTAAATCTGCACGATATCTCCATGAATAATGTTAGTAATATTTGTTATATTAGAGATATAATTTTAATCATTTTATATGGTAATAAATCTTTAAGAAATTTGATTAAGATTATTTGATATTATATACATAATAAAAATATTATATAAATATTATATGCATATATTTTACTTCATAATGTTAATTATAATATATAAACAAATGGTAAAGAGTATTTTTGCAGATAAACCCATATATGTTCTATATTTATAATAAACACCTTTAAATATTTAAGAAAAGTAAGGAAAATGTTATATCAAAAGTGCAATATTTTCGATTGAACACCGTACGAGGAATATATGATGATTGATCCGCATTCTTGACTCGAGGATGCTGTATGTTGGATATTACCATACGTGATGCTATGAGACTGGATTGCCGACTACTAAATATATCGACTCGGATATGCTTTTGAATTCCTTGTTACTTTCAACTCGGTTATTAGTTTAGTCTTTAGTTGCTTAAATAAATGTTAGCTTAGGCTTGAGTCATATCTATTTTCAAAACTAATGAATCGTAGGCATTTTTTTCAAGGATAAACCGAGAAACGCTACGGATTTTCAGAAGACATCTCTTTTATCAAAACACCGCAGTCCCTACTTTTTTAAAACCAACGATTTGTGCTATTTAAAAACGATAAACGGTATGGCTCGTATATAGATTTATATATCTTATTGTTTCTTTTACTATTTACTTTCTGTTATGATCTTGTCTGTTAGGACACCTGTACCATTACCGATGATGCGTATGCTGCACGTTCACTTGCTTGCCGGCTCACACGCATCATTATCGGTAACTGCCATGTCACGCACACTGTAGTAGCCGTTATTACATTGTATACACTGATAATTGTAGCTAAGTAGCATTGTTTAGCATTCCTGATATTATATGATAGTTTAGACATTGCATTTCGTACATAGATGCCACATGCTTTTGTTTACCTACATTCTGATTATATACTGCAGTTGGGCTCTATGCCGACATTCATTGTTCATTTTTAGCTCATGATTTTAAGATTTTCGATTTTCGTGAGATTTCTGGATTTGAAAACCACATGTGAAATTAAAGACTTATGCTGCTTTTAAAAGTAAATGCGGTTTTTCTTAATATGATGTGTGACGTCCACCATAAGATTTCTCGGTTCTGGAGCATATATGATATAAGATTACCTGATTCGAGGAGTGAGGAGACACCGTCTGCGGGTACATGGTGGACCCGGTGCGGTACCCCGGGGTAAGAAAGCCGTATAGAGAGACGTTGAGCCTTGCAGGGGCGCACTACCGACCGGTGATATTTGGCGCGGCGGACATCCGGAGGATACCGACCGTAGACGTGAGATCAGATGATATGGGCCGATCAGGACTGACAGAGCCCCGAGATATGGGTATAATGTGTCACTGATGGATACGGTTTTCATGATGTTTTCGCGTGTCGATGCTTGGCTCTCAGGTTTTTATCATGATTTTGTGTGTCATTGCTGGACACACGTAGGATGATACATTTAAACACGATACCCATGACATGTAGTTATATTATGACACAGACATGAGTACATTGGTATTGCACATATACTTATACTGTTACCATTACTACCACTGGACGTCTCTATATTTATTGCTATGTTACAGTATGACCTAGGAGATCGTCACTCATACGATTTCTACTCGGTGATGTATTCTACTCATGAGTTGGCAACTCACCCCTGTTGTGCCACAGTTTTCTTGCAGGTTTGATCGCACAGGTTCCGTTGCGGCTTGCTGGCATACCGCTTCCTTCTGGGTAATTGCATTGTTTTAGGTGGGATACATTGCATCGTGTCCACCATTATATACTTGTATATTTTATTTTAGTTGTATCTAGTTAAAAGCTCCATCAACTAGACCTTATACATTTGTAGACTTAGAAACGATATTATATATTCTTTCGGCCTTAGAGTCACGCTCTTGTATTTATTCATTATTGTATTTGTTTCTTGATGATGCTTAGTTTTTCTTTACCTTATTTCTGTGTTTGATCCTCGCCTTCGGCGTTGTATATTCAAATTCTTGCGTGGTTATTTCCGCCAATTTGCGAAGAGCTAGCTCCCACTTGATGATGCCCATTACTATTATTCTGTATTGTTTTCGGGTTAAAAATTACAAAGGAGGTGCTGCCGAAATTTCAAACGTCGAAACATGTTTTCAAGATAGTTATAAAACATTGTATTTCCTATGATATTACTTATGTTATAAAGAAAGGATCTGATTTCATTATACCGTTGTTTCAAAACTCCACCTCCATTATTTTCCCTAAAAAGGTTTAGATTTCTGGGCTTTTGGCTTAATTGAATTAGGTGAGATCGTATAGATTTCACATGATTCAAGTGCCAGTCACGTTCCTTTTCCGGGTCGTGGCAATACGATATATGATGAGGGGAATTCTTGTGATTGTACAAGGATAGGCTTCTATAAGGAGACACCTCATAAATGGATTTTATTTTGTGAAAATAAAATTAATGAGGTGGAATTTGGAGCATGAATGAAAGCATGGCTAATGTTTAAAATATTCATTTGAATATACTATTGAAGCATGGTTGATTATTTTTGAGAAAAATAATCCATGCTTCAATAATTCAAACTTTAGCCATATAATTTTTATACATGAGACTTTTTCATTCACACTCTCACATTCTCTCTCCAAATTATCTCGTCCTCTCTATCTCAACCCTAACTCTTCACATGAATTGTGATTCATAGGGTATTGAGATCAAATAATCCTCTATATATTCTCTACATCATCTATGTAGTCTCTCTTAGCAAGCTTGACTTCTTAGTAGCTCTTTAGTGGAGGTTGAAGCTTAATCCAAAGCTCTCGAGTGGATCATCTATGGCTTAGCCGTGACCGGAGATCGAGATCGTCTCAAACACCAAAGGAACCAAGTAGAGCAGCGAGAAGCGGAAAGAAGACCCGAAGAACCGGTTTCAAGAAGGCATAATCCCTATCATAGTAGTTAAAACTCCTAGATAGGGTTACTAGTTATGGTTTAGTATAAGATCCAGGAGTAAAAGTCGATGTTGCATACTTCAAAAATATTGTTTGCTACTTCTGCCTCCCCACAAGTGTTGTGGTGGTGTGCAACATCTACTAATATGGTATCAGAGCCTAACTAAAGCTAAACTAGTAATTTAGACGATGTTTAAAGCTTTGAACACAAAACAACTCCGAAACCGTAAATCCAAAACATGGTCTCTATCAATTTTTAAAAGGTGTTCTAAAATTTTTTTAAACACGTGCAGAAGAATTGTTATGAGATAACTAGAACACCCTAGAAAAATGAGCCCAAAAGACCAAAAGTTGGCCGGCAAGATTCATGTTTTTCCCGGCGTCACCGGTCCACTGTTCATGTTTGGGCTTGGGTTTTCTGAGGGTTTTCTGCTGACTTGGTTTTTGATTTAATGGTACTGTTTATTTGTTTCCAGATTGCATGTGATGTAACCTAAGTGTTAGGGAAATTTTGAGTGTTTCAAAGTCGAATATTTAACATCGTTTATCCGCTTTTCAGTTTGATATATGTTGAGAAACGTCCACTAATTGCTATATGACGATTAGTGGGGGTTGCACATATGTGTATCATGTTATGGTATGTGTATATGAATGTGTTAAATCGTCGTGGATGAATAGCCGGGGGGATGTGAGAAGAATGTTTTCTTTTCTTTCATTCATGGAATTTGTAAAAGTGATGTAATATTATTTTGCAGGGCACATCCGGGTTGAGATTGTAGCCACCGTTGTATTATTTCTTTTTTCTGTTTTTGCTCCTAGGATAGACCCAAGGTAGGGTGCACAAACTATCGGGTTCTTAAAGTGCCGAGTGGCCTACTCATTTTATTGAGGGAGGTTACTTCACTTCGGAAATTTGGCAGGTAGTTTGCGGCACCCGTAGGGGTCTAGGGTGTGGTTAGGCTATTCATCACGACTGTGGAATCCGTCTTTCGTTCAGGGCTTAAACGAAACACGGAATTCTTAGTATATCCAATGTATTCATCTGTGATATGGAATGCTTATTATTGCATGAGACGAATGGCTATATATATATGAGATATATAATAAACGTTGCTTATGTTTTGCACTCGTGCTAGTCCAGCCCCCGCTCTATCGTTAGTTATGTAACCTAACGGTGTATGACAAGGCCCCGTGGAGAATGTGGATGGTATAAGCGTACGTTCTATTTTCGTTTCTTTTTATGCAATGATAAGGTTAAATGATGGTGATGAGATTAATGTTAAGAAAAGAAACCTAAAGATGTTGTAGATTCAAAAAATTTCAAAAAGGGTACCTCTAGTCATTGCTTTGCATAGTGGTATTCCTTGATGAATATCCAGCACCTCATTCGACAAGGAAAGAGCCGAGATCCCTTCACCGGGAGTGACCTCTTTAGCAAAACTAGAAAATGCTACAACCCACTCGGTTTATCATGACAGCCTCCTTAGTTATTGCTTTGCAAAGTGGTATTCTTTGATGAATATCTAGCACCTCATTCGATGAGGAAAGAGCCAAGATCCCTTCACCGGGAGTGGCCTCATTAGCAAAAGCTATTCGATTTGTTTTTGAAAAACTATTCGATTTTTAAGCGGAGCTTAAACCACTCCTTTTCCAATCACTAGATTCTACAACGATATCAAGTTCATTACGTTAAAGGTTTTCACCAAAACTATTTGTAGCCCTCTGGTTTTTTAGGAAGTAAAGTACTTAGTATTCGTTCTTTGTTTGTTGACTATAGTTAAGGCGTAGTGTACGGTAACTAAGTGATGTCTTCCTACAATGCATATGATGCGATCGATTAGGACATTCGTATGACTTTGTTGACCATAGTTAAGGGTCATACGGGTGGGTCTAAATCGATCATGAAATGACGGGTAGGACTTGACTAGTGCTTATGATTTGTTGACCATAGTTATGGTCATAAGACGCTAGGGTTAAAAACCATATCGGAAATTTCAAGTGTTGAAATTTGAAATGAGATTGCATTCCTTCTATTTGATAATTGGATCCTAATCCCACTGTGAGTAATAGTTACTCCCAGGAGAATTTTACACTTTACATTTAGCTAATCTAATAGGTATCTAGAAAGGTGTCAATGGGGTTATGCCTATAGAGAAACGAGGTTTATTTTAATTAGGTCCATACGAAAGCACGGAGAACCTCTCTTGGAGTACCGACACTAGCCTGGCTAACTTGTTAGCGAACTTGTAGAATGTAATTAATCTTGGCTAATTTTCTTTTTAAGGTTTGAAGGAAAATTTGATAAAAATCAGTGGGAGATATCGATTAGATAAGATTAATAACCAATCTAATCATGCAAGAGCAATCGCTGAGTGTTTTCTTTTCTCTCTCCTAATGGCAGATACCAATGTCGGGACTTAAGCTTCTATTAGACAAAAATAATCTCACGGGACCTAATTATAATGACTGGCCGAGGAATATAAATGTTGCCCTTACTTATGACAAGTTTGCTTACGTCCTTACTGCTCTAGCCCCTCCCCTCCCAGGCCCTGATTCCTCTATTGCGGATAAGGAAATCTGCAAGACATGGGATATAGATTGCGCCATAGCCAAATGCTCCACGCTTGCTTCGATGGACAACGAATATCAGAAGCAACATGAGAAGATGGATGTGCAATCCATCTTTCTCCATACAAAGGAGTTGTATATGGAGCAATCTCATACTCTTCGTTACGAGGCATCAAGAAAGTTGTTTCAGATGAGGATGGCTGCTAGCACATCCGTAGGTGATCATGTGCTGAAGATGATAGGACTTATTGAAGAACTAGATGACCTGGGATGGACGATGGAAAATGAACAATATGTTGATATAATTTTATAGTCTCTCCTCCTGCCTATGCTCAGTTTATAGTGAACTTCAACATGCACAATCTGGAGAAGTCACTTCCTGAACTTCTCAATATGTTGAGGAGTGCAGAGAGCACGCTAAAAGTAGCGAAAACTACCTCTCTTATTACAGGGCCATCTTCCTCTTTCGTCCCAAAAGCCAAAGCTAAGGGAAAGAAGAAGAAGAATCCTATCAAACCGAGAGGTGGAGTGAAAAAGGCACAGAGGAAAGTCAAGATTGGGGCTGCGGCATCGGGAAAAAGGGAATTCTTCTACTACCACAAGACTGGGCACTGGAAGAGAAACTGCGTTGGGTACTTCGCTGATCTCAAGAAGAAGAAGCATGCTGATGCTTCCGCTTCAGGTGTATTTGTTACCAAAAATTGGTTTTAAATTAACTCTGCTTCCTGGGTATTAGATACCGGGTTAGGATCTCACATCTGCAATTGTATGCATGGACTGAGAAATAGCAAGGTCTTGAAGAAAGGTGATCACACTCTCCGTGTTGGGAATGATTCGAATGTACATGTTGTATCAGTGGGAGAGTATCACCTTGGTTTGCCTTCAGGATGTATATTGCTTTTGAACCCGTGTTATTTTGTGCCTTCATTGTTATGTAACATAATATCTGTATCTCTTTTGGACAATGAACAACATAATTTTGTGTTACAAAGTAATGTTATGAACATTAACCTAAATCAACAGCCGATTGGGTAAGACACATTAAATAACGGAATCTACATCCTGAATCAACACACAGATTTTAACATACAACATACAAACAAAAGAAAGATTTCATAGATAAATGAAACTTTTATTTTGCATTGTAGACTTGATCATATTAACGAAACAAGACTTACCAAGATACATAAAAATGAATATTTAAATCCGTTTGAATATAAATCTTATGCGACTTGTCAGTCTTGCATCAAGGGTAAAATCACCAAAACTCTGTTTACTAGACACGGAGAGAGAGCTACTGAACTCTTAGGCCTGATACATAGTGATGTATGTGGACCAATGTCTACACATGCAAGAAGTGCTTTTTCATACTTCATAACTTTTACTGATAATTTCTAAAGATTTGGATACGTGTTCTTATTGAAACATAAGTATGAAGCTTTCGATAAATTCATGGAGTATAAACTTGAAATAGAAAAACAAACTGGGTTGAGTATCAAGAAACTTTGATCAGATTGAGGAGGGGAGTACCTAAGTACAGAGTTTCTAGATATCCTAAAAGAGAATGGGATTCTCTCTCAGCTCATTCCTCTGTACACACCACAGCACAACGGTGTGTCAGAATAAAGAAATCGTACCCTATTAGATATGGTACATTCGATGATGAGTGATGCCGAGTTACCACTTTTGTTTTGGGGGCATGCATTGGAGACTGCAATATATCTATTAAACAGTGTTCTGACCAAAATCGTGCCTACCACTCCATATGAGATATGGTATGGGAAGTGACCATCTCTTAAACGAGTTAGGATATGGGGTTGTCCTGCTTTTGTTAAAAAGCAGATTCCAGACAAACTCGAGACACGATCGGTTTTGTGTAAATTTGTGCGATATCCTAAACATTCATATGGGTATCTTTTCTTCCACTAGGAGGAACAAAGAGTGTTTGTTTCTCAATATGCCACATTTTTAGAAAATGATTTTTTTACAAATAATACTGTTGGTAATGCGGTAGAACTGTAAGAAATTTCAGAGCCACAAACAAATACTGTAACATTTCAGAAAAATAAAATATTATTTATGGGAATTTTTATAATTAAATAATATTATATTGAATATTTTAATAAGGCGGTACAATTAAATACCGATAAATGGGGAAAATTATGGAAATTACTAAAAAGAGGGTGTTTTATGGAATTATGCAAATTTTAAGTTTTTATGATTAATTATATACTAATTTAGTGCTAATCGCGATTAAAAATCGCTCATCAGGCCTTAAGCGTATTTTGTGCAAACATGCACCATATCATTTTAACACTTGTTACTTTTGTGCATGCCTTTGTTTTGGGGTTACTATTGATGAGAGAAGGAGAAAAGAAAAGAAAAGGGGAAAAGAAAAGAATAGAATACGGAAGTAAGGGTAAGAGAGAGAAAGAGTGGGTGAGGGTTAACATGAGCCTTGAGCCATTCCCCTTCATTATTCACACATCTCTCTCCTCTCCCTCTTCCCCTAGCAGCAGCTGCTGCTGCTCCTTCTTCCTCTTCCACAAAACCCCCCAAAACTCCATGGTAAACACCTCAAAACAAAAATCCCATTTCATTAAAAAGATGCACAAGCTCAAGGGAAGCACATTGGACCAAGAAAAATCAAATTTTGGACACTTGGGGCAACTCAAGAAAATTCTTAAGTTGCCAAATCAGGTATTTTCTGAACCTTTAGCTTGGTATTTCCATTACTTTTACCCCCAAGTTAGATTAGAACCGATATCGTGTGGTTTGGGTGAACTTTGAAAACTCTAGTTAGGGTTTAGGGAAACTTTGGGTTGTAATGTGTAATTAAGCTCAGTAGAGGCCACACAAACCACCTAGTGCTAGAATTCAGACCTAAACCAGAGACTAGAACCCCGGAATACATATTCAGAAAAGCCGATATCGGAAAATTATGGATTCTGTGACGGTTAATTGAAATCTGCTATCACTCGGAGACTCTGGAAATTATTTTGCAAACAAAGAGAGATGTGCAGGCACACAGGAAGCTAACCCCAAAACGCCAGCCCCTATCTCCCAATTCTGGCAGCAGATTTAATCTGTATGGCCGCAAATTGCGGCCTGGGTCCCACCATTTTGATCCGTGTTGGTTCTGTAGCTTTATTTCATGTAAACTAGACCCTTGGTATATGCAAAATTGACAAATTTGATCTAGGGTGAAATCTGGGACCATTTTCAATAGTGGCTGTTTTGATTCGGGTTTCGTTTTGCGTATTTTGAATTCTGGAATTCTAGTATTTTGTTTTACCTCGATCACTTGACGTTTGTACGACGATATCAAGGATTATTTGATGGCTTTGAAAGCGTAGTCCGTCGGTTCTAACCTATAGGCCTTAGCGCGTCGTTTGGTTTTCTCGATGTGATTTTAAGGTGCATTTGTGATTGTGTTATCTTGTAGGTACCTTCTCGAGGGCTTCATACAATGAAGAAGATGAAGGCGACATCGACACTGACACGCAGGATGCAAGGTGAGTAGATTGTACCTACGGGGGAAGTCGCGTGGATGGCGTATAGCACCCCCGCAGTTCGATGTTTAGTATATTATATATATATGTATGATAGCGTTAAGTGTGATATAGATATTCTAGATGTGATTAGGTGTACTATGTATAGATTAGGGTTTAGAAGTAAACTAGCATAGTTCCAAGTTGCGAACCCTACAATAGGTTTACACCCACACGCACACACATGCTTATCTGTTATACTTATACCTGGACGATGAGGTAGTGGATGATAATTGGAGATGAGTCGATAAGATTGGGTGTAGTGCCATGAGATCGGTGATATGATGTGGTTCGTATTTGGGATACGACATGAGATTTTAGCGGGCCTTTGGACGTGTGTTTTACACACGCATTTATATAGATGGTATCAGTTGTACTAGACTTAGATCAGTACCCCAGTTCATGAGATATGATGATAAGGATACCAGATAATTGATGAGATGAATGTGATATTGATCCGTACGTAGATTTGGGGATGCCGTACGATGATTTACCATACGAGCTTTATTTGATGATAAGATCCGCACTCATGACTCAAGGATGTCATATGATATTGTATCGTACGCAGTACCTTTGAGGCGGGATCACCGACTATTATATATATATATATATATTGACTCAGATTTAGGTGGTTTCCATACCCCTCCCGATTGACTTGTTAGTTAGATCTGTAGTTTACTTAGTAGATGTTAGGGTAGGCCGATGTCATGCCTATCTCAAAAACTAACGAATCGGGAGTATTTTAAAGACAGGTAAAGGGATTCTACGGATATTTTCAAAAGACTCATCTTTTGTTAAAAACATCGTATCCCTTGTTTTCCTAAAAACCCCGATTCGTCTTCTTTCAAATGGAAAAACAGCATGACATAGATACATTGATGTAGATACCGCACTGTTGCGTTTATTATTCATTTGCCGCATATTCTTGATTTTCGCATCGCATTGCATGTTTAAATATGTTCATTGTTATATTAAAACCATGCTGTTAGAACACCAGCACCATTATCGATGATGCATATGTTCCACATACACCTGCTTGCCGGCTCACACACTTCATCATCGATAATTGCCATGTCACAACACTGCAGGACTGTTGCATTCAGGGTACGACCCCTTGTACACTTATACTTGTGTACTTACATATTGTACACTCATACTTGTGCGCATACCTATTGTACATTCATACTTGTGTACTTACATATTGTACACTCATACATGTGCACCTACCTATTGTACATTCATACTTGTGTACTTACATATTGTACACTCATACTTGTGCGCATACCTATTGTACATTCATACTTGTGTACTTACATATTGTACACTCATACATGTGCACCTACCTATTGTACATTCATACTTGTGTACTTACATATTTTACACTCATACTTGTGCACCTACCTATTGTGCATTCATACTTGTGTACTTACATATTGTACACGCATACTTGTGTACCTACCTATTGTGCATTCATACTTGTGTACTTACATATTGTACACCCATACTTGTGCACCTATCTATTGTGCATTCATACTTGTGTACTTACATATTGTACACCCATACTTGTGCACATACCTATTGTGCATTCATATTTGTGTACTTACATATTGTACACTCATACTTGTGCACGTACCTATTGTACATTCATACTTGTGTACTTACATATTGTACACTCATACGTGTGCACATATCTATTGTACATTCATACTTTTGTACTCACATATTGTATACTCATACTTGTGCACATACATATTGTACACCCATTCTTGCACACATACGTATTTGCACATACATAGATGATTCTGGCTTGATTTGAGATTTGGGAACCGCAAGATACTTTTTAAAACTGATTCATTTCAAAGGAGCGGTCTTCCCTCGCTATGTGCATATTACTGTTTTAAGTCGCATGATATACTGATATGCTTACATTTCTTTTATATGTCTCATAAATCATGCTATATGATTATACGCATTGAGATATGTTATTTCCATGATATTCTGGATTTGGGAACCGTGGGTATTTCAAAAGAGAATGTATTGTTTTAAAAAACCCGGTTACCCTTGATATGATATTTCAGTGCGTTCACCATGTGTTTTCTCGGTTCTGAGAACAACATGTGAAATCCGATTCGAAGAGAGGTAGGCACCGTCTGCGGGTACATGGTGGACCTGGTGAGGTACCCCGGGGCAAGAAGACTCGTATATGTTAGACGGTGAGCCTGTTGGTGGAGTACTACCTACTGGTGATTATGTAACATTTCAAAAAATAAAATATTATTTTTGGGGAATTTTTATAATTTAATTATAAAATATTGAATATTTTAAATAAAGCGGTATAATTAAATACCGATAAATTGGGAAAATTTTTGAAAATTATAGAAATTACTAAAAGAGGGTGTTTTATGTGAATTATGCAAATTTTAAGTTTTTATGATTAATTATATGCTAATTTAGTGCTAATCGCGATTAAAAATCGCTAATCGCGCTTTAAGCGTATTTTGTGCAAACATGCACCATAGCTTTTTATTAACACTTGTTGCATTTTACTACATGTTTTTGGGTGCATCGCTTATGTTTTGGGATTACTATTTTTGAGAGAAGGAAATTAGAGAAGAAAAGAAAATAGAAATGGAAAGGAATAAAGTATTAGGTATGGGTGAGAGAAAGAAGGTGGGGGGAGGGAGGGTTATCTTTGACTTGCATCTCACAATTCCCATCATTTCCTCTCCCCTCTACTCTTCTTCCTGCTGTGGCTGCTGCTCTCTCCCTCCCCTCTTCATCTCCCCAAAACTCCATGCTAAACACTTCAAAACCCAAACCCCATTTAACAAAAAAGATGAACAAGCTCACTAGCTACCCCATGGACCAAGAAAGAGAAGATTTTGAGGACTTTGAGCAACTCAAGAAAATTCTTGAGTTGCCAAATGAGGTATTTTCTGAACCTTTAGCTTAGAATTTCCATTACTTTTACCCCCATGTTAGTTTAGAACCGATATCGTGTGGTTTGGGTGAACTTTGAAAACTCTAGTTAGGGTTTAGGGAATCTTTGGGTTGTAATGTGTAATTGAGCTCAGTAGAGGCCACACAAACCCCTTAGTGCTAGAATTTAGGCCTAAACCAGAGACTAGAACCCCGGAATACGGATTTAGAAACCCGATATCGGAAAATTGTGAATTCTGTGGATGTAAAATGGAATCTGCGAACACCCGGAGACTCTGAAAATTATTTTACAAGGACAGTGATACATGCAGGCACCCAGGAAGCTACCATGAAAACCCGAGCCCCTATTTCCCCAACTTCGCCGTAGATTTATTCTGTCTGTCCGCAAATTGCGGCAAGACCTGGTCCTATTGCATTCGTGTTGGTTCTGTGGTCCCCTAATCTGTAAAATAGACCCTTGGCATATGCAAAATTGACCAATTTGACCTAGGGTAAAATCTGGGACCATTCTCCTGAGTTGCTGTTTTGATTTGGGTTTCGTTTTGCGTATTTTAAATTCTGGATTTGCGTAATTGTGTTTTACCTCGATCACTTGACGTTTGCACGACGACATCGAGGGTTGTTTGATGGTTTTGAAAGCGTAATCCATAGGTTCTAACCTATAGGCCTTAGCGTGTCGTTTTGGTTTTCCGATGTGATTTTAATGTGCATTTGCGATTGTGTTATCTTTGTAGGTACCTTCACGAGAGTTTCATATGATGAAGAAGATGAAGGCAACATCGACACCGACACGCAGGATGCAAGGTGAGTAGATTATATTTATGGGGGAAGTCGGGTGGATAGCGTATAGCATCCCCGCAGTTTGATGTTTAGTATACTATATATATACTACATATATAAGTATGATACCATTTTGTGTGACATGGATATTCTAGATGTGATTAGGTGTACTATGGATAGATTAGGGTTTAGAAGTAAACTAGTATAGTTCCTTAGTTGCGAACCCTACAATAGGTTTACACCCACACACACACACATGCTTATCTGTTATACTTATACCTGGATGATGAGGATAGTGGATGATATTTGTAGATGAGTCGATGAGATTGGGCATAGTGCCATGAGATCGGTGATATGATGTGATTCGTATTTGGGATACGACATAAGATTTTAGCGGGCCTTTGGACGTGTGTTTACACACGCATTTATATAAATGGTATCAGTTGTACTAGACTTAGATCAATACCCCAGATCATGAGATATGATGATAAGGATACTAGATAATTGATGATGATGGATGTGATATTGATTCGTACCCAAATTTGGGATGCCGTACGATGACTTGCCGTACGAGCTTTATATTGATGATAGATCCGCACTCATGACTCGAGAATGTCATATGATATAGAATCGTACGCGGTACCTTTGAGGCGGGATCACCGACTATTATATATATATATATATATATATACATATATATATATCGACTCATATTTAGGTGGTTTCCATACCCCTCCTGATTGACTTGTTAGTTAGAGCTGTAGTTTTGCTAGTAGATGTTAGGCTAGGCCGATGTCATACCTATTTCAAAAACTAACGAATCGGGAGTAGTTAAAGACAGGCAAAGGGAATCTACGGATATTTTCAAAAGACGTATCTTTTCTTAAAAACACCGTAGCCCTTATTTTCCTAAAAACCCCGATTCGTCTTCTTTCAAATGGCAAAACAGTATGACATGGATACATTGCTGTAGATTCTTCACTGTTGTGTTTATTATTCATTTTCCGCATATTCTTACTGTTTGCATCGCATTGGATGTTAAATATGTTTATTGTTATATCAAAACCATGCTGTTAGGACACCAGCACCATTATCGATGATGCATATGTTTCCACGTACACCTGCTTGCCGGCTCACATACTTCATCATCGATAATTGCCATGTCATTCCACTGTAGGACTGTTGCATTCAGGATATGATCCCTTGCATGGCATACTTGTGTACTATCATATTGTACATTCATACTTGTGTACTTACATACTGTATACCTATACTTGTGCATATACCTATTGTACACTCATACTTGTGTACTTACATATTGTACACTCATACTTATGCACCTCCATATTGTACACCCATACTTGTATACTTACATACTGTACACTCATACTTATGCACATACCTGTTGTACATTCTTACTTGTGTACTTACATATTATACACTCATACTTGTGCGCATACCTATTGTACATTCATATTTATGTACTTACATATTGTACACTAATACTTGTGCACATAGCTATTGTACATTCATACTTGTGTACTTACATATTGTACACTCATACTTGTGCACCTACATATTATACACTCACACTTGTGTACTTACATATTGTACACTCATACTTGTGCACATACCTATTGTGCATTCATACTTGTGTACTTACATATTGTACACTCATACTTGAGCACATACCTATTGTACATTCATACTTGTGTACTTACATATTGTACACTCATAATTGTGCACATACCTATTGTACATTCAAACTTGTGTACTTACATATTGTACACTCATACTCGTGCACGTACCTATTGTACATTCATACTTGTGTACTCACATATTGTATACTCATACTTGTATACATACATATTGTACACCCATTCATGCATACATACGTATTTGCACATACATAGATGATTCTGGCTTTATTTGAGATTTGGGAACTGCAAGATACTTTTAAAACTGATTCATTTCAAAAGAGCGGTCTTCCCTCGCTATGTGCATATTACTGTTTTATGTCGCATGATATACTGATATGCTTACATTCTTTTATGTGTCGTATACATCATGCTTTATGATTATACGCATTGAGATATGTTGTTTCTATGATATTTCTGGATTTGGGAACCGTGGGCATTTCAAAAGAGAGTATGTATTGTTTTAAAAACCCGGTTACCCTTGATATGATATTTCAGTGCGTCCACCATGTGTTTTCTCGGTTCTGAGAGCGACATGTGAAACCCGATTCGATGTGAGGTAGGCACCATCTGCGGGTACATGGTGGACCCGGTGAGGTACCCCGGGGCAAGAAGACTCATATATGTTAGATGGTGAGCCTGGCAGGGGAGTACTACCTACCGGTGATTCTTTTTGAGCTCGGCGGATATCTGGGGGATACTGACCGGAGTTGAGAGATGAGACGGGCCGAGCCGGACTGACGGAGCCCTATGTATATGAGGATTTACGTGCCGATGCTGGGCATAGGTTTCATGATGTTTTCGAGTGTCGATGCTTGACACTCAGGTTCCATGATTTGATATGTCATGAGCGACACATGTTGATTCACATCCTCATACTTCCATGCATATGCTTTATGACATTAACATGCATGATGCTTATGTCATTGGGTGACACGTGGACGATTTCCACATACATATAGTTGACATTGATGATATTGATCACATAGTTGGATGATATCCACATATTCATAGACTTCATGATATAGTCGACATTAATCATACCTAATATTTATGATATGTTATTACCTGAGGCACTGGCACGAGCACTTGGCACTACACTCATGTATAGATGTTACATTGCCACCTTATCATGCTTCAGACTTATTCATTTGAGGTTTGTATATATATATATATATATATCTGATCGTATTGACCTAGGATGAATCATGCATACGATTTCTGCTCTGTGATGTTTTCTATTAACGAGTTGGCAACTCACCCCCTTTGTGCCACAGTTCTTGCAGGTTTTGCCGTACAGGTTCCATTGCGGCTTCTGGCACACTGATTTCCTTACGGGTGATTCGCTTTGGTAGATGGGTTCTTTTGCATCAGAGCCACCATTGTACATGTATTATTCAGTTGTATCTAGCAATTCCATCAACCAAACTTGTATATTGTTTCAGACTTAGAAAACCAGTTGTGTATTATTTCGATCTTAGAGTCGCGTGATGTAGTATTATGGTTTTCTTGATATTTTGAGTTTCTTTTAAGTTTTGATCCTCGCCCTTCTGCGTTGTATAATATACTGCTTGCGTGGTTGTGACCATCGATTGACGAAGAGATAGCTCCCGCTTGGGGAAGCCTTTTATCATTGTATATATGTTATTCTTGTTGTACCACGTTCAGGGCCAGTATTTTTAAAGGAAACTCTGCCGAAATTTCCAGAAAAGTCTATAGGTTTTAAAAATGCATATTCGGCTTAATTATTTAAAAACCTTGTTTTTAAAAAACATGTTTTCTTCACTTCTTGAAACTAATTTCCTTCGGTTATTATTTAAAATGGTTTTAAATTTCTGGGATTTTCGCTTACTTGAATTAGATTGGGACCTATAGACTTCATATGATTCAAGGGCCAGTCACGGGCTATTTCGGGTCGTGATAGATTGTGTTTGAGCTCGGCGGATATCTGGAGGATACCGACCGGAGTTGAGAGATGAGACGGGCCGATCCGCACTGACGGAGCCCGTGGGCCGATCCGGACTGTCGGAGCCCTATGTATATGAGGATTTACGTGCCGATGCTAGGCACAGGCTTCATGATGTTTTCGAGTGTCGATGCTAGACACTCAGGTTCCATGATTTTGATATGTTGCTGTAGGGTTCCTAGGCACTCTAGTTAAGTCTCACAAGTGATCAAACATGCACAAATAAAATTTTACGGGTGCCTACAAACCCGACTACGGATCGTTTACTAGATATTTAGGCGAAAACATAAACTAGTTAACATTTTAACTAAGGGAACGGATATACAACCTTTGTAGATCCGGTCCACCACCTCCACGGCTCCGCAATGAAGTCCCCTCGCTGTCCAAATCATGTCTTGGGCTCTAGCGTCGGCATCATCGAAGAATGGGCGGGCTTGATCGTCGGTTCGATGCCGAAGATGATCTACGTCGAGGCATCGCTAGAACAAGCTCCAACTTCACCAAGTCGGAAAAACTTGTGAAGGAAACACCCTATACTACTTGGCAAGAGGTAGAGGATGAAGAAATAGGAAGTGGGTAAACTTTAGTTTTGGATTTCTCACTAGACTTCATGACTTGCCATTGGAGTAGCAAGCTTTCTTCAATGTTGAAGAAGATGAAGAAGAAGAAGAAGATATGATAACTTAATTAAAAATGGAAAAGAAAATACAATACTTATCATATCTTTAACCATGGTTTAGTGTAGAGACTTAACTTAGGTTAGATGAGTGGTTAGGGTTAGGCATGAGACAAGAATGGTGACTAAGTCAATGCTTCATGAATCTTCAACTAAAAACAAAATTAGCCACCATTCATTTCTCATTTTCTTTTTCTTTTGAAATAAATAAAATAAAAAGATAAATGAATAAGATGAAACCCTAATCACTAACTAACCATGGTTTAATACTTTACACAAAACCAAACAAGAATGTATCATCAAACATGATACAATCATGTGCACAAAGAAATATATCACATATACAACTTGCACAATTCAAGTGAGAAAATCCTTTTAAAGTGAATCAATACTAGTTAATGCAAAGTAATATATCAAATATACAATTATACATTAAATCATTAAATCAACACTTGATTCAATGATCCGGTTATATCGGATATAACCGACTAGTATTATATGTATCGGCTTATCGAATCAATCCTTGATTCGATAACTAGGTTATATCGCATATAACCATTCGACACATACATCGCGAGAATGAAATACGGTATCACATACACGCATTATTCTCGGTCCCGCACATATCTCATATGCGCTCCTATTTCGTTTCGCTTGAGCCAGGAAACCTCTGTGTAGGACTCTAAAGACTCGTCAATACGCCGGCAGCAGATGATGATCATATCAAGCATCCACAAGCCGCAAGCGGTCTGCTAAACGTAACGGCCACCCGGGTATTGAGCGATCAGAAGATCGACGAGCAAGCCCGCTCACACTCCTGTGAATTCAACCAGTAACACTCATCGTATAGTCCGGTCTGTTCGTCTGATATGTCGCATATCTCGCCTAGGGGTGGTAAACGTCAGACCCCAATAGCTCGATAAGTCATGCCGACTTGAGGTCCATAACATTCGTGAAACTACTGATAACTCTTACCAGTATATCACTGCAACCCTGGCCAGGGATTTCCTGTTATGGCCAGTCGAGCATAGCACAACATCAACCCCCAATACCGGGAGAGACGAATCCCCTCCTATCGCTCATTGCCTCCATATGAATCGGGACTGTACCCAAAAACCACCTGTTTTCACAACTCAGTAGAGCCGTGGTAGGGTGGAAATCAAAGCACAGTGGGAGACACACAAGACTCTATGACGATCTCGGGTCAACAGACTAAGCTGTACCAGTATCACCAGAGAACTGCCATCTGACGTGAGGTATAATACCATCTGGGAGTTCTCGGCGAGTCCGTTCAGTGTACCCAGTCTCCACTGAGCACCCGCATACCATCTTCGATGTCAAACACCAATGGATATGGGATCATCCATCGCCCATCTCATGGGTCGAGAAGATATGCGCTAGTCTACTCTGGAATATCGATGCCCCGTCTCGATATTCCCTCGACTAGGAACATTTCAAGGATGCACTCATGGACTACCCAGGCCCCATTAGTATGATCTACATCATAGTCCTGGAAGTCGAGTACATATCCTAAGGGCTTTATCAACATGTAATCAGAGAGACAGAAAGTATACATGTTAAGATAAAGTGCAACCAGATAGCGTACTATCATGTCGAGCAAGAAAGTCCTTCCTATATATGTCCCAGCATCCACTACAATATACATCCAATGTATAGTAATGGCCTCTAGGGCATACATATAACTAACAATCTCCCACTTGCACTAGGGCCATCTGTAGCAGTGGTTGCAGTATCACATACTCAACCATCCCCTAAAAATCTCTCTTTGGGAAAAGGGCCTTCGTGAGTGGATCCGCCGTGTTGTCCTCTGAGTCTACTCTCCTAACCTCGATCACCCCGGAGATCAACTATCTCCTTGATCAGGTGATGCTTCCTCAGAATATGTCTGGGTCACTGATGGGACCAGGGTTCCAGGGTCGAAGCCACACTTCCATTGTCACACAATGGTAGAAACCTAGTTCATCCTATGAACCAATATACACCCAAACTGCCTCTTTGGTAGTATCATTAATAGCGATGCTACCAGCCTTTATCATCTAGTTTGTCACGGTATCTAGCTTGGAAATCTTCCAACATACCGTCCCTTTACCGAGGGTAAAGACAGTGCCTGTGACTGACATTCAGTCGTCTTTATCACCCTGGAACACTTCCAGTGATTCTCCCCAGGATCGATTGATACCATCTCACTACATCTAGTGAGAATCCTAGCATCCAATTACATCTATCTCATAGATGAAAACTCAGGATTTAGGAGGTATCACTTTGATCCTATTTGGAGAATCCTTGTGATAATAGGAGATTGATCGATCGTAGTATAGGAAACTCTTTTCCTATCAAGAGTATGTTGTCTTCGTACAATACGAAGATGACCACCTTACTCTCTACTACCCTTTTGTATATACAAAGTTCGTCTACCATTTTGATGAAGTCAAACACTTTGACTATCACATCAAAACAGACGTTCCAACTCCGCGATGCCTGCTTCATCATGTAAAGCAACTTGCACACGTTTCCGCTGCTCCCACTGTTTACGAAGACCTCTGGCTGTGTTCTTATAGACGTTCTCTTCTAAATCAGTATTTAGAAAAGCAGTCATGGCACCCAACCGCCAGATATCGTAGTCATGGTATGTAGCCGTGGTGAGTAGGATCTGGATAGACTTAAGCATAGCTACTGGAAAAAGGTTTCATCATTATCCACGCCTGGTCGATGACGAAAACCTTTAACAAGTATAGCTTTGAAAGTCTCAACTTTTCCATCTACACCAAGTAATCTTCTCAAGATATACTTGCTCCTGATGGGGATTTAACCCTTCAGATATAGCAGCTAAAGTCCATACTTTGCTGGTGTACATGGATTCCATCTCAGATCGCTAAGCATCCAGCCATTCTTACAGAGTCCCTACTCTCGATGGCCTGCTCGAAACTAGTTGGGTCATCATCTTATGATGCAATCCTTGCTCCCACTGTCATCGAGAAATCGAGGTATCTCTCAGGCGGATGAGGAACCCTACTAGATCGGCGGAGAGGGTGAGGTTCGTCGGGAACTATAGAATCTTATGGTTCTGTCAAATCATCAGCTGTAGTTTCGTATAGCTGGAACCTTTCCAGTTCTATAGAACTGATCTTGCCTCGATCTTGTCCGGAATTTGCTTTTGACATAGGCCGGACAATCCCAAATCTTAACTTACTTAAGAGATAGGCTCTTCCCATACCATATCTCATATGGAATGGTAGGCACTGATTTGATTCGAACCTAATTCAATAGGTATGCATCTTCTCAAGTGCATAACTCCCAAAAGGAAATAGGTAACTCAGTAATACTCATCATAGAGCACACCATATCTAATATTGTGCAATTGCTCCGCCCTGATACACCGTTGTGCTGTGGTGTATTCAGAGGAGTAACACTGAGAGAAAATCTCATTCTCCTTTAGAATAGTCCAGGAACTCTATGCACAAGTATTCTGCTCCCTGATCTCATCATAGGACATAATACTTATACCCGGTTATTGGTTCTCTACTTCTAACTTATATTCTGTGAATACCTCAAAAGGTTCGGACTTATGTTTCAACAGGAACATATGACTGAATCTTGAGAGATTATCAGAGAATATAATGAAGTATAAAGAACCAGTCATGGCATGTGTAGACAGGAGACCTTACATACATCATCATGTATCAGTCCCAAGAGTTTACTAACTCTTTCTCTGTTTCCAGTAAACAGAGCCGGTGTCATTATATCTTTGTGACATGACTGGCAAGTTTCACAAGATGTAAATTCAAACTGATTTAAATATGCATCTAAATGTAACTTCAGCTAGTCGGGTCGCATTGATATGACCTAGTCTACAATACCTCAAGAAGAATTCGTTCATTTCTGAACTCTTCCTCTTGTGTGTGTTCTGTATACGAGGAACTGTAGTTTGATTTAGAACGTCAATGCTTTTAGATAACGTGCTTGAACCGATCAACTTTTGATATAGGAAATGTTCAAAACATTATCCATCAATACAAAATTATATCCTTTCTTTACTAATAAAGAGACTGATATGATTTTGTATATCAGGTTCGGTATCTAATAGCATTTGTTCAGAATCAATGTATTCGTAATACAGGGTGACAGTGACCAACAGACTTGGCTGCAACACTTGCCCCGTTTTCTGTCTCATGAAACTTATCACCCGTTCTCAGTTTTTCTACCTTTTTGTAGCCCTATGTAACGGATTACATATCTGGGATCCTGATCCGGTATCATATACCCAGGATGCAGAGGATACAGAGAAACAGTTCTTTGTAATGAACACACCCGAAGGAGATGCATCATATGCACTTTCTTCGTTTGGGCGGCATAGGAATTCTGGTATTCCCCTATTTCCTGCTCTGTCTTATAACAATTATAAGTTGGAGCGGGACCAACGTTCCCCAGCTCAGTATAACAAGCGGGTTCGGTCAATATTCCGTATTATTATCTTGATTAAGGCGTGATATGGTCGCTACCAGGAGAGAGAGAGAAGAAAACACTCTGCGTGCGCTCTTGCAAGATCAGATTGGTTATATATTTTATCTAATCAGGATGGCTCCCACTGTTTTTATCAAATCTTCCTTCAAACCCTAAAAGGAAAGACTAGCCGGGATTAATTACACTCTACAAGTTCGCCAATCTTTCAGCCAGGCCAGTGTCGGTACTTTGAGGGAGGTTCCCCGTGCTTTCGCACGGACCTAATTACAGTAAACCTCGTTTTCCCAGAGGCGTAACCCCGTTGACACCTTTCTAGACACCTACTTGATCGGCTAATTGCAAAGTGCAAAACTCTCCCAGGAGTAACAATTACTCGCAGTGGGTATCGGGATCCAACTATCACATAGAAGGTATGCAATCTCATTGCAAGTTTCAACACTTGAAACTCCCGATAATGGTTTTTACCCCTAGCACCTATGACCTTAACTATGGTCAACAAATCATAAGTACTAGTCAAGTTCTACCCGTCATTTCGTGATTAATTAGACCCACCCACATGACCCTTAACTAAGGTCAACAAAGTCACGCGACTGTCCTAACTAATCGCATCATATGCGTTGTAGGAAGACATCACGTAGCTACCGTACACTGTGCCTTGACTATGGTCAACAAACACAGCACGAATACTAAGTACTCTACTTCATAAAATGACGGAGGGTTGCGGCTGGTTTTTGTGAAAACCTTTAACGCTTTGAACTTGATCTCGTTGCGGAATCAAATGGTTTTTAAATGGAATGTTTTTGAAGCTTTTCTAGTTTTGCTAAAGGGGTCACTCCCGGTGAAGGGATCGTCGGCCCTTTCCTCGTCGAATGAGGTGCGGGATATATCATATATATCACCGTGCAAAGCGGAAACTATAGAAGCGATCAAAGACAAACCGAGGGTTGTAGCATCTGCCAGTTATTGCTAAAGGAGTCACTCCCGGTGAAGGGATCTCGGTCCTTTCCTCATCGAATAAGGTGCAGGATGTTCTACAAGGAACACCGCGATGCAAAGCAAGAACTGTAGCTACCTGTTTTATTTTGAAATTCGATTCCACAACATCAATTAGGTTTATTTTCTTTCATTAATCTCATTAATGAATATCCCATCATTTAAGTCCACCTAACCATCACAGATAAATATAACGTACGCTTATGCCATCCGCATTCGCCTCGATGTCCCGTCTGCACCGTTAGGTTAGGTAACTAACGCCAGAGCGAGGCAGGGCTAGCGCGGGTGTAAAACATAAGCAACGTCTATATAATATATCATATATACTATATATAATACCTGTCACAGAACATCGTATGATCACAGATAAAACACAGCAGAAGAAACATATGAAATATTGGATATACTAGGACGTCCGTGTTTTCAATACGAGCCAGTATAAAACACGGATTCCACGGTCGTGATGAATAGCCAATCCCACACCCCTAGACCCCTACGAGAGCGGCAAGCAACCCTACCAATTCTAGGGTTAGGAGACCCGGACTCGACTCCTCGAGTTGGTCTCCCACTGGACCCCAGAACCCGGTTACTTGTGCTCCCCTCCTTGGGTCTATCCTAGTGCAGAGAAGTAAATAATATACAACAACGGTGACAACTTCCGCAACCTGGAAGTGCCCCAATAAAAGAATATTACATACAAGTTTTTACATGAATGAAAATGAAAAACACTCATCTCACATAAAAACCCCCGGCTATTCAAACACGACGATCCAATATAACATATCCAGCAACACATAACATCACATGTCATCAACGTAAGTAAATATGCGCATCCCAATTGTCGTTGACATATAGCAACGAAACCGGCGATATCACATATTACACTTACGGTCACAGAAAAGAAAGTGTAAAACTACAACAGTTGGAATCCGCAATCTCTTTAGACATCGCATGCCTAATCAAATGAATTACTTAGACATCGCATGCCTAACAATTATAAACCCCGCATTTTAGTCTCATAATCGAAAACTCTTTTCAATATCAAGTCGGGCAATTCAACAAGATTCCCGACATCCTGATCGAATACTCGTCGCAAACTTCAGTAGACGGCTGCACCCCCGATACCGTCGACGAAGTGCACCAAGGCGGAACACCGCCACCGCGAGCACCCGAACGGATGCTTTCGGCGACGGGGTTCTCCTACAGTCACTTGGTCGGGGCTATGGAGTGAGGCTGTCTATTAAGTTTACCCGGCGAGTATCCGCGTACGCTACGTGATTGCGACGGACTTTTGATCACATCAAAACTTCGTGGCAACCGATCAAATGAGACTAAACTGCTATGTTTATAACATTCATTCCGTTATCTCATAACTATATGCGAATTCCAATTATTGTATCACATTCCGGATAAATAGAAAATGCTAAACTTTTCGATCGAACAATCGAACACCCAAGTTTTCCCGATACAGCTCAACACATGAAATAAGTCTAACAACATTCAGTTCGTGCCTCAGTAGCAACGGTCCAGCCGTAGAAGGGTCAAGCCAACGCCTCACATGTGGCACGCCGTACTGCCCCAAACCCGAAGGTTCAAAGGGCAGTTCAAGACGGTCACATAATCGAGTTAAGGTTTGTTGTCTTCTAGAGGGTCCATCGTGTTACTTGCACTACTTAGAACGTCGTTAAACTACGGAAAAATTCAACAATTGGAAATTTCCCGGCAGGGGAAAAAGTGGGTATTTATATCCGGTCGAACTTTTTAACATATTCTAAAATTACCCGGAAAGCCACACCGACAAAATTAGACAGTCCGATCGAATATACAGAGTTCCCAATACAAGCCAAAAAATAAAACTCTGGAATAAATATTAAAATAATCCTAGGAAACCCAGCACTGCTTACTAAGAGTTACTGTGCAAACTTTGATGCACAAAGGGACAAAAGAGCCGCGGATCCGCCGCATGTGCCTACTGTAGGGCCGCGGATCCTCGCCACTTTTGTGGAATCAGGACCACGAATTTTGCAGTAACCCTTACATTTTCCTGCTGAATTTTCTGGATATTTTTAATTTTGAAAAATCCACATTTTACAGAAAAGTCCAGAGAGCAATTTTCTAGTCGGGTTTTGGGTCGTTCGGACTTCAAATTCCGTCGGGACTTCGCCTAAGGCTCTAGCTAGGCTCTGATACCACTGTAGGGTTCCTAGGCACTCTAGTTAAGTCTCACAAGTGATCAAACATGCACAAATAAAATTTTACGGGTGCCTACAAACCCGACTACGGATCGTTTACTAGATATTTAGGCGAAAACATAAACTAGTTAACATTTTAACTAAGGGAACGGATATACAACCTTTGTAGATCCGGTCCACCACCTCCACGGCTCCGCAATGAAGTCCCCTCGCTGTCCAAATCATGTCTTGGGCTCTAGCGTCGGCATCATCGAAGAATGGGCGGGCTTGATCGTCGGTTCGATGCCGAAGATGATCTACGTCGAGGCATCGCTAGAACAAGCTCCAACTTCACCAAGTCGGAAAAACTTGTGAAGGAAACACCCTATACTACTTGGCAAGAGGTAGAGGATGAAGAAATAGGAAGTGGGTAAACTTTAGTTTTGGATTTCCACTAGACTTCATGACTTGCCATTGGAGTAGCAAGCTTTCTTCAATGTTGAAGAAGATGAAGAAGAAGAAGAAGATATGATAACTTAATTAAAAATGGAAAAGAAAATACAATACTTATCATATCTTTAACCATGGTTTAGTGTAGAGACTTAACTTAGGTTAGATGAGTGGTTAGGGTTAGGCATGAGACAAGAATGGCGACTAAGTCAATGCTTCATGAATCTTCAACTAAAAACAAAATTAGCCACCATTCATTTCTCATTTTCTTTTTCTTTTGAAATAAATAAAATAAAAAGATAAATGAATAAGATGAAACCCTAATCACTAACTAACCATGGTTTAATACTTTACACAAAACCAAACAAGAATGTATCATCAAACATGATACAATCATGTGCACAAAGAAATATATCACATATACAACTTGCACAATTCAAGTGAGAAAATCCTTTTAAAGTGAACCAATACTAGTTAATGCAAAGTAATATATCAAATATACAATTATACATTAAATCATTAAATCAACACTTGATTCAATGATCCGGTTATATCGGATATAACCGACTAGTATTATATGTATCGGCTTATCGAATCAATCCTTGATTCGATAACTAGGTTATATCGCATATAACCATTCGACACATACATCGCGAGAATGAAATACGGTATCACATACACGCATTATTCTCGGTCCCGCACATATCTCATATGCGCTCCTATTTCGTTTCGCTTGAGCCAGGAAACCTCTGTGTAGGACTCTAAAGACTCGTCAATACGCCGGCAGCAGATGATGATCATATCAAGCATCCACAAGCCGCAAGCGGTCTGCTAAACGTAACGGCCACCCGGGTATTGAGCGATCAGAAGATCGACGAGCAAGCCCGCTCACACTCCTGTGAATCCAACCAGTAACACTCATCGTATAGTCCGGTCTGTTCGTCTGATATGTCGCATATCTCGCCTAGGGGTGGTAAACGTCAGACCCCAATAGCTCGATAAGTCATGCCGACTTGAGGTCCATAACATTCGTGAAACTACTGATAACTCTTACCAGTATATCACTGCAACCCTGGCCAGGGATTTCCTGTTATGGCCAGTCGAGCATAGCACAACATCAACCCCCAATACCGGGAGAGACGAATCCCCTCCTATCGCTCATTGCCTCCATGTGAATCGGGACTGTACCCAAAAACCACCTGTTTGCACAACTCAGTAGAGCCGTGGTAGGGTGGAAATCAAAGCACAGTGGGAGACACACAAGACTCTATGACGATCTCGGGTCAACAGACTAAGCTGTACCGGTATCACCAGAGAACTGCCATCTGACGTGAGGTATAATACCATCTGGGAGTTCTCGGCGAGTCCGTTCAGTGTACCCAGTCTCCACTGAGCACCCGCATACCATCTTCGATGTCAAACACCAATGGATATGGGATCATCCATCGCCCATCTCATGGGTCGAGAAGATATGCGCTATTCTACTCTGGAATATCGATGCCCCGTCTCGATATTCCCTCGACTAGGAACATTTCAAGGATGCACTCATGGACTACCCAGGCCCCATTAGTATGATCTACATCATAGTCCTGGAAGTCGAGTACATATCCTAAGGGCTTTATCAACATGTAATCAGAGAGACAGAAAGTATACATGTTAAGATAAAGTGCAACCAGATAGCGTACTATCATGTCGAGCAAGAAAGTCCTTCCTATATATGTCCCAGCATCCACTACAATATACATCCAATGTATAGTAATGGCCTCTAGGGCATACATATAACTAACAGTTGCAAGCGACACATGTTGATTTACATCCTCCTACTTCCATGCATATGCTTTATAATATTTGCATGCATGATGCTTATTATCTTTGGGAGACACTTGAACGAGATCCACATACATACTGACATTGATTACATAGTTGGATGATATCCACATACTTATAGACTGCATGATATAGTTGACATTGATTCATGTTGATTACATTGATGATACATCATATTTATGATATGTTGTTACCTGAGGCACCGACACTAGCACATGGGATTACACTTATGTATAGATGTTTACCCTTGCCACCTTATCATGCTTCAGACTTATTCATTTGAGGTTTATATATATATTTGATCGTATTGACCAAGGATTGTGTCATGCATACGGTTTCTACTCTGTGATGTTTTCTATTCACGAGTTGGCAACTCACCCCCGTTGTGCCACAGTTCTTGCACGTTTTGCCGTACAGGTTCCATTGCGGCTTTTTGGCACACTGCTTCCCTTACGGGTGATTTGCTTTGGTAGGTGGGTTTTTTTGCATCAGAACCACCATTGTATGTGTATTATTTAGTTGTATATAGAAATTCCATCAACCAAACAAGTATATTTTAATTCAGACTTAGAAAACCAGTAGTGTATTATTTCGACTTTAGAGTCGCGTGTTGTAGTATTTTGGTTTTCATGATGTTTTTGAGTTTCCTTTTGAGTTTTGATCCTCGCCCTTTGGCGTTGTATATTATGTTGCTTGTGTGATTGTGACCGTCGATTGATGAAGAACTAGCTCCCGCTTAGGGATGCCTTTTATCATTGTATATATATTATTCATGTTGAACCCCGTTTGGGGCCAGAATTTACAAAGGAAACTATGCCGAAATTTTCAGAAAAGACTAGAGATTTTAAAAATGCATATTCGGCTTACTTATTTAAAAACCTTGTTTTTAAAACATGTTCGCTTCACTTCTTTAAAACTAGTTTTTCTTCATTTATTATTTAAAATGGTTTTAGATTTCTGGGCTTTTGGCTTACTTGGATTAGATGGGGTCATATATACTTCATATGATTCAAGAGCCAGCCACATACTATTTCGGGTCGTGACAAATTTGGTATCAGAGCGCTAGGTTAACCCTGGTTCGAGTCTAAGTTTGACTATGCGGAGCCTAGAGCGTTTATATATATACGGAACTTAGGCTTGACCTTACGGAACTTAGACTTAGTCGAGGGGGTATTATACCCGAACTTTCGTCGCGTAGGATGACCCTTGGTTGATGGAGTGGGTAGCTTGAGTAGAGTGACGTACCGTACGTATGTTCCGCGGCATACTTACGATACGCTACTCCACTTAAGAAACCTTAGGATGTATATTTCCTTGCACAGTATTATATTCATTCCTATGATCTATCCTCATCGATGTTGATTATGATTTTGCTTCCACGATTATATGGGCAGAGAGAGTGCTACGGCTAGAGTTGCGGTCAGCACGAGCTCGTCACAGACGAGGACTAACCAGGGCGTGATTCCAGAGACGTACGATTGCATAGAGGCTTCGTTTTATTGTGTTTTCGCGCCATGAGCGTTTGACGGACCGCTTCCACGAGATTTCTCGGACGTGCAGATCAGCACCAGAGGATCAGGCTACTGCTAGAGGCCAGGCAGAATGTGATAACCATTAATATATCGCTTATTCATGATGATTAAGGCGCTGTTCAGCGTACAGACGAATGAGCCAGTTGCTGCTGCAAATGACGAGATATCGCCCAGATGATTGGAGCTACTGCAGTATGAGGATATACTTAGAGAAATGATAGAAGGTCGCTAGTCACCCGAGGATGGATGGCTAGGACATGTGGTTCGTTCGCATTACCCCGATGCGAGGTCATCAGATGGATTGATTCCAGCTAGAGACGACTTCACGCAGGTTCGTTGGTAGTCGATAGAGACGATCGAATGTCAGGAACCCATTTCTATGTTTAAAGTATTCGGAAGACAATGCAAGTAATACTATGGACCCTCTAGAAGAATGAAACCCTAACTCGACGTAATGACCATGGAACACCTCCGAACCTTAGGGTTTGCGGCAGTTTAACGGTGCCATTTGTGAGGCTTGGGTTTGCTCTTCTACTGTTGGTCCACAGGTGTTATGGTATATACTGGAATACTATTAAACTGTACTCAAGATGTTGATCTCTTGGGGGAATATGAGGTTCTGACAAATCGATCGGATGGTTCGACATCATTCGGATATCATGTGATGGGATACATTGCTTGGGAGACTCCAGATACGAGTATAGCCATTGGAGCGCAGTCCATGCAGCGACGAGAAGACGAGTCCGAATCAGTCGACATTGGAACAGAGTGGAGTAAAGAGTTCGCACGAGATTTCGACGAGATGATGTTCTACTCCGCTGACATCAGAGATGCGATACGCATGCAGAGGCGTTGTATATGGATATACCTTCCAGAAGGAGTCGCGATGAGTATGCAGCCATTCCAGAACAAGAAATAGATTTAGTACAGGGCGGTATCTTCCGGGCAATTCGGCAGAAACGAGATTTGAGAGAGACTTCAACAGGACCTTTTCTGGAATACTATACGAGAAGACTTAACCCAGGAGCGGTCATATTGCGCACACCCAGCAGGCCAGATTTCGGCATCGTCGACGAGATAGTTGGCCAGAGATCTGTAGAGGATGTACCAGAGCGGGACTGTTTCCGTCGTCATTCCATATTGGGCCGTTGAGCCGAGGAGCTATATATCTAGCAATGCACAGTGAGAGACAAGAGCCTAAAAGCACCTGGCGCCAGACCATGAACAGGATGCAAGTAGACATCTTGCTCTGCTTGCATTGGATGCACCAATACCTTTCGACCTTGAAGGAGGAAATATCGACGACGGTATTTATGATTTGTGAATTGGTGATTCGATTATCACGTATCCATCATCTTGATTTCGGTAGTTTGGGCGATCTATTCGCATGATTTAGTTTTGATGATTGAGTTTCATGATATTTATTTTCGTGCACCATGGTTGCACCTACTGGGTATTTAGGATTTGTGCATAGTTATTGCACTGAATATCGTTTTGTGCCTTGGCTCCACATGTTTATGACTTCATCGATTTCATACGGATAGGTTGGTTTGTGCTTATGGTACGCACACGATTTGGTTTTTGCACTCGGTATAGCTCACATATGCTTGCAGTGCAGTGATACATATTTTGTGCACTGCAGTTGCACAGGACTTCGATTTGATGATATTTGAGGTATTGATTTTGACTTCATGCCTAGGGCATGCATATGATTTAACTTATGCTTACGACATAGTTTTTATGCATTTTTAGTTTTGATTTGATTTGTGCACGCTGATGCCCATGGTTATGAGATTATATACCGTGGTATACCTGATTTGGATTGAGCTGTATTGTATACCGTCGATTTCGATTCTGATTTTGATGTTGATTTCGTGATTTTGTGCATGATGGATGCACCTGATTTGGATTTTCGCGCGTGTTGGGCGCATGTTATGAGAGGCGATTTTGGTGCACACCAGATGCGCTAAATCGAGATTCTTCGTGCATATCAGATGCACCTGATTTTGCTGTCAGGCACACACGTTGCCTATGATAGATGTTTCGTGCACACCCGTTGCACTTAGATGTTGTTTCTGTGCATATGTATGGCACATATATGGATTTTGATTTCCGTGCGCACCAGACGCACAGGGTATTCTTATATACATTTTGGGATTGATTCCTTATAGAGCAGTACGTTTTTATGATAATTGCTATTTGTTTCGTACTGAGCTGGACTAGTCAGAGGACAGTACATGGATATATTTTGCATGCATTGATAGTTATCGAAGGGATTTCCAAAAAGCGAGCGATAGGCTCAGTATTTACCTACGTGTCTGATATGACACGACACGTTTAAAATAAGGAAACCTTTCTAAATTTTTTTCAAAACGGCGGAACGTACATATTAAACAAAAGATATATACATATATGGTTATCTTCTTACAATAGACGTCTGCCACTGTGCAGTGTTATGCGTAACGCACAGCGACTTAAAAGGGTTTAGCATGCATTTCCTTCAGTTATTTACATGTATGGATTTGATGTCTACATGTATAATTTTGATGCATATCATATTGGTTTTGTTTTGGATTTAACATTGTGTCTTTACCATGACTCCGATGATTGCGGGATGCTTGACGGAACTTTGTTTTCGAGTTATCTGCTCATTGTTCATGCGAATGTATTGCGCTATGATGCGTTTTATGTATTGATGATTTCGGCGCCCCAATGACTTGGACTTTTACTAAAATGTTTTCGTAATTGAGGGGTTTAAATTTAAATTCCGGGACCGAATTTCTTTAAAGGGGGAAGATTGTAACATTTCAGAAAAGTAAAATATTATTTTTGGGAATTTTTATAATTAAATAATATAATATTGAATATTTTATTAAGGCGGTACAATTAAATACCGATAAATGGGGAAAATTATGGAAATTACTAAAAAGAGAGTGTTTTATGGAAGCAAATTTTATGTTTTTATGATTAATTATATGCTAATTTAGTGCTAATCGCGATTAAAAATCGCTAATCAGGCCTTAAGCGTATTTTGTGCAAACATGCACCATATCATTTTTACACTTATTACTTTTGTGCATGCCTTTTGTTTTGGGGTTACTATTGATGAGAGAAGGAGAAAAGAAAAGAAAAGGGAAAAAAGAAAAGAATAGAATATGCAAGTATGGGTAAGAGAGAGAAAGAGTGGGTGAAGGTCAACATGGGTCTTGAGCCATTCCCCTTCATTATTCACACATCTCTCTCCTCTCCCTTTTCCCCTAGCTGCTGCTGCTGCTCCTTCCTCCGCCACAAAACCCCCCAAACCTCTATGGTAAACACCTCAAAACCCAAATACCATTTCATTAAAAATATGCACAAGCTCAAGGGAAACACATTGGACCAAGAAAAATCAAATTTTGGACACTTGGGGCAACTCAAGAAAATTCTTGAGTTGCCAAATGAGGTGTTTTCTGAACCTTTAGCTTGGTATTTCCATTACTTTTACCCCCAAGTTAGATTAGAACCGATATCGTGTGGTTTGGGTGAACTTTGAAAACTCTAGTTAGGGTTTAGGGAAACTTTGGGTTGTAATGTGTAATTAAGCTCAGTAGGGCCACACAAATCCCCTAGTGCTAGAATTCAGACCTAAACCAGAGACTAGAACCCCGGAATACGGATTCAGAAAAGCCGATATCGGAAAATTGTGGATTCTGTGAGGGTTAATTGAAATCTGCTATCACTCGGAGACTCTGGAAATTATTTTGCAAACACAGAGAGATGTGCAGGCACCCAGGAAGCTAACCCCAAAACGCCAGCCCCTATATCCCAATTCTGGCCGCAGATTTAATCCGTATGGCCGCAAATTGCGGCCTGGGTCCCACCATTTTGATCCGTGTTGGTTCTGTAGATTTATTTCGTGTAAACTAGACCCTTGGTATATGCAAAATTGACCAATTTGACCTAGGGTGAAATCTCGGACCATTTTCAAGAGTGGCTGTTTTGATTCGGGTTTCGTTTTGCGTATTTTGAATTCTGGAATTCTAGTATTTTGTTTTACCGCGATCACTTGACGTTTGTACGATGATATCGAGGATTGTTTGATAGTTTTGAAAGCGTACTCTATAGGTTCTAACCTATAGGCCTTAGTGCGTCGTTTTGTTTTCTCGATGTGATTTTAAGGTGCATTTGCGATTGTATTATCTTGTAGGTACCTTCTTGAGGGCTTCATACGATGAAGAAGATGAAGGCGACACCGACACCGATACACAGGATGCAAGGTGAGTAGATTATATTTACGGGGAAAGTCGGGTGGATGGCGTATAGCACCCCCACAGTTCAATGTTTAGTATACTATATATATACTATATATATATGTATGATAGCGTTAAGTGTGATATGGATATTCTAGATGTGATTAGGTGTACTACGGATAGATTAGGGTTTATAAGTAAACTAGCATAGTTTCCTAGTTGCGAACCCTAGAATAGGTTCACACCCACACGCACACACATGCTTATCTGTTATACTTATACCTGGACGATGAGGATGGTGAATGATAATTGGAGATGAGTCGATGAGATTGGGCATAGTGCCATGAGATCGGTGATATGATGTGATTCGTATTTGGGATACGACATGAGATTTTAGTGGGCCTTTGGACGTGTGTTTTACACACGCATTTATATAGATGGTATCAGTTGTACTAGACTTAGATCAGTACCCCAGTTCATGAGATACGATGATAAGGATACCAGATAATTGATGAGATGAATGTGATATTGACCCGTACCCAGATTTGGGGATGCCGTACGATGATTTACCGTACAAGCTTTATTTGATGATAAGATCCGCACTCATGACTCGAGGATGTCATATGATATTGTATCGGACACGGTACCTTTGAGGCGGGATCACCGACTATTATATATATATATATATCGACTCAGATTTAGGTGGTTTCCATACCCTTCCCGATTGACTTGTTAGTTAGATCTATAGTTTGCTTAGTAGATGTTAGGCTAGGCCGATGTCATACATATTTCAAAAACTAACGAATCGGGAGTATTTTAAAGACAGGAAAATGGATTCTACGGATATTTTCAAAAGACGCATCTTTTCTTAAAAACACCGTAGCCCTTATTTTCCTAAAAACCCCGATTCGTCTTCTTTCAAATGGCAAAACACCATGACATAGATACATTGATGTAGATACCGCACTGTTGTGTTTATTTTTCATTTGCCGCATATTCTTGCTTTTCGCATCGCATCGCATGTTTAAATAAGTTCATTGTTATATTAAAACCATGTTGTTAGGACACCAGCACCATTATCGATGATGCATATGTTCCACGTACACCTGCTTGCCGGCTCACACACTTCATCATCGATAATTGCCATGTCACTACACTATAGGACTGTTGCATTCAGGGTATGACCCCTTGTACACTCATACTTGTGTACTTACATATTGTACACTCATACTTGTGCACCTACCTATTGTACATTCATACTTGTGTACTTACATATTGTACACTCATACTTGTGCACCTACCTATTGTACATTCATACTTGTGTACTTACATATTGTACTGTCACGTCCCGAAAGTACGGAACATGACCGACACTTAAACTACGAAACGTCTCGAGACGTACGTAATCTAAGTAAACCGAAAACCCAGAAATCCAAACCAAGAAAAGTAGTAGAGTGAAGGAAAACCAATTTAAATCAAGTAGTTTAAATAGCATAGCCGAATTATGCGTTTAAAAAAACATCAAATATTTCCTGAAAATTTCGGCAGAGTCTCCTTTGTAAATACTGGCCCCCAAATGGGATACAACATGAATAGTATACGAAATCAATAAAGAGGCATCCCCAAGCGGGAGCTAGCTCTTCGTCAATCGACGGTCACAACCACACAAGCAATATAATATACAACGCCAAGGGCGAGGATCAAAATTCAAAAGGAAACTCAAAAACCACAAGAAAACCATAGAAATACAACGCGCGACTCTAAGGTCGAGAGAATAAACATCACTGGTCTCTATCTCAAATAAATACATGTTTGGTTGATGGAACTTCTAGATACAACAGAATAATGATATACAATATATATAATGAGGGTACGATATAAATAAACCCACCTACTAGCAAATCACCCGGAAATGGAAGTAGTGCCAGCAAAGCCGTAATGAAACCTGTACGGCGAAACCTGCAAGAACTGTGGCACAACGGGGGTGAGTTGCCAACACGTGAATAGAAAAACATCTACGGAAAGCAATCGCATAAATAACGCAACCTAGGTCAAAGATCATAATATATCCTCAATTATATATATAACATGCAACCTATAACAAGGCTAGGGTAAATATCTAACCCGAGTGTAATCTCATGTGTCAGTGCCTCAGGTAGCAATATATCATATGAATGAGGTATGAATGCATGGAAACAGAATACATGTAAATGAAGAACTGTTTTCATAATTTAGTGAGATTTCCTTTGTATTTTTAAAATGGGGTATCACAATGAAATCAGCATAAAATAGTGCCTAGCATCGGCACAAAACGTAATCCCAATATCTCGATATCTCTGTATCACAGTCTCTGTACCTCAATATCTCGAAATCTCAATGTCTCAATCACAATATCTAGGGCACCGTCAGTCCAGACCGGCCCCTACCATCCATCTCAAGACCACGACAGTATCCTCCGGATATCCGACGCGTCGAGTAAAATCACCAGTAGGTAGTGCTCCCCTGCCAGGCTCACATCGTCATCATCACGCGCTTCTTGCCCCGGGGTACCTTACCGGGTCCACCATGTACCCGAAACGGTTCATCCGTTTCCTCGAATCGGGTCTCGAAATCCATCAGCAAACTCATGGTGGACGACTCATACATCATGGGAAAAACCGCATTTTTTTTTATTTAAAAAGAGAGAAATCAGTTTATATAAGTTTTGCGGTTTTCCCCCCAAATCCAGAAAATTTCATGGAAATCCGAATCCAAATCATCAATAGCATGTAAAACCATGAATATAGGCATAACAATGAATAACAGTATGCATGAAGTGACAAGTAATAACTACAATGTTAAGCTGGCATATAAGGCAGGTACACTAATATCATGTCAAATTACTAACTAACAAGCTAAGTCAAGCAATAATATTTTCTAAGGTATACGTGACATGGTAATTACCGATGAAGATGTGTGTGAGCCGGCAAGTAAGTGTACGTGGTACATACGCATCATCGGTAATGGTGCTGGTGTCCTAACAATATGATATCAACATTGCAATAAGAAATTATAACATAAGTATGCGATGCGAAGCGAACCACAATCATAAGCGGGAGCTGAATACTAGACGCAACTGTAACTAACCTGCATTAATCTAATATAAGTCCTACAAATGGTGCCTTTGAAATAACACGAATCATGGGGTTTTGAAAATAGGGGCTACGGTGTTTTTATGAAAAGATACGTCTTTTGAAATATCCGTAAGATCCCTTGGGCTGTCTTTTAAAATACCCACGATTCGTTAGTTTTTGAAATAGGTAAGAATCGAATCTAATCTAACAACTAAACTAAACTAAAGGGCTAAGCTAACAAGCTGGACTACAGGTAAGGAAACCGCCTAACATCTGAGTCGATCCATATACACACCTGTATATATATTAGTCGGTGATCCCGCCTCAATAATATCATATCCGATACCATATCTACAATCAGACATCCCAAGTCAAGAGTACGGATCAATCATCAAGATATAGCTCGTACGTAAATCCGTCGTACGGTATCCCCAAATCTGGGTACGGGTCAATATCATATTCCTCACGCCATTCCTCTGGTATCCACTTTATTCAAGATCGTAGTCTAGGGTACTGACCTATGTCTAGTACAATACTAATATCCTCAAGATACTCATGATCTGACTACTGATCGACAATCTCGTACAAACCGATATCATTAGCACATATCATCATCAAGGGGTATACATCGCCCAATACGGCCTAGTATCAATATCCTAGCATATCATATCTTATATCACGATCACATGTCGACCATTTTATTAACAACACTATTCACCCGTATCTTCGTCCCAAGATCCGCTATAACACCAGGACGTACCTCAAGTAGGAATCCTGCCATATCACCGATAAACGAGACGTCCCACTAGTGACCGCGACAGTTGGTCCGAGATTCTTAGAGGATGCACTTGAGCGGTACTATTCCGCCATTATTGATTTCGATGTTTTGGGTGATTGATTCGCATGATTTGATGTTGATGATTGAGGATTTACGATCTTTGCACAGTGTTGCACTTGATATCGTTTTCGTGCTTGGTTTCACATGTTTGAGATTTTACGGTTTTAGACATTTGAGTTGATTTTGTGCGTATATACACACACGATTTGGTTTTTGCACGCGGTATAGTTCATATATGCTTGCAGTGCAGTGTTACGTATGTTGTGCATTTAGATGCCCTGGACTTTGATTTCGATGGTGATGTTCGATATTTGTTTTGTGCACCTTGTGCACCTGATTTGATTTTGTGCATGTTCGGCACTTGATATTGGATTTCATGCACGATGGATGCACCTGATTTGGATTTTCGCGCATGTTGGGCGCATGTTTTGATGTGTGATTTTGGTGCACACCAGATGCACTAAATCGAGATTTTTCGTGCATGTTAGATGCATCTGATTTTGCTGTCAGGAACACATGTTGCCTATGACAGATGTTTCGTGCACACCCGATGCACTTAGATGTTGTTTCTGTGCATATGTATGGCACATATTTGGATTTTGATTTCCGTGCGCACAAGACGCACGTAGTATTCATACGCGTATTTTGGGGATTGATTTTTCTTATAGAGCAGTACGTTTTTATGATATTGCTATGTGTTTTCGCACTGAGCAGGACTAGTCAGAGGACAGTACCTGAATATATTTTACATGTATAGTTTCGAGTTATATCATATTGGTTTTGCTTTGGATTTGGTATTGATGTCTTCCCCATGACTCCGATGATTGCGGGATGCTTGACGGAGTTCTAATTTGAGTTATATGCTCATTTTTCATGCGCATGCGTTGCACTACGATTTGTTTTATGTATTTATGATTTCGGAGCCCCGGCGATTTGATGGTTTTGGCTGAAATATTTTAGTATTTGGGGGAAGTTTTAATTTAAATTTGGGGACCGAATTTCTTTAAGGGGGGAAGATTGTAACGTTTTGAAAATCGTTTCGGTGAAATTTCGAAAAAACGGTAAAATAAGGGGGTTTTCTGTAAAAAGTCAAAATACAAATATCTTTATTTTAAAATTAAATATACATATTCTAGCTATGAAATTGCTAGTATTTGGTGTTTATTGAGCCACTGGTGAAATTTCAAATTTTCTGAAATTTTTTCCGAAATTAATTATTTCAATATTATTTTAAGCCGGTAAGAAAATACATTAAATTAGCGATAAATACAAATTTAAATGGGCTAATTTTAATCCTTAAAATCATGTTGATTAAAATCTAGTTGTAATATAAATTTTTAGTATTTTATTTCAAGTTTTAATTGATTTATTTTATGGAAAACAAAAATATAGTTATTTTGAACTAAAACTTGCAAATATGGTATTGTGGGGGGTCTTTTTGCATAGAATTTTTTTGTAAAGTCTCTCACACTCACCCTCACTCCCCTTGGCCGGCCCCACACTATTGTAGCAGCCCAAGAATTTTAGTTCCCTCTTTTTGACCTTAAATCATGTGAGAAATGGGTTAAAATAAGGTTTTTATATATAGTAAAGTAGGTGGGGGTATTATGGTAATTTGGGAGGGGATTTTACTTGGATTCTTTTCCACAACTCCCCCACACCTCTCCCCACTCCCTCCTCAGCCGAAATTCCTGCAATAAACAGCCCCAAAATTTCCCCTCTCATTTTTCTTCTAAACTCATCAAAATTCACAATTCAACAATTAAGCTTGGTTTTGCATAACCTAAGATATTAAACCACTCATAATAATGTTAATGATGTCATAAAAACATAATTACATTTTTAACCCAATTATTTAACCAATTTTAAATAGCTAGTTAGCAAATTAGCGTAATTATCATAATTTTTAAACTAACAATTATCAACTAGCTACTAACTTTGTTTTAACAAGCCATAAGAGCCTAATACATTACATAACCATACACCAATTTCACAAAACCCTAACTTGCATTCAAACCCTTTCTTGAATTTTATAACTAACAAAATCCAACCCAAACTATACATGAAACACTAAATTAGCACTAATTTGAAGCCCAAAAAGCAAGTTAAACTCTTAGATTTGGTTTGTATAAAACACTAGATAGCAAAATAGAATAATTAACTTAATAATGGTGTGCTAAAAACCCTAGTTTAACTCAAACCATTCTCTTGAAGATCCTAGATGAAAATAGCACCAATATTAACACTAAAACAACTCATTTAAAGAAATCTAACCATAAGAATTTAAATGGGTAAGAATTATACCTCTAGATCTAGAGATCTCGCAAGAAATTTTGACTCCAAAGATGGCCTCCTAGCATCTAAAATCCACGCAAGAAAGGTTAAGAAGAATGGATGAAGGATGGGCTTGAAATTGTGAAGTTTAAATGGAATTTTGATGGAATTCTGATGAGTTTAGAAGAAAAATGAGAGGGGAAATTTTAGGGCTGTTTATTGCAAGAATTTCGGCTGAGGAGGGAGTGGGGGAGTTGTGGAAAAGAATCCAAGTCAAAGCCCCTCCCAAATTACCATAATACCCCCTCCTACTTTACTATATATAAAAACCTTATTTTAACCCATTTCTCACATGATTTAAGGTCAAAAAGAGGGAAATAAAATTCTTGGGCTGATACAATAGTGTGGGGCCGGCCAAGGGGAGTGAGGGTGAGTGTGAGAGACTTTACAAAAAAATTCTATGCAAAAAGACCCCCCACAATACCATATTTGCAAGTTTTAGTTCAAGATAACTATATTTTTGTTTTCCATAAAATAAATCAATTAAAACTTGAAATAAAATACTAAAAATTTATATTACAACTAGATTTTAATCAAAATGATTTTAAGGATTAAAATTAGCCCATTTAAATTTGTATTTATCGCTAATTTAATGTATTTTCTTACCGGGTTAAAATAATATTAAAATAATTAATTTCGGAAAAATTTTCAGAAAATTTGAAATTTCACCAGTGGCTCAATAAACACCAAATACTAGCAATTTCATAGCTAGAATATGTATATTTAATTTTATAATAAAGATATTTGTATTTTGACTTTTTACAGAAAACCCCCTTATTTTACCGTTTTTTCGAAATTTCACCGAAACGATTTTCAAAACGTTACAATCTTCCCCCCTTAAAGAAATTCGGTCCCCGAATTTAAATTAAAACTTCGCCCAAATACTAAAATATTTCAGCCAAAACCGTCAAATCGCCGGGGCTCCGAAATCATAAATACATAAAACAAATCGTAGCGCAACGCATGCGCATGAAAAATGAGCATATAACTCAAATCAGAACTCCGTCAAGCATCCCGCAATCATCGGAGTCATGGGGAAGACATCAATACCAAATCCAAAGAAAAACCAATATGATATAACTCGAAACTATACATGTAAAATATATTCAGGTACTGTCCTCTGACTAGTCCTGCTCAGTGCAAAAACACATAGCAATATCATAAAAACGTACTGCTCTATAAGAAAAATCAATCCCCAAAATACGCGTATGAATACTACGTGCGTCTTGTGCGCACGGAAATCAAAATCCAAATATGTGCCATACATATGCACAGAAACAACATCTAAGTGCATCGGGTGTACACGAAACATCTGTCATAGGCAACATGTGTGCCTGACAGCAAAATCAGGTGCATCTGACATGCACGAAAAATCTCGATTTAGTGCATCTGGTGTGCACCAAAAACACACTTCAAAACATGCGCCCAACATGCGCGAAAATCCAAATCAGGTGCATCCATCGTGCACGAAATCATGAAATCCAATATCAAGTGCCGAACATGCGCAAAATCAAATCAGGTGCACAAGGTGCACAAAACAAATATCGAACATCACCATCGAAATCAAAGTCCAGGGCATCTAAATGCACAACATACGTAATACTGCACTGCAAGCATATATGAACTATACCGCGTGCAAAAACCAAATCGTGTGCGTATATACGCACAAAATCAACTCAAATGTCTAAAACCGTAAAATCGCAAACATGTGAAACCAAGCACGAAAACGATATCAAGTATAATACTATGCAAAGATCGTAAATCCTCAATCATCAAAATCAAATCATGCGAATCAATCACCCAAAACATCGAAATCAATAATGGCGGAATAGTACCGCTCAAGTGCATCCTCTAAGAATCTCGGACTAACTGTCGCGGTCACTAGTGGGACGTCTCGTCGATGATCATGAACTCTGGCCTGCTGGTGTGCGTAACACGACCACTCCTGGGTCCAAGTCTTCTCGTAATTTGTCCCAGAAAGGTCCTGTCGAGGTCTCTCCCAAATCTCGCCTCTGCCGAACTGTCCGAAAGTCATCGTTCCTTACTAGATCTGTTCTCGTTCCAGAACGGCTGCATACTCATCACGACTCCTTCTGGAAGGTAAATCCAAGTACCACGCCTCGGCATGCGCATCGCATCTCTGATGTCGGCGGAGTGGAACGTCATCTCATCTAGATCTGGTACGAACCTCTTTCTTCACTTTTCTTTAATGTCGACCGCTTCGGACTCGTCTCGTCGTGGCTGCATGGACTGAGCTCCCATGGCTATCCTCGTATCCGGAGTCTCCCAAGAAATGCATCTCACCACCTAGCATCCGAATTAAGTCGAGCCATCCGATCGATTTGTCAAAACCTCATAATCACCCAAGAGCTCAACATCTTGGGCATAGTATAATAGTATCGAGTACATACCACAGCATCGGTGGTCCAGCCGTAGAAGGGCAAACCCAAGCCTCACTAATGGCGCCGCAGAACTGCCGCAAACCCGAAGGTTCAAAGCCTTTCACACGGTCATTAAGTCGAGTTAGGGTTTCATTCTTCTAGAGAGACCATAGAATTGCCTGCATGTCCTTCCGATTACTTTAAACTTGGAATAGTAGGTTTCTGACATTCGATCGTCTCTGTCGACTCTCAACGTCTCCGCGTGAAGTCGTCTCTAGCTGGAATCAATTTATCTGATGACCTCTCATCGGGGTAGCGAACGAACCACATGTCCTAGTCATTCATCCTCGGTGACTAGCGACCTTCTATCATCTCTTAGTACAACCTTGTACTGCAATAGCTCCCACATCTGGGGCGATATCCCGTCGTTCGCTGCAATAACTGGCTCACTCGTCCGCACGCTGAACAGTGCCTCAATCATCATGAGTAAGTAATATACCAATGGTCATCAAAATCTGGCTGGCCTCTGTCAGTGGCTCAATCCTCTAGTGTTGATCGGCACGTCCAAGTAATCTCATATAGCGATCCATCCAACACTCATGGCGCGAAACCACAATCAAAAGACACATCTCTACAATCGTGTGTCACCGGAATTATGCTCTGGTCAGTCCTCGTTCGTAACGAGCTCGTGCTGACCGCAACTCTAGCCGTAGCTCTCCCTTCCCGTAATCGTGGCAGCAAACCATAACTGGTACCGATGAGGCTAGATCAGTAATGAATATAATACTGAGCAAAGAAATGTACATCCTAAGGCTCCTTAAGTGGAGTGGCGTGTCGTAAGTATGCCGCGGAACATACCCACGGTACGTCACTCTACTCTAGTCACCTATTCCATCAACCAAGGGTCATCCTATGCTCCGAAGGTAAAACCTAACGCTCTGATACCAACTTTGTCACGTCCCGAAATTACGGAACATGACCGACACTTAAACTACGAAACGTCTCGAGGCGTACGTAATCTAAGTAAACCGAAAACCCAGAAATCCAAACCAAGAAAAGTAGTAGAGTGAAGGAAAACCAATTTAAATCAAGTAGTTTTAATAGCATAGCCGAATTATGGGTTTAAAAAAAACATCAAATATTTCCTGAAAATTTCGGCAGAGACTCCTTTGTAAATACTGGCCCCCAAATGGGATACAACATGAATAGTATACGAAATCAATAAAAAGGCATCCCTAAGCGGGAGCTAGCTCTTCGTCAATCGACGATCACAACAACACAAGCAATATAATATACAACGCCAAGGGCGAGGATCAAAATTCAAAAGGAAACTCAAAAACCACAAGAAAACCACAGAAATACAACGCGCGACTCTAAGGTCGAGAGAATAAACATCACTGGTCTCTATCTCAAATAAATACATGTTTGGTTGATGGAACTTCTAGATACAACAGAATAATGATATACAAGATATATAATGGGGGTACGATACAAATAAACCCACCAACTAGCAAATCACCCGGAAATGGAAGTAGTGCCAGCAAAGCCGTAATGAAACCTGTACGGCAAAACCTGCAAGAACTGTGGCACAACGGGGGTGAGTTGCCAACTCGTGAATAGAAAAACATCTACGGAAAGAAATCGCATAAATAACGCAACCTAGGTCAAAGATCATAATATATCCTCAATTATATATATAACATGCAACCTATAACAAGGCTAGGGTAAATATCTAACCCGAATGTAATCTCATGTGCCCGTGTCAGTGCCTCAGGTAGCAATATATCATATGAATGAGGTATGAATGCATGGAAACATAATACATGTAAATGAAGAACTGTTTTCATAATTTAGTGAGATTTCCTTTGTATTTTTAAAATGAGGTATCACAATGAAATCAGCATAAAACAGTGCCTAGCATCGGCACAAAACGTAATCCCAATATCTCGATATCTCTGTATCACAGTCTCTGTACCTCAATATCTCGAAATCTCAATGTCTCAATCATAATATCTAGGGCGCCGTCAGTCCAGACCGGCCCCTACCATCCATCTCAAGACCACGACAGTATCCTCCGGATATCTGACTGTTAGTTATATGTATGCCCTAGAGGCCATTACTATACATAGGATGTATATTGTAGTGGATGCTGGGACATATATAGTGAGGACTTTCTTGCTCGACATGATAGTATGCTATCTGGTTGATCTTTACCTTAACGTGTACACTGATTGTCTCCCTGTTACATGTTGGTAAAGCCCTTAGGATCTGTACTTGACTACCTGGACTATGATGCGGATCATACTAGTGGGGACATGGTAGTCAATAAGTACATCCTTCAAAGTCCCTAGTCGTGGGTGTATCGAGACGGGGCATCGATATACCAGAGTAGACTAGCGTGTACCTTCTCGACCCATACAGATGGGCGATGGATGATCCCATATCCATTGGTGTTTGACATCATAGGAGATATACGGGTGCTCAGTAGAGACAGGGTACACTGGACGGACTCGCCGAGAACTCCCAGATGGTATTATACCTCACGTCAGATGGCAGTTCTCTGGTGACACTGGTACAGAGTAGTCTGTTGACCCGAGATCGTCATAGAGTCTTGTGTGGTTCCCACTGTGCTTTGATTTCCATCTTACCACGTCCAAGAGGGCGTGCAAAACGGTGGTTTTTGGGTACAGTCCCGAGTCACATGGAGGCAATGAGCGATAGGAGGGGATTCGTCTCTCCCGGTATAGGGAGTTGATGTTGCGCTGTGTTCGATTGGCTATAACAGGAAATCCCTAGCCAGGGTTGCTGAGATTTACTGGTAAGTGTTACCAGTAGTTTCTCGAATTGTTATAGTCCTCATATCGACACGACTTATCGAGCTATTGGGGTCTGACGTTTACCACCCCTAGGCGAGATATGCGACAGATCAGACGGACAGACCGGACTGTACGGTAGTGTTACTGGTTGGATTCACTGGAGTGTGAGCGGGCTTGCTCGTCGATCTTTTGATCGCTCAATACCCGAGTGGCCGTTACGTTTAGTAGACCGCTTGCGGCTTGTGGGTGTTTGATATGATCATCACCTGCTGCCGGCGTATTGACGAGTCTTTAGAGTCCTACACAGAGGTTTCCTGGCTCAAGCGAAACGAAATAGGAGCGCATATGAGATATGTGCGGGACTGAGAATAATGCGTGTATGTGATACAGTATTCTATTCTCGCGATGAATGTATCGAATGGTTGTATGCGATATAACCTAGTTATCGAATCAAGTATTGATTCGATAAGCCGATACATTGGATACTAGCCGGTTATATGCGATATGACCAGATCATTAAATCAAGTGTTGATTTAATGATTTAATGTATAATTATATATTTGATATATTACTTTGCATTAACTAGTATCGGTTCACTTTAAATGGATATTCTCACTCGGGTGTGCGCATTGCATATGCGATATGATTTTGTGCACATGATTGTATCATGTTTGATGATACATGCTTTTTGGTTAAGTGTAAAGTATTAAACTATGGTTAAGTGGATGATTAGGGTTTTTACTTATTCATTTATTTGTTTATTTATTCATTTTTGGCAAAAGGAAAATGGTGGCTAATTTGGATATATGTTGAAGCTTCATGAAGCTTTGACTTAGTCACCATTTTTGTCTTCATACCTAACCTAACCATTCACTTAACTTGAGTTTAGTCTCTACACTTAACCATGGTTGATTATGATAAGTATTCTTTTGTTTTCTATTTTCAAATTAACTTATCATATCAATTATCATCTTCTTCTTCCTTGAACTCAAGAAGAAAAGCTTGACTACATCAATGGTGGATTGATGAAATGAGTGAGAAATCCAATTCTAAAGTCTACCCACTTCCTATTTCTTCATCCTCTACCTTTTGCCAAGTAGTAGAGTGTGTTTTCTTCACAAGTTTCTTGACTTGGTGAAGTTGAAGCTTGATCTAGCGATGCCTCGACGTAGATCATCTTCGGCATGGACATCGACGACCTCGCTTGTCCATTCTCCTATGAAGCCGACGCTAGAGCCCGGGACTTGTTATGGACAGCGAGGAGACTTCATTGCGGAGCTATGGAGGTGGAGAACCGGATCTACAAAGGTTGTATTTCCGTATCTCTTAGTTAAGTGTTAACTAGTTTACTTTTTCGCCTAGACATCTAGCCGACGATCCGAAGTTTAGGGTTTCTCGGCACGTTAAAATTTGAAATTGGCATGGTTGATGCCTTATGAGACCTCTTGGGAGTGCCTAGGAACCCTACAGTGGTATCAGAGCCTAGCTAGAGCCTTAGGCGAAGTCTAGACGGAATTTGAAACCCGATCGAACCCGAAACCCCATATCAAAAATGCTCTCTGTCCTTTTTTCAAAAACGTGGTTTTTTCAATATTAAAAATGCTTAAAAAATTCAGCAGGGAAATCTAAGAATTACGGCGCAAAAAGTTTCTGATGAACAGTACAACTTGCGGCGGAACCGCGGCAGAAGCTTGGCTTCTGCGGCGGTTCCGCGGCCATATGCTGACATCATCAATTACTGTTTGCACAGTAACTCCTATTTTATTATGCTGGATTTTCTGGGAATTTTTAATATTTATTCAAGAGTTGAATTTTCTGCAGTTGTTTTGGGGATTCGGTGTTTCGATCGGGATATCAGATTTTGTCTATGTGGCTTTCCGGATAAATTTTAGAATATGTTAAAAAGTTCGACCGGATATAAATACCCAATTTTTCCCCTGTCGGGAAATTTCCAAGTGTTGGATTTTCCGTAGTTTAACGACGTTCTAAGTAGTGCAAGTAACGCGATGGTCCCTCTAGAAGACAATAAACCTTAACTCGATTATGTGACCGTCTTGAACTGCCCTTTGAACCTTCGGGTTTGGGGCAGTACGGCATGCCACATGTGAGGCGTTGGCTTGACCCTTCTACGGCTGGACCGTTGGTACTGAGGCACGAACTGAATGTTGTTAGACTTGTTTCATGTATTGATCTGTATCGGGAAAACTTGGGTGTTTGAATGTTCGATCGGAAAGTTTAACATTTTCTATTTATCTGGAATGGGATACAATAATTGGAATTCACAAAAGTTATGTGATAACTGAATGAATGTTATAAATCTAGCGGTTTAGTCTCACTTGATCGGTTGCCACGGAATTTTGATGTGATCAAATGTCTGTCGCAATCACGTAGCGTACGCGGATACTCGCCGGGTAAACTTAATAGACAGCTACACCCCATAGCCCCGACCAAGTGACTGTAGGAGAACCCCGTCGCCGAAGGCATCCGTTCGGGTGCTCGCGGTAGCGGTGTTCCGCCTTGGTGCACTTCGTCGACGGTATCAGGGGTGCGGCCGCCTACTAAAGTTTGCGACGAGCATTCGATCAGGATGTCGGGAATCTTGTTGAATTGTCCGACGTGATATTGAAAAGTGTTTTCGATTTTGAGACTAAAATGCGGGGTTTATAATTGTTAGGCTTGTGATGTCTAAGGAATTCATTTGATTAGGCATGCGATGTCTATGCAGGTTGCGGATTCCAACTGTTGTAGTTTTACACTTTCTTTTCTGTGACCGTAAGTGTAATATGTGATGTCGCCGTTTTCGTTGCTATATGTCAACGACAATTGGGATGCGCATATTTACTTACGTTGATGACATGTGATGTTATGTGTTGCTGGATATGTTATATTGGATCGTCGTGTTTGAATAGCCGGGGGTTTTTATGTGAGATGAGTGCTTTTCATTTTCATTCATGTAAAAATCTGTATGTAATATTCTTTTATTGGGGCACTTCCAGGTTGCGGATGTTGTCACCATTTGTATATTATTTACTTTTCTGCACTAGGATAGACCCAAGGAGGAGGGCACAAGTAACCGGGTTCTGGAGTCCAGTGGGAGACCAACTCGAGGAGTCGAGTCCGGGTCTCCTAACTCCAGAATTGGTAGGGTTGCTTGCCGCTCTCGTAGGGGTCTAGGGGTGTGGGTTTGGCTATTCATCACGACCGTGGAATCCGTGTTTTATACTGGCTCGTATTGAAAACACGGACGTCCTAGTATATCCAATATTTCATATGATTCTTCTGCTGCGATATCTGTGATGTGATCATGTGATGTTCTGTGATAGATACAGTATATAGTATATATGATATATTATATAGACGTTACTTATGTTTTACACCCGCGCTAGCCCTGCCCCGCTCTGCCGTTAATTACCTAACCTAACGGTGCACGAGGGGACATCGAGGCGAATGCGGATGGCATAAGTGTACGTCGTATTTATCTGTGATGTTTAGGTACTTAAATGATGGGACTTCATTAATGTGATTAATGAAATAAAAGAAACCTAAGATGTTGTAGAATCGAATTTCAAAATAAAACAGGTAGCTACAGTTCTTGCTTTGCACAGCGGTATATATGATATATCCTGCACCTTATTCGATGAGGAAAGGACCGAGATCCCTTCACCGGGAGTGACTCTTTTAGCAATAACTGGCAGATGCTACACACTCGGTTTGTCTTTTGATTGCTTTTAAGAGTTTTTGCTTTGCACAGTGATATATATGATATATCCAGCACCTCATTCGACGAGGAAAGGACCGACGATCCCTTCATCGGGAGTGACTCCTTTAGCAAAACTAGAAAAGCCTCAAAAACACTCCAATTCAAAATTCATTCGATCCTACAACGATATCAAGTTCATTACGCAATAGGTTTTCAGAAAAACCTGTCGTAGCCCTCCGTCATTTCAGATAAATCCTGTTTAGTATTCGTGCTGCGTTTGTTGACCTTGTCAAGGCGCAGTGTGCGGTAGCTAACCAGTATTTATCTGCTTATGCATATGATGCAGATTGGGTTAGGGTAGTCGTGCGGCCTTGTTGACCTTGTCAAGGGTCGTGCGGGTGGGTTTGATTCAATCAAGAAATGACGGGTTGAACTTGACTTGCGGTCTATGGTTTGTTGACATTGTCAAGGTCATAGATCGTTCGGGGCAAAATATTATCGGGAATTTCAAGTGTTGAAATTTGCAATGAGATTGCATACCTTCTATGAGATAGTTGGATCCCGATACCCGCTGCGAGTAAGAGTTACTCCTGGGAGAGTTTTATACATTACAATTAGCCGATCAAGTAGGTGTCTAGAAAGGTGTCAACGGGGTTACGCCTCTGGGAAAACGAGGTTTACATTAATTAGGTTCGTGCGAAAGCACGGGGGACCTCCCTCAAAGTACCGACACTGGCCTGGCTGAAAGATTGGCGAACTTGTAGTGTGTAATTAATCCCGGCTAGTCTTTCCTTTTAGGGTTTGAAGGAAGATTTGATAAAAAGCAGTGGGAGCCATCCTGATTAGATAAAATAATAACCAATCTATTCTTGCAAGAGCGCACGCTGAGTGTTTTCTTCTCTCTCTCTCTCCAGGTAGCGATCCTATCACGCCTTAATCAAGATAATAATACGGAATACTGACCGAACCCGCTTGTTATACTGAGCTGAGGAACGTTGGTCCCGCTCCAACTTATAATTGTTATAAGACAGAGTAGGAAATTGGGGATTACCAGAATTCCCGTGCCGCCCAAACGAAGAGAGTGCATGCTGATGCATCATCTTCGGGTGTGTTCATTACAGAGAACTGTTTCTCAGTATCCTTTACGTCCTAGGTATGTGATACCAGATCAGGATCCCAGATATGTAATATGTTACATAGGGCTACAGAGAGGTAGAGGACTGAGAACGGGTGATAAGGTTCATGAGGCAGAAAACGGGGCAAGTGTTGCAGCCAAGTCTGTTGGTCACTGTCACCCTGTATTACAAATACATTGATTCTGAACGAATGTTATTAGATACCGAACCTGATATACAAAATCGTATCTATCTCTTTATTAGTAAAGAAATGATAAAATTTTGTATTGATGGATAATGTTTTGAACATTTCCTATATCAAAAGTTGATCGGTTCAGGCACGTTATCTAAAAGCATTAATGTTCTAAATCAAATTACAGTTCTTAGTATACGGAACACACACAAGAGGAAGAGTTCAGAAATGAACGAATCCTTCTTGAGGCATTGTAGACTAGGTCATATCAATGCGACCCGACTAGCTGAAGTTACATGTAGATGCATATTTAAATTAGTTTGAATTTACATCTTATGAAACTTGCCAGTCATGTCACAAAGATAAGATGACCATAGCTCTGTTTATTGGAAACAGAGAAAGAGTTAGTGTACTCTTGGGATGATACATGTTGATGTATGTAAGGTCCCCTGTCTACATATGCCAGGACTGGTTCTTTGTACTTCATTGCATTCTTTGATAATCTCTCGAGACTCAGACATATGTTCCTGTTGAAACACAAGTCTGAACCTTTTGAGATATTCACAGAATATAAGCTAGAAGTAGAGAACCAGAATACGGGTATAAGTATTATGTCCTTTGATGTGATCAAGGAGGAGAATACTTGAGCACGAAATTTTTAGACTTTTCTAAAGGAGAATGAGATTCTCTCTCAGCATTACTCCTCCGAATACACCATAGCACGATGGTATATCGGGGCGGAGCAATAACACTCTATATAAGGTGTGCTCTATGATGAGTACTACTGAGTTACCTATTTCCTTTTGGGAGTTATGCACTTGAGAAGCTGCATACCTATTGAATAGGGTTCCAATCAAATCAGTTGCCTACCACTTCATATATGGTATGGAAAGGGAAGAGCCCATGTCTTAAGCTAGTTAAGATTTGGGATTGTCCGGCCTATGTCTGAAAGCAAAATCCGGACAAGCTCGAGGCAAGGTCTGTAATGTAGAACTGGAAAGGTTCCAGCTATACAAACTACAGCAGATGATTTGATAAAACCAAAGGATTCAATAGTTACCAACGAACCTCAGCCTCTCCGCCGATCTAGTAGGGTTCCTCACCCAACTGAGAGATACTTCGGTTTCTCGATGACAGTGGGAGCGAGGATTGCATCATGAGATGATGACCCAACTAGTTTCGAGCAGGCCATCAAGAGTGAGACTCTGTAAGAATGGCTGGATGTTTATCGATCTGAGATGGAATCCTTATACACCAACAAAGTATGGACTTTGGTTGCTATATCTGAAGGGTTAAATCCCCATCAGGAGCAAGTATATCTTGAGAAGATTACTTAGTGTACATGGAAAGGTTGAGACTTTCAAAGCTAGACTTGTTAAAAGTTTGCATCATTGACCAGGTGTGGATAATGATGAAACCTTTTCAAGTAACTATGCTTAAGTCCATCCAGATCCTACTTGTCACGGCTACATACCATGACTGCGATATCTGGTGGTTGGGTGTCATGACTGCTTTTCTAAATGATATTTTGGAAAAGAGCGTCTATAAGTACACAGCCAGAGGGCTTCGTAGACAGTGGGAGCAGCGGAAACGTGTGCAAGATGCTTTATAGGATAAAGCAGGCATCGCGGAGTTGGAACATCTGTTTTGATGTGTTAGTCAAAGAGTTTGACATCATCAAAATGGTAGATGAACCTTGTATAAACAAATAGGTAGTAGGGAGTATGGTGGCGATCCTCGTAGAGTACGTGGATGACATACTCTTGATAGGGAAGGAGTTTCCTATGCTACGCTCGATCAATCTCCGCTTATCACAAAGATTCTCCACGTAGGATCAAAATGATACCTACTAAATCCTAGATTTTGGATCTATGAGATAGATCTAAATGGATGTTAGGATACTCACTAGATGTAGTGAGATGGTGTCAACCGATCCTGAGGAGAATCACTGGAAGGGTTCCAGGGTGATAAAGACGACTGAATGTCAGTCGCAGGCATTGTCTTTACCCTCAGTAAAGGGAAGGTATGTTGGAAGAGTTCCAAGCTAGATACCGTGGCATACTAGACGATAAAGGCTGGATACATCGCTACTTAAGATACTACCAAAAGAGGATGTTTGGGTGTATATTGGTTCATGAGATGAACTACGTTCCTCCCATTGTGTGACAATGGAGTTGTGGCTTAAGCCAAGGAACGCCGGTCCCATCAGTGATCCAGACATATTCTAAGGCGGTATCACCTGATCATGGAGATGGTTGATCTCCAGGGTGATCGAGGTTTGGAGAGTAGACTCAGAGGACAACACAGCGGATCCACTCACAAAGGCCTGTTCCCAGAGAGAGACTTTTATGGGATGGTTGAGTATGAGATACTTCAACCACTGCTACAGATGGCCCTAGTGCAAGTGGGAGATTGTTAGTTATATGTATGCCCTAGAGGCCATTACTATACATAGGATGTATATTGTAGTGGATGCTGGGACATATATAGTGAGGACTTTCTTGCTCGACATGATAGTATGCTATCTGGTTGATCTTTACCTTAACGTGTACACTGATTGTCTCCCTGTTACATGTTGGTAAAGCCCTTAGGATCTGTACTTGACTACCTGGACTATGATGCGGATCATACTAGTGGGGACATGGTAGTCCATAAGTACATCCTTCAAAGTCCCTAGTCGTGGGTGTATCGAGACGGGACATCGATATACCAGAGTAGACTAGCGTGTACCTTCTCGACCCATACAGATGGGTGATGGATGATCCCATATCCATTGGTGTTTGACATCAGAGGAGATATACGGGTGCTCAGTAGAGACTGGGTACACTGGACGGACTCGCCGAGAACTCCCAGATGGTATTATACCTCACGTCAGATGGCAGTTCTCTGGTGACACTGGTACAGAGTAGTCTGTTGACCCGAGATCGTCATAGAGTCTTGTGTGGTTCCCACTGTGCTTTGATTTCCATCTTACCACGTCCAAGAGGGCGTGCAAAACGGTGGTTTTTAGGTACAGTCCCGAGTCACATGGAGGCAATGAGCGATAGGAGGGGATTCGTCTCTCCCGGTATAGGGAGTTGATGTTGCGCTGTGTTTGATTGGCTATAACAGGAAATCCCTGGCCAGGGTTGCTGAGATTTACTGGTAAGTGTTACCAGTAGTTTCTCGAATTTTTATAGACCTCATATCGACACGACTTATCGAGCTATTGGGGTCTGACGTTTACCACCCCTAGGCGAGATATGCGACAGATCAGACGGACAGACCGGACTGTACGGTAGTGTTACTGGTTGGATTCACTGGAGTGTGAGCGGGCTTGCTCGTCGATCTTCTGATCGCTCAATACCCGGGTGGCCGTTACGTTTAGCAGACCGCTTGCGGCTTGTGGGTGGTTGATATGATCATCACCGCTGCCGGGGTATTGACGAGTCTTTAGAGTCCTACACAGAGGTTTCCTGGCTCAAGCGAAACGAAATAGGAGCGCATATGAGATATGTGCGGGACCGAGAATAATGCGTGTATGTGATACCGTATTCTATTCTCGCGATGAATGTATCGAATGGTTGTATGCGATAAAACCTAGTTATCGAATCAAGTATTGATTCGATAAGCCGATACATTGGATACTAGCCGGTTATATGCGATATGACCGGATCATTAAATCAAGTGTTGATTTAATGATTTAATGTATAATTATATATTTGATATATTACTTTGCATTAACTAGTATCGGTTCACTTTAAATGGATATTCTCACTCGGGTGTGCGCATTGCATATGCGATATGATTTTGTGCACATGATTGTATCATGTTTGATGATACATGCTTTTTGGTTAAGTGTAAAGTATTAAACTATGGTTAAGTGGATGATTAGGGTTTTTACTTATTCATTTATTTGTTTATTTATTCATTTTTCGCAAAAGGAAAATGGTGGCTAATTTGGATATATGTTGAAGCTTCATGAAGCTTTGACTTAGTCACCATTTTTGTCTTCATACCTAACCTAACCATTCACTTAACTTGAGTTTAGTCTCTACACTTAACCATGGTTGATTATGATAAGTATTCTTTTGTTTTCTATTTTCAAATTAACTTATCATATCAATTATCATCTTCTTCTTCCTTGAACTCAAGAAGAAAAGCTTGACTACATCAATGGTGGATTGATGACATGAGTGAGAAATCCAATTCTAAAGTCTACCCACTTCCTATTTCTTCATCCTCTACCTCTTGCCAAGTAGTAGAGTGTGTTTTCTTCACAAGTTTCTTGACTTGGTGAAGTTGGAGCTTGATCTAGCGATGCCTCGACATAGATCATCTTCGGCATGGACATCGACGACCTAGCTTGTCCATTCTTCGATGAAGCCGACGCTAGAGCCCGGGACTTGTTATGGACAGTGTGGAGACTTCATTGCGGAGCTATGGAGGTGGAGAACCGGATCTACAAAGGTTGTATTTCCGTATCTCTTAGTTAAGTGTTAACTAGTTTACTTTTTCGCCTAGACATCTAGCCGACGATCCGAAGTTTAGGGTTTCTCGGCACGTTAAAATTTGAAATTGGCATGGTTGATGCCTTGTGAGACCTCTTGGGAGTGCCTAGGAACCCTACACCGACGCGTCAGGTAAAATCACCGGTAGGTAATGCTCCCCTGCCAGGCTCACATCGTCATCATCACGCGCTTCTTGCCCCGGGGTACCTTACCGGGTCCACCATGTACCCGAAACGGTTCATCCGTCTCCTCGAATCGGGTCTCGAAATCCATCAGCAAACTTATGGTGGACGACTCATACATCATGGGAAAAACCGCACTTTTTTTTATTTAAAAAGAGAGAAATCAGTTTATATAAGTTTTGCGGTTTTCCCCCCAAATCCAGAAAATTTCATGGAAATCCGAATCCAAATCATCAATAGCATGTAAAACCATGAATATAGGCATAACAATGAATAACTGTATGCATGAAGTGACAAGTAATAACTACAATGTTAAGCTGGCATATAAGGCAGGTACACTAATATCATGTCAAATTACTAACTAACAAGCTAAGTCAAGCAATAATATTTTCTAAGGTGTACGTGACATGGCAATTACCGATGAAGATGTGTGTGAGCCGGCAAGTAAGTGTACGTGGTACATACGCATCATCGGTAATGGTGCTGGTGTCCTAACAATATGATATCAACATTGCAATAAGAAATTATAACATAAGTATGCGATGCGAAGCGAACCACAATCATAAGCGGGAGCTGAATACTAGACGCAACTGTAACTAACCTGCATTAATCTAATATAAGTCCTACAAATGGTGCCTTTGAAATAACACGAATCATGGGGTTTTGAAAATAGGGGCTACGGTGTTTTTATGAAAAGATACGTCTTTTGAAATATCCGTAGGATCCCTTGGGCTGTCTTTTAAAATACCCACGATTCGTTAGTTTTTGAAATAGGTAAGAATCGAATCTAATCTAACAACTAAACTAAACTAAAGGGCTAAGCTAACAAGCTGGACTACACGTAGGGAAACCGCCTAACATCTGAGTCGATCCATATACATACCTGTATATATATTAGTCGGTGATCCCGCCTCAATAATATCATATCCGATACCATATCTACAATCAGACATCCCAAGTCAAGAGTACGGATCAATCATCAAGATATAGCTCGTACGTAAATCCGTCGTACGGTATCCCCAAATCTGGGTATGGGTCAATATCATATTCCTCACGCCATTCCTCTTGTATCCACTTTATTCAAGATCGTAGTCTAGGGTACTGACCTATGTCTAGTACAATACTAATATCCTCAAGATACTCATGATCTGACTACTGATCGACAATCTCGTACAAACCAATATCATTAGCACATATCATCATCAAGGGGTATACATCGCCCAATACGGCCTAGTATCAATATCCTAGCATATCATATCTTATATCACGATCACATGTCGACCATTTTATTAACAACACTATTCACCCGTATCGTCGTCCCAAGATCCGCTATAACACCAGGACGTACCTCAAGTACGAATCCTGCCATATCACCGATATCACAACCACAAAACAAATCTCATCGACTCAGCTCAATCCCAAGTATCATCCTCAAATCTGTATATGAACCCATAGTCCCATACCCATGTGAATACATAACTATAAAGAATCCCATGAGCACATATAAATAAGAATGTATGCAAGTATGTATGTGTGTATGTGTAGTGCAACACGACCCTAGGGTTCGCAACACTAAAATAATCCAACACACCAATATCCATCCTAAACATCGTTATTAATCCCAAATAACATATAATAAATTGTTGGTGTGTATACGCATCCGTATACACCACCACGGACTGCGGGGGTGCTATACGCCATCCACCCGACTTCTCCCCGTAGATACAAATCTACTCACCTGGTCCTCGCTCGCCGGTGCCGACGTCGCCACGCGCTTGCTTGTCGTCTCGAAGTCCACATGGGGTACCTACATATCATAACGCACCGTATCGCATTAAAATCCGACTCATGACCAAAACGACTCACGAATCCCACATAGGTCAAAACCTATGGTTGCTTTCACAAATCGACCCAAAAACCCTCGACGTCGGCGTACAAACGCCAAACAATCGAGAAAACTCCCAACACACTCATTTGTACAATTACAAGCACTAATTATAATATAAAATAGCTTAAAATTCACAAAAACCCCAATTTCACTTAAAAAGTCATTTTTCCGAAAATCTAGCAAGCACAAATCACCGTTTTAGTACAAAACTCGATGTATAAACGAACCTAGCATCCACAATATTCACTAAATATCATAACAAAGTCATATAAACCATTCCTATAATTTATTCTCATTAATTTGCATAAATTCCAAAATCCTAGTTTGCAAAAATATCAATTTTTAACACCTTTTAAAGCAAAATTCACAATTCAACAATTAAGCTTGGTTTTGCATAACCTAAGATATTAAACAACTCATAATAATGTTAATGATGTCATAAAAACATAATTACATTTTTAACCCAATTATTTAACCAATTTTAAATAGCTAGTTAGCAAATTAGCGTAATTATCATAATTTTTAAACTAACAATTAACAACTAGCTACTAACTTTGTTTTAACAAGCCATAAGAGCCTAATACATTACACAACCATACACCAATTTCACAAAACCCTAACTTGCATTCAAACCCTTTCTTGAATTTTATAACTAACAAAATCCAACCCAAACTATACATGAAACACTAAATTAGCACTAATTTGAAGCCCAAAAAGCAAGTTAAACTCTTAGATTTGGTTTGTATAAAACACTAGATAGCAAAATAGAATAATTAACTTAATAATGGTGTGCTAAAAACCCTAGTTTAACTCAAACCATTCTCTTGAAGATCCTAGATGAAAATAGCACCAATATTAACACTAAAACAACTCATTTAAAGAAATCTAACCATAAGAATTTAAATGGGTAAGAATTATACCTCTAGATCTAGAGATCTAGCAAGAAATTTTGACTCCAAAGATGGCCTCCTAGCATCCAAAATCCATGCAAGAAAGGTTAAGAAGAATGGATGAAGGATGGGCTTGAAATTGTGAAGTTTAAATGGAATTTTGATGAGTTTAGAAGAAAAATGAGAGGGGAAATTTTGGGGCTGTTTATTGCAGGAATTTCGGCTGAGGAGGGAGTGGGGAGAGGTGTGGGGGAGTTGTGGAAAAGAATCCAAGTCAAAGCCCCTCCCAAATTATCATAATACCCCCACCTACTTTACTATATATAAAAACCTTATTTTAACCCATTTCTCATATGATTTAAGGTCAAAAAGAGGGAAATAAAATTCTTGGGCTGCTACAATAGTGTGGGGCCGGCCAAAGGGAGTGAGGGTGAGTGTGAGAGACTTTACAAAAAAATTCTATTCAAAAAGACCCCCCACAATACTATATTTGCAAGTTTTAGTTCAAAATAACTATATTTTTGTTTTCCATAAAATAAATCAATTAAAACTTGAAATAAAATACTAAAAATTTATATTACAACTAGATTTTAAGCAACATGATTTTAAGGATTAAAATTAGACCATTTAAATTTGTATTTATCGCTAATTTAATGTATTTTCTTACCGGCTTAAAATAATATTAAAATAATTAATTTCGGAAAAATTTTCAGAATATTTGAAATTTCACCAGTGGCTCAATAAACACCAAATACTAGCAATTTCATAGCTAGAATATGTATATTTAATTTTATAATAAAGATATTTGTATTTTGACTTATTACAGAAAACCCCCTTATTTTACCGTTTTTTCGAAATTTCACCGAAACGATTTTCAAAACGTTACATATACACTCATACTTGTGCACATACCTATTGTACATTCATACTTGTGTACTTATATATTGTACATTCATACTTGTGTACTTATATATTGTACACTCATACTTGTGTACCTACCTATTGTACATTCATACTTGTGTACTTACATATTGTACATTCATACTTGTGCATCTACATATCATACTTGTGCACATACCTATTGTACATTCATACTTGTGTACTTACATATTGCACACTCATACTTGTGCACCTACCTATTGTACATTCATACTTGTGTACTTACATATTGTACACTCATACTTGTGCACCTACCTATTGTACATTCATACTTGTGTACTTACATATTGTACACTCATACTTGTGCACATACATATTTTACACTCATACTTGTGTACTTACATATTGTATACTCATACTTGTGCACATACATATTGTATACTCATACTTGTGCACATACATATTGTACACCCATTCTTGCATACATACGTATTTGCACATACATAGATGATTCTGGCTTGATTTGAGATTTGGGAACCGCAAGATACTTTTTAAAACTGATCCATTTCAATGGAGCGGTCTTCCCTCACTATGTGCATATTACTGTTTTTTGTCGCATGATATACTGATATGCTTAGATTTCTTTTATATGTCGCATACATCATGCTTTATGATTATACGCATTGAGATATGTTGTTTCCATGATATTTCAGGATTTGGGAACCGTGGGTATTTCAAAAGAGAATGTATTTTTTTCAAAAACCCAATTACCCTTGATATGATATTTCAGTCCATCCACCATGTGTTTTCTCTGTTCTGAGAGCGACATGTGAAACCCGATTCGAAGAGAGGTAGGCGCCGTCTGCGGGTACATGGTGGACCCGGTGAGGTATCCCGGGGCAAGAAGACTCGTATATGTTAGACGGTGAGCCTGGCGGGGGAGTACTACCTATCGGTGATTGTGTTTGAGCTCGGCGGATATCTCGAGAATACCGACCGGAGTTGAGAGATGAGACGGGCCGATCCGGACTGACGATGCCCGTGGGCCGATCCGGACTGACGGAGCCCTATGTATATGAGGATTTATGTGCCGATGCTTGGCACAGATTTCATGATGTTTTCGAGTGTCGATGCTAGACACTCAGGTTCCATGATTTTGATATGTCGCGAGCAACACATGTTGATTTACATCCTCATACTTCCATGCATATGCTTTATGATATTTACATGCATGATGCTTATTATCTTTGGGAGGCACGTGGACGAGATTCACATACATACAGACATTGATTACATAGTTGGATTACATTGATCATACCTCATATTTATGATATGTTATTACCTGAGGCACCGACACGAGCACATGGGATTACACTTATGTATAGATGTTTACCCTTGCCACCTTATCATGCTTTAGACTTATTCATTTGAGGTTTATATATATATTTGATCGTATTGACCTAGGATTGTGTCAAGCATACTATTTCTGCTCTGTGATGTTTTCTATTCATGAGCTGGCAACGCACCCTCGTTGTGCCACAGTTCTTGCAGGTTTTGCCGTACAGGTTCCATTGCGGCTTTCTGGCAAACTGCTTCCCTTACGGGTGATTTGCTTTGGTAGGTGGGTTCTTTTGCATCAGAACCACCTTTGTATATGTATTATTCAGTTGTATCTAGAAATTCCATCAACCAAACATGTATATTTTAATTCAGACTTAGAAAACCAGTTGCGTATTATTTCGACCTTAGAGTCGCGCGTTGTATTATTATGGTTTTCATGTTGTTTTTGAGTTTCCTTTTATGTTTTGATCCCCGCCCTTTGGCGTTGTATATTATGTTGCTTGTGTGATTGTGACCATCGATTGACGAAGAACTAGCACCCGCTTAGGGATGCCTTTTATCATTGTATATATATTATTCATGTTGTACCCCGTTTGGGGCCAGAATTTACAAAGGAAACTCTGCCGAAATTTTCAGAAAGGACTAGAGATTTTAATAATGCATATTCGGCTTACTTATTTAAAAACCATGTTTTTAAAACATATTTGCTTCACTTCTTTAAAACTAGTTTTTCTTCATTTATTATTTAAAATGGTTATAGATTTCTGGGCTTTTGGCTTACTTGGATTAGATGGGGTCTTATAGACTTCATATGATTCAAGGGCCAGTCGCGTGCTATTTTGGGTCGTGACAAATACTGACGATTTGATTGAACCTGAAGATTTAATAGAACCCAACGAGCTTCAATCACTCCGTAGATCTTGTAGAACTTCTCGCCCACCGGATATATACTATTTTTTTCTAATTGATGGTGATAGAGAAGATTGCATCATAGATGATGATTGTCCTACTAGTTTTCAGCAAGCTATCACGAGTAGTGACTCAGTGAAATGGCTGGATGCCATGAAATCCGAAATGGAATCCATGCATACCAACAAAGTATGGACTTTAGAGGTTGCACCTTTTGGAGTAAAACCCATAGGGTGCAAGTGGATCTTTAAGAAAAAGATTGGTATGGATGGACAGGTAGAGACCTATAAAGCTAGGTTTGTGGCGAAAGGATTTCATCAAAGACCAGGATTGGACTATGACGAAACTTTTTCTCCAGTTGCAATGCTTAAATCCATTCAAATCATACTTGCTGTTGCTGCTTAGCACGACTATGAAATTTGGTAGATGGATGTTAAAACAACATTTCTAAATGGTGATTTAGATGAATGTGTTTTTATGGATCAGCCGGAGAGCTTTATTGACAGTGGGAGCAGCGAAAAAACATGCAGGTTGCTTAAATCCATCTATGGATTAAAGCAGGCGTCACGGAGATGGAACATATCCTTTGATGATACAATCAAAGAGTTTGATTTTATCAAAATTGTAGATGAACCTTGCATTTATAAAAAGATTGTAGGGAGTACAATCATATTCCTCGTATTGTACGTAGATGACATTCTCTTGATAGGAAATGACGTTCCTATGTTACAATCGGTCAAATTATTCTTATCGCAAAGGTTCTCCATGAAGGACCTGGGTGATCACTCATGCATTCTGGGCATTAAGATCTATAGAGATAGGTCTAAAAGATTGTTGGGATTGTCCCAATCATGGTGTATAGAAACTATACTTAAGATGTTTAGTATGGAAGATTCCAAGCGAGGTAATTTACCCGCTTGTCATGGGATCATCCTCTCCAAAGAGATGTCTCCAAAGACTGATGAAGAGAGAACTCGCATGAGCATTATACCCTACGCTTCGGCGGTTGGATCTATAATGTATGCTATGTTATGTACTCGCTCAGATGTAGCTTAAGCACTGAGTGCAGTAAGCAGGTATCAATCCAATCTAGGGGAGAAACACCGGACTGCTGTGAAGAACATTCTTAAGTACATGCGAAGTACTAAAGAAATGTTCTTGGTGTATGGTAACTGTGATCTCCAAATGGAAGCCTTTACCGATTCTAATTTCCAAAGTGATAAGGATGACATCAAGTCCATCTCAGGGTTTGTATTTACCCTCAATGGAAGGGTGGTATGTAGGAAGAGTTCCAAGCAAGATACCGTCGCTGACTCTATGATGGAAGCTGAGTATATTGCTGCTAATGATGCCGCAAAAGAGACAGACTGGATGAGGAAGTTCGTTTCTGAACTTCAGGTGGTTCCATCCATTGCTAATCCAATACATTTGTATTGTGATAACAGTGGTGCCATGGCTTTGGAAAAAGAACCATGGTTCCATCAGAAATCCAGACATATCTTGAGGCGGTATCACCTTATTAAGGAGATCATGGATCGCCAGGAGATTGAGGTACGGAGAGTTGACACAAAAGATAACACAGCCGATCCATTCACTAAGGCCATCCCTCAAGTCCAGTTCGAGACGTTGTTTGAGATGTTGGGCATGTGGTACGCCAGCAACTGGCTATAGTGCAGACAGTGGGTACTTATTGCGCCAACTAAAGGCCTCAGTGCAAGTGAGAGATTATTGGATGTGTATGCCCTAGAGGCCTTTATTGTATAGGATGCTAGGGATATGTATGTACATAAACAATCTTGCTCAATTTGATAGTATGCTATCTCGTTTAGTTTTATCTTAACATGTGATGTCTTTTACCTAGTATTTCATATCATGTATACATGTTGATAATGCCCTTAGGATCTTTGCTTGACTACCAGGACTATGATGCAGATCAAACTAGTGGGGCTTAGGTAGCCCATAAGCATATCCTTTAATAGTTCATAGTCGAGGGAATATCGAGACAAGGGCATCGATATTCCAGAGAAGACTATTGTGTATGTTTCTTGACTCTGTATAGGGCGATGGTTGATCCCATAACCATTGGTGTTTGACATCAAAGATTGTACACAGGTGCTCATTAGAGAATGGGTACATCGAATAGGACTCGCCAAGAACTCTTAAATGGTATCATACCTATCATCAGATAGCAGTTCTCTAGTCATACTTGTACAGGTTAGTCTGTAGATCCGAGATCGTCATAGTTTCCTGTGTGGTTCCCATTGTGCTTTGATTTTCTCCCTACCAGGGTCATCAGAGTCGTGCAAACAGGTGGATTTTGGGTATAATCCCGAATCACATGGAGGTGGTGAGCGATAGTAGGGGTTTCATCTCTCCCGGTATAGGGAGTTCATGTTGCGCTATGCTCGATTGGTTATAACAGCAATTCCCTAGCTAGGATTATTAAGATTTACTGATAAGAGTTATCAATAGTTTCTCAAATCGTTATGAGCCACACATCGGCATGACTTATCAAGTTACTGGAGTCTGAAGTTTATCACCCCTGGAATCGATATATAACGTATCATATGAAGAGACCGGACTGTACAGTAAGTGTTAGTTATAGGCTCGTTGGGGTTAGGATGAGTTCGCTCAATGGCCTCCTTTTCGACATGTACCTGGGTAGCTGTTACGCACAGCTAGTGTCGCTGACGGGCTTGTGGTTAAACACACTGTCAGTGTTCTATCGAGTCTTTAGAGTCCCACATAGAGCGTTTCCCTGGTTCAAGCGAAATGATGTAGAGACTGTAAGGTGTTACGGCACTATTTCGATCATATACGTGTACTGGCTATACAAGTAATGTTCGGAAGGATAATACTGGTAGGCTTTGGTTTAAGCCGCATACCAGTATTATATTATTGGATTATTGGTATCTCATTGTGTTCATATTTTTCGGAATAAGAATATGGGTATATTTATACGATATACGGTGAGGGGCATTCTTGTAATTGTACAAGGATAGGCTTCTAGAAGGAGACACCTCATATATGGATTTTATTTTATGAAAATAAAATTAATAAGGTGGAATTTGGAGCATGGATGAAAGCATGGCTAATGTTTAAAATATTCATTTGGATCTACTATTGAAGCATGGTTGATTATTTTTGAGAAAAATAATCCATGCCAGCAATTCAAACTTTAACCATATCATTTTCATTCATGAGAATTTTTCATCCACACTCTCACATTCTCTCTCCAAATTATCTTCTCCTCTCTATCTCAACCATATCCCTTCATTTGAGTTGTGATTCATAGGGTATTGAGATCAAATAATCATCTAGATATTCTCTACATCATCTAAGTAGTCTCTCTTAGCAAGCTTGACTTCTTAGTTACCTCTTTAGTGGAGGTTGAAGCTTGAACCAAAGCTCTCGGGTGGATCATCTATGGCTTAGCGGTGACCGGAGATCGAGATCGTCTCAAACATAAAAGGAATAAAGTAGAGCAGCGAGAAGTGGAAAGAAGACCCGAAGGACTGTTTTCATGAAGGTATAATCCCTATCATAGTAGTTAAAATTCCTAGTTAGGGTTACTAGTTATGGTTTAGTATAAGATCCGGGAGTAAAAGTCGATGTTGCATGCTTCAAAATTATCGTTTGCTAGTTCCGCCTCCCCACAAGTGTTGTGGTGGTGTGCAACATCTACTAACATCGATGTCACCATTGTATATATTTTTTCTTTTCTGTACTAGGATTACCCTGCAGAGGAGTGCTCGAATAGTCAGGTTCTAAAAGGCAACGGGCCCACAGCTCATGGCGTTGAAACCGGGGGGCCTTGTTCTACAATTGGCGGGCTATTCATTTCACTCATAGGGGGTATAGGTTGACCCATGGAGGGGTGCTCAAGTTACCGGATTCCATGAAGTGCTGGGTGGCCCATTCACTTTGTTTATTGGGGTTGCCTCACTTCAAGGATTGGCGGGTAACATGCCGCACTCGTAGGGGTCTAGGATCTTCGTTGCACTGGCTATCCGAACGACCAGGGAACGCCGAGTTTCATTTAAGTTCAAATGAAACATGTGGCTCCTAGATTATCCACTGTTCCATATTGTTGTTCGCATGGTTGTGATGTTTATTATCTACCTACGATGTTGATATATATTATATATTTTTAGTAAATGCTTCTATATATTTTGCATCCGCACTAGTCCAGCCCCCGTTCTACCATTAGTTAATCTAACGGTGCATGACGGGCCCTATGGCGAATGTGGATAGCATATAAAAAGCATGTTATTTTGGTTGTTTCTTTTGTGGCTTGGAAACATAAAATGATGGGAACACATTATCGATATAATGCAAGGAAAATAAACCTAAATGATGTTGTCGGAACCAATTTTAAAACTACTCGGTTTTCTTCAAAACTCATTGTCATATTCTTTTGTTTTGCATAGAGATATTCGGTTAGGAATATCCCGCACCTCATTCTATGAGGGAAGAGCCTTGATCCCTTCATTGGGAGTTCTCTCTTAAGCAAAAGTTTATGTTACTAGTTTTAAAATGCGAAGCCTAAACCACTCCATTTAAAAGTCACTCATGTTCCTTTAACGAAATCAAGTTCATTACGGTAAAGGTTTTTCGCCAAAAACCAGCCGTAGCCCTCCGTCATTTCATAAAAGTAGCGCCTAGTATTCATGCTACATTTGTTGGCTTCCATCAAGGCATAGTGTGTGGTAGCTATGTGCTACTTTTCTGCAGCATAGAGATGCATTAATCTTGGAGAGTCGTACAGCCTTATTTGCATCCGTCAAAGGCGAGTACGGGTGGGTCTAAATTAATCAGGACAACGACGGGTAGAACTTGACTTGCAACTTATGATTTGTTGGCATCCATCAAGGTCATAAGCTGCTTGGGCCAAAAACGATATCGAGAGTTTCAAACATACGGGAAAATTTCATGGCATGCGCATACCTTCTGGAGTGTGGTGACTTGAGTGGATTCCGTCAGGTTATCACATGATTATAGTTGGGTGCCGATTCTTACTGATGAGTATATATTACTCTTCGGAAGATTTTTCACTTCACAATTAGCTAACCAATTAGGTGTCTGCAAAGTGTTAACGAGGTTACGCCTCTGTGGAAATGAGGTTATTAATTGGGTCCGTGCGAAAGCACGGGGGACCTCCCACAAAGTACCAACACTTACCTGGCTGAACAGTTAGCGAACTTGTAAAAGTGTAAATGATCCCGACTAGTTCTCCTTTTAGGGTTTGAAGGAGAATTCAAGGAAACAGTGGGAGCCATCCTAATCAGATAAAGTGATAACCAATCTGATCTTGATAGAGTGCACGTTGAGTGTTTCTTTTCTCTCTCTCTGGTACAGCGAACCATAACTTACCTTAAAAACTCCTGAACCAATTTGATCGAACATTTTTACACCCTTGGATATGGCTTGTCTTGATTCGCGACAAAGTCATATATATATATATATATATATATATATATATATATATCTCTGCCACTCCTACTTTATCCTTTGCATTTCTTCAGAACACGTCGTATCACTACGATGATCCATATTTCTTGGAACGGCCATCGTATAGTTACATACGAACTCGAATAAGTTACTTTAGTCGAGGATGGCTATAGGTTCTGAAGAAATTGAATATGATTATTCGGTTGTCTCTTCCCTTTACCTTCTCTCAGGTTGCGAGAGCTCCTTGATTAGGAGAGTACACCTATTATGCTTATTGGATAGTCTTCTTCAAAACCTCAGGCTAGTACCGAAAGGTAGGGAAGGAAGAAAACCATTTAGCACGGGTACGGTGTGCAAAATGTAAAATATAGAGACATATAAAGGGACTAAACTGAGAGCAAAGGAAATTATGACTACTGTCATGAATCTGGATAATGGAAAAGGCATTACTAGGAATACCTGACCATCCCCTATGAAACATTTTCATGTTTCAGTTTTTCCGTGTAAATGTAATAGAGAACTATTTTCCCAATCAATTCTAACACCAGGGTATGTATTTACCAGTTTTGGATGTCACGTCTGTACGGTATTACAGATGATGGGTAGGAGCAGAATATTGGGAAATGGGTAATTTGATCCTCAATATCGGAATTCGTTGTAATTGGTGATATTGGATTCAGTCGCTTATTTTTGCCTGACGGCAAATACTTAGTTTCGAATAACCGTTGTTATGCACCAGATTTTAAAATGAAATATCTGTACCTTTATTTTTATAAAGTGAGATATACATTTTGAAAATTATGTTGTAAACATTTACCTTTATCAGTTGAGGATAAGGTAAGGTGCATTGAATAACGGTGTAATACATTCTTAACCAAGATACAGTTTTCAACTTACAATACACAGAATTTGAGTTAGTGTACTGTGGGACTTATACATGGAGATGTATGTTGTCCAGTGTCCTTCGGGACAAAGGGGTTGGTACTCTTACTTCATTCAGGATTACCTATGAGTTCTCTGGTTTTAGACACGCATTCGTAGTATTGCAAGGTCTAAAGATTTTGAGAGGTTTGTACATATAAGAATAAAGTAGAGAACCATACGTTGGAAGTATCGGGATTCTTCGAAGTGATCGAAGATGTAGATACTTATGCTAGGTATTCCATTATGGTAATATCGAGAACTTGATTCTCTCACTGATTACTCATCCGTGCACGCGCTCCATGATAAGTAATGCTGCATTGGCCTTTTTCCATTAGGTAATATGCACTGGAAATAGTTGCATGACTTTTGTATCTGGTTCCATCTAAATTAGTGCCTTGATTCTATGTGGACATAGAATGGTTACATATTTTCAGGTTGTTAATATATTGAGTTATCTGGTTTCCGTTTAAAAGCAGAATACGGACAAACTCGAGGCATGCTTCGGTAACGGCGGTTTGTGGATTATCCCAAGCATTAGCTAGGATTTTGTTTCTACCATTCTCAAGATCAATTGTTATATTGTTCTTGACTCGCCACCATTTTATAAAAGGATATTTTTGCAAAAGAAACTAGTGAAAGTATGGTATAATTGGAAGTAATTCCAATACCACAAACGATTACCAAAAATTTAGTAGAACCTAAGAATTCAATTGGACTTGAAAAACCGTTATCCACTCCGCAGATTTTTGTAGATGACCTCAGACACTCGAGAGATGCTTCGGTTTTCTAGTAGACGGTGACATGGAGGTCAGCATCATGGAGATGATGGTCCCATCAGTTATCAGTAGGTCATAGAAAGTGGAAATTTCCAGGTGACCAGATGCTTCTTATCCAAGATGGACTCCACGCACATCAGCAAATCATGGATTTTGGATTTTGATGGGTGCTCCTGAACGGGGTAAAACCCATTAGGAGCAAGTAGATGTTTCGAGATCTATGCTGGTGGAAAGGTACTAACCTAATAAGGCTGGACTTGTTTTATAAAGAGTTTTTATCAAATACTCGTTGTGGATTATGTTGTGACTTTTACTTCAGTGTCTATGCTGAAGTTCATATGGATATGACTTGACACTGCTATTCCCCTACTTGTTATCAGCTGGTCATAGGAAGTGGTAACTTCAAGGTGACCAAGTATTTCATACCCTAGATGGACTCCACACACTTCAGCAAATCATAAATTTTAGACTTTGCTGGGTGCTCTTGAAAGGGTAAAATCGATTAGGAGCATGTAGGTCTTTCGAGATCTGTGCAAGTGGAAAGGTACTAACCTAATAAGGCTGGACTTGTTGTAAAGAGTATTCATCAAATACCCGTTGTGGATTGTGATGAAACTTTTACTTCAGTGTCTATGTTGAAGTTCATATGGATATATTTTGGCGCTAATGAAATTCATGGCTATGATATACGGCAGGTGGGTGACTATGACGTCTTTCCAAATGAGATTTTGGAAGTGCAGGTGTATATGACTCTGCTAGATGGTTATCATAGTCAGTGGGAGCAGCAGAAGGTGTGCAAGTTGATTATGTATGTTCGTAGACTAAAGCAAAGATAGCGGAGGCAGATCATCTGTTTTGATGTGACAGTCAAAGTGATTGACTTCATCAAAACAAAAGGTGAACCTAGTAAGAAAGATGTAGGAAGTACTTGTAACACCTTAGAATGCGATTAGTGTTAATTAAGCGATAATGCGGGTTTTTAGTAAAAATTTAACCAAAATAGTTTTCACATATTTTATACAAAATAATTAATATTTTGTTATTATTTGTTTTGGTTCGCACACATTTGTGCATGTTAACCTAGGGTTAATTAGTATTAACCATGCTTAAGTAGCCATAGCACCTTAACCCTCATTTCCATTATGTGATATGTAATTATATAAATTATTTAGTTTTTAAAATAAAGGTTTGAATTTGGGTTGACTTGAGAGAGAGGGAGAGAGATGGTTGACATGGAATGATGAGGAATTGGCAAGCATGGGGTGCATTTAATGAAGAGAGAGAAGGGGCATAGCTACTCTCACCCTCTTATTCTCTCATTCTCACCTCAAACTCCTCATTTCTATTCTCATTCCCTCATTCTCACTTATTTCTTCATCTCATTTTCCTCATCCCTTCAATTGAAACCCTAACCATTTCATCACAAACCCAAGAAAAATCACCACTAAAACTCACTAAAACCCTTCACAAGCCTAGCTAAACCCCATAAGTTGACTTGGAGCATGGAAAGCTAGGATCTTTGAGCAAGTGTGGAAAGGCAGTGATCCCTAACTGTTAATTAAGTACTTATAATGTTGTGTTGCCTAATGATTGTTGTTTAGAACACTAAAGATATAGTTTTGTGCACATATCGTATTTTTAGTGTCATTTTGGGCTTACTTTGATATGCTATCACCATGAATTTTTACTGTAAAATCTAGCAGTGTAGTAGTGTTATACTAGAGGCCCTGATTGTTCACCTGAAACCCTGACCCAACCCGACCAAGGAAAACCGGCGAGACTTAGAGGAATTCCGGCGTCGCTGGATTTTTGGGTGACTGGGGAGTTGGGATTATTAGGGTTGCTGTCTATAGGTGTTTTGGGATATTTGGTACTGCTTGATTTTTCTGTATAGACTCTAGTCAAAATCTGGGAACAAATTGCTAGTTTTTAGTGTTTCGACTACACGCGTTACGATATCCGACAGGGTTCGCGTTGTTTATGTAGCTTGCTGCACTTAGGTTTGATTTAGAATGTCGCTACACATGTTTGCCACTACGCGAACACTTGAGAGTTTGTTGGAGTCGGTGCATCGATCTTAACATAGTTTGTATGTATTATTGAACGATTTTTAAGTTGCACTTGTATGTTTTATGTGATATTAGGAGCGAGTGTGGGGACTTCAGACGCTACGAAGAAGGGAAAGCAGGTGGTTGGATTTACCTAGCTCGAGATCATCGGTGAGTAGATTTAACATCTACGGGAAAATCGCCCTTATGGCGTTAACTATCAGGGCTAGATATGATATTATAGTCACATGTTATATGCATATGAGTTGATTGTACATGAGCATCATTGCATACCATTACTTGTTGTGCCTTGACTTAGTACCCATTGGACACTGGACCATTACTGACGGTTCATGTTGCACGAGCACTAAATTGTATGCTACACACACACCGTTGGTAATTGCCATGACATGCACAGCATATACGCATATGTGGTATTGTATTCGTTATTGACATTGAGACGTTGATTCTTGTTCTATTACGCATATGAAATGTATCATGCATACATACCTACATGTATACACACAAACCTTGCTATAGCTACATATACACCTTTATATGATATTGCATTTGATTTTGGAGAATATGGTAACCGCATGATATATTTAAAAACTTGATTCATTTAAAAGAGCGGTTTTCCCTTGATATGCTCATATTACTGTTCCATGTTGTATATATCATATTTTATGGATTTACGCATTGAGTTACGGATTTCATGTGATTTATGGATTTGAGAACCGTGGTGATATTTCAAGAAAGTATTGATTGTTTTGAAAACCTGGATTCTCTTGATATGATATTTCGATGCATCCAACATGAGTTTTCTCGGTTCTGAGCTATGAGTATACCCGATTCGAGGAGCGGTGGGCACCATCTGCGGGTACATGATTGACCTGGTGAGGTACCCCGGGGCAAGAAGACTCGTATAGAAAGGAGGTGATCCCGACGGAGGGAGTACTACCTACCGGTGATAGTTTGGACGTGGCGGTTATCGGTAGTATACCGACCGAAGTCGTGGGATAGATGTGGGCCGATCCTGACTGACGGAGCCCGAGTTATTGGGATTTACGTGTCATTGATGGACCGGTTTTCCATGACGATGATTCATGCATGAGGTTTTATGTGTTATCCCATACTTTGGATTTCTTAGACATGTACTGTTTCATGTAGTTGTTGTACTCAGGTGATGTACATTGATTATGATCATACTGTATATTCATAATGCCATACTTATGCTATCAGATTTCATGTTTTAGATTATCGCTGTTCGTGCATACTTGCGATTATCTGTATGATGTTACTTTCTATTCACGAGTTGGCAACTCACCCCCGTTGTGCCACAATGTTTTGCAGGCTTGACCCTCAGAGTAGTCGTGGCAGGGCTTCTTATTGTATCTATTTCAGCGGATACCGCTACGGTTGGCTGTGAGGCCTTTTTGCTATAGGCGGGTTTGCGGTTATCCGATTGTATCCATTATATATCTTATTGTATCTAGTACTCTCCATCTGCCACTTTCATGTATTGACTTAGAGACGAGTTGTGAGGACCGATATTGTATATTTTGTGACTCTGGTGTCGTGCTCGTCTGAGCCAGCCTTTCTTATATAGCTTCATCTCTTTATGTTGTTTTCATTTTTATCGTCTATTTCTTCGCTACGACGTCGTATATATGCTTGTGGTGGTTGTTTCCGCCTTTGGGCATGATTTTCTCCCGTTTGGGGATGCTTTATTTATATCCTATGTTTGTACCCGTTTCTGAGCTAGTTTTTACAAAGGAGGTGCTGCCGAAATTTTTACGAAAATTATACTAAGCTTTAAAATTTTACTTGGATTTCCAAATGTTTTTATCACTTACTTCTTTATATGGTTTAGATTTATAGGTTTTTGGCTTACTTAAATTGCGTTACGCCTGTTGACGTCACGTAGTTTAAGTGTCGGTAACGTGCTAAATTTTGGATCGTGACAAAGTTGGTATCAGAGCGCTAGATTTTACCTTTTACAGTGTAGGATGACCTTGGTATGATGGAGTAGGTAGCTTAAGCAGAGTGACGTAGCGTGTGTATGTTCCGCGGCATACTTACGACACGGTACTCTGTCTATGTGACCTTAGGACTTGTTGGTTGAAATTCCTTCAGTGATTATATACATCCTTGTGATTCGATTTATATGTTCTTATCGAATCCTGTTTTCATTTCCAGCCATTATGTCGCCGAAGACTATGAGGGCGTAGAGAGAGGCCGTGAGAGCCGAGGTTAGAGTAAGCTCGTCGGAGACGAGGACTGACCAGGGCGGTGCACCTATTCCACAGGAGAAGATTGATCCACCTTCGCTAGATCGTATTAGTATGCTAGAGGCCGGTATGCAGGATTTGCGCCAGATGATGGTGTCGTTAGTTGAGTCAAGTCAAGCGCAGAGACAGGAGGTTGTCCTACCTGTCACGGGGACCGCGATGGTGCCTACGGTTCAGGCAGTCATACCTGCAGCTATGGAGGTTATCACTGTATTATTATCTGAGTTCATGAGGCTAAAACCTCCGGTTTTCTCCGGCACCGATGCAGCTGAGGATCCCCAGTAGTTTATCGATCAGATGGCCAGGATCTATCGTTTGCTGAGATGCTCCGACGCGAGATGGGTAGAGTTTGCGAGTTTTCATCTGGAGGGTCTTGCCCGGACCTGGTGTGAGTTATTTGAGAGGGGCAGAGCCGCAGGACTTTCTCCTATGACCTGGGCTGAGTTCGTGACGGTTTTTCTTGCCGGATTTCTTCCGCAGAGCATCAGGGATGCTTAAGCTCGCAATTTCAAGTCGTTACGCCAGACTCGAGGTATGACGGTGGCAGAGTATGACATTGAGTTTACCCATTTATCTGTATATGCTCCGTATTTGGTAGATACTGAGGAGATGCGGATCAAGAGATTTGTTCGAGGCCTGAGTACACAGTTATTCCTCTCCATCTGCGCCCAGCATTTCGATACATACGCAGCCGCAGTGGACGCTGCGCTATTGGTAAAGGAGCGTATTTCTGAGACTTCGGTCATTCCGGAACCGAAGGTGATTCGTACTGATTTATCAGCACAGAGGCAGTTTGGCAGAGGCCGCGATGGATTAGATATAGGCCATGCGGGTAGCCGGAGCATGAGACGGGGCCAGACATATAGTTTATACCTACAGGGTCAGCAGTCGTCGCCTGGATGTTTTGGGTGTGGCAGTCCCCATCACTGCATCAGAGATTGTACTGAGGTAAGAGAGGCAGCGGTTCCACATGTTACCTTGCCACTTTCACTTCAGAGAGCGTTGCCTCCTATGCTTGTTGATGCTCCGTATAAGATATTGCTCATAGAGGTCATGGTCGTGGAGGTTTTGCTCAGAAGGGACGGGGTAGCAGAGGCGGAGGACAGCCAGTTGCCGGTAGAGGGAAGGCTCGAGTATTTGCTTTAACTCATCAGGATGTGCGGCATCCAATACAGTAGTTTCAGGTACTCTTTCAGTATATTCCTTCGATGCACACGTTTTCTTTGATCCAGGATCTACTCACTCGTATGTTTCTACACACTTCGTACCAAGGTTGGGCCGAGAGTCGTGTTTGCTAGATCAGCCGCTTGTTGTGACTACTCCTGTTGGCGAGTCTTTTGTTGCACGACATGTGTTTCGGTCGTGTGCCGTCCGTATTGGAGATAGAGATTCGTTCGTCGACTTGATCTTTCTTGAGATATTAGACTTCAATGTTCTCCTTGGCATGGAGTGGTTAGCTACTTGTTACGCGTTTGTGGACTGCCGTGAGAAGACAGTCAGGTTTTGTTTTCCCGGCGAGTCATATCTTGTTGTGCACGGGGATCGTGGTGCCGCCCCTCACAGTTTGATTTCAACCCTTTGCGCTAGTTGGCTTTTGAGGAGGGGATGTCGGGGATTCTTGGCTTTCATACGAGATACTAGAGCCATAATAGATTCGTTGGACCAGGTTCTTATTGTGAGAGTGTTTCTCGACGTTTTTCCCGATGAGTTACCTGGATTGCCGCCAGAGCATGAGATTGAGTTTTGCATTGATTTGATCCCCGGCACTGGACCTATTTCTATACCGCCTTACCAGATGGCCCCGGTGGAGCTTAAGGATTAGCTGCAAGAGTTGCTTGATAGGGGACTTGTGCATCCGAGTGTTTCGCCTCTGGGGAGCTCCTGTTCTGTTCGTCAAGAAGAAAGACAGCAGTTTGAGGTTGTGCATTGATTATCATCAATTGAACCGAGTTATGGTGCGGAATAGGTATCCATTATCTCACATTGACGATTTGTTTGATCAGCACCAGGGTGCGGGACATTTTTCTAAGATCGGGTTATCATCAGTTGCGGGTTCGGAATGATAACATTCTGAAGACTGCTTTTCGTACGCGCTACGGGCATTATGTGTTTTTGGTTATGTCGTTCGGACTCACCAATGCCCCAGAAGCATTCATGGATTTGATGAACCGGATTTTCAGGCCGTTCCTCGACCAGTTTATTATTGTGTTTATTGATGATATTCCGGTTTATTCCAAGAGTCGAGAGGAGTAAGAGCAGCATTTGAGGATTGCTTTGCAGACATTGAGAGAGCGCCAGCTATTTGCTAAATTCTCGAAGTGTGCCTTCTGGCTTGATAGAGTTGACTTCCTGGGTCATGTGGTTACGGGATACGGTATTCCTGTGGACCCGAGGAAGATCGAGGCCGTACAGCTTTGGCCCAGACCTGTATCAGTGACAGAGCTCCGCAGCTTTTTGGGCTTAGCCGATTACTACCGCCGTTTCGTGCAGGACTTCTCGAGTATTGCTGCACCGCTGACCGGACTGACCAGGAAGGGGGTTCCTTTTCTTTGGACTAGGGCATGCGAGCTGAGTTTTCAGCAGTTGAAGACTCGGTTGATGACTGCACTAGTTTTTTCTTTGCCTTCTGGATCGGGCAGCTTTGTCATTTACTGTGATGCTTCTCGAGTAGGACTCGTTTTTGTATTGATGCAGCATCATAGAGTTATCTCTTATGCTTCCCGGCATTTGAAGAAGCACGAGCAGAATTATCCCACTCATGATCTTGAGATGGTCGCGGTGGTCTTTGCGCTTAAGATGTGGAGACACTACTTGTACGGGGAGTCGTGTCAGATTTTCACGGACCATAAGAGCTTGAAGTACATCTTCCAGCAGCGGGATCTGAATCTGAGGCAGTGCCGTTGGTTGGAGCTCGTAAAGGACTATGATTGTGAGATCCTTTATCACCCGGGCAAGGCGAATGTGGTAACTAATGCTTTGAGTCGCACGCCCGGCGGTAGCCTGTCCCAGCTGAGCGCAGTTCAGAGACAGTCTTCTGCTGATTGGCAGATCTTGTGCGACAGTAGAGTACAGTTTGAGTTCACTTCCACTGGGGGACAGCTTGCTAATGTCCGCTCTCGTCCACTTCTACTTGATCGTATTCGTGAGGCACAGCTCAACGATGCCTGTTTGTCTGAGATTCTTGAGCATGTTCGGCAGGGTAAAGATTCAGAGTTCTTGATTGATGACCAGGGTGTGCTATGTTTTGGGACTCATTTGTGTGTACCTGATACCGATAGGTTGAGACGCGAGATACTAGAGCAGGCACATCAGTCAGCTTATAGTGTTCATCCAGGTTTCACCAAGATGTATCGTGACTTGAGAGATATCTACTGATGGGAAGGGATGAAGAGTGATGTTTCGGATTTCGTTTTGAGGTGCCTGACTTGTCAGCAAGTCAAAGCTGAGCATCAGAGACCGGAAGGAGAGTTGCAGCCTTTACCCGTTCGGAGTGGAAATGGGAACAGATCTCCATGGATTTCGTTGTAGGTCTACCCAGGTCCAGTCGAAGGTATGACTCCATTTGGGTGATTGTTGACCGGTTGATGAAAGCGGCTCACTACCTTCCAGTAAAGACCACTTTCAGTTATGCTCATTATGCTCAGTTGTACATTGATGAGATTGTGCGTTTGCAGGGCGTTCCCACATGCATCGTATCCAACAGGGGCACCCAGTTCACTAGCCGTCTTTGGCAGATGCTTCAGGAAGCTTTACGGTACCCGATTGAGTTTTAGCACCGCTTTCCATACGCAAACCGATAGTCAGACTGAGCGGAATATACAGACTCTGGAGGATATGCTTCGTGCATGCGTGCTTGATTTTGGTGGCAGTTGGGATCATAAATTGCCGTTGATAGAGTTCTCCAACAATAACAGTTATCAGGAGACGATTCAGATGGCACGTTTTGAGGCTTTCTATGGTAGAAAGTGTCGATCGCCAGTCTGTTGGACCAAACTGAGCGAGAGAAGGATTTTGGGATCCCAGCTAGTTCAAAAGACAACGGAGAAAATTCAGTTGATTCAGGATAGGATGAAAGCAGCCCAGTGCAGACAGAAGTCTTATGCCGACCATCGTCGTTGCAGGCTCGAGTTCGCAGTGGGGGATCATGTATTCCTATGAATTTCTCCGATGAAGGGCGTGATGAGATTTGGGAAGAAAGGGAAGCTTAGTCTCAGATTTGTAGGTCTTTTTGAGATCCTTGAGTGAGTTAGTGCCGTTGCCTATCGTTTGGCACATTCGCTCAGTTTTCCGGATGTTCACCCCGTATTTCATGTATCGATACTTTGCAAGTACCTTCGTGACCCTTCTTACATGATTTAGCACCAAACCGTTCAGCTAGATCGCGATCTTTCGTTCACCGAGCAGCCGGTAGTTATATTCAATCGGCAGTTGAAGAAACTTCGGTCAAAGGTCTTGCCATCTGTGAAGGTTCTTTGGCGTGGCCCGAATAGGGAAGAGGTCACATGGGAAGCCGAGAGCGAGATGCGGAAGAAATTCCCTCATCTCATTGAAGGTACGTATAGTGAGATTTTTAAATTCGGGGATGAATTTCTCTAAGGGGGAAGATTGTAACACCTTAGAATGCGATTAGTGTTAATTAAGCGATAATGCGGGTTTTTAGTAAAAAGTTAACCAAAATAGTTTTCACATATTTTATAAAAATTAATTAATATTTTATTATTATGTGTTTAGGCTTGCACACACTTGTGCATGTTAACCTAGGGTTAATTAGTGTTAACCATGCTTAAGTAGCCATGGCACCTTAACCCTCATTTCCATTATGTTATATGTAATTATATAAATTATTTAGTTTTTAAAATAAAGGTCTGAATTTGGGTTGACTTGAGAGAGAGAGGGAAGGAGAGGGTTGACATGGAATGATAAGGAATGGGCAAGCATGGGGTGCATTTAATGAAGAGAGAGAAGGGGCATGGCTACTCTCACCCTCTCATTCTCTCATTCTCACCTCACACTTCTCATTTCTCTTCTCATTCTCTCATTCTCACTTATTTCTTCATCTCATTTTCCTCATCCCCTCAACAGAAACCCTAACCATTTCATCACAAACCCAAGCAAAATCACCATTAAAACTCACTAAAACCCTTCACAAGCCTAGCTAAACCCCATAAGATGACTTGGAGCATGGAAAGCTAGAATCTTTGAGCAAGTGTGGAAACGTAGTGATCCCTAACTGTTAATTAGTTATTTATAATGTTGTGTTGCCTAGTGATTGTTGTTTAGAACATTAAAGATATAGTTTTGTGCACATATCGTATTTTTAGTGTCATTTTGGGGTCACTGTGATCTGCTATCACCATGAATTTTAACTGTAAAATTTAGCAGTGTAGTAGTGTTGTACTAGAGACCCTGAGTGTTCACCTGAAACCTTGACCCAAACCGACCTAGGAAAACCGGCAAGACTTAGAGGAATTCCGGCGTCGCCGGATTTTTGGGTGACTGGGGAGTTGGGATTTTTAGGGTAGTTGTCTGTAGGTGTTTTGGGTTGTTTGGTACTGCTTGATTTTTCTGTTTAGACTGTAGTCAAAATATGGGAACAAATTGCTAGTTTTTAGTGTTTCGACTACGCGCGTTACGATATCCGACACGGTTCGCGTTGTTTGTGCAGCTTGCTGCACTTAGGTTTGATTTAGAATGTCGCTACACACGTTAGCTACTAGGAGAACACTTGAGAGTTTGTTGGTCGGTGCGTCGATCTAAACGTAGTTTGTATGTATTATTGAACGATTTCTAAGTTGCACTTTTATGTTTTGTGTGATATTAGGAGCGAGTGCGGGGACTTCAGACGCTACGAAGAAGGGAAAGTAGGTGGTTGGATTTACCTTGCTCGAGATCATCGATGAGTAGATTTAACATCTACGGGGAAATCGCCCATATGGCGTTAAGGGTCAGGGCTAGATATGATATTATAGTCATATGTTATATGGATATGAGTTGATTGTGCATGAGCATCATTGCATACCATTACTTGTTGTGCCTTGACTTAGTATCCATTGGACACTGCCCCATTACTAACAGTTTATGTTGTACGGGCACTAAATTGTATGCTACACACACACCGTTGGTAATTGCCATGACACGCACAACATATACGCATTTTTGGTATTGTATTCGTTATTGACATTGACACGTTGATTCTTGTTCTATTGCGCATATGAAATGTATCATGCCTACATACCTACATGTATACACACATACCTTGCTATAGCTACATATACACTTTTATATGATGTTGCATTTGATTTTGGAGAATGTGGGAACCGCATGATATATTTACAAACTTGATTCATTTAAAAGAGTGGTTTTCCCTTGATATGCTCATATTACTGTTCCATGTTGCATGCATCATATTTCATGGATTTACTCATTGAGATACGGATTTCATGTGATTTATGGATTTGAGAACCGTGGTGATATTTCAAGAAAGTATGCATTGTTTTGAAAACCCGGTTTCTCTTGATATGATATTTCGATACGTCCACCATGAGTTTTCTCGGTTCTGAGCTATGAGTATACCCGATTCGAGGAGCGGTAGGCACCGTCTGCGGGTACATGGTGGACCCGGTGAGGTATCCCGGGGCAAGAAGACTCGTATAGAAATGAGGTGAGCCCGACGAAGGGAGTATTACCTACTGGTTATAGTTTGGACCGGGCGGTTATCTGGAGGATACCGACCGGAGTCGTGAGATGGATGTGGGCTGATCCGGACTGACAGAGCCCGAGTTATTGGGATTTACGTGTCGTTGATGGACACCGGTTTTCCATGACGATGATTCATGCATTAGGTTTTATGTGTTACCCCATACTCTTGCAGACATGTATTGTTTTATGTAGTTGTTGTACTCTGGTGATGTACATTGATTATGATCATACCGCATATCCATATTGCCATACTTATGCTATCGGATTGCATGTTTTAGATTATCGATGTTCATGCATACCTGTGATTATCTGTATGATGTTACTTACTATTCACGAGTTGGCAACTCACCACTGTTGTGCCACAGTGTTTTGCAGGTTTGACCCTCAGAGTAGTCGCGGCAGGGTTTCTTGTTGTATCTATTTCGGCGGATACCGCTACTGTTGGCTGTGAGGCCTTTTTGCTATAGGTTGGTTTGCGGTTATCCGATTGTATCCATTGTATATCTTATTGTATCTAGTACTCTCTATCTACCACTTTCATGTATTGACTTAGAGACGAGTTGTGAGGACCGATATTGTATATTTTGTGACTCTGGTGTCGTGCTCGTGTGAGCCGGCCTTTCTTATGTAGTTTCATCTCTTTATGTTGTTTTCATTTTTATCGTCTATTTCTTCGCTACGTCGTCGTATATATGCTTGTGGTGGTTGTTTCCGCCTTTGGGCGTGATTTGCTCCCGTTTGGGGATGCTTTATTTATAACCTATGTTTGTACCCGTTTCGGGGCTAGTTTTTACAAAGGAGGTGCTGCCGAAATTTTTATGAAAATGATACTAAGCCTTAAAATTTTACTTGAGATTTCCAGATGTTTTTATCACTTACTTCTTTATATGGTTTATATTTCTGGGTTTTCGGCTTACTTAAATTGTGTTACGCCTGTTGACGTCACGTGGTTTAAGTGCCGGTCACGTGCCAAATTTTGGGTCGTGACAGTACTGTCCTGGGATTTGGATGACATACTCCAGATAGGAGGTGATGTTCCTATACTAAAATCGGTTAGATTTTGGTTTTCACACATTGTTTTCTCCACGTTGGATATGGATAGTATATCAGGAGTTCTGGTTACCAGATCTATGGTGTTAGATCTAGATTTTGGAAGTTCCCCAATTAGGTACTTAGACTGCATTCTAAAAGTATCTTAGAACGGATGAATCCTGGCGTGGTAGTGTATCCGCAGGTGATGGAGTCATCCTCTCTAAAAAGGATGTCTTTTAGACTGATGTAGAGAGGGGCATGCATGAATGACATATAATTTGCATAGGCAATTGAGTCAATCATACAAAGTCTTGTACAATGCCAGATATTGCTTTTCCACTAGTTGCAGCAAGCATATATTAATCCAATTCTAGAGAAACATTGGAAAGCATTAAAGAACATAAGAGTATGTTCTTGATATAAGATAACGGCAGTCTCCTCTGGGAGGCAGTTATTGGTTAAGGCTTCCCTGGTGACATGGATGACAGAGATGGTGTCAAGTTTTGAGTTTAGCCTCTTCTGACGATTAGTATATTGGATAGTATTCCAATAGGTGTACTGAGGTAATCATGGAGCAGGATGCTGGTTATAACTCAACAGAGAATACTGCCTAAGAAGTTTGTTGGATAGAAATTGTTCATTGATGTATTTGGTCCCATCAGGTATCCGGGCAAATTCTTGAGGCGATGTATCACTCAGTCTGGGAGATTGTTGATCTCTGCAAAGTTCAGATATAGAGAGATGAAGTTAGAACATTGTAGCGGATCCACTCACTGAGTCTATTTCTCGAACACGTAATGTTTCCCAACCATAGTTTGCGAAACAGAATAGTAGAGAAGTTGGGTATTCGGTAGCACACGAGCTGTAAGTACGCGATTCCGCAATAGTCCGGGAGATTGTTGGATATAGTGCCCTCAAGGAAATTATTATGATTACGAGTAGGCGATTATTATAATTGAGGGAGGACTTATACATGTATAACAATCTCACTCGAGATGATAGTATTCTATCTCGTTTATCTTCTTCATTGATGAATGATAGTATGCTATCTGGTTTATCTTCATCGTTGATGAAGCCCGTAGGATTGTTGCTTGAAGACCAGCATTATGATGGCGATCATATATGTAGGAGCTGGGTTGTCCATAAGCACATCCTTAAATGTCCCTAGCCGTGGGAGTATCGAGACTGGGCATCGATATTCCGGAGTAGACTAGTGTATATGATTCGAGACCCCGACGAGGGGAGGTGGCCGGTCTGATAAGTCATTGGTGTTGTGACACCTAAGATAGTATACAGGTGCTCACTGGAGGTGTGTACACTGGACAGACTCAACGAGAACTTCTAGATGGTATTATACCTATCGTCAGATTGAAGTTCTCAAGTGGTATGAGTACAGGTTAGTCCTTTGACTTGAAGTCGTCATTTGTTTCGTGTGACTTCCCATTGTACTTTGATTACTACCCTACCATGGCTCAAAGGAGTCATGGAAATAGGTTTTAATTGGGTACAGTCCCGGGCCACATGAAGGCAGTGGTCGACTGTTAGGGATTCATCTCTCCTGGTATTAGGAGTCGATGCCGCGCTGTGTTCGGTTGGCTATCACCAAAAATCCATGGCCATGGTAGGGGAGATTTGAAAGTCGACCCTAGCACCACCATGAGGTCCAAGAGGCATCAAGCATGCCAAATTCAAATTTTTATGGCGCTGAGTTAGACTATACAAGATCATTGCTAGAATATTAGGGTTATGATAGTTATGAAAGAAGGTTATACCCTCGTAGATCGAGTCCTTCACTTCACTTGCTCCATTTAGTAGTCCCGTGACTCCACCAGGCTCTACTTGAGACTTTGGACGAGCTTCCTCCGATGACCTTCGTGCCGAAGATGATGTACGCGAAGTCCCTCCAACTCAAGCTATTTCTACACTAAACTCTTTAGCGTAAGAAAAATGCTATACCCGATCGCTAGTCAAGTGTAGGATGGTGAAGTAGGGCATGTTAAAAGCTCACAAGTTTGTGTTCAAGCTTCATGGTTCACATCACATGTGAGGGGTGAAGCTTGAACCATGGGATTGAGGAAGAAGAAGAAACTAGAGAGCAATCATAGGAGCAAAGCAAGAAAAATGGCTAAGTGTCGAGAATGAACTAAGAATGAATGGAAACTCTTGACCCCCACTCATTCAAGCATGGAATTTTGCAATATAAAATTGCAACCATGCTTGAATAGTGAGTCAAGATGAATAAACAAATATAAATCACATGCATGCAATCATGCTCTCATTTTCCACCTCATTTCTATTTTCAAAAAATAGAATTTTATGCCGTGCTTCATTATTATATATATATATCATATATATTAATATATATATATATATATATTATGAAGAATAATTAGTTTGCTAATGATATTGATTAAGATTTAATTATATCACATATAATGTATGTCACATATGATGTATATCACATTATTAAACCAACACTTAATTTAATAATCTTGTTATATAACATATGACCGACTAATATCATTTATTTGTATATCACATTATCAAATCAACACTTGATTTGAAAACATAGTTATATCATATATAACCGAACCGATAATAGATAACTGTCAGATTACAATACGGTACCACATAAACGTATTTAATCAGGCCCACACACATATAACATATGTGTCCTACTTCGTTTCGCTTGAACCAGAGAACTTCTGTATGGGACTCTAAAGACTCGTCAATATGCCAGCAGTAGATGATGATCACATCAGTCACCTACAAGCCGTCAGCGGTACTAGCTGGATGTAACGGCTACCCGGGTATTGAGCGATATGAAGATCGACAAACAAGCTTGTCCATAGTCTCCATGAAGCCTATCAGTAACACTACCGTACAGTCTGGTCTCTTCATCTGATATGTCGCATATCATATCTAGGGGTGGCAAACCTCAGTCCCCAGTAATGTGATAAGTCATGCCGATGTCTGGCCTATAACTGTAGGGTTCCTAGGCACCCTAATGAGGTCTCACAAGGCATCAACCATGCCAATTTCAAATTTTAACGGTGCCGAGGAACCCTAGAACGGATCGTCGGCTAGATGTTTAGGCGAAAAAGCAACTAGTTGACTACTTTAACTAAGTGAACGGAAATACAACCTTTGTAGATCCGGTTCTCCACCTCCATAGCTCCGCAACGAAGTATCCTCGCTGTCCAAATCGAAATCCGGGCTCTTGCGTCGGCTTCATCGGAGAAGAAGCGGGCTAGGTCATCGACGACGTGCCGAAGATGATCTACGTCGAAGCATCACTAGATCAAGCTCCACCTTCACCAAGCCATGAAAACTTGTGAAGGAAACACACTCTACTACTTGGCAAGAGGTAGAGGATGAAGAAATAGGAAGTGGGTAAACTTTAGAATTGGATTTCTCACTCTAATTCATCAATCACCATTGATGAAGCATGCTTTTCTTCTTGTGAAGAAGAAGAAGAAGATAGCAAGAAGAAGATAAGTGTTATGATAAGTTAATTTAAAATAGAAAAGAAAATCAAAACTTATCGTAATCTAACCATGGTTATGTGTAGAGACTAAACTCAAGTTAAGTGAATGGTTAGGTTAGGTATGAAGACAAAAATGGTGACTAAGTCAAAGCTTCAACATATATCCAAATTAGCCACCATTTTCCTTTTGCCAAAATGAAATAAATAAATAAATAAATAAAGCAAAACCCTAACCATTATCTTGTAACCATGGTTTGATCTTTACACAAAAACCATAGCAAACATGTATCATCAAACATGATACAATCAAGTGCACAAAAGTATATCACATATACAATGTGTACATCCGAGTGAGAATATCCATTTAAAGTGAACCAATACTAGTTAGTGTAAAGTAATATATCAAATATATAATTATGCATTAAATCATTAAATCAACACTTGATTCAATGATCCGGTCATGTCGCACACAACCGACTAGCATTCAATGTATCGGCTTATCGAATCAATACTTGATTCGATAACTAGGTTATATCGCATACAACCAATCGATACATTTATCGCGAGAATGGAATGCGGTATCACATACACGTATTATTCTCGGTCCCGCACATATCTCATATGCGCTCCTATTTCGTTTCGCTTGAGCCAGGAAACCTCTGTATAGGACTCTAAAGACTCGTCAATACGCCGGCAGCAGGTGATGATCATATAAAACACCCACAAGACGCAAGCGGTCTGCTAAACGTAACGGCCACCCGGGTATTGAGCGTGTAGGGTTCCTAGGCACTCTAGTGAAGTCTCACAAGTGATCAAACACGCTACTTTCTAAAAATTACAGTGCCGAGAAAACCTAGAACGGATCGTTAACTAGATATTTAGGCGAAACGATGCAAATAAACAACTTTATCTAGAAGGAAAGGAGCTACAACCTTTGTAGATCCGTTTCTCCCCCTCCAAAGCTCCGCAACGAAGTCCCTTTGCTGTCCATGTGAGTTCCTGGGCTCTAGCGTCGGCTTCGTCGGAGAATGGGCGAGCTAGGTCGTCGATGTCCATGCCGAAGATGATCTACGTCGAGGCATCGCTAAATCAAGCTCCACCTTCACGAAGTCGTGAAAGCTTATGAAGGAAACACCCTATACTACTTGGCAAGATGTAGAGGATGAAGAAATAGGAAGTGGGTAGACTTTAGATTTGGATTTCTCACACTTTTTCATTACTTGCCATTGGAGTAGCAAGCTACATCCATGGAAAAAGAAGATGAAGAAGAAGAAGATATGATAAGTTATTCCTTAAAAGAAAAATAAAATAAATGAATACTTATCATCTCTTTGACCATGGTTTAGTGTAGAGTTTTAACTAAGGTTAGAGAGTGGTTAGGGTTAGATAAAAGACAAGAATGGTGGACTAAGTTCAAAGCTTCAAGAAGCTTTCAAATAAAAACAAAAACTAGCAACCATTCTTATCTCTTTATCTTTTCTTTTTCCAAAATAAACAAAAGGAATAAATAAATGATTAAGTAAATGAAAAAGAAACCCTAATCACTAATTAACCATGGTTTAACACTTTACACAAAACCAAGCTAGAATGTATCATCAAACATGATACAATCATGTGCACAAAACTATATCGAATATACAATGTGCACATCCGCGCGAGAAAATCCATTTAAAGTGAACCGATACTAGTTAATGCAAAGCAATATATCAAACATATAATTATGTATTAAATCATTAAATCAACACTTGATTTAACGATCCGGTCATATCGCATATAACCGGCTAGTATCCAATGTGTCGGCTTATCGAATCAATCCTTGATTCGATAACTAGGTTATATCGCATATAACCATTCGATACATTGATCGCGAGAATAGAATACGGTATCATATACACGCATTATTATCGGTCCCGCACATATCTCATATGCGCTCCTATTTCGTTTCGCTTGAGCTAGGAAACCTCTGTGTAGGACTCTAAAGACTCGTCAATACGCCGGTAGCAGATGATGATCATATCAAACATCCGCAAGCCGCAAGCGGTCTGCTAAACGTAACGGCCACCCGGGTATTGAGCGATCAGAAGATCGACGAGCAAGCCCGCTCACACTCCTGCGAATCCAACCAGTAACACTTACCGTACAGTCCGGTCTGTTCGTCTGATATGTCGCATATCTCGCCTAGGGGTGGTAAACGTCAGACCCCAATAGCTCGATAAGTCATGCCGACTTGAGGTCCATAACATTCATGAAACTACTGATAACTCTTACCAGTATATCACAGCAACCCTGGCCAGGGATTTCTATTATGGCCAGTCGAGCATAGCACAACATCAACCCCCAATACCGGGAGAGACGAATCCCCTCCTATCGCTCATTGCCTCCATGTGAATCGGGACTGTACCCAAAAACCACCTGTTTGCACGACTCAGTAGAGCCGTGGTAGGGTGGAAATCAAAGCACAGTGGGAGACACACAAGACTCTATGACGATCTCGGGTCAACAGACTAAGCTGTACCAGTGTCACCAGAGAACTGCCATCTGACGTGAGGTATAATACCATCTGGGAGTTCTCGGCGAGTCCGTTCAGTGTACCCAGTCTCCACCGAGCACCCGCATACCATCTCCGATGTCAAACACCAATGGATATAGGATCATCCATCGCCCATCGCATGGGTCGAGAAGATATACGCTAGTCTACTCTGGAATATCAATGCCCCGTCTCGATATTCCCTCGACTAGGAACATTTCAAGGATATACTCATGGACTATCCAGGCCCCACTAGTATGATCTGCATCACAGTCCTGGAAGTCGAGTATACATCCTAAGGGCTTTATCAACATGTAATCAGAGAGACAGAAAGTATACATGTTAAGATAAAGTGCAACCAGATAGCGTACTATCATGTCGAGCAAGAAAGTCCTACCTATATATGTCCCAGCATCCACTACAATATACATCCAATGTACAGTAATGGCCTCTAGGGCATACATATAACTAACAATCTCCCACTTGCACTAGGGCCATCTGTAGCAGTGGTTGCAGTATCACATACTCAACCATCCCATAAAAGTCTCTCTTTGGGAAAAGGCCTTCGTGAGTGGATCCGCCGTGTTGTCCTCTGAGTCTACTCTCCTAACCTCGATCACCCTGGAGATTAACTATCTCCATGATCAGGTGATGCTGCCTCAGAATATGTCCGGGTCACTGATGGGACCAGGGTTCCAGGGTCGAAGCCACGCTTCCATTGTCATACAATGGCAGGAACCTAGTTCATCTTATGAACCAATATACACCCAAACTTCCTCTTTGGTAGTATCTTTAATAGCGATGTTACCAGCCTTTATCGTCTAGATTGCCACGGTATCGAGCTTGGAACTCTTCCAACATACCGTCCCTTTACTGAGGGTAAAGACAGTGCCTGTGACTGACATTCAGTCGTCTTTATCACCCTGGAACACTTCCAGTGATTCTCCCCAGGATCGATTGATACCATCTCACTACATCTAGTGAGAATCCTAACATTCAATTACATCTATCTCATAGATGAAAACTCAGGATTTAGGAGGTATCACTTTGATCCTATTTGGGGAATCCTAGTGATAATAGGAGATTGACCGATCGTAGTATAGGAAACTCTTTTCCTATCAAGAGTATGTTGTCTCCGTACAATACGAAGATGACCACCTTACTCTCTACTACCCTTTTGTATATACAAGGTTCGTCTACCATTTTGATGAAGTCAAACACTTTGACTATCACATCAAAACAGACGTTCCAACTCCGCGATGCCTGCTTCATTATGTAAAGCAACTTGCACACGTTTCCGCTGCTCCCACTGTTTACGAAGACCTCTGGCTGTGTTCTTATAGACGTTCTCTTCTAAATCAGTATTAGAAAAGCAGTCATGGCACCCAACCGCCAGATATCGTAGTCATGGTATGTAGCCGTGGTAAGTAGGATCTGGATAGACTTAAGCATAGCTACTGGAAAAAGGTTTCATCATTATCCACGCCTGGTCGATGACGAAAACCTTTAACAAGTCTAGCTTTGAAAGTCTCAACCTTTCCATCTATACCAAGTAATCTTCTCAAGATATACTTGCTCCTGATGGGGATTTAACCCTTCAGATATAGCAGCTAAAGTCCATACTTTGCTGGTGTACATGGATTCCATCTCAGATCGCTAAGCATCCAGCCATTCTTACAGAGTCCCTGCTCTCGATGGCCTGCTCGAAACTAGTTGGGTTATCATCTCATGATGCAATCCTTGCTCCCACTGTCATCGAGAAACCGAGGTATCTCTCAGGCGGATGAGGAATCCTACTAGATCGGCGGAGAGGCTGAGGTTCGTTGGAATCTACTGAATCCCTTGGTTCTATCAAATCATCTGCTGTAGTTTGTATAGCTGGAACCTTTCCAGTTCTACATAACAGACCTTGCCTTGAGCTTGTCCGGATTTTGCTTTTAGACATAGCCCGGACAACCCCAAATCTTAACCAACTTAAGATATGGGCTCTTCCTTTCCATATCATATATGAAGCGGTAGGCACTGATTTGATTCGAACCCAATTCAATAGGTATGCAGCTTCTCAAGTGCATAACACCCCAAAAGGAAATAGGTCACTCAGTAATACTCATCATAGAGCACACCATATCATATAGGATGTGATTGCTCCGCCCTGATACACCGTTGTGCTGTGGTGTAATCAGAGGAGTAGTACGGAGAGAGAATCTCATTCTCCTTTAGAATGGTCCAGGAATGTCATGCACAAGTATTCTCCTCCCTGATCTCATCATAGGACATAATACTTATACCCGGTTATTGGTTCTCTACTTCTAACTTATATTCTGTGAATGCCTCAAAAGGTTCGGACTTATGTTTCAACAGGAACATATGACTGAATCTTAAGAGATTATCAGAGAATATAATGGAGTATAAAGAACCAGTCCTGGCATGTGTAGACAGGAGACTTTACATACATCATCATGTATCAGTCCCAAGAGTTTACTAACTCTTTCTCTGTTTCTAGTAAACGGAGCTATGGTCATCTAATCTTTGTGACATGACTGGCAAGTTTCATAAGATGTAAATTCTAACTGATTTAAATATGCATCTAAAATGTAACTTCAGCCAGTCGGGTCGCATTGATATGACCTAGTCTGCAATGCCTCAAGAATGATTCGTTCATTTCTGAACTCTTCCTCTTGTGTGTGTTCTGTATACGAGGAACTGTAGTTTGATTTAGAACGTCAATGCTTTTAGATAACGTGCCTGAACCGATCAACTTTTGATATAGGAAATGTTCAAAACATTATCCATCAATACAAAATTATATCCTTTCTTTAGAAATAAAAAGACTGATATGATTTTGTATATCAGGTTCGGTATCTAATAGCATTTGTTCAGAATCAATGTATTCGTAATACAGGGTGACAGTGACTAACAGACTTGGCTGCAACACTTGCCCCGTTTTCTGTCTCATGAAACTTATCACCCGTTCTCAGTTTTTCTACCTTTTTGTAGCCCTATGTAACAGATTACATATCTGGGATCCTGATCCGGTATCATATACCGTGGATGCAGAGGATACTGAGAAACAGTTCTTTGTAATGAACACACCCGAAGGAGATGCATCATATGCACTTTCTTCGTTTGGGCGGCATAGGAATTCTGGTATTCCCCAATTTCCTGCTCTGTCTTATAACAATTATAAGTTGGAGCGGGACCAACGTTCCCCAGCTCAGTATAACAAGCAGGTTCGGTCAATTTTCCGTATTATTATCTTGATTAAGGCGTGATATGGTCGCTACCTGGAGAGAGAGAGAAGAAAACATTCTGCGTGCGCTCTTGCAAGATCAGATTGGTTATATATTTTATCTAATCAGGATGGCTCCCACTGTTTTTATCAAATCTTCCTTCAAACCTTAAAAGGAAAGACTAGCCGGGATTAATTACACTCTACAAGTTCGCCAATCTTTCAGCCAGGCCAGTGTCGGTACTTTGAGGGAGGTTCCCCGTGCTTTCGCACGGACCTAATTACTGTAAACCTCGTTTTCCCAGAGGCGTAACCCCGTTGACACCTTTCTAGACACCTACTTGATCGGCTAATTGCAAAGTGCAAAACTCTCCCAGGAGTAACAATTACTCGCAGTGGGTATCGGGATCCAACTATCATATAGAAGGTATGCAATCTCATTGCAAATTTCAACACTTGAAACTCCCGATAATGGTTTTTACCCCTAGCACCTATGACCTTAACTATGGTCAACAAATCATAAGTACTAGTCAAGTTCTACCCGTCATTTCGTGATTAATTAGACCCACCCACATGAGCCTTAACTAAGGTCAACAAAGTCACGCGACTGTCCTAACTAATCGCATCATATGCGGTGTAGGAAGACATCACTTAGCTACCGTACACTGTGCCTTGACTATGGTCAACAAACACAGCACGAATACTAAGTACTCTACTTCCTAAAATGACGGAGGGTTGCGGCTGGTTTTTGTGAAAACCTTTAACGCTTTGAACTTGATCTCGTTGCGGAATCAAATGGTTTTTAAATGGAATGTTTTCGAGGCGTTTCTAGTTTTGCTAAAGGGGTCACTCCCGGTGAAGGGATCGTCGGCCCTTTCCTCGTCGAATGAGGTGCGGGATATATCATATATATCACTGTGCAAAGCAGAAACTATAGAAGCGATCAAATACAAACCGAGTGTGTAGCATCTGCCAGTTATTGCTAAAGGAGTCACTCCCGGTGAAGGGATCTCGGTCCTTTCCTTATCGAATAAGGTGCAGGATGTTCTATAATGAACACCGCGATGCAAAGCAAGAACTGTAGCTACCTGTTTTATTTTGAAATTCGATTCCACAACATCAATTAGGTTTATTTTCTTTCATTAATCTCATTAATGAATATCCCATCATTAAAATCCACCTAACCATCACAGATAAATATAATGTACGCTTATGCCATCCGCATTCGCCTCGATGTCCCGTCTGCACCGTTAGGTTAGGTAACTAACGCCAGAGCGAGGCAGGGCTAGCGCGGGTGTAAAACATAAGCAACGTCTATATAATATATCATATATACTATATATAATACCTGTCACAGAACACAGAACATCGCATGATCACAGATAAAACACAGCAGAAGAAACATATGAAATATTGGATATACTAGGACGTCCGTGTTTTCAATACGAGCCAGTATAAAACACGGATTCCACGGTCGTGATGAATAGCCAAGCCCACACCCCTAGACCCCTACGAGAGCGGCAAGCAACCCTACCAATTCTAGGGTTAGGAGACCCGGACTCGACTCCTCGAGTTGGTCTCCCACTGGACCCCAGAACCCGGTTACTTGTGCTCCCCTCCTTGGGTCTATCCTTGTGCAGAAAAGTAAATAATATACAACGGGTGACGACTTCCGCAACCTGGAAGTGCCCCAATAAAAGAATATTACATACAAGTTTTTACATGAATGAAAATGAAAAACACTCATCTCACATAAAAACCCCCCGGCTATTCAAACACGACGATCCAATATAACATATCCAGCAACACATAACATCACATGTCATCAACGTAAGTAAATATGTCCATCCCAATTGTCGTTGACATATAGCAACGAAACCGGCGATATCACATATTACACTTACGGTCACAGAAAAGAAATTGTAAAACTACAACAGTTGGAATCCGCAACCTGCTCAGACATCGCATGCCTGACCAAATGAAATACTTAGACATCGCATGCCTAACAATTATAAACCCCGCATTTTAGTCTCAAAGTCGAAAACACTTTTCAATATCAAGTCGGGCAATTCAACAAGATTCCCGACATCCTGATCGAATGATCGTCGCAAACTTTAGTAGGCGGCCGCACCCCCCCGATGCCGTCGACGAAGTGCACCAAGGCGGAACACCGCTGCCGCGAGCACCCAGACGGATGCTTTCGGCGACGGGGTTCTCCTACAGTCACTTGGTCGGGGCCATGGAGTGAGGCTGTCTATTAAGTTTACCCGGCGAGTATCCGCGTACGCTACGTGATTGCGACGGACTTTTGATCATATCAAAATTCCGTGGCAACCGATCAAGTGAGACTAAAGTGCTATGTTTATAATATTCATTCCGTTATCTCATAACTATTTGTGAATTCCAATTATTGTATCACATTCCGGATAAATAGAAAATGCTAAACTTTTCGATCGAACGATCGAACAATCGAACACCCAAGTTTTCCCGATACAGCTCAACACATGAAATAAGTCTAACAGCATTCAGTTCGTGCCTCAGTAGCAACGGTCCAGCCGTAGAAGGGTCAAGCCAACGCCTCACATGTGGCACGCCGTACTGCCCCAAACCCGAAGGTTCAAAGGGCAGTTCAAGACGGTCACATAATCGAGTTAAGGTTTGTTGTCTTCTAGAGGGTCCATCGCGTTACTTGCACTACTTAGAACGTCGTTAAACTACGGAAAAATCCAACAATTGGAAATTTCCCGACAGGGGAAAAAGTGGGTATTTATATCCGGTCGAACTTTTTAACATATTCTAAAATTACCCGGAAAGCCACACCGACAAAATTAGACAGTCCGATCGAATATACAGAGTTCCCAATACAAGCCAGAAAATAAAACTCTGGAAAAATTATTAAAAATTCCCAGGAAAATCAGCACATAAAAATAAGAATTACTGTGCAGAAATCGATGCATAAAACGACAAAGTAGCCGCGGATCCGCCGCATGTTCCTTCTTTAAGGCCGCGGATCCGCGCCGCCTATGTGGAATTAGGATCACGAATTTTACAGTATGTCTTAGATCTTCCTGCTGATTTTTCTGAATATTTTTAATCTCGAAAAAACCACATTTTACAGAAAAGTCCAGAGAGCAATTTTCTAGTCGGGTTTTGGGTCGTTCGGACTTCATATTCCGTCGGGACTTCGCCTAAGGCTCTAGCTAGGCTCTGATATCACTGAAGGGTTCCTAGGCACTCTAGTGAAGTCTCACAAGTGATCAAACACGCTACTTTCTAAAAATTACAGTGCCGAGAAAACCTAGAACGGATCGTTAACTAGATATTTAGGCGAAACGATGCAAATAAACAACTTTATCTAGAAGGAAAGGAGCTACAACCTTTGTAGATCCGTTTCTCCCCCTCCAAAGCTCCGCAACGAAGTCCCTTTGCTGTCCATGTGAGTTCCTGGGCTCTAGCGTCGGCTTCGTCGGAGAATGGGCGAGCTAGGTCGTCGATGTCCATGCCGAAGATGATCTACGTCGAGGCATCGCTAAATCAAGCTCCACCTTCACGAAGTCGTGAAAACTTATGAAGGAAACACCCTATACTACTTGGCAAGATGTAGAGGATGAAGAAATAGGAAGTGGGTAGACTTTAGATTTGGATTTCTCACACTTTTTCATTACTTGCCATTGGAGTAGCAAGCTACATCCATGGAAGAAGAAGATGAAGAAGAAGAAGATATGATAAGTTATTCCTTAAAAGAAAAATAAAATAAATGAATACTTATCATCTCTTTGACCATGGTTTAGTGTAGAGTTTTAACTAAGGTTAGAGAGTGGTTAGGGTTAGATAAAAGACAAGAATGGTGGACTAAGTTCAAAGCTTCAAGAAGCTTTCAAATAAAAACAAAAACTAGCAACCATTCTTATCTCTTTATCTTTTCTTTTTCCAAAATAAACAAAAGGAATAAATAAATGATTAAGTAAATGAAAAAGAAACCCTAATCACTAATTAACCATGGTTTAACACTTTACACAAAACCAAGCTAGAATGTATCATTAAACATGATACAATCATGTGCACAAAACTATATCGAATATACAATGTGCACATCCGCGCGAGAAAATCCATTTAAAGTGAACCGATACTAGTTAATGCAAAGCAATATATCAAACATATAATTATGTATTAAATCATTAAATCAACACTTGATTTAACGATCCGGTCATATCGCATATAACCGGCTAGTATCCAATGTGTCGGCTTATCGAATCAATCCTTGATTCGATAACTAGGTTATATCGCATATAACCATTCGATACATTGATCGCGAGAATAGAATACGGTATCATATACATGCATTATTCTCGGTCCCGCACATATCTCATATGCGCTCCTATTTCGTTTCGCTTGAGCTAGGAAACCTCTGTGTAGGACTCTAAAGACTCGTCAATACGCCGGTAGCAGATTATGATCATATCAAACATCCGCAAGCCGCAAGCGGTCTGCTAAACGTAACGGCCACCCGGGTATTGAGCGATCAGAAGATCGACGAGCAAGCCTGCTCACACTCCTGCGAATCCAACCAGTAACACTTACCGTACAGTCCGGTCTGTTCGTCTGATATGTCGCATATCTCGCCTAGGGGTGGTAAACGTCAGACCCCAATAGCTCGATAAGTCATGCCGACTTGAGGTCCATAACATTCGTGAAACTACTGATAACTCTTACCAGTATATCACAGCAACCCTGGCCAGGGATTTCCTGTTATGGCCAGTCGAGCATAGCACAACATCAACCCCCAATACCGGGAGAGACGAATCCCCTCCTATCGCTCATTGCCTCCATGTGAATCGGGACTGTACCCAAAAACCACCTGTTTGCATGACTCAGTAGAGCCGTGGTAGGGTGGAAATCAAAGCACAGTGGGAGACACACAAGACTCTATGGCGATCTCGGGTCAACAGACTAAGCTGTACCAGTGTCACCAGAGAACTGCCATCTGACGTGAGGTATAATACCATCTGGGAGTTCTCGGCGAGTCCGTTCAGTGTACCCAGTCTCCACCGAGCACCCGCATACCATCTCTGATGTCAAACACCAATGGATATGGGATCATCCATCGCCCATCGCATGGGTCGAGAAGATATACGCTAGTCTACTCTGGAATATCGATGCCCCGTCTCGATATTCCCTCGACTAGGAACATTTCAAGGATGTACTCATGGACTATCCAGGCCCCACTAGTATGATCTGCATCACAGTCCTGGAAGTCGAGTATACATCCTAAGGGCTATATCAACATGTAATCAGAGAGACAGAAAGTATACATGTTAAGATAAAGTGCAACCAGATAGCGTAATATCATGTCGAGCAAGAAAGTCCTACCTATATATGTCCCAGCATCCACTACAATATACATCCAATGTACAGTAATGGCCTCTAGGGCATACATATAACTAACAGAGCGATCAGAAGATCGACGAGCAAGCCCGCTCACACTCCAGTGAATCCAACCAGTAACACTACCGTACAGTCCGGTCTGATCGTCTGATATGTCGCATATCTGGCCTAGTGGTGGTAAACGTCAGACCCCAATAGCTCGATAAGTCGTGTCGATATGAGGTCTATAACTGTTCGAGAAACTACTGGTAACACTTACCAGTAAATCTCAGCAACCCTGGCCAGGGATTTCCGGTTATAGCCAATCGAACACAGCGCAACATCAACTCCCTATACCGGGAGAGACGAATCCCCTCCTATCGCTCATTGCCTCCATGTGATTCGGGACTGTACCCAAAAACCACCGTTTTGCACGCCCTCTTGGACGTGGTAAGATGGAAATCAAAGCACAGTGGGAACCACACAAGACTCTATGACGATCTCGGGTCAACAGACTACTCTGTACCAGTGTCACCAGATAACTGCCATCTGACGTGAGGTATAATACCATCTGGGAGTTCTCGGCGAGTCCGTCCAGTGTACCCAGTCTCCACTGAGCACCCGTATATCATATCTGATGTCAAACACCAATGGATATGGGATCATCCATCGCCCATCTGTATGGGTCAAGAAGGTATACGCTAGTCTACTCTGGTATATCGATGCCCCGTCTCGATACACCCACGACTAGGGACTTTGAAGGACGTACTTATGGACTACCATGTCCCCACTAGTATGATCCGCATCATAGTCCAGGTAGTCAAGTACACATCCTAAGGGCTTTACCAATATGTAACAGAGAGACAAACAGTGTACACGTTAAGGTAAAGTTCAACCAGATAGCATACTATCATGTCGAGCAAGAAAGTCCTCACTATATATGTCCCAGCATCCACTACAATATACATCCTATGTATAGTAATGGCCTCTAGGGCATACATATAACTAACAATCTCCCACTTGCACTAGGGCCATCTGTAGCAGTGGTTTGAAGTATCTCATACTCAACCATCCCATAAAAGTCTCTCTCTGGAAACAGGCCTTTGTGAGTGGATCCGCTGTGTTGTCCTCTGAGTCTACTCTCCTGACCTCGATCCCCTGGAGATCAACCATCTCCATGATCAGGTGATACTGCCTTAGAATATGTCTGGATCACTGACGGGACCGGCGTTCCTCGGCATAAGCCACAACTCCATTGTCTCACAATGGTAGGAACGTAGTTCATCTCATGAACCAATATACACCCAAACAGCCTCTTCGGTAGCATCTTAAGTAGCGATGTATCCTGCCTTTATCGTCTAGTATGCCACGGTATCTAGCTTGGAACTCTTCCAATATACCGTCCCTTTACTGAGGGTATAGACAATGCCTGTGACTGACATTCAGTCGTCTTTATCACCCTGGAACACTTCCAGTGATTTTCCCCAGGATCAATTGATACCATCTCACTACAACTAGTGAGAATCCTAACTTCCATTTAGATCTATCTCATAGATCCAAAATCCAGGATTTAGGAGGTATCACTTTGATCCTATATGGAGAATCATTGTGATAAGCGGACATTGATCGTGCGTAGCATAGGAAACTCTTTTCCTATCAAGAGTATGTCATCCACGTACTCTACGAGGATCATCACCATACTCCCTACTACCTTTTTGTTTATACAAGGTTCATCTACCATTTTGATGATATCAAACTCTTTGACTACTACATCAAAACAGATGTTCCAACTCCGCGATGCCTGCTTTATCACATAAAACATCTTGCACACGTTTCCGCTGCTCCCACTGTCTACGAAGCCCTCTGGCTGTGTACTTTTAGACGCTCTCTTCTAAAACATCATTTAGAAAAGCAGTCATGACACCCAACTACCAGATATCGTAGTCATGGTATGTAGCCGTGGTAAGTAGGATCTGGATGGACTTAAGCATAGATACTTGAAAAGGTTTTATCATTATCCACAGCTGGTCAATGATGCAAACTTTTAACAAGTCTAGCTTTGAAAGTCTCAACTTTTCCATCTACACCAAGTAATCTTCTCAAGATATACTTGCTCCTGATGGGGATTTAACCCTTCAGATATAGCAACCAAAGTCCATACTTTGTTGGTGTATAAGGATTCCATCTCAGATTGATAAACATCCAGCCATTCTTACAGAGTCTTCACTCTCGATGGCCTGCTCGAAACTAGTTGGGTCATCATCTCATGATGCAATCCTCGCTCCCACTGTCATAGAGAAACCGAAGTATCTCTCAGGTGGGTGAGGAACCCTACTAGATCGGCGGAGAGGCTGAGGTTCGTTGGAATCTACTGAATCCTTTGGTTCTACCAAATCATCTGCTGTTGTTTGTATAGCTGGAACCTTTCCAGTTGTACATAACAGATCTTGCCTCGAGCTTGTCCGGATTTTGTTTTTAGACATAGGCCGGACAACCCCAAATCTTAACTAGCTTAAGACATGGGCTCTTCCCTTTCCATATCACATATGAAATGGTAGGCAACTGATTTGACTGAAACCCTATTCAATAGGTATGCAGCTTCTCAAGTGCATAACACCCAAAAGGAAAAAGGTAACTCATTAGTACTCATCATAGAGCACACCATATCAAATAGGGTGTATCTGCTCCGCCCCGATATACCATCGTGCTATGGTGTATTCGGAGGAGTAATGCTGAGAGAGAATCTCATTCTCCTTTAGAATAATCCAGGATTTCTGTGCTTAAGTATTCTCCTCCTTGATCTCATCATAGGACATAATACTTATACCCGTATTGGTTCTCTACTTCTAACTTATATTCTGTGAATATCTCAAAAGGCTTGGACTCATGTTTCAACAGGAACATATGTCTGAATCTTAAGAGATTATCAGAGAATGTAATGAAGTATAAAGAACCGGTCTTGGCATGTGTAGACAGGGGACCTTACATATATCAACATGTATCATCCTAAGAGTTTACTAACTCTTTCTCTGCTTCCAGTAAACAGAGCTATGGTCATCATATCTTTGTGACATGACTGGCAAGTTTCATAAGATGTAAATTCAAAGTGATTTAAATATGCATCTTTATATAACTTAAGCTAGTCGGGTCGCATTGATATGACCTAGTCTACATTTCCTCAAGAAGGATTCGTTCATTTCTGAACTCTTCCTCTTGTATGTGTTCCGTATACTAGAGAACTGTAGTTTGATTTAGAACATCAATGCTTTTAGATAACGTGCCTGAACCGATCAACTTTGGATATAGGAAATGTTCAAAACATTATCCAACAATACAAAATTATATCCTTTCTTTACTAATAAAGAGACTGATATGATTTTGTATATCAGGTTCGGTATCTAATAACATTCGTTCAGAATCAATGTATTTGGAATACAGGGTGACAGTGACCAACAGACTTGGCTGCAACACTTGCCCCGTTTTCTGCCTCATGAAACTTATCACCCGTTCTCAGTTCTCTACCTTGCTATAGCCCTATGTAACAGATTACACATTGTTAGTTATATGTATGCCCTAGAGGCCATTACTGTACATAGGATGTATATTATAGTGGATGCTGGGACGTATATAGGAAGGACTTTCTTGCTCGACATGATAGTATGCTATCTGGTTACACTTTACCTTAACGTGTATACTGATTGTCTCTCTGTTACATGTTGGTAAAGCCCTTAGGATGTGTACTTGACTACCTGGACTATGATGCGGATCATACTAGTGGGGACATGGTAGTCCATAAGTACATCCTTCAAAGTCCCTAGTCGTGGGTGTATCGAGACGGGGCATCGATATACCAGAGTAGACTAGCGTGTACCTTCTCGACCCATACAGATGGGCGATGGATGATCCCATATCCATTGGTGTTTGACATCAGAGATGATATACGGGTGCTCAGTAGAGACTGGGTACACTGGACGGACTCGCCGAGAACTCCCAGATGGTATTATACCTCACGTCAGATGGCAGTTCTCTGGTGACACTGGTACAGAGTAGTCTGTTGACCCGAGATCGTCATAGAGTCTTGTGTGGTTCCCACTGTGGTTTGATTTCCATCTTACCACGTCCAAGAGGGCGTGCAAAACGGTGGTTTTTGGGTACAGTCCCGAGTCACATGGAGGCAATGAGCGATAGGAGGGGATTCGTCTCTCCCGGTATAGGGGGTTGATGTTGCGCTGTGTTCGATTGGCTATAACAGGAAATCCCTGGCCAGGGTTGCTGAGATTTACTGGTAAGTGTTACCAGTAGTATCTCGAATTGTTATAGACCTCATATCGACACGACTTATCGAGCTATTGGGGTCTGACGTTTACCACCCCTAGGCGAGATATGCGACGTATCAGACGATCAGACCGGACTGTACGGTAGTGTTACTGGTTGGATTCACAGGAGTGTGAGCGGGCTTGCTCGTCGATCTTCTGATCGCTCAATACCCGGGTGGCCGTTACGTTTAGCAGACCGCTTGCGGCTTGTGGGTGTTTGATATGATCATCACCTGCTGCCGGCGTATTGACGAGTCTTTAGAGTCCTACACAGAGGTTTCCTGGCTCAAGCGAAACGAAATAGGAGCGCATATGAGATATGTGCGGGACCGAGAATAATGCGTGTATGTGATACCGTATTCTATTCTCGCGATGAATGTATCGAATGGTTGTATGCGATATAACCTAGTTATCGAATCAAGGATTGATTCGATAAGCCGACACATTTGATACTAGTCGGTTATATGTGATATGACCGGATCGTTAAATCAAGTGTTGATTTAATTATTTAATGTATAATTATATATTTGATATATTACTTTGCATTAACTAGTATCGGTTCACTTTTAAATGGATTTTCTCACTCGGTTTGTGCACATTGTATATGTGATATACTTTTGTACACGTGATTGTATCATGTTTGATGATACATGCATTTTTGGTTAAGTGTAAAGAATTAAACCAAGGTTAAGTTGTTGATTAGGGTTTTACTTATTCATTTATCTTATTTATTTATTCATTTTGAATAAATTGAAAGATAAATGAATGGTGGCTTCATTTGTTTTTAGTTGAAGCTTCATGAAGCTTTGACTTGATGACCTTTTTGTTCTCATCCTTAACCCTAACCAATCAACCCAACCTTAGTCAATTCTCTACACTTAACTAAGGTTAAGATTATGATAAGTATTCTATTATTTTCTATTTTCTAATAACTTATCATATATTTCTTTCTTCTTCTTCTTCATGAGCAAGGAAGAAAAAGCTTACTTCATCAATGGTGATTGATGAAAACAAGTGAGAAATCCAATTCTAAAGTCTACCCACTTCCTATTTCTTCATCCTCTACCTCTTGCCAAGTAGTAGAGTGTGTTTCCTTCACAAGTTTTCATGGCTTGGTGAAGGTGGAGCTTGATCTAGTGATGCTTCGACGTAGATCATCTTCGGCACGTTGTCGATGACCTTGCCCGCTCTTTCTTCGATGAAGCCGACGCTAGAGCCCGGAATCTGTTTGGACAGCGAGAGGCCTTCATTGCGGAGCTATGGAGGTGGAGCACCGGATCTACAAAGGTTGTATTTCCGTATTCTCTTAGTAAAGTAGTTTACTAGTTGCTTTTTCGCCTAGACATCTAGCCAACGATCCGTAGTTTAGGGTTTCTCGGCACCATAAAATTTGAAATTGGCATGGTTGATGCCTTGTGAGACCTCTTGAGAGTGCCTAGGAACCCTACAGTGGTATCAGAGCTACTAGGCATTGGATGTCGACCTATGGGGGGTTCTCACTGTGTGACAGTGTGGCGAAGCATAGGCTCTTACCCCCAGGGTGTCCCGAGACCGGAAGGTGTTCCGGCGGGTTGTAGTCCTCGCGAGGGGGCATGCGTAAAAAGTAGCGGCTGAGGGACCCGTTGGTGCCACGGTGACCCCATTGGATGGGGTGGCTGCCTGACCTACAGTGGTATCAGAGCCTAGCTAGAGCCTTAGGCGAAGTCCAGAAGAAGTTTGAAACCCGAACGAACCCGAAACCCCAACTCAAATGTGCTCTCTGGACGTTTTCTGAAAACGTGGATTTTTCCGTAGTTTAACGACGTTCTAAGTAGTGCAAGTAACGCGATGGTCCCTCTAGAAGACAACAAACCTTAACTCGATTATGTGACCGTCTTGAACTGCCCTTTGAACCTTCGGGTTTGGGGCAGTACGGCGTGCTACATGTGAGGCGTTGGCTTGACCCTTCTACGGCTGGACCGTTGGTACTGAGGCACGAACTGAATGTTTTTAGACTTATTTCATGTGTTGATCTGTATCAGGAAAACATGGGTGTTTGAATGTTCGATCGAAAAGTTTAACATTTTCTATTTATCTGGAATGGGATACAATAATTGGAATTCACAAAAGTTATGAGATAACTAAATGAATGTTATAAACATAGCACTTTAGTCTCACTTGATCGGTTGCCACGGAATTTTGATGTGATCAAAAGTCCGTCGCAATCACGTAGCGTACGCGGATACTCGCCGGGTAAACTTAATAGACAGCCTCACTCCATAGCCCCGACCAAGTGACTGTAGGAGAACCCCGTCGCCGAAAGCATCCGTTCGGGTGCTCGCGGCAGCGGTGTTCCGCCTTGGTGCACTTCGTCGACGGTGTCGGGGGTGCGGCCGCCTACTGAAGTTTGCGACGAGCATGCGATCAGGTTGTCGGGAATCTTGTTGAATTGCCCGACTTGATATTGAAAAGTGTTTTCGATTTTGAGACTAAAATACGGGGTTTATAATTATTAGGCATGCGATGTCTAAGTAATTCATTTGGTCAGGCATGCGATGTCTGAGGAAGTTGCGGATTCCAACTGTTGTAGTTTTACACTTTCTTTTCTGTGACCGTAAGTGTAATATGTGATATCGCCGGTTTCGTTGCTATATGTCAACGACAATTGGGATGCGCATATTTACTTACGTTGATGACATGTGATGTTATGTGTTGCTGGATATGTTATATTGGATCGTCGTATTTGAATAGCCGGGGGTTTTTATGTGAGATGAGTGTTTTTCTTTTTCATTCATGTAAAAACTTGTATGTAATATTCTTTTATTGGGGCACTTCCAGGTTGCGGAAGATGTCACCGTTTGTATATTATTTACTTTTCCGCACTAGGATAGACCCAAGGAGGGGAGCACAAGTAACCGGGTTCTGGAGCCCAGTGGGAGACCAACTCGAGGAGTCGACTCCGGGTCTTCTAACTCTAGAATTGGTAGGGTTGCTTGCCGCTCTCGTAGGGGTCTAGGGGTGTGGGTTTGGCTATTCATCACGACCGTGGAATCCGTGTTTTATACTGGCTCGTATTGAAAACACGGACGTCCTAGTATATCCAATATTTCATATGATTCTTCTGCTGCGTTATCTGTGATGTGATCATGTGATGTTCTGTGATGGATACAGTATATAGTATATATGATATATTATATAGGCGTTACTTATGTTTTACACCCGTGCTAGCCCTGCCCCGCTCTGTCGTTAGTTACCTAACCTAACGGTGCACGAGGGGACATCGAGGCGAATGCGGATGGCATAAGTGTACGTCGTATTTATCTGTGATGTTTAGGTATATAAATGATGGGACTTCATTAATGTGATTAATGAAATAAAAGAAACCTAAGATGTTGTAGAATCGAATTTCAAAATAAAACAGGTAGCTACAGTTCTTGCTTTGCACAGCGGTATATGTGATATATCCTGCACCTTATTCGATGAGGAAAGGACCGAGATCCCTTCACCGGGAGTGACTCCTTTAGCAATAACTGGCAGATGCTACACACTCGGTTTGTCTTTTGATCGCTTTTAAGAGTTTTTTCTTTGCACAGTGATATATATGATATATCCCGCACCTCATTCGACGAGGAAAGGACCGACGATCCCTTCACCGGGAGTGACTCCTTTAGCAAAACTAGAAAAGCCTCAAAAGCACTCCATTTTAAAATCATTTGATTCTACAACGATATCAAGTTCATTACGCAATAGGTTTTCAGAAAAACCTGTCGTAGCCCTCCGTCATTTCAGATAAGTACTTCTTAGTATTCGTGCTGCGTTTGTTGACCTTAGCCAAGGCGTAGTCTGCGGTAGCTAATTAGTGCTTATCTGTATAAGAATATGATGCGATTGAGTTAGGGTAGTCGTGCGACTTTGTTGACCTTAGCCAAGGGTCGTACGGGTGGGTTTAATTCAATCGAGAAATGACGGGTTGAACTTGGCCAGCACTTATGATTTGTTGACCTTAGCCAAGGTCATAAGATGCTAGGGGCAAAACATTATCGGGAATTTCAAGTGTTGAAATTTGCAATGAGATTGCATACCTTCTATGAGATAGTTGGATCCCGATACCCGCTGCGAGTAAGTGTTACTCCTGGGAGAGTTTTATACATTACAATTAGCCGATCAAGTAGGTGTCTAGAAAGGTGTCAACGAGGTTACGCCTCTGGGAAAACGAGGTTTACATTAATTAGGTTCGTGCGAAAGCACGGGGGACCTCCCTCAAAGTACCGACACTGGCCTGGCTGAAAGATTGGCGAACTTGTAGTGTGTAATTAATCCCGGCTAGTTTTTCCTTTTAGGGTTTGAAGGAAGATTTGATAAAAAGCAGTGGGAGGCATCCTGATTAGATAAAATAATAACCAATCTATTCTTGAAAGAGCGCACGCTGAGTGTTTTCTTCTCTCTCTCTCCAGGTAGCGACCATATCACGCCTTAATCAAGATAATAATACGGAATATTGACCGAACCCGCTTGTTATTCTGGGCTGGGGAACGTTGGTCCCGCTCCAACTTATAATAGTTATAAGATAGAGCAGGAAATTGGGGAATACCAGATTTCCCGTGCCGCCCAAACGAAGAGAGTGCATGCTGATGCATCATCTTCGGGTGTGTTCATTACAAAGAACTGTTTCTCTGTATTCTCTACGTCCTGGGTATGTGATACCAGATCAGGATTCCAGATATGTAATCTGTTACATAGGGCTACAGAAAGGTAGAGGACTGAGAACGGGTGATAAGTTTCATGAGGCAGAAAACGGGGCAAGAGTTGCAGCCAAGTCTGTTGGTCACTGTCACCCTGTATTACAAATACATTGATTCTGAACGAATGTTATTAGATACCGAACCTGATATACAAAATCATATCTATCTCTTTATTAGTAAAGAAATGATAAAATTTTGTATAGTTGGATAATGTTTTGAACATTTCCTATATCAAAAGTTGATTGGTTCAGGCACGTTATCTAAAAGCATTAATGTTCTAAATCAAACTACAGTTCTTGGTATATGGAACACACAAAAGAGGAAGAGTTCAGAACTGAACGAATCCTTCTTGAGGCATTGTAGACTAGGTCATATCAATGCGACCCGACTAGCTTAAGTTACATATAGATGCATATTTAAATTAGTTTGAATTTACATCTTCTGAAACTTGCCAGTCATGTCACAGAGATAAGATGACCATAGCTCCGTTTACTGGAAATAGAGAAAGAGTTGGTAAACTCTTGGGATGATACTTGTTGATGTATGTAAGGTCCCCTGTCTACATATGCCAGGACCGGTTCTTTGTACTTCATTACATTCTCTGATAATCTCTTTAGATTCAGACATATGTTCTTGTTGAAACACAAGTCCGAACCTTTTGAGATATTCACAGAATATAAGTTAGAAGTAGAGAACCAAAATGGGTAAAAGTATTATGTCCTTTGATGTGATCAAGGAGGAGAATACTTGTGCATGGAATTCCTGGACTATTCTAAAGGAGAATGAGATTCTCTCTCAGCATTACTCCTCCGTATACACCATAGCACGATGGTATATCGGGGTGGAGCAGATACACCCTATTTGATATGGTGTGCTCTATGATGAGTACTGCTGAGTTACCTATTTCCTTCTTGGGGGTTATGCACTTATGAAGTTGCATACCTATTGAATTAGGTTCCAATCAAATCAGTTGCCTACCATTTCATATGTGATATGGAAAGGGAAGAGCCCATGTCTTAAGCTAGTTAAGATTTGGGGTTGTCCGGCTAATGTCTAATAGCAAAATCCGGACAAGCTCGAGGCAAGGTCTGTAATGTAGAACTGGAAAGGTTCCAGCTATACAAAATACAGCAAATAATTTGGTAGAACCAAAGGATTCAGTAGATTCCAACGAACCTCAGCCTCTCCGCCGATCTAGTAGGGTTCCTCACCCACCTGAGAGATACTTCAGTTGCTCTGTGACAGTGGGAGCGAGGATTGCATCATGAGATGATGACCCAACTAGCTTCGAGCTGGCCATCAGGAGTAAGACTCTGTAAGAATGGCTGGATGCTTAGCGATCTGAGATGGAATCCTTATACACCAACAAAGTATGGACTTTGGTTGCTATATCTGAAGGGTTAAATCCCCATCAGGAGCAAGTATATCTTGAGAAGATTACTTGGTGTAGATGGAAAAGTTGAGACTTTCAAAGCTAGACTTGTTAAAGGTTTTTGTCATCAACCAGGCGTGGATAATGATGAAACCTTTTCAGTGCCTATGCTTAAGTCCATCCAGATACTACTTGCCACAGCTACATACCATGACTACGATATCTGGTGGTTGGGTGTCATGACTGCTTTTCTAAATGATGTTTTAGGGAAGAGAACGTCTGTAAGTACACAGCCAGAGGGCTTCGTAAACAGTGGGAGCAGCGGAAACGTGTGCAAGATGTTTTATCTGATAAAGCAGGCATCGCGGAGTTGGAACGTCTGTTTTGATGTGTTACTCAAAGAGTTTGACATCATCAAAATGGTAGATGAACCTTGTATAAACAAAAAGGTAGTAGGGAGTATGGTAATGATCCTCATAGAGTACGTGGATGACATACTCTTGATAGGGAAGGAGTTTCCTATGCTACACTCGATCAATCTCCGCTTATCACTAGGATTCTCCATATAGGATCAAAGTGATACCTACTAAATCCTGGATTTTGGATCTATGAGATAGATCTAATTGGATGTTAGGATACTCACTAGTTGTAGTGAGATAGTATCAATTGATCCTGGGGAGAATCACTGGATGTGTTCTAGGGTGATAAAGACGACTGAATGTCAGTCACAGGCATTGTCTTTACCCTCAGTAAAGGGACGGTATGTTGGAAGAGTTCCAAGCTAGATACCGTGACATACTAGACGATAAAGGCAGGATATATCGCTACTTAAGATGCTACCAAAGAGGCTGTTTGGGTGTATATAGGTTCATGAGATGAACTAGGTTCCTACCATTGTGTGACAATGGAAGTGTGGCTTTGGCCAGGGAACCCCTGTCCCATCAGTGATCCAGACATATTCTAAGGCAGTATCACCTGATCGTGGAGATGGTTGATTTCCATGGTGATCAAGGTTAGGAGAGCAGACTAAGAGGACAACACGGCGGATCCACTCACGAAGGCCTATTCCCAGAGAGAGACTTTTAAGGTGTAAGTCCGTGTTGCCCACCCCGGTGCTTACGGGGAGGCGGAAAACATAATAAAAATTTGATTTTTATCAACTATAGGCAACATGGACTATGCGTTAAGGATCTTTGCTAAACATAAACTTGCTAACCCTAACTACAAAGTAGCTAAGTGATGGAAAGGTTATACCTTGAGCTCAAAGTCCTTCTCTCCTTGCTCCTTGGAATGGTTGAAAGAGTTCACCTTGCTTGTCTTCTCCCGTCAAAGAAGGATCCACTTGAAAGCCACCACCTTTAGCTTCAACTCCAAGCTAGGAGTAACTAGAGTGCAAGAAATGCTAAGACTTGAACCCTAGAAGAGAGTAGAGAGGATCAAGTGAAGGTTTTTCTCAAGCTTTTTGTTTCTCAACACATGAGAGGGAGAGAGCTTGAGGGAGAGGATGAGCAAGAGAGAGAAATAATATGAGAGAATGAATTATTAGTGAGCCATTCTCACTAATATGTGTGGATAATTTTAATTGGATAATTAGCTTGAAAATTGTCATGATAAATCATGACATGACCATTATCATTTCAATTTTGCAAAGATCAAAGAGCATCTCCAAATGAAATGATTATGGTCAAGTTGTCAACAAGGTCAACAAGTCAATGAAGTCAAATTGTCAACAACAACCATGCACAATAATTAAGCTAATTATCAATTAACTATAATCCACACAAAATCAATAGGGTTAATAAAATGACAAAAGCCATTAACCCTAAACAAGGTCCTCTTCCCGAATCTCAAGCAACTGTGCATACGCACCCGCATTCGTGATCCGAGGAACACGAATACTCTGAGAAAAACCAATCTCAAATCATATACTAGGATCCGGCTTAAACCAAAGCCCGCTAGTATAAACTGTCCGGACAGCAAACGTGCACAAGTGCGCGGATGCGAACGAACCCTGTCGCAAAACCATGCGACCTCTACTCATTTTGCCTAAAGGCGAATAGCTCTCTGTGTGGGACTCTAAAGACTCGACACTACGCTGGCAGTGGGTTTAACCACAGACCGCAAGCGGCACTAGCTGTACGTAACGGTCCCCAGGTAGATGTCGATAAGAAGACTGACGAGGTGAACCCCATCTGCACTCCTACTGAGCCTGTATGTGACAGTCTCCGTACAGTCCGGTCTGTTCGTCTGATACATCGCATGGCGGGCCTAGGGGGGCGGTGAACATCAGTCCCCTAATAGCGGTACAAGTCGTGTCGGAGTGTAGCCCAGAACACCCTGAGATAACACTGGAAACCTACCAGTATATCTCGCTTGCCCTGGCCAGGGACTACTTGTGTAATGGCTCTCCTAGACACAGCGCGATGTCAACCCCCAATACCGGGAGAGACGAATCCTGTCCAACCGTCACTGCCTCCAAGTGCTTCGGGACTGCACCCAAAAACTACCTGTTTGCACAGCTCCTTTGAGCCGTGGTAGGGTAGTAATCAAAGTGCAGTGGGAACACACTCGAGGCGAAGTGACAGTGTCAAGTCAGCGGACTAAGCTGTACTCATGTCACCTGGGAACTGATAACTGACGATAGGTATATTACCAACCAACAGTTCCCGACGAGTCCTGTCCAGTGTACTCGTAACCTAACGAGCACCCGCATACTATCCCAAGTACGACGTACTAACGGCTGTGGGACAGACCGTCTCCCACACTGGGATGAGAAGCGCATACGCTAGTCTACTCCGGAGTATCGATGCCCTGTCTCGATAGTCCAACGACCAGGGACCTGTATAAGGATGTGCTTATAGATTACCCAGCTCCCACGAGTGCGAGCGCCATCACAACGCTGGTAATCAAGCAAAGATCCTAAGGGCTCTACTAATATGTATACCAGCAATATGCTAAAAGAAACACATGCACATATTAAAGCAGAGACAAACCAAGTAGCATACTACCATTTCGAGCAAGATTGTATATACAACTGTGAATATCCCAAGCTTCCATTAAGTAATATACAAACTAGTATGATACAGTAATGGCCTCTAGGGCATATACACTAACAATCTCCCACTTGCACTAAGGCCATGTACTGGCGTATCGAAGACCTATCATCTCGATCAGCCGCTCGAACTGAGTCTGGGGCAAGGCCTTGGTGAATGGATCTGCTGTGTTATCCTCTGATGCAACTCTCCGGACCTCGATCTCCTGGCGATCCACGATCTCCCTGATCAGGTGATACCGCCTTAAGATGTGTCTGGATTTCTGATGGGACCTGGGTTCCTTCGCTAAATCTATAGCCCCGTTGTTGTCGCAATACAGAGGTATTGGGTCAACAATGGACGGAACCACCTGAAGTTCTTTCAAGAACTTCCTCATCCAGACAGCTTCTTTTGCGGCATCAGATGCAGCGATGTATTCCGCTTCCATAGTCGAGTCAGCAACGGTTTCCTGTTTGGAGCTCTTCCAACACACCGCCCCTCCATTGAGGGTAAAGACAAAACCCGACATGGACTTGGAATCATCCTTGTCACTCTGGAAGCTGAAGTCAGCAAAGGCTTCAATCTGCAGGTCTTTTCCGCCATACACCAAGAACATCTCCTTAGTCCTTCTCAGGTACTTGAGAATGTTCTTTACTGCTATCCAATGTTTCTCCCCAGGGTTTGACTGATACCTGCTTACCACACTCAGTGCATAAGCCACATCCGGTCTGGTACACAACATCGCATACATTATAGAGCCTACCGCAGAAGCGTAGGGTATAATAGACATGCGATCCCTCTCCAAATCAGTCTTGGGAGACATCTCTTTGGAGAGGGTGATCCCGTGACAAGCCGGTAGATTACCGTGCTTGGAATCTTCCATACTGAATCTCTTCAGTATGTTGTCGATGTACCTGGACTGCGAGAGTCCTAATATCCTCTTGGATCTGTCACGGTAGATCCGGATACCCAGAATGTATGAGGCATCACCCAGGTCTTTCATGGAGAACCTGTGTGACAAGAACCCCTTGACAGATTGTAGCATAGGAATGTCATTTCCTATTAAGAGAATGTCATCCACGTATAAAATGAGGAATACTACAGTTCTCGCTACAAATCTACAATAGATGCATGGTTCATCTGGATTTTTGATAAAGCCAAATTCTTTGACCGTCTCATCAAAACAGATGTTCCAACTCCGCGATGCCTGCTTGAGTCCATAAATGGACTTGAGCAACTTGCACACCTTTCCGCTGCTCCCACCCTGAATGAAACCCTCTGGCTGGTCCATATAGACACACTCCTCTAAATGACCATTTAGAAAAGCTGTCTTTACGTCCATCTGCCAAATCTCATAATCGTGGAAAGCAGCGATGGCAAGAAGGATCCGATTGGATTTCAGCATAGCTACTGGAGAAAAGGTTTCGTCATAGTCCAAACCAGGTTGCTGACGAAAACCTTTTGCTACCAGTCTAGCTTTATAGGTCTCAACCTGTCTATCTACACCAATCTTCCTTTTGAAGATCCACTTGCATCCTACGGGTTTTACCCCGTCTGGAGCAATGTCCAACGTCCATACTTTGTTGGTGTACATGGACTCCATCTCGGTCCGCATTGCATCCAGCCATTTTACCGAGTCGACGCTCTGAATGGCTTGCTGGAAGCTAGTAGGCTCATCACAATCTATGATGCAGTCCTCTCTATCCCCGTCAATGAGAAAACCGTAGTACCTCTCGGGCGGATGAGACTGCCTACTACTCCTGCGGAGTGGCGTAGGAATGTCCTGTTCTTTTGAACCTTCTGGTTCCACTAAACTTTCAGTAATAGTTTGTGGTTCTGGAATTTCTTCCAGTTCTATTGCGCTCCCACTTATTTCTTTTTCTAAAAACTGATGTTCCAGAAAGTGGGCATTGCGAGAAACAAGGACTTTTTGTTCCTCTGCGTAATAGAAAAGATACCCCCTGGAGTTCTTTGGGTATCTCACAAACTTGCACAGTACTGAGCGTGCCTCGAGCTTGTCCACATGCTGCTTTTTGACATAAGCTGGACATCCCCAAATCTTCAAGTATTGAAGATAGGGTTTCTTCCCACTCCATAACTCATATGGTGTGGTAGGCACAGTCTTAGTGGGAACACGGTTCAAAAGATATGCAGCTGTTTCTAGCGCATATCCCCAGAATGATCGCGGTAACTCAGCGTTACTCATCATGGACCGTACCATATCCAATAGGGTTCGGTTCCGTCTCTCCGATACACCGTTATGTTGCGGAGTGTATGGAGGAGTAAGCTGAGAGAGAATTCCATTCTCTTTTAAGTAATTCAGGAATTCGGCACTTAAGTATTCTCCTCCTCGATCCGATCTTAGGATCTTGATACTTTTGCCTGTTTGTTTTTCTACTTCATTCTTATATTCCTGGAACTTATCAAAAGCTTCGGATTTATGCTTCATTAAGAAGACATGTCCGAATCTTGAGAAATCATCCGTAAAAGTTATGAAGTAAGAAAAACCGCTTCGCGCATGTGTAGACATTGGACCGCGCACGTCGCTGTGTACGAGTCCCAAGAGCTCGCTCGCTCTTTCTCCGTGTCCAGAAAACGGAGCCTTTGTCATCTTTCCTTTGAGACAGGATTGACAAGTTGCATACGATTGATATTCGAACGGATCTAAATATCCTTCAGTATGTAACTTAGTCAATCTTCTCTCATTGATGTGACCCAGTCTACAATGCCATAAGAAAGTTTTATTAATTTCTGGAGACTTTCTTTTGTGTGTATTCTGGATATTGAAAACCTGTGGTTGGTTTAAAACGTATATACCGTTGTTCAATGTACCTGACCCAATCAACACTTGATTAAGGTGAATGTTCACTACATTACTTACAAATGCAAATTCATAACCTTCTTTAGATAATAAAGATACAGAAATGATATTACAGGTTGCATTTGGTACATAATAACAACTACGCAAAACCAAAAAGTGTCCATCTGATAATCCTAGGTGATAGTCCCCCACGGCCTCAGCATCCATGCTAGCACCGTTCGCAACTCTGAGGGTCATGTCACCTGCCTTCAAAACTCTACGCTTTCTCAACGCCTGCAAAGAATTACAGATATGAGATCCTGATCCGGTATCCAATACCCAGGATGTAGAGTTTATTGATAGACAGTTTTCAATAACATACACACCTGAAGCTGAAGCTGCAACTCGCTTCAAATCCTGTGTTCTGGCTTTCCAAGCCTTGCAATCTTGTTTCCAGTGGCCACTTTTGTGACAATAGAAGCATTCTTCCTTCCCCACCAGCTTCCCCGCTACCTTTGTTGCTTTACCCTTTCCCTTCGTATCCACTTTACCGACACCGCCTCTTGGTTTGGCGGGGGCTTTCTTCTTCTTGCCCTTGGCTTTCGCCCTGGACCTAGAAGAGGAAGATCCTCCTACAAACAAAGTGGATGTCTCCCTACCCTTCTGTAGGGTGCCCTCAGCAGTCCTCAACATGTTCAGAAGTTCGGCAAGTTCAACCTCCTTTCCTTGCATGTTGAAGTTAAGAATGAACTGGGCGTAAGTGGAAGGAAGGGACTGGAGAATCAAATCGGTATAGAGTTCATTCTCCAACGTGGTCCCAAGGTCCGCGAGCTCCTCTATGTAGCCGATCATCTTAAGCACGTGGTCCGCTACCGATGATCCGACGGCCAACCTTGCCGAAAAGAGCTTCTTCGACACTTCGTATCTTGCGATACGAGACTGCTCTCCATACAGTTCTTTTGTATGGAGAAATATGGACTCTAGGTCCATATTCTCGTGCCTCCTCTGATGGTCGTTGTCCATCGAGGCTAGTACGAGGCATTTGGCCCTCGCGCAATCTATCTCCCATGTCTTACGGATTTCTACATCCGCGACGCTGGAGGTGGGACCTGGGACGGGGGGAGCTTTGGTGGTAAGTATATACCCCAGCTTGTCATAAGTGATAGCCATCTTGACATTCCTGAGCCAATCTTTGTAGTTTGGCCCTGTCAATATGTTTTTATCTAATAGTAACTTAAGTCCGGTCATCTTGAATGGTCGCTGCAATTAGGAGAGAGAAAAGAAACACTTTAGCATGATGCTCTTGCAAGTTTAGAGTGGTTTTTAGTTTGTCTAAACTGGATGGCTCCCACTGTCTCTCGAATCCCTTCTCAAACCGTAAAGAAAAGGATTAGCCGGGATCATTCTCACCGTACAATACTTGCTTAACCGTTCAGCCAGGCCAGTGTCGGTACTTCGAGGGAGGTTTTCCAACGCTTTCGCGAAGTTCCTTAATTAAGTAACCTCTTTTCCCTGTGGGCGTAGCCCCGCTAACACCTTTCTAGGCACCTACTAGGTTTATAGCATTGATCGTTAAGTGAGAGTTTTCCCGAGGAGTAGTATATACTCACAGTAGGATCGGGATCCAAATATCATCGCGTGATAAAACCGAAGGAATCCTACCAGAATCATCACACTCCAAATGGTATGCAACGCTAGCAAGTTTCAGTACTTATGAAACTCCCGATGTAGATTTTTGCCCCATGCTCTTATGACCTTGGCGTGAGGTCAAAATGTCATAAGTCACATGTCAAGTTCTTCCCATCATTATCCTGGTTAATTTGAACCCACCCGTACCTACCCTTGACGTAGGCCAAAACGGCAGTACGACTGTCTCAAATCAACGCATTCTATCTATGCAACGGATAAATATCCGGTAGCTACCAATCACTATGCCTTGGCGTGAGGTCAAAATACATAGCTTGAATACTACCGAATATTTAACCGAAATGATGGAGGGCTACGGATGGTTTTGGCGAAACCGTGAACGTAGTGAACTTGATATAATCGATGGAACGAGATAGCTTTTAAAAGGAGTGGTTCAAGCTCCGCGTTTAAAAGTTTTAGTTTTGAAAAGAACCGAGTGGTTTTCAAAGTGTTCCAATCGACTTTTACTTGGTTTATTTCTTGCATTAGTTCTTTTAATGCGTCCCATCATTTAATCCTACCATTGCAGAAAACAACCAAAATATGACGTACGCTTATGCCATTCGCATTCGCCACGGGGCCCCGTCATCACCCGTTAGGTTACTTAACTAACGACAGAGCGGGGGCTGGGCTAGCGCGGCTGTAAAACATAAGCAACGCCTAAATAGTTATTATATATAAATATATAGCAATGATAGACATTACAGATCACAGATGAATACATTGGATATACTAGGAATCCGCAATGCGTTCGAGCCTGCAACGCAAAGCGGATTACACGGTCGCGGTGAATAGCCAAAACCCCACCCAAGACCCCTACGGGTGCGGCAAACTACCCGCCAAGCACCCGAAGCGAAGCAACCTCCCTCACCACCGTGAGTAGGCCACTCGGCACTTCGAGATACCCGGTAGTTTGTGCACCCCCTCCATGGGTCTATCCTAGGAGCAAAAACAGTAAAAAGAATTATACAATGACGGCTACAACCCCGACCCGGTTGTGCGGCCATACAAATAATATTATTACATCAATTTACATGTTACAAATGAATGAAAGAAAAAAAACGCTCATCTCACATCCAACCCGGCTATTCACCCGCGACAATCCAATCCATTCATATCCACAAACCAATAACAATCACAGATCACAGAGATGTATAACCCCGACTAATCGACTTATAGCGATTAGCCGACGTTCAATACATACAAGCATCACAGATATAACCGATATAGTTAAAGTGTAGTGAAGTTCCGAAAAAAAAAACGGAATTATAGGACCCCAAAAGGAAATTTCTTTTCTGGAAAATCTGGGTACATATAATATATTTCAAAAATCCCAAAACCAACACAGACAAACACTGCACGAAAAACGATGCACAGAAGACGACAAACCGCGGCGCTTCCGCGGCACATGCCTACCTCGTGCGGCGGAAGCGCGGCGGTTTGAACGAATCACTGCATCGTTTTTCTTGGGTGTTCATACAAAACCCTGAGACGAATTTACAAGTATAAAGTTTTTCATTTTGACCAGAAAAAATTTTAACAGAAACTTGGATTTTGAAAAAGTTTGGTTTTTGGGTTTTTCGGTTTCGAAACTTCGTTACACTTAACTACTTAGCAAGTTTAGGTTTAGTTAGGCTCTGATACCACTGTAAGTCCGTGTTGCCCACCCCGGTGCTTACGGGGAGGCGGAAAACATAATAAAAATTTGATTTTTATCAACTATAGGCAACATGGACTATGCGTTAAGGATCTTTGCTAAACATAAACTTGCTAACCCTAACTACAAAGTAGCTAAGTGATGGAAAGGTTATACCTTGAGCTCAAAGTCCTTCTCTCCTTGCTCCTTGGAATGGTTGAAAGAGTTCACCTTGCTTGTCTTCTCCCGTCAAAGAAGGATCCACTTGAAAGCCACCACCTTTAGCTTCAACTCCAAGCTAGGAGTAACTAGAGTGCAAGAAATGCTAAGACTTGAACCCTAGAAGAGAGTAGAGAGGATCAAGTGAAGGTTTTTCTCAAGCTTTTTGTTTCTCAACACATGAGAGGGAGAGAGCTTGAGGGAGAGGATGAGCAAGAGAGAGAAATAATATGAGAGAATGAATTATTAGTGAGCCATTCTCACTAATATGTGTGGATAATTTTAATTGGATAATTAGCTTGAAAATTGTCATGATAAATCATGACATGACCATTATCATTTCAATTTTGCAAAGATCAAAGAGCATCTCCAAATGAAATGATTATGGTCAAGTTGTCAACAAGGTCAACAAGTCAATGAAGTCAAATTGTCAACAACAACCATGCACAATAATTAAGCTAATTATCAATTAACTATAATCCACACAAAATCAATAGGGTTAATAAAATGACAAAAGCCATTAACCCTAAACAAGGTCCTCTCCCCCAATCTCAAGCAACTGTGCATACGCACCCGCATTCGTGATCCGAGGAACACGAATACTCTGAGAAAAACCAATCTCAAATCATATACTAGGATCCGGCTTAAACCAAAGCCCGCTAGTATAAACTGTCCGGACAGCAAACGTGCACAAGTGCGCGGATGCGAACGAACCCTGTCGCAAAACCATGCGACCTCTACTCATTTTGCCTAAAGGCGAATAGCTCTCTGTGTGGGACTCTAAAGACTCGACACTACGCTGGCAGTGGGTTTAACCACAGACCGCAAGCGGCACTAGCTGTACGTAACGGTCCCCAGGTAGATGTCGATAAGAAGACTGACGAGGTGAACCCCATCTGCACTCCTACTGAGCCTGTATGTGACAGTCTCCGTACAGTCCGGTCTGTTCGTCTGATACATCGCATGGCGGGCCTAGGGGGGCGGTGAACGTCAGTCCCCTAATAGCGGTACAAGTCGTGTCGGAGTGTAGCCCAGAACACCCTGAGATAACACTGGAAACCTACCAGTATATCTCGCTTGCCCTGGCCAGGGACTACTCGTGTAATAGCTCTCCTAGACACAGCGCGATGTCAACCCCCAATACCGGGAGAGATGAATCCTGTCTAACCGTCACTGCCTCCAAGTGCTTCGGGACTGCACCCAAAAACTACCTGTTTGCACAGCTCCTTTGAGCCGTGGTAGGGTAGTAATCAAAGTGCAGTGGGAACACACTCGAGGCGAAGTGACAGTGTCAAGTCAGCGGACTAAGCTGTACTCATGTCACCTGGGAACTGATAACCGACGATAGGTATATTACCAACCAACAGTTCCCGACGAGTCCTGTCCAGTGTACTCGTAACCTAACGAGCACCCGCATACTATCCCAAGTACGACGTACTAACGGCTGTGGGACAGACCGTCTCCCACACTGGGATGAGAAGCGCATACGCTAGTCTACTCTGGAGTATCGATGCCCTGTCTCGATAGTCCAACGACCAGGGACCTATATAAGGATGTGCTTATAGATTACCCAGCTCCCACGAGTGCGAGCGCCATCACAACGCTGGTAATCAAGCAAAGATCCTAAGGGCTCTACTAATATGTATACCAGCAATATGCTAAAAGAAACACATGCACATATTAAAGCAGAGACAAACCAAGTAGCATACTACCATTTCGAGCAAGATTGTATATACAACTGTGAATATCCCAAGCTTCCATTAAGTAATATACAAACTAGTATGATACAGTAATGGCCTCTAGGGCATATACACTAACATAAGGGATGGTTGAGTATGAGATACTACAACCACTGCTACAGATGGCCCTAGTGCAAGTGGGAGATTGTTAGTTATATGTATGCCCTAGAGGCCATTACTGTACATAGGATGTATATTGTAGTGGATGCTGGGACGTATATAGGAAGGACTTTCTTGCTCGACATGATAGTATGCTATCTGGTTACACTTTACCTTAACGTGTATACTGATTGTCTCTCTGTTACATGTTGGTAAAGCCCTTAGGATGTGTACTTGACTACCTGGACTATGATGCGGATCATACTAGTGGGGACATGGTAGTCCATAAGTACATCCTTCAAAGTCCCTAGTCGTGGGTGTATCGAGACGGGGCATCGATATACCAGAGTAGACTAGCGTGTACCTTCTCGACCCATACAGATGGGCGATGGATGATCCCATATCCATTGGTGTTTGACATCAGAGATGATATACGGGTGCTCAGTAGAGACTGGGTACACTGGACGGACTCGCCGAGAACTCCCAGATGGTATTATACCTCACGTCAGATGGCAGTTCTCTGGTGACACTGGTACAGAGTAGTCTGTTGACCCGAGATCGTCATAGAGTCTTGTGTGGTTCCCACTGTGGTTTGATTTCCATCTTACCACGTCCAAGAGGGCGTGCAAAACGGTGGTTTTTGGGTACAGTCCCGAGTCACATGGAGGCAATGAGCGATAGGAGGGGATTCGTCTCTCCCGGTATAGGGGGTTGATGTTACGCTGTGTTCGATTGGCTATAACAGGAAATCCCTGGCCAGGGTTGCTGAGATTTACTGGTAAGTGTTACCAGTAGTATCTCGAATTGTTATAGACCTCATATCGACACGACTTATCGAGCTATTGGGGTCTGACGTTTACCACCCCTAGGCGAGATATGCGACGTATCAGACGATCAGACCGGACTGTACGGTAGTGTTACTGGTTGGATTCACAGGAGTGTGAGCGGGATTGCTCGTCGATCTTCTGATCGCTCAATACCCGGGTGGCCGTTACGTTTAGCAGACCGCTTGCGGCTTGTGGGTGTTTGATATGATCATCACCTGCTGCCGGCGTATTGACGAGTCTTTAGAGTCCTACACAGAGGTTTCCTGGCTCAAGCGAAACGAAATAGGAGCGCATATGAGATATGTGCGGGACCGAGAATAATGCGTGTATGTGATACCGTATTCTATTCTCGCGATGAATGTATCGAATGGTTGTATGCGATATAACCTAGTTATCGAATCAAGGATTGATTCGATAAGCCGACACATTTGATACTAGTCGGTTATATGTGATATGACCGGATCGTTAAATCAAGTGTTGATTTAATGATTTAATGTATAATTATATATTTGATATATTACTTTGCATTAACTAGTATCGGTTCACTTTTAAATGGATTTTCTCACTCGGTTTGTGCGCATTGTATATGTGATATACTTTTGTACACATGATTGTATCATGTTTGATGATACATGCATTTTTGGTTAAGTGTAAAGAATTAAACCAAGGTTAAGTTGTTGATTAGGGTTTTACTTATTCATTTATCTTATTTATTTATTCATTTTGAATAAATTGAAAGATAAATGAATGGTGGCTTCATTTGTTTTTAGTCGAAGCTTCATGAAGCTTTGACTTGATGACCTTTTTGTTCTCATCCTTAACCCTAACCAATCAACCCAACCTTAGTCAATTCTCTACACTTAACTAAGGTTAAGATTATTATAAGTATTCTATTATTTTCTATTTTCTAATAACTTATCATATATTTCTTTCTTCTTCTTCTTCATGAGCAAGGAAGAAAAAGCTTACTTCATCAATGGTGATTGATGAAAACAAGTGAGAAATCCAATTCTAAAGTCTACCCACTTCCTATTTCTTCATCCTCTACCTCTTGCCAAGTAGTAGAGTGTGTTTCCTTCACAAGTTTTCATGGCTTGGTGAAGGTGGAGCGTGATCTAGTGATGCTTCGACGTAGATCATCTTCGGCACGTTGTCGACGACCTTGCCCGCTCTTTCTTCGATGAAGCCGACGCTAGAGCCCGGAATTTGTTTGGACAGCGAGAGGCCTTCATTGCGGAGCTATGGAGGTGGAGCACCGGATCTACAAAGGTTGTATTTCCGTATTCTCTTAGTAAAGTAGTTTACTAGTTGCTTTTTCGCCTAGACATCTAGCCAACGATCCGTAGTTTAGGGTTTCTCGGCACCATAAAATTTGAAATTGGCATGGTTGATGCCTTGTGAGACCTCTTGAGAGTGCCTAGGAACCCTACACTGGGATCCTGATCTGGTATCACATACCCAGGACGTAAAGGATACTGAGAAACAGTTCTCTGTAATGAACACACCCGAAGATGATGCATCAGCATGCACTCTCTTCGTTTGGGCGGCACGGGAATTCTGGTAATCCCCAATTTCCTGCTCTGTCTTATAACAATTATAAGTTGGAGCGGGACCAACGTTCCCCAGCTCAGTATAACAAGCGGGTTCGGTCAATATTCCGTATTATTATCTTGATTAAAGCGTGATATGGTCACTACCTGGAGAGAGAGAGAAGAAAACACTCAGCGTGCGCTCTTTCAAGAATAGATTGGTTATTATTTTATCTAATCAGGATGGCTCCCACTGCTTTTTATCAAATCTTCCTTCAAACCCTAAAAGGAAAGACTAGCCGGGATTAATTACACACTACAAGTTCGCCAATCTTTCAGCCAGGCCAGTGTTGGTACTTTGAGAGAGGTCCCCCGTGCTTTCGCACGAACCTAATTAATGTAAACTTCGTTTTCCCAGAGGCGTAACCCCGTTGACACCTTTCTAGACACCTACTTGATCGGCTAATTATAATGTATAAAACTCTCCCAGGAGTAACTCTTACTCGCAGCGGGTATCGGGATCCAACTATCTCATAGAAGGTATGCAATCTCATTGCAACTTTCAACACTTGAAATTCCCGATAATATTTTACCCCTAGCGTCCTATGACCTTGACGGAGGCCAAACAACCCATAGTCCGCTAGTCAAGTTCAACCCGTACATTTCTTGATTGAATTAAACCCACCCGTACGACCCTTGACGGAGGCCAAACAACGCCGTACGAATACCCTAATCCAATCGCATCATATGTTAGCAGATAAGCACTAGTTAGCTACCGTACACTACGCCTTGACGGAGACCAAACAACCGCAGCACGAATACTAACTAGTACGTATCTGAAATGACGGAGGGCTACGACAGGTTTTTCTGAAAACCTATTGCGTAATAAACTTGATATCGTTGTAAAATTAAATGATTTTAAAAATGGAGTGTTTTTTAGGCTTTTCTAGTTTTGCTAAAGGAGTCACTCCCGGTGAAGGGATCGTCGGTCCTTTCCTCGTCGAATGAGGTGCGGGATATATCATATATATCACTGTGCAAAGCAAAAACTCTTAAAAGCAATCAAAAGACAAACCGAGTGTGTAGCATCTGCCAGTTATTGCTAAAGGAGTCACTCCCGGTGAAGGGATCTCGGTCCTTTCCTCATCGAATAAGGTGCAGGATATATCACATATACCGCTGTGCAAAGCAAGAACTGTAGCTACCTGTTTTATTTTGAAATTCGATTCTACAACATCTTAGGTTTCTTTTATTTCATTAATCTCATTAATGAAGTCCCATCATTTAAATTACCTAAACATCACAGATAAATACGACGTACACTTATGCCATCCGCATTCGCCTCGATGTCCCCTCGTGCACCGTTAGGTTAGGTAACTAACGGCAGAGCGGGGCAGGGCTAGCGCGGGTGTAAAACATAAGTAACGTCTATATAATATATCATATATACTATATACTGTATGTATCACAGAACATCATATGACTACATCACAGATATCGCAGCAGAAGAAACATATGAAATATTGGATATACTAGGACGTCCGTGTTTTCAATACGAGCCAGTATAAAACACGGATTCCACGGTCGTGATGAATAGCCAAACCCACACCCCCAGACCCCTACGAGAGCGGCAAGCAACCCTGCCAATTCTAGAGTTAGGAGACCCGGACTCGACTCCTCGAGTTGGTCTCCCACTGGACTCCAGAACCCGGTTACTTGTGCCCTCCTCCTTGGGTCTATCCTAGTGCGGAAAAGTAAATAATATACAAAGGGTGACAACTTCCGCAACCTGGAAGCGCCCCAATAAAAGAATATTACATACAAGTTTTTTACATGAATGAAAATGAAAAACACTCATCTCACATAAAAACCCCCCGGCTATTCAAACACGACGATCCAATATAACATATCCAGCAACACATAACATCACATGTCATCATCGTAAGTAAATATGCGCTTCCCAATTGTCGTTGACATATAGCAACGAAACCTGCGATATCACATATTACACTTACGGTCACAGAAAAGAAAGTGTAAAACTACAACAGTTGGATTCCGCAACCACCTCAGACATCGCATGCCTGACCAAATGAATTCCTTAGACATCGCATGCCTAACAATTATAAACCCCGTATTTTAGTCTCATTATCGAAAACTCTTTTCAATATCAAGTCGGGCAATTCAACCAGATTCCCGACATCCTGATCGAATGCTCGTCGCAAACTTCAGTAGGCGGCCGCACCCCCGATACCGTCGACGAAGTGCACCAAGGCGGAACACCGCTGCCGCAAGCACCCGAACGGACGTTTTCGGCGACGGGGTTCTCCTACAGTCACTTGGTCGGGGCTATGGGGTGAGGCTGTCTATTAAGTTTACCCGGCGAGTATCCGCGTACACTACGTGATTGCGACGGACTTTTGATCACATCAAAATTCCGTGGCAACCGATCAAGTGAGACTAAACTGCTATGTTTATAACATTCATTCAGTTATCACATAACTTTTGTGAATTCCAATTGTTGTATCAGATTCCGGATAAATAGAAAATGTTAAACTTTCCGATTGAACATTCGAACACCCAAGTTTTCCCAATACAGATCAACACATGAAACAAGTCTAAAAACATTCAGTTCGTGCCTCAGTACCAACGGTCCAGCCGTAGAAGGGTCAAGCCAACGCCTCACATGTGGCACACCGTACTGCCCCAAACCCGAAGGTTCAAAGGGCAGTTCAAGACGGTCACATAATCGAGTTAAGGTTTGTTGTCTTCTAGAGGGTCCATCGAGTTACTTGCACTACTTAGAACGTCGTTAAACCACGGAAAAATCCAACACTTGGAAATTTCCCGACAGGGGAAAAATTGGGTATTTATATCCGGTCGAACTTTTTAACATATTCTAATATTTATCCGGAAAGCCACATAGACAAAATCTGATACTCCGATCGAAACACCGAATCCCCAAAACAAACCCAGAAAATTCAACTCTTGAATAAATATTAAAAATTCCCAGAAAATCCAGTATAATAAAATAAGAGTTACTGTGCAAACATGGAATGCTGATGTCACCTTTTTGCCGCGGAACCGCCGCAGAAGCCAAGCTTCTGCCGCGGTTCCGCCGCACTTTGTACTGTTCATGATAAACTTTTTGCGCCGTAATTCTTAGATTTCCCTGCTGAATTTTTTAGCAATTTTTAATTTGGAAAAATCCACGTTTTTGAAAAAAGGACAGAGAGCATGGAAATTTTGGGGTTTCGGTTCGTTCGGACTTCAAATTCCGTCTAGACTTCGCCTAAGGCTCTAGCTAGGCTCTGATACCACTGTAGGGTTCCTAGGCACCCTAATGAGGTCTCACAAGGCATCAACCATGCCAATTTCAAATTTTAACGGTGCCGAGGAACCCTAGAACGGATCGTCGGCTAGATGTTTAGGCGAAAAAGCAACTAGTTAACTACTTTAACTAAGTGAACGGAAATACAACCTTTGTAGATCCGGTTCTCCACCTCCATAGCTCCGCAACGAAGTATCCTCGCTGTCCAAATCGAAATCTGGGCTCTTGCGTCGGCTTCATCGGAGAAGAAGCGGGCTAGGTCATCGACGACGTGCCGAAGATGATCTACGTCGAAGCATCACTAGATCAAGCTCCACCTTCACCAAGCCATGAAAACTTGTGAAGGAAACACACTCTACTACTTGGCAAGAGGTAGAGGATGAAGAAATAGGAAGTGGGTAAACTTTAGAATTGGATTTCTCACTCTAATTCATCAATCACCATTGATGAAGCATGCTTTTCTTCTTGTGAAGAAGAAGAAGAAGGTAGCAAGAAGAAGATAAGTGTTATGATAAGTTAATTTAAAATAGAAAAGAAAATCAAAACTTATCATAATCCAACCATGGTTATGTGTAGAGACTAAACTCAAGTTAAGTGAATGGTTAGGTTAGGTATGAAGACAAAAATGGTGACTAAGTCAAAGCTTCATGAAGCTTCAACATATATCCAAATTAGCCACCATTTTCCTTTTGCCAAAATGAAATAAATAAATAAAGCAAAACCCTAACCATTATCTTGTAACCATGGTTTGATCTTTACACAAAAACCATAGCAAACATGTATCATCAAAAATGATACAATCAAGTGCACAAAAGTATATCACATATACAATGTGTACATCCGAGTGAGAATATCCATTTAAAGTGAACCAATACTAGTTAGTGCAAAGTAATATATCAAATATATAATTATGCATTAAATCATTAAATCAACACTTGATTCAATGATCCGGTCATGTCGCACACAACCGACTAGTATTCAATGTATCGGCTTATCGAATCAATACTTGATTCGATAACTAGGTTATATCGCATACAACCAATCGATACATTTATCGCGAGAATGGAATGCGGTATCACATACACGTATTATTCTCGGTCCCGCACATATCTCATATGCGCTCCTATTTCGTTTCGCTTGAGCCAGGAAACCTCTGTATAGGACTCTAAAGACTCGTCAATACGCCGGCAGCAGGTGATGATCATATCAAACACCCACAAGCCGCAAGCGGTCTGCTAAACGTAACGGCCACCCGGGTATTGAGCGATCAGAAGATCGACGAGCAAGCCCGCTCACACTCCAGTGAATCCAACCAGTAACACTACCGTACAGTCCGGTCAGATCGTCTGATATGTCGCATATCTCTCCTAGGGGTGGTAAACGTCAGACCCCAATAGCTCGATAAGTCGTGTCGATATGAGGTCTATAACTGTTCGAGAAACTACTGGTAACACTTACCAGTAAATCTCAGCAACCCTGGCCAGGGATTTCCGGTTATAGCCAATCGAACACAGCGCAACATCAACTCCCTATACCGGGAGAGACGAATCCCCTCCTATCGCTCATTGCCTCCATGTGACTCGGGACTGTACCCAAAAACCACCGTTTTGCACGCCCTCTTGGACGTGGTAAGATGGAAATCAAAGCACAGTGGGAACCACACAAGACTCTATGACGATCTCGGGTCAACAGACTACTCTGTACCAGTGTCACCAGAGAACTGCCATCTGACGTGAGGTATAATACCATCTGGGAGTTCTCGGCGAGTCCGTCCAGTGTACCCAGTCTCCACTGAGCACCCGTATATCATATCTGATGTCAAACACCAATGGATATGGGATCATCCATCGCCCATCTGTATGGGTCGAGAAGGTATACGCTAGTCTACTCTGGTATATCGATGCCCCGTCTCGATACACCCACGACTAGGGACTTTGAAGGACGTACTTATGGACTACTATGTCCCCACTAGTATGATCCGCATCATAGTCCAGGTAGTCAAGTACACGTCCTAAGGGCTTTACCAATATGTAACAGAGAGACAAACAGTGTGCACGTTAAGGTAAAGTTCAACCAGATAGCATACTATCATGTCGACCAAGAAAGTCCTCACTATATATGTCCCAGCATCCACTACAATATACATCCTATGTATAGTAATGGCCTCTAGGGCATACATATAACTAACAATAACGGTTCGAGAAACTACTGATAACACTTATCAGTAAATCTCGGCAGCAGCCCTGTCCAGGGACTTCCAGTTATAGCCAATCGAGCATAACACAACATCTACGCCTAATAACGGGAGAGACGAAACCCCTCCTATCGCTCATTGCCTCCATGCGACTCGGGACTGTACCCAAAATTCACTTGTTTGCATGTCTCCTTTGAGCGTGGTAGGGAAGAAATCAAAGCACAATGGGAGCTGTACAAGACTCTATGACGATCTCGGGCCTACAGACTAACCTGTACTAGTGTCACCAGAGGACTACTATCTGACGATAGCTATACTATCACATAGGAGTCCTCGGCGAGTCCTGTTCGGTGTACCCATTCTCTAATGAGCACATGTGTACAATCTTTGATGTCACACACCAATGGTTGTGAGATCAACTATCGCCTTCTAAGGGACAAGAAACGTACACACTAGTTGTAACGTTATGAAAATTCGATCAGGTTAATTATGTATTAATAATTGATAATACGTGTTTTTCCGTAAAAACCAAGATATAGTTATTTTTCCACATAGAATTAAATACACCTGTTTTAACTATGTAATTTTTAGTATTTATATTTTATTACTCACCTATTAATTGCTAGTTTACTTAAATATTTTCCTTAATTATTATTTTCAATTATTATTTTAATCATACACTTATACACTAAATTGGTGATAATTACAATTAGAATGGGTTAATACAAGTTTAGTGCACTATGACAACTTAATACCATGTTTGCAACATATCCTTTCTTTTTACATTTCCTCCATGGTTCTAGAGGATTCTAGGATTAATTAGAAAATAAAACAATTAAGAAATAAAACAATTAAAGAGAAAAGAAGGATAAGATGTTGATTTATGTGTGGGGGTATGATCACCTCTTTCTTGCACTCACCCTACTCTCCTCCTCACCCTCATTTTCGTTTAGAAAATGTGCAGCAGCCCATTCCCCATTCTCCATCTCATTTCATATCAAAAACTCACAAAATTCACTCAAAAATTCACACAATTCTCACTAATTCATAGTTAAACCTTCACCCATTATTCCTTGGCTTAAACTAGCTTGGATCTAGGAGCAAGAAAGCTTTTCGGGAGGCTAAGTTTTGCAAGTTAGATCTCAAAATTGTTGAGGTATAAATCTTAACCCAATAGTTAATTTGTTGGTTAATTTTTTTAATCTAACTTAATTAGGTATTAATATGGTTCTAATTGCAAGTTTGAAAATTTAAAGAGAAGGGTTTAGTTTCAAGTTAGGGTTTTTATCACTTGATTATGGTTGCAATTTGTAGTTTAACATCTTAAGACTTGCAAAATTTAATGTAGTTGTTAATTTGCTAATTGTTACTTTTAAATTGTCCTAATTAAATATTCTTGCAAACTAATTCCATGATTAGAGTGTAAATAGGTGAGACTAAAATTTAGTTAATAATTTTGTGGCCTAATTAAGATATTAAATGAACATTGTGGCCACTAGATTTGCTAAAACATCTAGATTTGCACTAAAATTGTTAATTGTTGCTTACAAGGTTTTTGGAGTAAATAGATTTTAATTAAGTTGAGGTTGGAATGATTTACGACCTATTTCCTAAAATATTTAGTGTGTTGTGAATGCGCGATTGGTACGATTGGATTCTAGGTTTGCGGATTTCTACGTATAGCGACCCCTAGTTGTGGTCTGTAGCGTTACTGCGAGCGCATTTGTGCACCAAGTGCGTGCGCGTCTAGTTAGTGCGCGTTAGTTGTCTTGTATCGTTTGTGTCCGGGACTACTTATATATCTACACTCTTATTTACTTGTGTGCGATTTTAGGATCGGTTGCGGAGACGTTGGACATGGCGCGGAAATGAAAGGTTGTGATTAGATCAGATTAGCCGAGGTGTCCCGGTGAGTAGATGTACACATCTATGGGGGGATCATCTGGATGGCACGAGGCGCCCGATAGTTAGGATTACTATTAGTGCTTGAATTTATATGCGTAGTCTCCTAGTCATTCATCTCATTGCATTGCATCATCTTATATACATATGATATTATCTCATAGGACACTTGCACCATTACCATTGGTCCATGCCGCACATGCACTATTCATGTGAACGCACATGCCATTGGTAATTTCTTTGCCATGAACACTATAGAACTTTCTTAGATCAGTATCTAAAACATTTGGATCATATATGATATGTAAACTGATAGTTGTATATTCATTTTATCAAGATTGATACGTAGGATGGCAAGACATATATACATACCTCATTGTATCATCATTCATACATTGTTTTCTAGTCATACATTGTGTCGCATATTATCGATATCATAAGCATCTATCATTACCGACATGTTCATATATTGTGATTCTTCTTGGAGATTTCAGTATCGATGAGATTTCTGGAATTTGGGAAAAACCGCAAGAATTTTATAAACCTATTATCATTTTAAAGTAGAAAATTGCGGTTGTCTCGTGATATGATGTGTGTGGTGTCACCCATGAGTTTTCTCGTTTCGTGAACTGTATCATATACCCGATTCGAGGAGGGGGATGCACCGTTTGCGGGTACATGGTGGACCCGGTATGGTACCCCAGGGCGAGAATGTTTTCGTGGGGATGTCGATGAGCTTGGCAGGGGAGCACTACCGACCGGTTATTATTGACGCGGCGGATATCCAGCGAATACCGACGTAGTCGTGAGATTTGATGAAATAGGTCGGTCCGGACGACGGAGCCCGAGATATTGAGATATTGAGACTTTGAGATATTGATACATTGAGATATACATATTTTGTGTTGATATTTGACACAGATTTCTGTCGATTTCAGTGATGATAATCCTATTTTTATTTTACAAAAGGTTTTACTAAGTTAAAAATACAAATCTTCTCATATCAGATAGATCATGATTTCGTGTTGATTATACATCCATGTTGCATTCATACTTGTGCATCGCATCATACTAGTATATGTAGGCTGTGACGCATTTGCGTGGATGCTTACGATAGCCTTATTAGATGTTACTTACTATTCATGAGTTGGCAACTCACCCCCGTTGTGCCACAGTTTCTTGCAGGTCCGACTCGTCAGCATAGTAGCGACGGGCGTACTTCTTCTTTTGTTTGGACTTGCGGCTTTGCTCGTAGGTGGGTTGCGAGCAAAATTTTGTTTTCACCTTGTATTATTATTTGTATCTAGTATTCTCTATATACCGCTTCTACCATTATATATGTGACCTAGAGATGTGACAATGAGTTTAGTTTATGTGTTGTTCTCTGGTGTCGATCTCACTTGAGCTGACGTGATGTTTTCTTTTTTTTCTCGTGCTTTTATATGCTTATTTTGCTCAATTATGATAAATATTTCCTATGGTTATGATTCCACCATTGGAGAAGAGCTAGCTCCCGCTTGGGGATGCCTTTATTCGTTACTTATATATATTCTTGTTTTGTACCCGTTTGGGGCCAATATTTACAAAGGAGACTCTGCCGAAATTTTCGGGAAAATTTGATGTTTTAAAATGTTTTAAGGTGACGTTATTTTACTAAAATCACCCTTTTAAGTTAGGTTTTCCTTCACTCTATTTGTTTAATGGTTTAGATTTCTGGGCTTTGGCTTATTTAGATTACGTTACGCCTATGGACGTTGCGTAATTTAAGTTCCAGTCACGTTCCGTACCTTCGGGTCGTGACAAAGTTGGTATCAGAGCGATAGGTTTTACCTTTCTGAGTGTAGGATGAACCTTGGTAGACGGAGTAGTGACTTAAGCAGAGTGACGCAACATGTATATGTTCCGCGGCATACTTACGATACGGTACTCCGCCTAAGTGACCTTCAGATATATGATTGCTTGTATTTCCTTCCTTGATTCTATATGTCCTCTTGTTTCGATCGCAAAGTTCCTATCAATCCTGTTTCTTGTTCCAGCCACTATGCCGCCGAAGACTACGAGGGCTGTTCATACCAGAATATTGCATTTTAATACTGCTCATTCTTTATCTGTTTTGTTATATATCGGGACTATTAACCAGTGTCTGCTCAGTAATACAGATTATAGGTATCCGTGACCAAATACTGGAAATACACTTAAAATCACGAATATATCATTTGTGAGCCGACACTTCAACCGGAACTGGAAACCGACCGATATCCAAAGAGTTTTTGCAAATAAAATGTGTGCACACAATATTTGTCCAACACAATGCAAGTGTACACATGCTCTTTGGCACATGGACTGGGGTTAGGACTGCCATGAATCATGGCACAAGTGGGCATGGAAGTGATGTGGATTTAATGCATAAAGTAGTGATGTGATGTGTTGCATCAAGTTTCCCTCCAAATCCAAGAGTGCAGCCCGGGTTAAATTAGAGAAATCTAGCAGCACCAATGTGATATATGGGAGTATACAAGACCACACTTCCAACACGAGCCATGGACTCACCAAAGTGGCCGGCCACATTCCCTTTTAAGCTGAGCTGACCGGCCCCCTGCCTCCAAAATGTCCCAGTCTTCTGTGGGCCCTTCCTTGCTGCCACCTAATCATATTTTTATTGCTAGTTTTCTTTTCTTTTGTGCCTATAAAAGCAGAACCAGTGAGCAAGGGGGAGGTCTTGGATTGCCATACATTGTCCAAGCTTTATTCAACACTTTGTTTTTGTTTTTGTTTTGTTCTTGTATATAGCTAATCCCCCTTGAGTTCTTTCTCTTCTCTTGATCTTGCAACCTCTTCATTGAGCTTGCAAGTTTAAGGGTTGGCTATTGATCTCAAGGGTTGTATCATTACTTGAAGTTTAATAAAGATCTCTTTTTTTTGCCTTTATTTCATATGAGTTCTTTGCCTTCTCTTAATCTTGCACCCTCTTCATTAAGCTTGCAAACTTAAGATTAGGTTATTGAACCCATGGCTTGTATTTTGTTCTATGGTTCTTAGTATTTCATTCTTGCTCTTTTCATTACTTGCTCTTTAATTACATGCATTTACTTACTTGCAATTTACTTTCCATGCAATTTACTTTCTTGTATTGTTGTCTTCTCTTTTCTTTTCTTTGTTTATCTTTTATTTGATCTTTTTGGTTTGTGGTTGTGATGGTTTGTTAATATGGTGTTGTTAGGAAAAAGATTGGTTTTGTAAGTTAATCTTTCGTTTCGCTTTTCCTTTGCCCGTATTTTCCATTTGAACTCCGCCCAAACCTTACGCAAGCACTCCGTTAGGCACCCTACCCTACCAAGGTATCGGTGTTTCCGAACCGCGACCGGTTGTGTTCGGATTGGCCGGAGGCGAAAGCAAGCGACAAGAACGGACGGACAAGGGTCAATAAGCCAGATTCCACTAATATCATACTTAAGTTCCTTAATCCAAGTTGTTGCTGATTGACCTAGCTTCAATGGTTGAGTTCGGCACAAAGCACTTGAATACGGATCTCCTTAATTACACTAACCTATCTAATCCTAACAAGCTTTATACTTATGCATATATACACATAGGATAGATACGAACAATTCCGCCTCGCGCATTAACTCGTGAAAATAAGAACTTAAAACGCTCCGTCTCCTTATGGATCGACCCGTACTCATCGCGGCTAGCTGCAAAGCGACACCATCCTGATTGCGATTAACTTTAGAACTTCAAATACATAACACGCCAAAAACGTGCAATCAAATGACGCCGTTGCCGGGGAAACGGTAATGTTTTTATTCTTGTTATTTCGGGTTAATCATGTTAATATCCATCTAACACTTTTCTAAAAAACAAACTAAAAATTTCAAAACCAAAACAAAAACTAACATTGCTAACACTTTTTGCTCTCTGGATTTCTTACCTGCTAGAACTCTGGATCTGAACTTAAAAGATAAACAATACCAATGAGGCACTAATGGAACACTGAGACAGCATAAGAAGTTTGGAGCCCAAACTCCAAGTTCAAACCTGCGACACCCCTTCCAAATCCGAGCTCACCGGCCCAACCTCCCCCATTTGCTCCAAAATTTTGTATTTTGCTCCATTGTTCTGTTTTTGCCCTATTTTTATTGCTTGTTTTTTATAATTTTTAGTCTGCAGGTATTTGGGCATTCATATCGCTTTTTCACACAAAAAATCCGTTTTCTGACCTTTGTAGATTTTTACAGATTTGCGAACTACGATCATGGGAGCAAAGTTTACATTCAAAGTTTGGGTGATTGCGAAGTACAGTGTCAAAGATCTGGGTAGTTTGATCCACGCAAGCGAACTTTCCAAGCTATTCGGATTTAACTTCAACGGGGGTTTCTTAACCCGAAAGTTTATCGGTACGTACTTTACTAACACCTTCTTCTCAAATCCGACGCATCCACTATAATATCTTTGCAGGAATCTTTGCAAGTTCGCTTTCAAATGCCAAAAATTGACTAACCGATATTTGTTGCAGTGCCAACCTTAAACGTAAAAAATGATTATTTGATTCTTTGGATAATTTTCTTTATTGAATTACGCATCGCATTAATTAATACGGACGTAAGGCCAAGCGAACCCCACAACATACGGTAAATGATTTCATCCCCTTTTCCGTGGCCCACAAATCACGAATTGAGCATAACGTTTACCCGCCCAAATTTTAAAACAAACTAGACTTTAAGACTTTAAGGACTTCGCGTTCATTAAGAGAAGTTAACCGTGTTTAGAACACCGCTAACAGTATATCGTTTATGGGGTATCTAGGAATGTGTTCACGGAGAAACCGCCCAGAGAGAAAGGGTTATCTAATTAAGGACCTTCGCGGAAGCGTCGGAAATCCTCCCCTTATCTCTGCACTTACCTGGCCTACTGATCAGTATATCTTGAGCCCGTTTCTTGACACAGTTTTACTTCAACAATCAAGTTCTTGAGTAGGTCTAGTTGACCTAGGTGAACCCTAGACCGATTAGGTGTGTGGTATTGTGTCGTGATTGTTTTTGTCCAGATTCTTTTTGTGTGTATATTTCATTCTTTTGTTAATAACTAACATAAAAAAAACAACATTCTTTTTCCTCTCCTTTTCTCTTCTTCTTCTTCCTCTCTTCATATCATGGGTACCCCACACAGAAAAACTCTTGCTGATCTTTGGTACCCACAACCAAACATTATTCTTACGGTTCTTGCTTTGGTCAAACTTCGAAGGATCCCTCCATGCCTAAACTTTCTTTGAAAGATCAGATAGACGCGTCTGGGACAAACAATTGGACTCCGCAATCCACTTTGTATCAACCATTTCAACCTACCCCACCTTCTTACGTTGATACCCCTTTTGAAAGTCCTGTTGTAACTCCAAGACCTATATCTATGGCTGAACGTATAGAACAATCCCGTAGCCGATCTTTGACTCATTTCCCCACTTCAAATTCTTTTGATCAACAGTTCCAACCACCTTCTTATCATAACGTCGATCTTAACCCTGTCCAACCATTCAATTCCTACCAGTCCTACCCAACTTTTTCACCTTCCCTAGACATTGCTTCTGAACAGCCATTTGGGAGTTTCCAGTATCCAAACAACTTTGAATCTTTTACTCAAACCCCTTCACAACCCATGTCTAGTCTAGAACAGTCATTGGAAGACTTTCAGGTAGCGTCGTACCAACAGATGATGGATTTGAATGCGTCCATGGCCACCATCATACAACCTAGTGACCCCGTAGTTAGTTTTCAACTAGCTCCGAATTTGCCAATGTATGATGAGGCGGTAGGATATGTTAAGAATTTAAGTGGAGAGAGTGAGCTGTACACCCTTCCAAATTAAACCTACCCATTGCAAATTGAATCCCACAACTCCGGTTTTGAATGTCTATCAAGTATCCCAAATGATTTACCAATTGACGATAGACTGTTTAATGAGTTGTGCGACTTTGTAGTGTTTGATTTACCCGATTGTGATGGGTCCATTCCAAGTGAAACCAATCCTAAACCTTTTGACCTCTACACCTCTATCTTAGAACCTGAATTGATTGAAATCCATGCTTTTGATGAGGTGCCTGAGAATATTAATTTTCACTTGATTGAGGATATCGACGCTGGGGATATTTTGGATGATGAACCCGCAGATTTGGATGAGTTTTTCTCTCCAATTCATCATCCCGAATCATTAACTGTTTTTCCCGAACTTCATATGCGTCTTGATTTTGATGAGAATTGCATGGATAAGTTGAATTTTGAAGAGAATATTAAGGAAATTTTTTAGGATGAACCAGTTCTACTTGATGAGTCGGATTTTCTAATTCATCCTGTCCCTTTTATTGACCGTGTACACCCTCCTGAACGTTTAACTGATACCCTTCCTCGATCACTCCCCTCCATCATTTCCGTAGTTCTAACCTTGCAAGAAACCGTATCACCTTCATTTACTATGTCTGGTTTACCAAGTTCGGTCTACCCATGTTTTCTTACGAATCTTGAGGGATTTGACCCCATTTCTCAGTGGGTTGATAGATTAGCACAAATGCTTTTTACACATCGGTCATTACAAATTGTGCTAATATATTCACTCTATTTCCACCCTCAAGTTCATGTAAGTCTACGGAAGCGCCCCGGCTGTCTGTACGAGGCCAAAATGCGGAAACGAAAACTTTCTCAAACTAGAAAACCGACGCTATCGTATGCTTAAAAGCCGGATCGAACCATTAACCTACTACTAGCTAACTAGAGAGAGGATAGAGAGGCTATACCGAACGATCTGTGTCCTTCGGTCTTCGGCCACCATCCCAAGCTCCTCGCGGCATCTCTGGTCTTGATCTCCCCGTCGGAAAGGGCACCACATCTCCGAGTCTTTTTACGGGCTCCCACCTCTGAACCGAGGCAACTCGGACACGAAGTTTGCTAGCCGACGTGTCTAAGGTTGCTGTAGAATGGGTGTAAAACGCTATGTCTCGAGGGGTTATTAAAAGTTGCCATTTGGATTGAGGTGGAGGAAAAATCTTTGGAGATGAACTAAAGAATTTTAGTATAGAATGAGATGAATCATTTTTTCACACAAAATAGGGGGTCCCCCAAATGTAGTGGCCGGCCACACAAATAGAGGAGGGAAAAAGAAAACCAAAAGCAAAAGAAAATTGGATGATAACTCGAAAAAGAAGTCACTCCAAAGTTCTAATCAATCCCATCTCATTAATGCACACAATGAGCACAAATAATGCATCAAAAAGAAAGCAAGCTTTCTAGAATCAATGGATGAACTGCTGGAGCCCCGGCCACCACAAAAAGCCCCCACCTTTACTAATTGCACATTTGCAAAATGAACCCCCTTCCAACAATGAAATTTCAGCCAAGAAGGAATAAAGAGAAATGGCCGGAACGGAATGCAAACTGGCAACTTCAAAAAGCGATCCCGTAATAAATTACTGGATAACCCCGCGACTGTATATACATACCCGCATTTATATTCCGACCGAATACAAATGCAATGAGACAAAATCTACACAGTATAATACTAGGATCCGGCTTAAACCAAAGCCCGCTAGTATTATCCGTCCGAACCATGACACGTGCACAAGTGCACGCGTACGTTCAAACACTGCCATAAATACATACGGCCTCTACAACGTTTCGCCCGAAACTTGAGAAACTGTCTGTGGGGGACTCTAAAGACTCGTCAATACATTGGCTGTGGATTTAACCACTAGCACGTCAGAGGTACTAGCTGTACGTAACGGGCTACCAGGTATTGACCAAAAGGGAGGTTGATGAGCGAACGCATCCTGACACACTACTGAGCCTGTCAGTGATAATATCCGTACAGTCCGGTCCGTTCGTCTATGAGCATCGCAAGTTGGGCCTAGGGGTTGGTAAAAGTCAGACCCCCAAAAGCGGTATAAGTCGTGTCGGAGTGTAGCCCAGAACACCCTGAGATACTAATGGAATACCTACCAATAAATCTCCTGTCTTGGCCAAGGATTTCGTGTAATGGCTCTCCTAGACACAGCGCGACCTCACCCCCAATACCGGGAGAGCCGAACTCTTGCCGATCCGCTCACTGCCTCCATGTGGCTCAGGAATGTACCCAACTAAAACCTGTTTGCACGGCACCTTTAAGCCGTGGTAGGGTAGTAATCAAAGCATAGTAGGAACTCACACGAGACAAATGACGATCTCATGTCGATGAACTAACCTGTACACATGTCACCAGGGAACTGCTATCTGACGCTAGGTATAATACCAACTAGCATATTCCCGGCGAGTCTTGTCCGGTGTACTCATAACCCAATGAGCACCTGTATACATCTTAGGTGAACCAACTAACACCAATGGCTTGTGAGACCAGCCACCGCCCCTCGTCGTGGTCTCGACTGTATACACTAGTCTACTAATGGAGTATCGATGCCCAGTCTCGAAACTCCCATGACTAGGGACCTTTTAAGGATGTGCTTATAGACCCCAGCTCCCACGTATATGATCGCCATCATACTGCTGGTCCTCAAGCAAGAATCCTAAGGGCTCTATTAGCGTGCAATAGCGACCTGTAAGGTCACCTAAAGCAGTACACGATGATAAAGACAAACAATGGTAGCATACTATTCTCCATCAATGTGTAATAGTGAACCACAATGTCAGCTAAAACATGTACACGATGATAAAGACAAACTAGATAGTATACAATCATCCTGAGTAAGATTGTCCTACCGGCATAGGTCCTCCCTCAATCATTGCAATCACGTGCCTGCGATCTAATAATTGACTCTGAGGGCACTATATCCAACAATCTCCCACATGCACTCAAGGCCAATTATTGCAATGTCGCATACTCACAGCCCGTGTGATACCGAACACCCAACTCCTCTACTGATCAGTCTCACAAAGCCCGTTTGCGAAACTATTGCGTTCGAGGAATAGCCTCAGCTAGTGGATCAGCCCTGATGTTTCTTTCTATGTCTCTCTTTATCTCAAGTTCGCGGAGAAAGCCATCTCCCAAAATGAGCAATACCTGTCTCAGAATATGTCTAGATATCTGATGGGACCTAGTTCATAAATGAACTCCAAATCCAAACTTCTTAGACTGTATCGTCAACTGAAACCAATCAGTATCATGCGCCATGCCTCCCTCAGTATCCGCTTGGACCACCTGTCCAAAATACTGTCCCTCGTCAGAGGGAAAACTATAACTCTGACAGCCACTCTGTCATCCCGGTCACCTTGGAAGCCTGGAATGATAGCCGTCCCCGGAAAGAGGCTGTTGTTATCATATCCCTAGAACATCCACTTATATTCTAAAACTGCTTCCGAATGTCTCGCCAGGATTGGATTAATATCAACTTATTGCATCTCATGCAAAACAATATCTGGTGTGGTACTTGACATCTCATGATTGAATTAATTGCCTAAGCAAGTGATTTGCCAATCATGCACATCCCTCTCCCCTTTAGTCTGTAAGACACCTTTAAAGAGGGTGACTCCATCACCTGCAGGTACACTACCATGCCAGGAGTCGTCCATTCTAAAATACATGTAGAATGCTGTCTAAGTACCCAGATTGGGAAACTTCCCAAATCTAGATCTAAAACCATATATCTAGTTACCAAAATTTCTGATATAATATCCATATCCTTTATGGAGAAACCACTGTGTGACAACCAAAGTATAACTGATCGTAGTATAGGAATATCACTTCCTACTCTGTGTATGTCATCCAAATACCAGGACATCACACCCTACTACCTTCTTAATAGATCCATCCCCTATTCTGATTAAGTCAAACCTATGACTGTCACATCAGAAATAGATGATCTATCTCCGCTATATCTGCTTTAGTCTATAAATAAACATAAGCTACTTGTCCACTATGCTTCCGCTGCTCCCACTGACTACGACAACCCTCTGGCAGAGTCATATACACATGCACTTCTAAAGCTAGTTTAGAACGACGCTATACTCATCCTCCTGCCGGGTCTCATAGCCTGGAACAACAGTAGTGTCAAGTGTGGGTAAACAAGAACCTCCCTGTCACCGTCCTTGAGGCTACCGGAGTACCTCTCGGGTGCCTGAGGTTACCCACCATATCTGTGGAGTGGCCAATGGAATGTCAAACCGGATTGAATCTTTAGGGTCTTATCAAATTTTCATTAATCGTTTGTGGTTCTGGAATCACTTCCAGTTCAACCATACTCCCACTACTGTTTTCTGAAAAAATCCATTTTTATCAAAACTGTGGCGAGTCAAGAACAATATCACTATTGATCTTCCAGATGGTAGAAAGTCAACCCTCGTCATAGCCCGAGTCAACCCGCAAACAGCCATTACAGAAACGTGCCTTGAGTTATCCATAGTCTGGTTTTAAGCATAAGCCGGAAAACACCCTGTACCTTAACAATGTTAAGACATGAACTATTGTATATCCAATATAGAAACAGAGGCACTGATTTAATTAGAACCAGATTCAAATCATGCAGCTGTCTCCAGTGCATGTCAACTAAATGGAGAGAGACCGATCAGCATTACTCAACTTAGGAGTGCTTCCAATTATGAGTAACCTGAAAGAGAAGCAAGTTCTCTTAAACCATTACTATCAACTGAATACCAAATACAGGTATCTACATCTTCGATCACCTTGAAGAATCCCGATACTTGCAACACCTGGTTCTCTGCTTTATTCATATACTATAACTTCTAAAAACTTGGACCTTGTGTTTCTACGAAACACTTGTCTAAGACCTAGAGAAGTCATAAGTAAACAGAATATAGTACGAGGACTAATCCCTCTGTCCTAATGGACACTGGACAACATACAATACTCTGTTTAAGTCCCCTGAGTTGAATAACTCAAAACCTGTGCGTCATAGGTTGAAAACTGTACTATGGTTAAGAAGAATTACACCGCTGTTTAATGCTCCTTACCTAACCATCCACTGAAATAGGTAAATTTCATAGACATGATTTCAAAAGGTTATATCTCACTTTATAAAAATAAACGTACAGATATATCAATTTGAAATTGGTGCATAACAACGGATATTCAAAATCAAATATTTACTGTCCGGCAAACAACCCAGGCGATTTCCTCAAATATCACCAATTACAACGAATCCCGATATAATGGGATAATCACCCAATTCCCAATAACTTACTCCCACCCATCATCTGTAAAACCATACAGATGTGAGAATCAAACCCGGTAAATACATACCCTTGAGTAAAGACTAATTAGGAAATCAGTTTTCTTTTAACAATACACAGCGAAACTGAAACATGTAAATGTTTCGAAGTGGTATCCGGGTATTCTTAGTAACGCCTCTTCCATTATCAGATTCACAACTGTAACCGTATATTTCTTTGCCATCTCTCCAAATCCCTTTATATGTCTTTAGTCATTACCTTCTGTACACCTCTTTAGGCCAAATAGTTTTCTTCCTTCCCTACTGTCCGGCACCAGCCTATGGTTTGGAAAAAGACTATCCAATAAGCATAATGGGTGTACTGTCCTAATCCTAGGAACACTCGCAACCCGAGAGAAGGTAAAGATAAAAGACAACTGAATAAAAACTTATTTCTATTTCTCCTGAACCAGAATCCATCCCCGAACTGGAACAAGTTCCTTCGAGTTCGTATAAAACCAAACGATGGAGTATCCAAATAACTGTGGATCTTCATAGTGATACGGAGTGTTCTGGAGAAATACAAAGGTGATGTAGGATTGGCGAAGAAATACTTGGTTTGGTCGTGAATATCAGTCGCAATTTACTTTGCCCTCTTACTAATCCCTTTATTTGTCTTTACTTAATACCTTCTGTACACCTTTTAGGCTAAATGGTTTTCTTCATTCCCTACCGTTTGGCATCTGCCTATGGTTTGGAAGAAGACTATCCAATTAGCGTAATAGGTGTACTGTCCTAATCCAAGGAGCACTCGCAACTAGAGAGAAAGTAAAAGGAAAAGACAGCTGAATAGTCCTATTCGTTTTCTCCAGAACCAGAAACCATCCTCGATTCTGGAACAAGTTCCTTCGAGTTCGTATATAACGATACGATGGTTTTATCCAATGGAAGTGGATGTTCGTAGTAATACGGGGTGTTCTGGAGAAAATGGTAAAAGTAGGAGTGGTAATGAGGTTTGCAACTCAGACAATCCAAAAGCCAGTGTTTTAAGAAGGTTCGGTTAACTTGGGCACCGAGTCATAGTCAAGGGTTGGGTCATGGTCGCTGCAAAAGAGAGAGAGAGAAAAGAAACACTCAGCGAGCACTCTAACCTAGATCAGAATGGTTATCACTTTATCTAATCAGGAAACCTCCCACTGTACCGTCAAATTCTCGTCCAAACCTGAAAGAAGAATTAGTCGGGATCACCCGAGGAGTAAACCAACTCATCAGTGGGAATCGGGATCCAACTATTATCGCATGATAACGTGATGGAAACTACTCACGTTATCACACTCCAGAAGGTAGGCGCATATCTGGCAAGTTTTAGTTTCTTTAGAAACTCCCGATGTGATTTTTACCCCATGCTCTTATGACCTTGACGAAGGCCAACATATCATAAGTCACATGTCAAGTTCTACTCGTCATTGTCCAGGTTAATTTGAACCCACCTGTACATACCCTCGACGAAGGCCAAAATAGTAGTACGACTGTCCTAAACCAACGCATCTATCTATGCAGAAGAAAAGTAACAAATAGCTACCATACACTATGCCTTGACGAAGGCCAACATACATAGCATGAATACTAAGTGCTACCTTTCTGAAATGACGTAGGGCTACGAATGGTTTTTGGCGAAAAACCTTTAACGTAATGAACTTGATATCGTTGAAGGAACCGGATAACTTTTTATAAAAATATAGTGACGAAAACCTTTGCTAAAAAGAACGTCCTCCCGGTGAAGGGATCTCTGCTCTTTCCTCGTAGATTGAGGTGCAGGATATTCCAACTGAATACCACGATGCAAAGCAAAAAGTAATCGGCTATAGTGAAGTTATTACCCTGACGCAAACATTTGTCCAAGGGGTCACTCCCGGTGAAGGGATCTCGGCCCTTGCCTCGTCGACTGAGGTCCTGGATATTCATAACCGAATACCACTGTGCAAAACAAAAGAGAACGTCCTTGCAATAACAGCTTTTTGAAAAATGTTCCAACAACATCAAACAGGTTTGTTTAGCTTGCATTGATCCGAATCAATACAGTCCCATCAATTAATCACACCACAAAAGAACGAAAATACGATGTACGTAAATGCCATCCGCATTCGCCACTGGGTCCCGTCATCACCCGTTAGGTTACTTAACTAACGACAGAGCGGGGACTGGACTAGCGCGGGTGTAAAACATATACAACATCTACTAATATATATATCAATATATAATAATCGCTCAAGACGTGATAAAATGCAACATCACATAAATGTAATAAGCATCACAGAACAATACAGATAATCTGGGATCCCCGGGTTTCATAGAGCCGCTACTGAAACCCGACGTTCCCCTGGTCGTGTGGATAGCCTGTGCAATGAAATCCTAGACCCGTACGGGCGCGGCAAGTTACCCGCCAAAACCTGAAGCGAGGCAGCCCCTTTCAACAACGCGAATGGACCACCCAGCACTTCACAGAATCCGGTAACTTGAGCACCCCTCCTTGGGTCAACCTGTACCCCCTACGAGTGCGGTGAATAGCCCGCCAATTCTAGAGTAAAGCCCCCTCCGTCTCAAAGCAGTGAGATGCGGGCCCGTTGTCCTCTAGAACCCGGCTATTCGTGCACCGCACCGCGGGGTAATCCTAGTACAGAAAGTAAAATATATACAACGGGTACATCGACCTCAGCCCGGTCGAGCCCCAAAAGAATAATATACAAACAGGCAGTAATGGCAGTCCACATGTCGGACGCTCGCCCCGCAATATCAAATGTACAAATACAACCAAACTGTACTATCATTGCACCAGGCTATCCACTACGACAAATCCGCAACATCAAAGCACAACACAGAACATCAACGTGAATGTCACGTTCGCAAATCCGTCTAAAAGAACTATAGCAATTAGACAGGATTTACCGATCAAATGATATTCACAGACTTAGATATAATGTAAATACTGTGAACTAACATGTTTAAAATTTTCGATCGACAAAATTTCCCGAAGTGGGCCCCAAGCACAACTGCAGCACAGAAAATAATCTGGGCCCAAATAAAAATTACCAAAAACCCAATTCCAACTCAGAAAGAACTGTAGAAATTTTGGTGGACAGATGACATGAAATGGCAGTGGAACCGCGGACAATGCATGGGTAAGGCCGCGGTTCCGCGGCTCAACAGTGGTAACAGGCAACCAAAATTTCACAGATCTCTTAGAAAAGCCTGCACGTATTTCTGCAACACTCAAAATAATTTTTTTAGCACAAAATAAATTCGACAGAAACTGCATTTTTGAAATTGTGGTTTTTGAAAATTTCATTAGATCGAGTTCTAAACACGCTAGAGCAAGCTGGTAAAGGTTAATGGCATGGCTATGATACCATGTAAGTCTACGGTAGCACCCCGGCCGTCAGTACGGAGCCAAAATGCGGAAACGAAAACTTTTTCAAACTAGGAAACCGGCGCAATCGTATGCTTAAAACCTGGATCGAACCATTAACCTACTACTAGCTAACTAGAGAGAGGGTAGAGAGGCTATACCGAACGATCCGTGTCCTTCGGTCTTCGGCCACCATCCCAAGCTCCTCGCGGCATCTCCGGTCATGATCTACTCGTCGGAAAGGGCACCACATCACCGAGTCTTTTTACGGGCTCCCACCTTTGAACTGAGGCAACTCGGACCCGAAGTTTGCTAGCCGACGTGTCCAAGGTTGCTGTAGAATGAGTGTAGAACGCTATGTCTCGAGGGGTTATTAAAAGTTGCCATTTGGATGGAGGTGGAGGAAAAATCTTTGGAGATGAACTAAAGAATTTTAGTGTAGAATGAGATGAATCGTTTTTTCACACAAAATGGGGGCTCCCCCAAATGTAGTGGCCGGCCACACAAATAGAAGAGGGAAAAAGAAAAGCAAAAGCAAAAGAAAATTGGATGATAACCAGGAAAAGAAGTCACTCCAAAGTTCTAATCAATCCCATCTCATTAATGCACACAATGAGCACAAATAATGCATCAAAAAGAAAGCAAGCTTTCTAGAATCAATGGATGAACTGCTGGAGCCCCAGCCATCGCAAAAAGCCCCCTCCTTTTCTAATTGCACATTTGCAAAAAGAACCCCCTTCCAACAAAGGAATTTCAGCCAAGAAGGAATAAAGAGAAATGGCTGAAACGGAATGCAAACTGGCAACATAAAAAAGCGATCCCGTAATAAATTACAGGATAACCCCGTGACTGTATATACATACCCGTATTTGTATTCCGACCGAATACAAATGCAATGAGATAAAATATACACAGTATAGTAATAGGATCCGGCTTAAACCAAAGCCCGCTAGTATTATCCGTCCGAACCATGACATGTGCACAAGTGCACGCGTACGTTCGAACACTGCCATAAATACATACGGCCTCTACAACGTTTCGCCCGAAACTTGAGAAACTGTCTATGGGGGACTCTAAAGACTCGTCAATACATTGGCTGTGGAGTTAACCACTATCATGTTAGAGATACTAGCTGTACGTAACGGGCTACCAGGTATTGACCTAAAGGGAGGTCGATGAGCGAACTTATCCTGACACCCTACTGAGCCTGTCAGTGACAATATCCATACAGTTCGGTCCGTTCGTCTATGAGCATCGCATGTCGGGCCTAGAGGGTTGGTAAAAGTCAGACCCCCAAAAGCGATACAAGTCGTGTCGGAGTGTAGCCCAGAACACCCAGAGATACTACTGGAATACCTACCAGTAAATCTCCTGCCTTGGACAAGAACTTCGTGTAATGGCTCTCCTAGACACAGCGCGACCTCACCCCCAATACCGGAAGAGACGAACCCCTGCCGATCCGCTCGCTGCCTCCATGTGGCTCGGGATTGTACCCAACTAAAACCTGTTTGCACGACTCCTTTGAGCCGTGGTAGGGTAGTAATCAAAGCACAGTGGGAACTTACACGAGACAAATGATGATCTCAGGTCGATGAACTAACCTGTACACATGTCACCAGGGAACTGCTATCTGACGCTAGGTATAATACCAACTAGCATGTTCTCCGCGAGTCCTGTCCGGTGTACTCATAACCCAATGAGCACCTGTATACATCTTAGGTGAACCAACTGACACCAATGGCTTGTGAGACCGGCCACCAGGGGGTCTCGACTGTATACACTAGTCTACTAATGGAGTATCGAGGCTCAGTCTCGAAACTCCCATGACTAGGGACCTTTTAAGGATGTGCTTATAGACCCCAACTCCCACGTATATGATTGCCATCATACTGCTCGTCGTTAAGCAAGAATCCTAAGGGCTTTATCAGCGTGCAATAGCGACTACAAGGTCACCTAAAGCAGTACACGATGATAAAGACAAACCATGGTAGCATACTATTCTCCATCAACATGTAATAGTGAACCACAATGTCACCTAAAACATGTACACGATGATAAAGACAAACTAGATAGTATACAATCATCCTGAGTAAGATTGTCCTACCGGTATAGGTCTTCCCTCAATCATTGCAATCACGTGCCTGCGATCCAATAATTGACTCTGAGGGCACTATATCCAACAGTTCGTACTCTATTTCTTTCTCCCTTCCACCATTCTTCTTCTCCTCCACCGAGAACGTATCCTGCTTCTATCCTCATACGGTCTCGCATATTCTCCATTTCTTTCATCCCCGCATTCTTTCACCAACCGCTGCTTTATCACGATAAATTTTTTGAATGGTTGGTGTTAACTTTTGGCCTGTGTAAGGCCTTGTATAGCTTGATACTGTTCTCTCCCCCTAACCTGAACTTCAACGCTTAACAGTGGAAGCACTGTTTCACTTAAGTTTGGGAGGATCTTTTTGTGTATATATTTTTGTTTTGCTTTATTCTTTGTATATATTTTTTTAGGAAGCGCCGACAATTTTGACCCTCTTGGTGTAGCCTGACAGTGACGGCATTGTCAAGTTTAAGTTTGGGAGTGTGCTCAGTAAGCTTTCTACCTTCGCATTCATTTGTATATTCTGCATTTGCATTTTTATTTAGAAACCCATAAAAATCGAAAATTTTTACAAAAATGTAAAAACTTTGCCGTCAAGTTAGCTAATAGGGTAACTTAGATTTTTATTCCGAAAGTTGAGTTGATACGTTAGAAATAACTATATCCCAAGATTAGGAATTGAAAACCCTAAAAATAACCCTTCTTCTGTTAAACCTTGGTAATTATACGTCCTTACAGTTTTTTTTTTATAGAAGTAGGTAATCTTGAGTTCAGTTCTTAAGTTAAGTCGAGATGAAGGGATAGTATTGAAAGCTTTACTGAAGGATAAGTCTGAAAAATAGTTTCTATTCTTAAGTTCAAATTTGGAAAGTATATACTATACAAACTGCACATACACGCTCCTTGAAACTTTGGATAGTAGAGAATACCTAGAAATACCCTTTCCTGAAAACCTAGTATGAAACAAAAAACGGTATTTAAAACTAAACACCTAAAGACCATATTGAAAAATATATCCGGTCTTGAAAAATAAAAACAAAAAGAAGAAAAATAAATAAATAAAGTCAAGACCTAGAAACTGCTATTTACGCTTTAAAGCTCACACATTTAGTAATCGGCTGTTAGTGCCTCAAGAAGCATTAATAGTCGCATGAAAGGTGTGTGAGCAACACCGTCCATCATTAATGAAAAGAAATAGTATTAGGTATTAAGGCAAGGGTACTATAGCTTGAATTGAATTCTTAAGTGTAGAGGTGAAAATTTACACAAACGTAAGGGTATACAATCGATGTTTGGAGGAAAGATAGAAATGAATAATAAGACTTATGTTTTCCGTAAAGATAATAAAAATCCCTTATTTGTCACGACCCGAAAGTACGGAAAATGACCGGCACTTAAACTACGAACGTCTCGAGGCGTACATAATCTAAGTAAACCGAAAACTCAGAAATCCAAACCAAGAAAAGATGTAGAGTGCAGGAAAAACCAACTTAAAGCAAGTAGTTTCAATAGCATAAGCCGAAATTATGTGGTTTTTTTTTTTAAAACATCAAAAATTTCCTGAAAATTTCGGCAGAGTCTCCCTTGTAAAAACTGGCTCCCAAACGGGATACAACATGAATAGTATATGAAATCAATAAAAAGGCATCCCCAAGCGGGAGCTAGCTCTTCGTCAAACGACGGTCACAACCACACAAGCAATATAATATACAACGCCAACGGCGAGGATCAAAATTCAAAAGGGAACTCAAAACCACACGAAAACCACAGAAATATAACGCGCGGCTCTAAGGTCGAAGGAATAACATTACTGGTCTCTATCTCAAAATAAATACATGTTTGGTTGATGGAACATCTAGATACAACAGAATAATGATATACAAGATATAATGATGGGTGCGATACAAATAAACCCACCTACTAGCAAGTCACGGAAATGGAAAGAGTGCCAGCAAGCCGTAATGAAACCTGTACGGCGAAACCTGCAAGAACTGTGGCACAACGGGGGTGAGTTGCCAACTCGTGAGTAGAAAAACATCTACGCACAGAAATCGCATAAATAACGCAACCTAGGTCAATGATCATAATATATCCTCAAATAAAACCAGCAGTCTATAACAATGACTAGGGTAAATATCTAACCCGAGTATAATCTCATGTGCCCGTGTCAGTGCCTCAGGTAGCAATATATCATATGAATGAGGTATGAATGCATGGAACAGAATGCATGTACTGACGAAAACTGCTTTCATAATTCAGTGAGATTTCTGTATTTTAAAAGTGAGGTACCATAAATGAAATCAGCATAAAACAGTGCCCAGTATCGACACAAAACAAGTGTCCAAATATCTCGATATCTCTGTATCACAATCGCTGTACCTCAATATCTCAAATCACAATATCTAGGGCGCTGTCAATCCAGACCGGCCCCTACCATCCATCTCAAGACCACGACGGTATCCTCCGGATATCCGACGCGTCGGGTAATATCGTCGGTCGGTAGTGCTCCCCTGCCGGGCTCAACGTCAACAACACATTCCTCTTGCCCCGGGGTACCGCACCGGGCCCACCATGTACCCGAAACGGTTCCTCCACTCCTCGAATCGGGTCTCGAAATCCATCAGCAAACTCATGGTGGACGACTCATACATGATGGGAAACCACACTTTTTTTTAAAAAAAAAGAGAAAAGGTTTATTTATGTTTTTGCGGTTTTCCTCCAAATCCAAGAAATCTCATGAAATCCGAATCCAAGTCATCAATAGCATGTAAACAGTGAATATAGGCATGAGAATCCATGAATGCGACACAACAGTGAATAATAACATGCATGAAGTAGTAGGCAATAACTACAATGTCTAACTAGCATATAAGGCAAGTACACTAATATCATGTATAAACTATTAGCTAACAACCTATGTCAAATGAAATAGTATTTTCTAAAGTGTTCGTGACATGGCAATTACCGATGAAGATGTGTGTGAGCCGGCAAGTAAGTGTACGTGGTACATACGCGTCATCGGTAATGGTGCTGGTGTCCTAACAGCATGATATTAATAATGCAATAAGAAATTATAAAATAAGTATGCGATGCGGAGCGAACAGTAAAAATGAGCGGGAGCTGAATACTAGACGCAACTATAACTAATTTACACTAATCTAAAATAAGTCCTACAAATGGTGCCTTTTGAAATAACACGAATCATGGGGTTTTGAAACGAGGGGCTACGGTGTTTTTATGAAAAGATACGTCTTTTGAAATATCCGTAGGATCCCTTGACATGTCTTTTAAATTACCCACGATTCGTTAGTTTTGAAATAGGTAGGAGTCTAATCTAGTCTAACAACTACACTAAACTATACGGCTGAACTAACAGGTAAGGAAACCGCCTAACATCTGAGTCGATATATATATAAACATATATATATATATATATATATATATTAGTCGGTGATCCCGCCTCGATAATATCACATCCGATACCATATCTATAATCAGATATTCCCAAGTCAAGAGTGCGGATCTATCTTCAATATATAGCTCGTACGTAAATCCGTCGTACGGCATCCCCACATCTGGGTACGGGTCAATATCACATTCATCACACTATTCATCTGGTATCCCCTTTATCAAAGATCATAATCCGGGAACGGATCTATGTCTAGTACAATACTGATACCACCTACGTATGCTTGCACGTGTGTGAAACACTACGTCAAGGACCCGCTACAACGTCATGTCGTATCTCAAATACGAACCCTGCTATATCACCGATCTCACGGCCTCAAATCAAATCTCATCGACTCATCATAAATCCCTAGTACTATCCTCAAATCCGTATGTGAACACATAGTCCCATACCCATGTGAACACATAACTATGTATTCCTGAATAAGCACAAATGAAAGAAGAAAGTATGCAAGTATGGGTGGGTGTGTGCATACGTGGTGCGACCACTACTCTAGGGGTTCGCGACACTAAATATCCAAGAACACCAAATATCCATATTATCGTCAATGCACTCAAACAATATATAAAGAATATATATATATGTGTATACGTATTCGTATACATCACCACGAACTGCGGGGGTGCTATACGCCATCCACCCGACTTCTCCCCGTAGATATAAATCTACTCACCTGGTCCTCGCTCGCCGGTGCCGACGTCGCCATGCGCTTGCTTGTCGTCTTGAAGTCCACATGGAGTACCTACATATCATAACGCACCGTATCGCATTAAAATCCGACTCATGGCCAAAACGACGGACGAATCCCATATAGGTCAAAACTTATAGTTGCCTTCACAAATCGACCCAAAAACTCTCGACGTCGGCGTACAAACGCCAAACCATCGAGAAAGCTCCCAACACACTCATTTGTACAATTACAAGCACTAATTATAATATAAAATAGCTTAAAATTCACAAAAACCCCAATTTCACTTAAAAAGTCATTTTTCCGAAAATCTAGCAAGCACAATTCGCCGTTTTTGTACAAAACATGATGTTTAAACAAATCTAGTGGCCATAATACTTATTAAATATCTTAAATAAGTCATAAAAACAATTTCCATAATTTAATCTCATTAAATTCCATTAAGCCCAAAATTCTAGTTTACAATTTTACCCAATTTTAACACTTTTAAAGCAACAATACATAATTCAACAACTAGACTAGGTTTCGCACAACCTAAGGTGTTAAAGTACTCATTAACATGCCAAAGACATGATGAAAGCCTTACCATATTTTAATTCTCAATTTAACACAATATTTACAAAAACTAGTTTGCAATATATATACTTATCACAAATTTAAATTAACAAAAATGCAACTAGCAACTAGATTTGATTTTAGCAAGCAATTATATGTTAATCTACCCATCACAATCCTAATCAAATGCTCAAACCCTAATCTTCATTCAAAACCATACACTTGAAATTTCAAACTTCAATTCAAAACCATTTTTCTTTCTTAAACACCTAATTAAACACTTAATTAACTTAGATTAAGCAACTAGATAACAAATTTAGCAAAAGCATGAGATTATACCTCCCATGAGATCAAGCTCAAGATCTAGCCTCCTAAAATGCCATTTTGATCCCTAGATCCGTGCTAGAATGGCTAATGAGAAATGGGTAGGAGTTGGATTTTGATTTGGATTTTTGCTTGATTTTTAGTGGATTTTTCTTTGGATTTTCTTTGATGGAACAAAGAGAGGAGAAGAGGAAAAAGGGGCTGTTGGGGGGTTGCTGGTTTTGGCCAGAAGTGTGGGGGGTTGGGTGAGGGAGGAGAGAGAGTGAGGTGGAGAAAGTTAGTTCAAGTCAAAGTCAACTCAAATTATATCATTTTCTACTCTTTTCTTTTCTTTTCTTTTGACAAAAGAAGTGATTGGAGAGAGGGAGAGGGGGAGGGCTGTCATGGTGGGGCCGGCCATATGGGGAGGGGGGAGAGAGGGTGAAGTGTGGGTGTGTGGGTTAGGAAAAAGATAAATGCTAAACCCCAATTCCCATTAACACTAATTTTACCGAAAAAAAGCCTTTTTCTTCGATATTTTCTAAACCGTTTTAGCAAACGATTTCATTTCAAAAACCACATGATAAAATTTTATTTAATGTTTTATGATGCACAAAATTTGTTTGAACTCATTCCAATTTGTAATTTTCCCTAATTAAATGTATTAGTGACGGCTTAAAATAATAATAAAATATTTTTTTTCAGAAAATTTGAAATTTTACCAGTGGCTCAATAAATACCAAATACTAGCAATTACATAGCTAGAATATGTATATTTAATTTTTATAATAAGATATTTGCATTTTGACTTTTTACAGAAAACCCCCTTATTTTACCGTTTTTTCAAAATTTCACCGAAACGATTTTCAAAACGTTACAATCTTCCCCCCTTAAAGAAATTCGGTCCCTGAATTTAAATTAAAACTCCCCCCAAATACTAAAACATCTAAGCAAAACCATCAAGTCGTCGGGGCTCCGAAATCATAAATACATAAAACAAATCGTAGCGCAGCGCATGCGCGTGAAAAATAAGCATATAACTCAAATCAAAACTCCATCCAGCATCCCGCAATCATCGGAGTCATGGTGAAGACACAATGTCCAAATCCAAAATGAAAATCAGTATGATATAACTCGAAACTATACATGTAAATATCGAATATATATATGTAAGTATCTGAAGGAAATGCATGCCAAATCTCTTTAAGTCGCTGTGCAACGCGTATAACACTGCACAGTAGCGGACGTCTATCATAAGAAAATAACTATATACATATGTACCTTCGTTTGAAATGTACGTTCCGCCGTTTTGGAACAATTTAGAAGGGTCTCCTTGTTTTAAACATTTCGTGTCGTATCAGACACGTAGGTAAATACTGAGGCTATAGCTCGCTTTGTTTTTTGGAAATCCCTTCAATAACTATCAATGCATGCAAAATATTTTCAGGTACTGTCCTCTAACTAGTCCTGCTCAGTACGAAAACACATAGCAATATCATAAAAACGTACTGCTCTATAAGAAAAAAAATCAATCGCAAAATACGTGTATGAATACTACGTGCGTCTGGTGCGCACGGAAATCAAAATCCAAATATGTGCCATACATATGCACAGAAACAACATCTAAGTGCATCGGGTGTGCACGAAACATCTGTCTTAGGCAACATGTGTGCCTGACAGCAAAATCAGGTGCATCTGACATGCACGAAAAATCTCGATTTAGTGAATCAGGTGTGCACCAAAATCACACTTCAAAACATGCGCCCAACATGCGCGAAAATCCAAATCAGGTGCATCCATCGTGCACGAAATCATGAAATCCAATATCAAGTGCCGAACATGCGCAAAATCAAATCAGAGGCACAAGGTGCACAAAACAAATATCGAACATCACCATCGAAATCAAAGTCCAGTGCATCTAAGTGCACAAAAGGCGTATCACTGTACTGCAAGCATATATAAACTATACAGAGTGCAGGAACCAAATCGTGTGCGTGCATACGCACAAAATCAACTCAAATGTCTAAAACCGTAAAATCACAAACATGTGAAACCCAAGCACGAAAACGATATCAAGTGCAACACTGTGCAAAGATCATAAATCCTCAATCATCAAAATCAAATCATGCGAATAAATCACCCAAAACATCAAAATCAATAATGGCGGAATAGTATCGCTCAAGTGCATCCTCCAAGAATCTCGGGCCAACTGTCGCGGTCACTAGTGGGACGTCTCGTCGATGATCATGTACTCTGGCCTGCTGGTGTGCGTTACAATGACCACTCCTGGGTCAAGGTCTTCACTGGGAATTACCAATCTCTCGGTCCATCGGCTCATCGGCCTTGTCAGGTGTGCTAACGGGGATGATCCCATTCTGGCTGTTAGTTATATGTATGCCCTAAAGGCCATTACTGTACATAGGATGTATATTGTAGTGGATGCTGGGACATATATAGGGAGGACTTTCTTGCTCGACATGATAGTATGCTATCTGGTTGCACTTTACCTTAACGTGTACACTGATTGTCTCTCCGTTACATGTTGGTAAAGCCCTTAGGATGTGTACTTGACTACCTGAACTATGATGCGGATCATACTAGTGGGGACATGGTAGTCCATAAGTACATCCTTCAAGGTCCCTAGTCGTGGGTGTATCGAGACGGGGCATCGATATACCAGAGTAGACTAGCGTATACCTTCTCGACCCATACTGATGGGCGATGGATGATCCCATATCCATTGATGTTTGACATCGGAGATGATATACGGGTGCTCAGTGGAGACTGGGTACACTGGACGGACTCGCCGAGAACTCCCAGATGGTATTATACCTTACGTCAGATGGCAGTTCTCTGGTGACACTGGTACAGAGTAGTCTGTTGACCCGAGATCGTCATAGAATCTTGTGTGGTTCCCACTGTGCTTTGATTTCCACTTTACCATGTCCAAGAGGGCGTGCAAAACGGTGGTTTTTGGGTACAGTCCCGAATCACATGGAGGCAATGAGCGATAGGAGGGGATTCGTCTCTCCCGGTATAGGGAGTTGATGTTGCGCTGTGTTCGATTGGCTGTAACCGGAAATCCCTGGCCAGGGTTGCTGAGATTTACTGGTAAGTGTTACCAGTAGTATCTCGAATTGTTATAGACCTCATATCGACACGACTTATCGAGCTATTGGGGTCTGACGTTTACCACCCCTAGGCAAGATATGCGACATATCAGACGATCAGACCGGACTGTACAGTAAGTGTTACTGGTTGGATTCACAGGAGTGTGAGTGGGCTTGCTCGTCGATCTTCTGATCGCTCAATACCCGGGTGGCCGTTATGTTTAGCAGACCGCTTGCGGCTTGTGGGTGTTTGATATGATCATCACCTGCTGCCGGCGTATTGACGAGTCTTTAGAGTCCTACACAGAGGTTTCCTGGCTCAAGCGAAACGAAATAGGAGCGCATATGAGATATGTGCGGGACCGAGAATGATATTAGTATGTGATACTGTATTCAATTCTCGCGTTTTGTGACACTGATCGGTTATATGCGATATAGCCGGGTTATCGGATCAAGTGTTGATTCGATAAGTTGTTACTATTGATATTAGTCGGTTATATGCGATATGACCGGGTCGTTAAATCAAGTGTTGATTTAATGATTTAATGTATAATTATATATTTGATATATTACTTTGCATTAACTAGTATCGGTTCACTTTAAATGGATTTTCTCACTTGAATTGTGCAAGTTGTATATGTAATATACTTTTGTGCACATGATTGTATCATGTTTGATGATACATGCTTATTTGGTTAAGTGTAAAGAATTAAACCTTCGTTAAGTATATGGTTAAGTTTTTTTTATTTATTTATCCATTCATTTATCTATTTATTTTGGATTAATAAAGTGAGAAGAAAACAAAATGGTTGCTTTGATTCATGAAGTTTCTTGAAGCTTCATGCAACTTTGACCATTTTGTCTTCATCTCCTTAACCTAATCATTCACTAACCCTAGTCTATTCTCTACACCTAACTATGGTTGGAATTATGATAAGGATTCATTTTTTCTTTTCAATTCTAATTAACTTATCATAATTTTTCTATCTTCTTCTTCTTCTTCAAGAAGAAAACCTAGACTTCATCAATAGTGATTGATGAAAAAGAGTGAGAAATCCAATTCTAAAGTCTACCCACTTCCTATTTCTTCATCCTCTATCTCTTGCCAAGCAGTAGAGTGTGTTTCCTTCACAAGTTTTCATGGCTTGGTGAAGGTGGAGCTTGATCTAGTGATGCCTCGACGTAGATCATCTTCGGCATCGTAGTCGATGACCTAGCCCGTCTTTTCTCCGATGAAGCCGACGCTAGAGCCCAAGATCCGATTTGTACAGCGAGGAGACTTCATCGCGGAGCCATGGAGGTGGAGAACCGGATCTACAAAGGTTGTATTTCCGTTTACTCTTAGTAAAGTAGTTTACTAGTTTTAGTTTTCGCCTATATATCTAGCCAACGATCCGTATTAGAGTTTCTCGGCACCCGTAATTTTTGAAATTGGCATGGTTGATGCCTTGTGAGACATCACTAGTGTGCCTAGGAACCCTACAGTGGTATCAGAGCCCAGCTAGAGCCTTAGGCGATGAGTAGACGACGTTTGAAACCCGATCGAACCAAAACCCTAACCCCAAAATAGCTCTCTAGACTTTTTCTAAAAACTGGGATTTTTCCAAATTAAAAATATTCAGAAAAATCAGCAGGGAATCCTAAGAATTACGGCGCAAAATTTATCTCATGATCCCTCTAATGCGCGGCGGAACCGCGACATAAGCCTAGCTTATGCGGCGGTTCCGCGGCTAAAGTATGATGTCACGCTTCCAATTTTGCACAGTAACTTCTTTTATTCAGTTCTGAGTTCTCTGGGTATTTTTAAATATTATTCAAGAGTTGAATTTTCTGGGGTTGTTTTGGGGATTCGAATGTTCGATCGGATTATCAAATTTTGTCTGTGTGGCTTTCCGGATAATTTTTGGATATGTTAAAAAGTTCGACCGGATATAAATACCCAACTTTTCCCCTGTCGGGAAATTTCCAAGTGTTGGATTTTTCCGTGGTTTAAAGACGTTCTAAGTAGTGCAAGTAATGCGATGGTCCCTCTAGAAGACAACAAACCTTAACTCGATTATGTGACCGTCTTGAACTGCCCTTTGAACCTTAGGGTTTGGGGCAGTACGGCGTGCCACATGTGAGGTGTTGGCTTGACCCTTCTACGGCTGGACCGTTGGTACTGAGGCACGAACTGAATGTTTTTAGACTTGTTTCATGTGTTGATCTGTTTTGGGAAAACTTGGGTGTTCGAATGTTCGATCGGAAAGTTTAATATATTCTATTTATCCGGAATGTGATACATGAATTGGAATTCACAATAAGTTATGAGATAACTGAATGAATGTTATAAATCTAGCGGTTTAGTCTCACTTGATCGGTTGCCACGGAATTTTGATGTGATCAAAAGTTCGTCGCAATCATGTAGCGTATGCGGATACTCGCCGGGTAAACTTAATAGACAGCCTCACTCCATAGCCCCGACCAAGTGACTGTAGGAGAACCCTGTCGCCGAAAGCATCCGTTCGGGTGCTCGCGGCAGCGGTGTTCCGCCTTGGTGCACTTCGTCGACGGTATCGGGGGTGCAGCCGTCTATTGAAGTTTGCGACGAGCATTCGATCAGAATGTCGGGAATCTTGTTGAATTGCCCGACTTGATATTGAAAAGTGTTTTCGATAATGAGACTAAAATGCGGGGTTTATAATTGTTAGGCATGCGATGTCTAAGTAATTCATTTGATTAGGCATGCGATGTCTAAAGAGATTGCGGATTCCAACTGTTGTAGTTTTACACTTTCTTTTCTGTGACCGTAAGTGTAATATGTGATATCGCCGGTTTCGTTGCTATATGTCAACGACAATTGGGATGCGCATATTTACTTACGTTGATGACATGTGATGTTATGTGTTGCTGGATATGTTATATTGGATCGTCGTGTTTGAATAGCCGGGGTTTTTTATGTGAGATGAGTGTTTTTCATTTTCATTCATGTAAAAACTTGTATGTAATATTCTTTTATTGGGGCACTTCCAGGTTGCGGAAGATGTCACCCTTTGTATATTATTTACTTTTCCGCACTAGGATAGACCCAAGGAGGGGAGCACAAGTAACCGGGTTCTGGAGTCCAGTGGGAGACCAACTCGAGGAGTCGAGTCCGGGTCTCCTAACTCTAGAATTGGTAGGGTTTCTTGCCGCTCTCGTAGGGGTCTAGGGGTGTGGGTTTGGCTATTCATCGCGACCGTGGAATCCGTGTTTTATACTGGCTCGTATTGAAAACACGGACGTCCTAGTATATCCAATATTTCATATGTTTCTTCTGCTGCGATATCTGTGATGTGACCATGTGATGTTCTGTGATAGATACTTTATATAGTATATATGATATATTATATAGACGTTACTTATGTTTTACACCCGCGCTAGCCCTGCCCTGCTCTGCCGTTAGTTACCTAACCTAACGGTGCACGAGGGGACATCGAGGCGAATGCGGATGGCATAAGTGTACGTCGTATTTATCTGTGATGTTTAGGTACTTAAATGATGGGACTTCATTAATGTGATTAATGAAATAAAAGAAACCTAAGATGTTGTAGAATCGAATTTCAAAAATAAAACAGGTAGCTACAGTTCTTGCTTTGCACAGCGGTATATGTGATATATCCTGCACTTATTCGATGAGGAAAGGACCGAGATCCCTTCACCGGGAGTGACTCCTTGAGCAATAACTGGCAGATGCTACACACTCGGTTTGTCTTTTGATTGCTTTTAAGAGTTTTTGCTTTGCACAGTGATATATGTGATATATCCCGCACCTCATTCGACGAGGAAAGGACCGACGATCCCTTCACCGGGAGTGACTCCTTTAGCAAAACTAGAAAAGCCTCGAAAACACTCCATTTCAAAATCATTTGATTCTACAACGATATCAAGTTCATTACGCAATAGGTTTTCAGAAAAACCTGTCGTAGCCCTCAGTCATTTCAGATAAGTACTAGTTAGTATTCGTGCTACGTTTGTTGACTATGTTAAGGCGTAGTGTGCGGTAGCTAATTAGTGCTTATCTGCATAAGCATATGATGCGATTGGATTAGGGTAGTCGTGCGACTTTGTTGACTATGTTAAGGGTCGTGCGGGTGGGTTTAATTCAATCGGGAAATGACGGGTTGAACTTGACTAGCACTTATTATTTGTTGACTATGTTAAGGTCATATAGCTGCTAGGGGCAAAATATTATCGGGAATTTCAAGTGTTGAAATTTGCAATGAGATTGCATACCTTCTATGAGATAGTTGGATCCCAATACCCGCTGCGAGTAAGAGTTACTCCTGGGAGAGTTTTATACATTACAATTAGCCGATCAAGTAGGTGTCTAGAAACGTGTCAACGGGGTTATGCCTCTGGGAAAACGAGGTTTACACTAATTAGGTTCGTGCGAAAGCACGGGGGACCTCCCTCAAAGTACCGACACTGGCCTGGCTGAAAGATTGGCGAACTTGTAGTGTGTAATTAATCCCGGCTAGTCTTTCCTTTTAGGGTTTGAAGGAAGATTTGATAAAAAGCAGTGGGAGCCATCCTGATTAGATAAAATAAAAACCAATCTATTCTTGCAAGAGCGCATGCTGAGTGTTTTCTTCTCTCTCTCTCCAGGTAGAGACCATATCATGCCTTAATCAAGATAATAATACGGATTATTGACCGAACCCGCTTGTTATACTGAGCTGGGGAACGTTGGTCCCGCTCCAACTTATAATTGTTATAAGACAGAGTAGGAAATAGGGGATTACCAGAATTCCCATGCCACCCAAACGAAGAGAGTGCATGCTGATGCATCATCTTCGGGTGTGTTCATTACAAAGAACTGTTTCTCTGTATCCTCTACGTCCTGGGTATGTGACACCGGATCAGGATCCCAGATATGTAATCTGTTACATAGGGCTACAGAAAGGTAGAGGACTGAGAATGGGTGATAAGTTTCATGAGACAGAAAACGGGGCAAGTGTTGCAGCCATGTCTGTTGGTCACTGTCACCCTGTATTACCAATACATTGATTCTGAACAAATGCTATTAGATACCGAACCTGATATACAAAATCATATCAGTCTCTTTATTAGTAAAGAAATGATAAAATTTTGTATTGTTGGATAATGTTTTGAACATTTCCTATATCAAAAGTTGATCGGTTCAGGCACGTTATCTAAAAGCATTGATGTTCTAAATCAAACTACAGTTCTTAGTATACAGAACACACACAAGAGGAAGAGTTCAGAAATGAACGAATCCTTCTTGAGGCATTGTAGACTAGGTCATATCAATACGACCTGACTAGCTGAAGTTACATTTAGATGCATATTTAAATCTGTTTGAATTTACATCTTATGAAACTTGCCTGTCATGTCACAAAGATACGATGACCATAGCTCTGTTTACTGGAAGCAGAGAAAGAGTTAGTAAACTCTTGGGATGATACATGTTGATGTATGAAAGGTCCCCTGTCTACATATGCCAGGACTGGTTCTTTGTATTTCGTTGCATTCTCTGATGATCTCTCGAGATTCAGACATATGTTCCTGTTGAAACACAAGTCCGAACCTTTTAAGATATTCACAGAATATAAGTTAGAAGTAGAGAACCAAAATACGGGTATAAGTATTATGTCCTCTGATGAGATCAAGGAGGAGAATACTTAAGCACGGAATTCCTGGACTATTCTAAAGGAGAATGAAATTCTCTCTCAGCATTACTCCTCCGTATACACCATAGCATGATGGTATAACGGGGCGGAGCAATTACACCCTATGCAATATGCTGTGCTCTATGATGAGTACTACTGAGTTTCCTATCTCCTTTTGGGAGTTATGCACTTGAGAAGCTGCATCCCTATTGAATAGGGTTCAAATCAAATCAGTTGCCTACCACTTCATATTTGATATGGAAAGGGAAGAGCCCATATCTTAAGTTGGTTAAGATTTGGGGTTGTCCGGGCTATGTCTAAAAGCAAAATCCGGACAAGCTCAAGGCAAGATCTGTTATGTAGAACTGGAAATGTTCCAGCTATACAAACTACAGCTGATGATTTGATAGAACCAATGGATTCAATAGTTACCAACGAACCTCAGCCTCTCCACCGATCTAGTAGGGTTCCTCACCCACCTAAGAGATACTTCGGTTTCTCTATGACAGTGGGAGCGAGGATTGCATCATGAGATGATGACCCAACTAGTTTCGAACTGGCCATCAGGAGTGGGACTCTGTAAGAATGGATGGATGCTTAGCGATCTGAGATGGAATCCATGTACACCAACAAAGTATGGACTTTGGTTGCAATATCCGAAGGGTTAAATCCCCATCAGGAGCAAGTATATATTGAGAAGATTACTTGGTGTAGATGGAAAGGTTGAGACTTTCAAAGCTAGACTTGTTGAAGGTTTTCGTCATCGACCAGGCGTGGATAATGATGAAACCTTTTCAAGTAGCTATGCTTAAGTCTATCCAGATCCTACTTGCCACGGCTACATACCATGACTACGATATCTGGTGGTTGGGTGTCATGACAGCTTTTCTAAATGATGTTTTAGAATAGAGCGTCTATAAGTACACAGCCAGAGGGCTTCGTAGACAGTGGGAGCAGCGGAAACGTGTTCAAGATGCTTTATAGGATAAAGCAGGTATCGCGGAGTTGGAACATCTGTTTTGATGTGTTAGTCAAAGAGTTTGACATCATCAAAATGGTAGATGAACCTTGTATATACAAAAAGGTAGTAGGAAGTATGGTGATGATCCTCGTAGAGTACGTGGATGACATACTCTTGATAGGGAAGGAGTTTCCTATGCTACGCTCGGTCAATCTCCGCTTATCACAATGATTCTCCATATAAGATCAAAGTGATGCCTCCTAAATCCTGGGTTTTGGATCTATGAAATAGATCTAATTGGATGTTAGGATTCTCACTAGTTGTAGTGAGATGGTATCAATCGATCCTGGGGAGAATCACTGGAAGGGTTCCAGGGTGATAAAGACGACTGAATGTCAGTCACAGGCATTGTCTTTACCCTCAGTAAAGGGACGGTATGTTGGAAGAGTTCCAAGCTAGATACCGTGACATACTAGACGATAAAGGCAGGATACATCGCTACTTAAGATGCTACCAAAGAGGCAGTCTGGATGTATATTTGTTCATGAGATGAACTTAGTTCCTCCCATTGTGAGACAATGGAGTTGTGGCTTATGCCAAGGAACGCCGGTCCCATCAGTGAACCAGACATATTCTGAGGCAGCATCACCTGATCATGGAGATAGTTGATCTCCAGGGTGATCGAGGTTAGGAGAGTAGACTTAGAGGACAACACGGCGGATCCACTCACAAAGGCCTTTTCCCAGAGAGAGACTTTTATGGGATGGTTGAGTATGAGATACTGCAACCACTGCTATCAGATGGCCCTAGTGCAAGTGGGAGATTGTTAGTTATATGTATGCCCTAGAGGCCATTACTGTACATAGGATGTATATTGTAGTGGATGCTGGGACATATATAGGGAGGACTTTCTTGCTCGACATGATAGTATGCTATCTGGTTGCACTTTACCTTAACGTGTACACTGATTGTCTCTCCGTTACATGTTGGTAAAGCCCTTAGGATGTGTACTTGACTACTTGGACTATGATGCGGATCATACTAGTGGGGACATGGTAGTCCATAAGTACATCCTTCAAGGTCCCTAGTAGTGGGTGTATCGAGACGGGGCATCGATATACCAGAGTAGACTAGCGTATACCTTCTCGACCCATACTGATGGGCGATGGATGATCCCATATCCATTGATGTTTGACATCGGAGATGATATACGGGTGCTCAGTGGAGACTGGGTACACTGGACGGACTCGCCGAGAACTCCCAGAAGGTATTATACCTTACGTCAGATGGCAGTTCTCTGGTGACACTGGTACAGAGTAGTCTGTTGACCTGTGATCGTCATAGAGTCTTGTGTGGTACCCACTGTGCTTTGATTTCCACCTTACCACGTCCAAGAGGGCGTGCAAAACGGTGGTTTTTGGGTACAGTCCCGAATCACATGGAGGCAATGAGCGATAGAAGGGGATTCGTCTCTCCCGGTATAGGGAGTTGATGTTGCGCTGTGTTCGATTGGCTGTAACCGGAAATCCCTGGCCAGGGTTGCTGAGATTTACTGGTAAGTGTTACCAGTAGTATCTCGAATTGTTATAGACCTCATATCGACACGACTTATCGAGCTATTGGGGTCTGACGTTTACCACCCCTAGGCAAGATATGCGACATATCAGACGATCAGACCGGACTGTACAGTAAGTGTTACTGGTTGGATTCACAGGAGTGTGAGCGGGCTTGCTCGTCGATCTTCTGATCGCTCAATACCTGGGTGGCCGTTACGTTTAGCAGACCGCTTGCGGCTTGTGGGTGTTTGATATGATCATCACCTGCTGCCGGCGTATTGACGAGTCTTTAGAGTCCTACACAGAGGTTTCCTGGCTCAAGCGAAACGAAATAGGAGCGCATATGAGATATGTGCGGGACCGAGAATGATATTAGTATGTGATACTGTATTCAATTCTCGCGTTTTGTGACACTGATCGGTTATATGCGATATAGCCGGGTTATCGGATCAAGTGTTGATTCGATAAGTTGTTACTATTGATATTAGTCGGTTATATGCGATATGACCGGATCGTTAAATCAAGTTTTGATTTAATGATTTAATGTATAATTATATATTTGATATATTACTTTGCATTAACTAGTATCGGTTCACTTTAAATGGATTTTCTCACTTGAATTGTGCAAGTTGTATATGTAATATACTTTTGTGCACATGATTGTATCATGTTTGATGATACATGCTTATTTGGTTAATGTAAAGAATTAAACCTTGGTTAAGTATATGGTTAAGTTTTTTTTATTTATTTATCCATTCATTTATCTATTTATTTTGGATTAATAAAGTGAGAAGAAAACATAATGGTTGCTTTGATTCATGAAGTTTCTTGAAGCTTCATGCAACTTTGACCATTTTGTCTTCATCTCCTTAACCTAACCATTCACTAACCCTAGTCTATTCTCTACACCTAACTATGGTTGGAATTATGATAAGGATTCATTTTTTCTTTTCAATTCTAATTAACTTATCATAATTTTTCTATCTTCTTCTTCTTCTTCTTCAAGAAGAAAACCTAGACTTCATCAATGGTGATTGATGAAAAAGAGTGAGAAATCCAATTCTAAAGTCTACCCACTTCCTATTTCTTCATCCTCTTCCTCTTGCCAAGCAGTAGAGTGTGTTTCCTTCACAAGTTTTCATGGCTTGGTGAAGGTGGAGCTTGATCTAGTGATGCCTCGACGTAGATCATCTTCGGCATCGTAGTCGATGACCTAGCCCGTCTTTTCTCCGATGAAGCCGACGCTAGAGCCCAAGATCCGATTTGTACAGTGAGGAGACTTCATCGCGGAGCCATGGAGGTGGAGAACCGGATCTACAAAGGTTGTATTTCCGTTTACTCTTAGTAAAGTAGTTTACTAGTTTTAGTTTTCGCCTATATATCTAGCCAACGATCCGTATTAGAGTTTCTCGGCACCCGTAATTTTTGAAATTGGCATGGTTGATGCCTTGTGAGACCTCACTAGTGTGCCTAGGAACCCTACACTGGCACGCCTCTTGTCACCTCCCGGTCAATCATCGCGACCACTCGGAAGACAGCATATCACTGGCGTCGGCCTCTGGCTCTCTGAATGTACGTGACACATCTGATCCTGGGTGCAAGTATCATTGCAGCAGTGTCTTGGAAGGAATCCTGCTCACGGTCTCTTCCATGTCTCGCCTCTGCCAACTGTCCGGAAGTCATCGTCCTTTCCTATATCTGCATCTTGCTCCGGAACAGCTGCATACCCATCGCGACTCCTTCTGGAAGGTATATCCAGTACTCTCCCTCGGCATGCATATCGCACCTCTGATGTCGGCGGAGTGGAACGTCGTCTTATCCAGATCTTGTACGGACCTCTTTACTCCACTTTCTCCAATGTCGACTGCTTCGGAATCGTCTCATCATGGCTACATGGACTGAGCTCCAACGGCTATCCTCGTTTCGGGAGTCTCCCAAGAAATGCATCTCACCACCTATCATCCGAATTAAGTCGAGCCATCCGACCGAGTCGTCAAAACCTCATAATCCCCCAAGAGCTCAACCTCTTGGGCACAGTTTAATAGTATCGAGTACATACCACAGCATCGGTGGTCCACCCGTAGAAGGGCAAACCCAAGCCTTACTAATGGCGCCGTAGAACTGCCGCAAACCCGATGGTTCAAAGGCTTTCACACGGTCATTAAGTCGAGTTAGGGTTTCATTCTTCTAGAGGGACCATAGAATTGCCTGCATGTCTTTCCGACTACTTTAAACTTGGAATAATAGGTTTCTGACATTCGATCGTCTCTGTCGACTCTCAACGTCTCCGCGTGAAGTCGTCTCCAGCTGGAATCAATCTATCTGATGACCTCGCATCGGGGTAGGCGAACGATCCACATGTCCTAGTCATTCATCCTCGATGACTAGCGACCTTCTAGCATCTATTAGTACAACTCGTCCCGCAATAGCTCCAACATATTGGGCGATATCTCGTCACTCGCAGCAACAACTTGCTCACTCGTCTGCACGCTGAACAGTGCCTCAATCATCATGAGTAAGCAATATACCAACGGTCATCAAAATCTGGCTGGCCTCTATCATTGGCTTAATCCTCTAGTGTCGATCAGCACATTCGAGTAACCTCATAAAGGCGATCCGCCAAACGCTCGTGGCGCGGAAACACAGTAAAAAGACACATCTCCGCAATCGTGTGTCGCCGGAATCATGCCCTGGTCAGTCCTCATTCTTGACGAGCTCATGCTGACCGCAACTCTAGCCGTAGCTCTCCCTGCCCGTAATCGTGGCAGCAAAACCATAAATGGTACTGATGAGGCTAGATCGGAATGAATATAATACTGAGCAAAGAAATATACATCCTACGGCTTCTTAAGTGGAGTAGCATATCGTAAATATGCCGCGGAACATACCCACGGTACGTCACTCTACTTTAGTCACCTATTCCATCAACCAAGGGTCATCCTACGCTCCGAAGGTAAAACCTAACGCTCTGATACCAACTTTGTCACGACCCGAATGTACGGAAAATGACCGGCACTTAAACTACGAACGTCTCGAGGCGTACGTAATCTAAGTAAACCAAAAACCCAGAAATCCAAACCAAGAAAAGATGTAGAGTGCAGAAAAAACCAACTTAAAGCAGGTAGTTTCAATAGCATAAGCCGAAATTTTGCGGTTTTTTTTTTAAAACATCAAAAATTTTCTGAAAATTTCGGCAGAGTCTCCCTTGTAAAAACTGGCTCCCAAACGGGATACAACATGAATAGTATACGAAATCAATAAAAAGGCATCCCCAAGCGGGAGCTAGCTCTTCGTCAAACGACGGTCACAACCACACAAGCAATATAATATACAACGCCAACGGCGAGGATCAAAATTCAAAAGGGAACTCAAAACCACACGAAAACCACAGAAATATAACGCGCGGCTCTAAGGTCGAAGGAATAACATTACTGGTCTCTATCTCAAAATAAATACATGTTTGGTTGATGGAACATCTAGATACAACAGAATAATGATATACAAGATATAATGATGGGTGCGATACAAATAAACCCACCTACTAGCAAGTCACCCGGAAATGGAAAAAGTGCCAGCAAGCCGTAATGAAACCTGTACGGCGAAACCTGCAAGAACTGTGGCACAACGGGGGTGAGTTGCCAACTCGTGAGTAGAAAAACATCTACGCACAGAAATCGCATAAATAACACAACCTAGGTCGATGATCATAATATATCCTCAAATAAAACCAGCAGTCTATAACAATGACTAGGGTAAATATCTAACCCGAGTATAATCTCATGTGCCCGTGTCAGTGCCTCAGGTAGCAATATATTATATGAATGAGGTATGAATGCATGGAACAGAATGCATGTACTGACGAAAACTGCTTTCATAATTCAGTGAGATTTCTGTATTTTAAAAGTGAGGTACCATAAATGAAATCAGCATAAAACAGTGCCCAGCATCGACACAAAACAAGTGTCCAAATATCTCGATATCTCTGTATCACAATCGCTGTACCTCAATATCTCAAATCATAATATCTAGGGCGCCGTTAATCCAGACCGGCCCCTACCATCCATCTCAAGACCACGACGGTATCCTCCGGATATCCGACGCGTCGGGTAATATCACCGGTCGGTAGTGCTCCCCTGCAGGGCTCAACGTCAACAACACATTCCTCTTGCCCCGGGGTACCGCACCGGGCCCACCATGTACCCGAAACGGTTCCTCCACTCCTCGAATCGGGTCTCGAAATCCATCAGCAAACTCATGGTGGACGACTCATACATCATGGGAAAACCGCACTTTTTATTTTAAAAAAAGAGAAAAGGTTTATTTATGTTTTTGCGGTTTTCCTCCAAATCCAAGAAATCTCATGAAATCCGAATCCAAGTCATCAATAGCATGTAAACAGTGAATATAGGCATGAGAATCCATGAATGCGACACAACAGTGAATAATAACATGCATGAAGTAGTAGGCAATAACTACAATGTCTAACTAGCATATAAGGCAAGTACACTAATATCATGTCTAAACTATTAGCTAACAACCTATGTCAAATGAAATAGTATTTTCTAAAGTGTTCGTGACATGGCAATTACCGATGAAGATGTGTGTGAGCCGGCAAGTAAGTGTACGTGGTACATACACGTCATCGGTAATGGTGCTGGTGTCCTAACAGCATGATATTAATAATGCAATAAGAAATTATAATATAAGTATGCGATGCGGAGCGAACAGTAAAAATGAGCGGGAGCTGAATACTAGACGCAACTATAACTAATCTGCACTAATCTAAAATAAGTCCTACAAATGGTGCCTTTTGAAATAACACGAATCATGGAGTTTTGAAAGTAGGGGCTACGGTGTTTTTATGGAAAGATACGTCTTTTGAAATATCCGTAGGATCCCTTGACATGTCTTTTAAATTACCCACGATTCGTTAGTTTTGAAATAGGTAGGAGTCTAATCTAGTCTAACAACTACACTAAACTATACGGCTGAACTAACAGGTAAGGAAACCGCCTAACATCTGAGTCGATATATATATAAACATATATATATATATATATTAGTCGGTGATCCCGCCTCGATAATATCACATCCGATACCATATCTATAATCAGATATTCCCAAGTCAAGAGTGCGGATCTATCTTCAATATATAGCTCGTACGTAAATCCGTCGTACGGCATCCCCACATCTGGGTACGGGTCAATATCACATTCATCACACTATTCATCTGGTATCCCCTTTATCAAAGATCATAATCCGGGTACGGATCTATGTCTAGTACAATACTGATACCACCTACATATGCATGCACGTGTGTGAAACACTATGTCAAGGACCCGCTACAACGTCATGTCGTATCTCAAATACGAACCCTGCTATATCACCGATCTCACGGCCTCAAATCAAATCTCATCGACTCATCATAAATCCCAAGTACTATCCTCAAATCCGTATGTGAATACATAGTCCCATACCCATGTGAACACATAACTATGTATTCCCGAATAAGCACAAATGAAAGAAGAAAGTATGCAAGTATGGGTGGGTGTGTGCATACGTGGTGCGACCACTACTCTAGGGGTTCGCGACACTAAATATCCAAGAACACCAAATATCCATATTATCATCAATGCACTCAAACAATATATAAAGAATATATATATGTGTGTATACGTATTCGTATACATCACCACGAACTGCGGGGGTGCTATACGCCATCCACCCGACTTATCCCCGTATATATAAATCTACTCACCTGGTCCTCACTCGCCGGTGCCAACGTCGCCATGCGCTTGCTTGTCGCCTCGAAGTCCACATGGGGTACCTACATATCATAACGCACCGTATCGCATTAAAATCCGATTCATGGCCAAAACGACGGACGAATCCCACATAGGTCAAAACCTATGGTTGCCTTCACAAATCGACCCAAAAACTCTCGACGTCGGCGTACAAACGCCAAACCATCGAGAAAGCTCCCAACACACTCATTTATACAATTACAAGCACTAATTATAATATAAAATAGCTTAAAATTCACAAAAACCCCAATTTCACTTAAAAAGTCATTTTTCCGAAAATCTAGCAAGCACAATTCGCCGTTTTTGTACAAAACATGATGTTTAAACAAATCTAGTGGCCATAATACTTATTAAATATCTTAAATAAGTCATAAAAACAATTTCCTTAGTTTAATCTCATTAAATTCCATTAACCCCAAAATTCTAGTTTACAATTTTACCCAATTTTAACACTTTTAAAGCAACAATACATAATTCAACAACTAGACTAGATTTCGCACAACCTAAGGTGTTAAAATACTCATTAACATGCCAAAGACATGATGAAAGCCTTACCATATTTTAATTCTCAATTTAACACAATATTTACAAAAACTAGTTTGCAATATATATACTTATCACAAATTTAAATTAACAAAAATGCAACTAGCAACTAGATTTGATTTTAGCAAGCAATTATATGTTAATCTACCCATCACAATCCTAATCAAATGCTCAAACCCTAATCTTCATTCAAAACCATACACTTGAAATTTCAAACTTCAATTCAAAACCCTTTTTCTTTCTTAAACACCTAATTAAACACTTAATTAACTTAGATTAAGCAACTAGATAACAAATTTAGCAAAAGCATGAGATTATACTCCCATGAGATCAAGCTCAAGATCTAGCCTCTTAAAATGCCATTTTGATCCCTAGATCCGTGCTAGAATGGCTAATGAGAAATGGGTAGGAGTTGGATTTTGATTTGGATTTTTGCTTGATTTTTAGTGGATTTTTCTTTGGATTTTCTTTGATGGAACAAAGAGAGGAGAAGAGGAAAAAGGGGCTGTTGGGGGGTTGCTGGTTTCGGCCAGAAGTGTGGGGGGTTGGGTGAGGGAGGAGAGAGAGTGAGGTGGAGAAAGTTAGTTCAAGTCAAAGTCAACTCAAATTATATCATTTTCTACTCTTTTCTTTTCTTTTCTTTTGACAAAAGAAGTGATTGGAGAGAGGGAGAGGGGGAGGGCTGTCATGGTGGGACCGGCCATATGGGGAGGGGGAGAGAGGGTGAGGTGTGGGTGTGTGGGTTAGGAAAAAGATAAATGCTAAACCCCAATTCCCATTAACACTAATTTCACCGAAAAAAAGCCTTTTTCTTCGATATTTTCTAAACCGTTTTAGCAAACGATTTCATTTCAAAAACCACATGATAAAATTTTATTTAATGTTTTATGATGCACAAAATTTTTTTGAACTCATTCCAATTTGTAATTTTCCCTAATTAAATGTATTAGTGACGGCTTAAAATAATAATAAAATAATTTTTTTCAGAAAATTTGAAATTTCACCAGTGGCTCAATAAACACCAAATACTAGCAATTACATAGCTAGAATATGTATATTTAATTTTTATAATAAGATATTTGCATTTTGATTTTTTACAGAAAACCCCCTTATTTTACCGTTTTTTCGAAATTTCACCGAAACGATTTTCAAAATGTTACATTATTGGAGACCGCACTTCAGAAGTAAAACTCAAGAGATAACGAGATCTTTTTAAACTGTAAAAACGTATAGGATCTGAGGTTGAATAAATAGGAGACGTGAAACATAAGGGTTGGATATTTCTAACTTAGGATAATAGAGTTTCTAACCTAGATGATAAACTGTAGGAGTAGAATCAACGTTAGCTTATGAAACTAGCTTGACAGGATTTTGTGGGTGTAATCCGCTGAAAACCCTTGAACGACAACACTTCACCTACTAGGGACACCTAGAGATTTAACGGCTTGTTGCACGAGCTCAGTGGAATTGAGTTCCTTCCGAAAGTGAGGCTAAGATTTTGTTTTGCTCGGGACGTGCAAAAGATAAGTTTGGGGGTATTTGTTCATACCAGAATATTGCATTTTAATACCACTCATTCTTTATCTGTTTTGTTATATATAGGTACTATTAATCAGTGTCTGCTCAGTAATACAGATTACAGGTATCCATAACAAAATACTTGAAATACACTTAAAATCATGGATATATCGTTTGTGAGCCGTCACTGCAACCGGAACTAGAAACCGACCGATATCCAAAGTGTTTTTGAAAATAAAATGTGTGCACACAATATTGGTCCAATACAATGCAAGTGTCACGACCCGAAAAGTACGGAACATGACCGGCACTTAAATTACGAAACGTCTCGAGGCGTACGTAATCTAAGTAAGCCAAAACCCAGAAATCAAAACCAAAGAAGCCGTAGAGTGAAGGAAAAACTAACTAAAAACAAGTAGTTTTAATCAACATAGGCCGAAGTATGTATTTTTAAAATCTCAAGTATTTTCTGAAAATTTCGGCAGAGTCTCCTTTGTAAATACTGGCCCCAAAGGGGATACAACATGAATAGTATACGAAATAAGTAAAAAGGTATCCCCAAGAGAGAGCTAGCTCTTCGTCAATCGACGGTCACAACCACGCAAGCAATATAATATACAACGTCGAAGGGCGAGGATCAAAACACAAAAGAAAACTTAAATCAGCATGAAAACCAAAATAATACAACGCGCGACTCTAAGGTCGAAAGAATAACAGGCTTAGTTTTCTATCTCTCTCAAATATACAATCTGGTTGATGGAGTTTCTAGATACAACTGAAATAATAATAAACAATGGTGGTCCAGATGTAAAGAACCCACCTGCCAAAGCAATCACCTGGAAAGAACAGTGTGCCAGCAAGCCGCAAAGAACTTGTACGGCAAAACCTGCAAGGAACTTTGGCACAACAGGGGTGAGTTACCAACTCGTGAGTAGAAAACATCTTCGAGTAGAAATCGCATGCATAACGCTATCCAAGCTCATATCCTCAAACAATATCCAGATCCATCAACATGCAATTGCAATACTATGTGCTCATGTCAGTGCCTTAGATAGCTACATATCAGATATATGATGTATGAATGCATGAATATGGTATGCAATTGCTATACAAATGAAAGCGGAATACATCATGATGGAAAAACTGTTTTCTTGTTTAATGAGGTTTCTATATGTATACCAATCAAGTATCATCAATGAATGCAACAGAGAAATCAGAGTAAAGCATTGACACAAAACGTAAGTCTAAGTATCTCAATATCAATCTCAATATCTCAAATCTCAAATATCAATAGCTCAGGCATCCGTATCATCTGCGGGATCGGCCCGCAGGCTCCGGCAGAACGGATCAGCCTATAACCATCTCATGACTCCGGCCGGTATCCTCCAGATAACCGATGAGTCTAAATAATATCACCGGTAGGTAGTGCTCCCCTGCCAGGCTCATCGAATACAACTCGAGCTTCTTGTCCCGGGGTACCATACCGGGCCCACCATGTACCCGAGACGGTTCATCCAACTCCTCGAATCGCGTTTCCAAATCCAACAGCAATCATGAAAACATATGGTGGACGAATCATACATCACGAGAAAACCGCAATTTGCACTTTAAAATGATGATACTAAACTTTTATTAAATTCTTGCGTTTTTTCTCCAAATCCAGAAATCTCATGTAAATTCGAAATCATCAAAATCATGATACCAATAAACAGTGAATACCTGCATAAATCTCCATAATACTGCAAAACCAATGAATATATGGATGCATCTGTATCAGGCAACGATTGCAATAATTAAACTAGCATATGGAAACTATAACATATTACAACTATCAGCTAGCAAGCAACGTCACTGAAATAGTATTTTCTAAAGTGTACGTGACATGGCAATTACCGATAAAGAAGTGTGTGAGCCGGCAAGCGAGTGTACGTGGAGCATACGCGTCATCGGTAATGGTGCTGGTGTCCTAAAAGCATTGTTTCATAATTACTACGTGCACAATATCATGCAATGAGGCGATAACAACATAATAAGGAAAATGTATAGTAAATACAACAATAATTTGCGGAACATGAATAATAACGTGACAACAAGGAATCTACCGTACTATACATGTGTTATACTATTTTGCCGTTTGAAATAGTACGGATCGTGGTGTTTGAAAATAAGAACTACGGTGTTTTTAAGAAAAGTTATGTCTTTTAAAATATCCGTAGTATCCTTTGGTATGTCTTTAAAATTCTCACGATTCGTCAGTTTTGGAAATAGGTATGACTCGGGTCCAGTCTGTCATCTACGAGGTAAACTACATGTCTAACTAACAACCAATCGAAAAGGATATGGAAAGCACCTACATCTGAGTCGATACATATATACATATATATAGTCGGTGATCCCGCCTCAATAATATCTCATACGATACATCATCTCATAGGATATTCTCGAGTCAAGAGTGCGGATCTATCATCAATAGCTCGTACTGTAAATCCATCGTACGGCCCCAAATTAGGGTACGGGTCAAATATCACATCCATCACATTATTCATCTGGTAACCTCTTTATCAAAAAAACATGATTCGGGGTACTAATCTACGTCTAGTACAAAACTGATACCATCTATGAAATGCATGCGTGTGTATGAAAACACCATGCCTAAAGAACCCGCTAAAATATTATGTCGTATCTCAAATACGGACCATATCACCTCACTGATCCCACGGCCTCAAGCCCAATCTCATCGACTCATCTCCAAATATCACATAATATCCTCAACATTCACGCATGTGTATATTAATGTATATATGCATAGTCCAATACCCATACGTATCTACATATATACACATTCCCATATACGCACAAGTAAAAGTATGCAAGTGTGCATGTGTGCGTGTATGCAAATCCTTACTCTAGGGTTTCGTGATTATGAAATCCGCTATAGTCCTTTCTTCAATTCACGCTAACCCTAAACTCATAAGCTCCTAAGGCTTCTCTTACTCGGTGTTCATATCTCATATTAACATATAAAAGTATATCGTTACCACATCACCTCATTCCTCATAACTTTTCGGGGATGCTATACGCCATCCACCCGACTTCTCCCCGTAGATATAAATCGATTCACCTAATCTTCGCTCACCGATGCCGACGTCGCCACACGCTTGCTTGTCATATCGAAATCCACATGGGGTACCTACATGTCATATATAGCATCGTAAACGAAGTCACGCACGAAAACCAAGTCGGCGCGCGCATCACGCATAGGTCAAAACCTATCGCCTACGCATGCAAGAACAGCCAAACCAACCCTCGATGTCGATGTACAAATGTCAAACCATCGAGAAAAACACCAAACGTACCAATCATGGTTTCAAAAATCACTAATTATATAAGAAATAGGTTTAAATTCACAAAAACCCCAAACTCGCTTTAAAAGCAAATTTTCCGAAAACCTAGCAAGCAAAAATTAACCGTTTCAGTACAAAACTTGATGTTTTAGCAAAACAAGTGGTCTCAATATTCACTAATTATATGAGAATTAGGGTTTAATGCATCAAGACCAAAAATTTAAACAAATCGTTATATTTTTAAAAACCTAGTTTGCAATTTTAACCAATTTCGACCATTTTATAGCAAAAATGCACAAACAACAATCTAGCTTGGATTTGCATGGTCTAAAGCATTAAACTACAGTTTAAAATGTTAATGATGTCATGAAAATCCAAATTACATTTTTCTCTTAATCAAATTCAAAGTTTACAAAAACCTAGTTTGTTAAAAAGCATAAATTTGGACATTTTTCAAGTAACAACTTGTAATTTGCAACTAGATTAGTTTTAACAAGTTTCAAGATGCTAGCCCACATCACATAACCATGCACAATTGATCACAACCCAACTCCAAAACAAAACCCTAACTTGAATTCCTTAATCATGCAATTGAACCCATTTAAAACCTAATTAACACTTAATTAAGCTAAATACAAGCAATTAACAACAAATAAAGCAAAAGGGTTAGAATTTGTTGGAGTTAGTGCCCTCAGAGTCAATTATTGGGTCACATGCACGTGATTGTAATGATTGAGAGAGGACCTATGCTGATAGGACAGTCTTACTCAAGATGATAGTATGCAATCTGGTTTACCTTTATCACCGTGTATTGCTTTAGGTGACCTTACAAGTCACTATTGCGCGTTGATAGAGCCCCTAGGATTCTTTCTTGACTGCCAGCAGTATGAGGGTAATCATATACGTGGGAGCTGGGGTCTATAAGCACATCCTTAAAAGGTCCCTAGTCGTGGGTGTTTCGAGACAGGGCATCGATTCTCCAGAGTAGAATAGTGTATACAGTAGAGACTTCGACGAAGGGCGGTGGCCGGTCTCACAAGCCACTGGTGTCAGTTGGTTCACCTAAGATGTATACAGGTGCTCATTGGGTTATGAGTACACCAGACAGGACTCGCCGGGAACATGCTAGTTGGTCTTATACCAGATGTCAGATAGCAGTTCCCTGGTGACATGAGTACAGGTTAGTTCATCGACCTGAGATCGTCATTTGTCTCGTGTGAGTTCCCACTGTACTTTGATTACTACCCTACCACGCTCAAAGGAGACGTGCAAACATGTTTTAGTTGGGTACAGTCCCGAGCCACATGGAGGCAGTGAGCGGATCTTCAGGGGTTCGTCTCTTCCGGTACTTGGGGTGAGGTCGCGTTGTGTCTAGGAGAGCCATTACATGAAGTCCTTGGCCAAGGGAGGAGATTTACTGGTAGGTATTCCAGTAGTATCTCAGGGTGTTCTGGGCTACACTCCGACACGACTTGTACCGCTATTGGGGGTCTGACTTTTACCAACCCCCTAGGCCCGCCATGCGATGCTCATAGACGAACGGACCGGACTGTACGGATATTGTCACTGACAGGCTCTGTAGCGTGTCAGGATGAGTTCGCTCATCGACGTCCCTTTTGGTCAATGCATGGTAGCCCGTTACGTATGACTAATATCTCTGACGTGCTAGTGGTTAAATCCACAACCAAAGTATTGATGAGTCTTTAGAGTCCCCCACAGACCGTTTTCTCAAGTTTCGGGCGAAACGCTGTAGAGGCTGTATGGAGATATGGCAGGGTTCGATCAGATACGTACGGTATTGCACGGATCATGATCGGACGGATAATACTAGCGGGCTTTGGTTTAAGCCGGATCCTAGTATTGTACAGTGTAGATTTTCTCTCTTTGCATTTATATTCAGTGGGAATACAAATGCGGTCATGTATATGCAGTCGCGGGGTTTTCCTGTAATTTATTACGGGATCAGTTTTCTGAAGTTGCCAGTTTGCATTCCTTTTCGGCCAGTTTTACTTTGTTCCTTCACGGCCGGATATTTCCGATGGAGGGGGTTATTTGCAAGTGTGCAAATTTGCATTGTGGAAGGGGTTTCTTGTAAATGGATGATTATGATTAATCTAGCATCTTTGCTTTTCCTTTTGTAATCATGGCTAGCATTAAATGTGAGAGGATTGAATGAGAAATTGATGTGATCCTTTTTCCTCTTTATCACACAATTTATTCCCTTGCTTTATTGATTCCATTTTTCCCTCTTCATTCCATATAGGGGCCTGACACTTTGAGTGAGGGAGAGAGTTGATTTCTTATAGTGGGAATTATTCATCTCTCATGTCGTGCATGCAAAATAATACACCATCCTTCTCCAAAAGATTCTTTCTTCACCTCCATCAAAAAGGCAACTTCAACCCCATTGAGGCAATAGTTTCTACACTTAGCCTACAGTATTCTTGGTCACGTCGGCTCGCCAACTTCGTGCCCGAGTTGCCTTGGTCCAGAGGTGGGAGCCCGTAAAAGAACCCGGTGATGTGGTGCTCGTTCCGACGTGGAGCTGAAGACTGGAGATTCCGCGAGGAGATCGGAGAGGAGGCCGAAGACCGAAGGACACGGATCGCTCGGTATAGCTTCCTTCCCATTCTCATATTTGCTAGGAGTAGGTTAATGGCCCGATCTGGGTTTATAGTGTGCGGTAGTGCCGGTTTACAAGTTCCGTAAAAGTTTCGTTTCCGCATTCCGGCGTCGGATTGACGGCCGGGGCGCTGCCGTGCACTTACACTGGTATCAGAGCCACGCCATTAACCTAGTTTAGCTTGCTCTAACGTGTTTAGAACTTTGATCGAACGAAAATTCCGAAAACCCGCATTTTCTGGTCTAGTTTCTGTCGAATTTTTCCTGTGTTCAAAAAATTATTTGGTACATTGTAAAAATACGAGCAGGGTTTTTTAAGCATTCTGTGAAAATTTGATGGCATGATCGTACGGAAGCGCCGCGGAACCGCGGCCATAACCCCCTTCCGGCCGCGATTCCGCCGTCGTTCTGTGCCTTCTCTGCACCAAATTTTTACAGAGGGTCTTGGACTTAGAAATGGGGGTTTTGGTATATTCTGTTTAGGCCCAGATTTTCTTTGACTACTACAGTTGTGCTTGGGGCCCACTTCGGTAAATTTGGTCGATCGAAAATTTTAAACATGTTAGTTCACAGTATTTACATTATATCTGCGACCGTGAATGTCATTTGATCGGTAATTCCTATCTAACTTCTATAGCCCTTTTAGACGGATTTGCGAACGTGACATTCACGTTATTGTTCTGTGAGGCTTATTACATTGCTGTGATGTTACGGATTGGTCGTGGGGGATAGCCTGGATGCAATGTTAGTGCAGTTTCGTTTTATATGTACATTTGATATTGCGGGGCGAGCGTCCGACATGTGGACTGCCGTCACTGCCTGTTTGTATATTATTCTTTTGGGGCACGACCAGGCTGAGGTCGATCTACCCATTGTATGTATATTTTACTTTCTGTACTAGGATTACCCCGCGGAGGGGTGCACGGGTAGCCGGATTCTAGAGGGCAACGGACCCGCATCTCATGGCATTGAGACGGAGGGGGCTTTACTCTAGAATTTGCGGGCTATTCGCCGCACTTGTAGGGGGTATAGGTTGACCCAAGGAGGGGTGCCCAAGTTACCGGATTTCATGAAGTGTTGGGTGGTCCATTCACGTTGTTGAAGGGGGCTGCCTCGCTTCAGGTTTTGGCGGGTTACTTGCCGCGCCCGTAGGGGTCTAGGGTTTCATTGCACAGGCTATCCACACGACCAGGGGAACGTCGGGTTTCAGTAGCGGCTCTATGAAACCCGGGGATCCCAGATATCTGTATTGTTCTGTGATGCTTATTACATTTCTGTGATGTTGCATTTTATCACGCCTTAAGCGAATATTATATATTGATATATATACTAGTAGATTTTGTATATGTTTTGCATCTGCGTTAGTCCAGTCCCCGCTCTGTCGTTAGTTAAGTAACCTAAAGGGTTATGACGGGACCCAGTGGCGAACGCGGATGGAATATACGTACATCATTATTTTCTTTCTTTATTGGTGTGATCAATTGATAGGACTGCATTGATTCGGATCAATGCAAGCTAAACAAACCTATTCTGATGTTGTTGGAACTTTTTTCCAAAAAGCTGTTATTGCAAGGGCGTTCTCTTTTGTTTTGCACAGTGGTATTCGGTTATGAATATCCAGCACCTCAGTCTACGAGGCAAGGGCCGAGATCCCTTCACCGGGAGTGACCCCTTGGACAGAAGTTTGCGTCAGGGCAATAACTTCACTATAGTCGATTACTTTTGCTTTGCATCGTGGTATTCAGTTGGAATATCCTGCACCTCATTCTACGGGGAAAGAGCCGAGATCCCTTCACCAGGAGTGACCTCTTTAGCAAAAGTTTTCACCACTATATTTTTATAAAAAGCTATCCGGTTCCTTCAACGATATCAAGTTCATTACGTTAAAGGTTTTCGCCAGAAACCATTCGTAGCCCTCCATCATTTCAGTTAAATATTCGGTAGTATTCAAGCTACGTTTTTTGACCTCACGCCAAGTCATAGTGATTGGTAGCTGCCGGATATTTATCTGTTGCATAGATAGAATGCGTTGGTTTGAGACAGTCGTACTGCCATTTTCGCCTACGTCAAGGGTAGGTACGGGTGGGTTCAAATTAACCTGGATAATGATGGGTAGAACTTGACATGTGACATATGACATTTTGACCTCACGCCAAGGTTATAAGAGCATGGGGTAAAAATCACATCGGGAGTTTCTAAAGAAACTGAAACTTGCCAGATATGCGCATACCTTCTGGAGTGTGATAACGTGAGCGGATTCCGTCACGTTATCATGTGATGATAGTTGGATCCCGATTCCCACTGATGAGTTGGTTTACTCCTCAGGTGATCCTGACTAATTCTTCTTTCAGGTTTGGAGGAGAATTTGACGGTACAGTGGGAGGTTTCCTGATTAGATAAAGTGATAACCATTCTGATCTTGGTTAGAGTGCACGCTGAGTGTTTCTTTTCTCTCTCTCTTTGGCAGCGACCATGACCCGACCCTAGACTATGACCCAGTGACCAAGTTGACCGAACCTTCTTAACACTGGCTTTTGGATTGTCAGAGTTGCATACCTCATTGCCACTCCTACTTTTACCCTTTTCTCCAGAACACCCCGTATTACTACGAACGTCTACTTCCATTGGATAAAACCATCGTATGGTTATATACGAACTCGAAGAAACTTGTTCCAGTTCGGGGATGGATTCTGGTTCAAGAGAAATAGGAATAAGGTTTATTCGGTTGTCTTTTATCTTCACCTTCTCTCGCATTGCGAGTGCTCCTAGGATTAGGACAGTACACCCATTATGCTTATTGGATAGTCTTCTTCCAAACCATAGGCTGGTGTCGAACGGTAGGGAAGGAAGAAAACCATTTGGCCGAAAGGGGTGTGCAGAAGGTAATGACTAAAGACATATGAAGGGATGTGGAGAGATGGCATAGAAATATATGGTTATAGTTGTGAATATGGATAATGGAAGAGGCATTACTAGGAATACCAGGATACCCCTACGAAACATTTCAATGTTTCAGTTTCACTGTGTACTTTTAAAGGAAAATTGATTTTCCAATTAGATACTTGCTCCAGGGTATGTATTTACCGGGTATGATTCTCACATCTGTATGGTTTTACAGATGATGAGTGGGAGTAAGTTATTGGGAATTAGGTGATGATCCTCATTATATCGGAATTCGTTGTAATTGGTGATATTTGAAGAAATCACCTGGGTTGGTTGCCGGACGGCAAATATTTGGTTTTGAATATCCGTTATAATGCACCAATTTCAAATTGATATATATGTACGTCTATTTTTATAGAGTGAGATACACCTTTTTGAAATTATGTCTATGACATTTACCTATATCAGTGGATGGTTAGGTAAGGAGCATTAAATAGCGGTGTAATTCTTCTTGACCATAAGTGCAGTTTTCAATCTACGACACACAGGGAATGGGTTATTAGACTCAAGGGACTTATACAGAGTACTGTATGTTGTCCAGTGTCCATTAGGACAGAGGGGTTGGTCCTCGTACTATATTCTGTTTACTTGTGACTTCTCTAGTTCTTAGACATGTGTTTCGTAGAAATACAAGGTCCAAGTATTGAGAAGTTACAGGTATATGAATAAAGTAGAGAACCAGGTGTTGCAAGTATCGAGATTCTTCAAGGTGATCGAAGATGTAGATACTTGTGCATGGTATTCAGTTGATAGTAATGATTAAGAGAACTTGCTTCTCTTTCAGGTTACTCATAGTTGGAAGTATTCCTAAGTTGAGTAACGCTGATCGGCTTCTCTCCATTTAGTTGACATGCACTGGAGACAGCTGCATGATTTGAATCTGGTTCCAATTAAATCAGTGCCTCTGTTTCTATATTGGATATAGAACAGTTCATATCTTAACGATGTTAAGCTACGGGGAGTTTTCTGGCTTATGCTTAAAACCAGAATCCGGATAACTCAAGGTACATTTCTGTAATGGCTGTTTGTGGGTTGACCCGGGATATGACGACGGTTGATTTTCTACCATCTGGAAGATCAATAGTGATATTGTTCTAGACTCGCCACAGTTTTAATAAAAATGGATTTTTTTCATAAAACAGTAGTGGGAGTATGGTAGAACTGGAAGTAATTCTAGAACCACAAACGATTACTGAAAATTTGATAAGAACCAAAAAATTCAATCTGGTTTGACATTCCATTAGCCACTCCGCAGATATGGTGGGTAACCTCAGGCACCCGAGAGGTACTCCAGTAGCCTCAAGGACGGTGACACGGAGGTTCTTGTTTACCCGGACTTGCCATTGCTGTTGTTCCAGACTGTGAGACCCGGCAGGAGGATGAGTATAGCGTCGTTCTAAACTAGCTTTAGAAGTGTACGTTTATATGACTCTACCAGAGGGTTGTCGTGGTCAGTGGGAGCAGCGGAAGCATAGTGGACAAGTGGCTTATGTCTATTTATGGACAAAAGAAGATATAGCGGAGATAGATCATCTATTTCTGTTGTGACAGTCATAGGTTTGACTTCATCAGAATAGGGGATGGATCTATTAAGAAGGTAGTAGGGTGTGATGTCTTGGTATTAGGATGACATACACAGAGTACGAAGTGAAATTCCTATACTACGATCGGTTATACTTTGGTTGTTATACAGTGGTTTCTCCAGATAGGATATTAATCCAGTCCTGGAGAAATGATCGGAAGCAGTTTTAGAACATAAGTGGATGTTCTAGGGATATGATAACGACAGCCTCATTCGGGAGACAGTTATCATTCAAGGCTTCCAAAGTGACCTGCATGACAGAGCGACTGTCAGAGTTATAGTTTTCCCTCTGACGAGGGGCAGTAGTTTGGACAGGAGGTCCAAGTGGATACTGAGGGAGGCATGGCGCAGGATACTGATTAAGTTCAGCTGACGATACAGTCTAAGAAGTTTGGATTTGGAGTTCATTTATGAGCTAGGTCCCATCAGATATCCGGACATATTCTAACACAGGTATTTCTCATTTCGGAAGATGGCTTTCTCCACGAACTTGAGATAAAGAGAGACATAGAAAGAAACATCTGAGCGGATCCACTCACTGAGGCTATTCCTCGAACGCATTAGTTTCGCAAACAGGTTTTGTGAGACTGATTATTAGAGGAGTTGGGTGTTCGGTATCACATGGGCTGTGAGTATGCGACATAGCAATAATTAGCCTTAAGTGCAAGTGAGAGATTGTTGGAGTTAGTGCCCTCAGAGTAAATTATTGGGTCATAGGCACGTGATTGCAATGATTGAGAGAGGACCTATGCCGATAGGACAGTCTTACTCAAGATGATAGTATGCTATCTGGTTTATCTTTATCACCGTGTACTGCTTTAGGTGACCTTACAAGTCATTATTGCGCGTTGATAGAGCCCCTAGGATTCTTGCTTGACTGCCAGCAGTATGAGGGCGATCATATACGTGGGAGCTGGGGTCTATAAGCACATCCTTAAAAGGTCCCTAGTCGTGGGAGTTTCGAGACAGGGCATCGATTCTCCAGAGTAGACTAGTGTATACAGTCGAGACCCCGACGAGGGGCGGTGGCCGGTCTCACAAGCCACTAGTGTCAGTTGGTTCACCTAAGATGTATACAGGTGCTCATTGGGTTATGAGTACACCGGACAGGACTTACCGGGAACATGTTAGTTGGTCTTATACCAAACATCAGATAGCAGTTCCCTGGTGACATGTGTACAGGTTAGTTCATCGACCTGAGATCGTCATTTGTCTCGTATGAGTTCTCACAGTACTTTGATTTCTACCCTACCACGCTCAAAGGAGACGTGCAAACAGGTTTTAGTTGGGTACAGTCCCGAGCCACATGGAGGCAGTGAGCGGATCTTCAGGGGTTCGTCTCTCCCGGTATTGGGGGTGAGGTCGCGCTGTGTCTAGGAGAGCCATTACACGAAGTCCTTAGCCAAGACAGGAGATTTACTGGTAGGTATTCCGGTAGTATCTCAGGGTGATCTGGGCTACACTCCGACACGACTTGTACCGCTTTTCGGGGTCTGACTTTTACCAACCCCCTAGGCCCGCCATGCGATGCTCATAGACGAACGGACCGGACTGTACGGATATTGTCACTGACAGGCTCAGTAGGGTGTCAGGATGAGTTCGCTCATCGACGTCCCTTTTGGTCAATACCTGGTAGCCCGTTACGTATGACTAATTCTTCTGACGTGTTAGTGGTTAAATCCATAACCAATGTATTGACGAGTCTTTAGAGTCCCCCACAGACCGTTTTCTCAAGTTTCGGGCGAAACGCTGTAGAGGCCGTATGGAGATATGGCAGGGTTCGATCAGATACGTGCGGTATTGCACGGATAATGATCGGACGGATAATATTAGCGGGCCTTGGTTTAAGCCGGATCCTAGTATTGTACAGTGTAGATTTTCTCTCTTTGCATTTGTATTCAGTGGGAATACAAATGCGGGCATGTATATGCAGTCGCGGGGTTTTCCTGTAATTTATTACGGGATCAGTTTTCTGAAGTTGCCAGTTTGTATTCCTTTTCGGCCAGTTTTCCTTTGTTCCTTCATGGCCTGATTTTTCCGATGGAGGGGGTTATTTGCAAGTGTTCAAATTTGCATTGTGGAAGGGGTTTCTTGTAAATGGATGATTATGATTAATCTAGCATCTTTGCTTTTCCTTTTGTGATCATGGCTAGCATTAAATGTGAGACGATTGAATGAGAAATTGATGTGATCCTTTTTCCTCTTTATCACACAATTTCTTCCTTTGCTTTATTGATTCCTTTTTTCCCTCTTCATTCCATATAGTGGCCGGCCACTTTGAGTGAGGGAGAGAGTTGATTTCTTATGGTGGGAATTATTCATCTCTCATTTCATGCTTGCAAAATAATACACCATCCTTCTCCAAAAGGTTCTTTCTTCACCTCCATCAAAAAGGCAACTTCAACCCTATTGTGACAATGGTTTCTACACATAGCCTACAGTATTCTTGGGCACGTCGGCTTGCCAACTTCATGCCCGAGTTGCCTCGGTCCAGAGGTAGGGGACCGTAAAAGAATCCGGCGATGTGGTGCCCGTTCCGACGAGGAGCTGAAGAACGGAGATTCCGCGAGGAGATCGAAGTGGAGGCCGAAGACCGAAGGACACGGATCGCTCGGTATAGCTTCCTTCGCATTCTCATATTTGCTAGGAGTAGGTTAATGGCCCGTTCCGGGTTTATAGTGTTAGTTATATGTATGCCCTAGAGGCCATTACTGTACATAGGATGTATATTGTAGTGGATGCTGGGACATATATAGGGAGGAATTTCTTGCTCGACATGATAGTATGCTATCTGGTTGAACTTTACCTTAACGTGTATACTGTTTGTCTCTCTGTTACATGTTGGTAAAGCCCTTAGGATGTGTACTTGACTACCTGGACTATGATGCGGATCATACTAGTGGGGACATGGTAGTCCATAAGTACATCCTTCAAAGTCCCTAGTCGAGGGTGTATCGAGACGGGGCATCGATATACCAGAGTAGACTAGCGTATACCTTCTCGACCCATACAGATGGGCGATGGATGATCCCATATCCATTGGTGTTTGACATCAGAGATGATATACGGGTGCTCAGTAAAGACTGGGTACACTGGACGGACTCGCCGAGAACTCCCAGATGGTATTATACCTCACGTCAGATGGCAGTTCTCTGGTGACACTGGTACAGAGTAGTCTGTTGACCCGAGATCGTCATAGAGTCTTGTGTGGTTCCCACTGTGCTTTGATTTCCATCTTACCATGTCCAAGAGGGCGTGCAAAACGGTGGTTTTTGGGTACAGTCCCGAGTCACATGGAGGCAATGAGCGATAGGAGGGGATTCGTCTCTCCCGGTATAGGGGGTTGATGTTGCGCTGTGTTCGATTGGCTATAACAGGAAATCCCTGGCCAGGGTTGCTGAGATTTACTGGTAAGTGTTACCAGTAGTTTCTCGAATTGTTATAGACCTCATATCAACACGACTTATCGAGCTATTGGGGTCTGACGTTTACCACCCCTAGGCGAGATATGCGACATATCAGACGATCAGACCGGACTGTACGGTAGTGTTACTGGTCGGATTCACTGGAGTGTGAGCGGGCTTGCTCGTCGATCTTCAGATCGCTCAATACCCGGGTGGCCGTTACGTTTAGCAGACCGCTTGCGGCTTGTGGGTGTTTGATATGATCATCATCTGCTGCCGGCGTATTGACGAGTCTTTAGAGTCCTACACAGAGGTTTCCTGGCTCAAGCGAAACGAAATAGGAGCGCATATGAGATATGTGCGGGACCGAGAATAATGCGTGTATGTGATACCGTATTTCATTCTCGCGATGAATGTATCGAATGGTTGTATGCGATATAACCTAGTTATCGATTCAAGCGTTGATTCGATAAGCCGATACATTGTATACTAGTCGGTTGTGTGCGACATGACCGGATCATTGAATCAAGTGTTGATTTAATGATTTAATGCATATTTATATATTTGATATATTGCTTTGCATCAACTAGTATCGGTTTACTTAAGATGGATTTTCTCGCTCGGATGTGCGCATTGTATATGCGATATGTTTATGTGCACATGTTTGTATCATGTTTGATGATGCATACCACTTTGGTTAAGTGTAAAGTTTGAACCATGGTTGTGTTTATGTTTAGGGTTTTATTTTCTTAATTATTCATTTATTCTTTTTGATAAATGGATAAAAGAAATTCAAATGAGAAAATGGTGGCTTGGTTTTGTTTTGTTCATGAAGCTTCATGAACATTTTGACTAAGTGACCATTTTGTCTCTAGCTTAACCCTAACCATTGCTTCAACCATGATTAATACTCTACACTTTACCATGGTTTAGTCATGATAAGTTTTGATTATTCTTTTCTTTTTCTAATTAACTTATCATAACTATTTTCCTTCTTCTTCTTCATTCTTCAAGTGAAGAAAGCTTGCCCCATCAATGGCAAGTGATGGAAATGAGTGAGAAATCCAATTCTAAAGTCTACCCACTTCCTATTTCTTCATCCTCTACCTCTTGCCAAGTAGTAGAGTGTGTTTCCTTCACAAGTTTCATGACTTGGTGAAGGTGGAGCTTGATTCATCGATGCCTCGACGTAGATCATCTTCGGCTTGGACATCAACGACCTAGCCCGCCCATTCTCCGACGAAGATGACGCTAGAGCCCGGATTCCTTTTGGACAGCGGAGACGACTTCGTTACGGAGCTATGGAGGTGGAGCACCGGATCTACAAAGGTTGTATTTCCGTATTCTCATTAGTTAATTTGTTAACTAGATTCTATTTCGCCTAGTTTTCTAGCAAACGATCCGTAGTCTAGGGTTTCTCGGCACCGTATAATTTGAAACGGGCATGGTTGATACCTTGTGAGACCTCTTGAGGATGCCTAGGAACCCTACAGTGGTATCAGAGCCTAGCTAGAGCCTTAGGCGAAGTCCATACGGAATTTGAAGTCCGAACGAACCCGAAACACCAAATCAATCTTGCTCTCTGTACTTTTTTGAAAACAGTGAGTTTTTCCAAATTAAAAATTGCTAAAAAATTCAGCAGGGAAAAATAAGAATTACGGTGCAAAAAGTTTCTGGTGAACAGTAATTTTCGCGGCGGATCCGCGGCAGAAGCATGGCTTCTGCGGCGGATTAGCGGCCCAATCATGACGTCATCCCTTACTGTTTGCACAGTAATACCTGATAAATTCTTCTGGATTTTCTGGGAATTTTTAAAATTTATTCAAGAGTTGAATTTTCTGGGTTGTTTTGGGGATTCGAATGTTCGATCGGATTATCGAATTTTGTCTGTGTGGCTTTCCGGATAAATTTTTAGAATATGTTAAAAAGTTCGACCGGATATAAATACCCAACTTTTCCCCTGTCGGGAAATTTCCAAGTGTTGGATTTTTCCGTAGTTTGACGACGTTCTATGTAGTGCAAGTAACGTGATGGACCCTCTAGAAGACAACAAACCTTAACTCGATTATGTGACCGTCTTGAACTGCCCTTTGAACCTTCGGGTTTGGGGGAGTACGGCGTGCCACATGTGAGGCGTTGGCTTGACCCTTCTACGGCTGGACCGTTGGTACTGAGGCACGAACGGAATGTTGTTAGACTTATTTCTTGTGTTGATCTGTATCGGGAAAACTTGGGTGTTCGATTGTTCGATCGAAAAGTTTAGCATTTTCTATTTATCTGGAATGGGATACAATAATTGGAATTCACAAGTAGTTATGAGATAACTGAATGAATGTTATAAACGTAGCACTTTAGTCTCACTTGATCGGTTGCCACGGAATTTTGATGTGATCAAAAGTCCGTCGCAATCACGTAGCGTACGCGGATACTCGCCGGGTAAACTTAATAGACAGCCTCACTCCATAGCCCCGACCAAGTGACTGTAGGAGAACCCCGTCGCCGAAAGCATCCGTTCGGGTGCTTGCGGTAGCGGTGTTCCGCCTTGGTGCACTTCGTCGACGGTATCGGGGGTGCAGCCATCCACTAAAGTTTGCGACGAGCATTCGATCAGGATGTCGGGAATCTTGTTGAATTGCCCGACTTGATATTGAAAAGTGTTTTCGATTATGAGACTAAAATGCGGGGTTTATAATTGTTAGGCATGCGATGTCTAAGTAATTCATTTGGTCAGGCATGCGATGTCTGAGGTGGTTGCGGATTCCAACTGTTGTAGTTTTACACTTTCTTTTCTGTGAGCGTAAGTGTAATATGTGATATTGCCGGTTTCGTTGCTATATGTCAACGACAATTGGGATGGACATATTTACTTACGTTGATGACATGTGATGTTATGTGTTGCTGGATATGTTATATTGGATCGTCGTGTTTGAATAGCCGGGGGTTTTTATGTGAGATGAGTGTTTTTCATTTTCATTCATGTAAAAACTTGTATGTAATATTCTTTTATTGGGGCGCTTCCAGGTTGCGGAAGATGTCACCGTTTGTATATTATTTACTCTTCCGCACTAGGATAGACCCAAGGAGGAAGGCACAAGTAACCGGGTTCTGGAGTCCAGTGGGAGACCAACTCGAGGGGTCGAGTCCGGGTCTCCTAACTCTAGAATTGGTAGGGTTGCTTGCCGCTCTCGTAGGGGTCTAGGGGTGTGGGTTTGGCTATTCATCGCGACCGTGGAATCCGTGTTTTATACTGGCTCGTATTGAAAACACGGACGTCCTAGTATATCCAATATTTCATATGTTTCTTCTGCTGCGATATCTGTGATGTGATCATGTGATGTTCTGTGATAGATACAGTATATAGTATATATGATATATTATATAGGCGTTACTTATGTTTTTCACCCGCGCTAGCCCTGCCCCGCTCTGTCGTTAGTTACCTAACCTAACGGTGCACGAGGGGACATCGAGGCGAATGCGGATGGCATAAGTGTACGTCGTATTTATCTGTGATGTTTAGGTACATAAATAATGGGACTTCATTAATATGATTAATGAAATAAAAGAAACCTAAGATTTTGTAGAATCGAATTTCAAAATTAAAACAGGTAGCTACAGTTCTTGCTTTGCACAGCGGTATATGTGATATATCCAGCACCTTATTCGATGAGGAAAGGACCGAGATCCCTTCACCGGGAGTGACTCCTTTAGCAATAACTGGCAGATGCTACACACTCGGTTTGTCTTTTGATTGCTTTTAAGTGTTTTTGCTTTGCACAGCGATATATATGATATATCCCGCACCTCATTCGACGAGGAAAGGACCGACGATCCCTTCACCGGGAGTGACTCCTTTAGCAAAACTAGAAAAGCCTCAAAAGCACTCCATTTTAAAATCATTTGATTCTACAGCGATATCAAGTTCATTACGCAATAGGTTTTCAGAAAAACCTGTCGTAGCCCTCCGTCATTTCAGATACGTACTAGTTAGTATTCGTGCTGCGGTTGTTTGGCCTCCGTCAAGGCGTAGTGTACGGTAGCTAACTAGTGCTTATCTGCTAGCATATGATGCGATTGGATTAGGGTATTCGTACGGCGTTGTTTGGCCTCCGTCAAGGGTCGTGCGGGTGGGTTTAATTCAATCAGGAAATGACGGGTTGAACTTGACTAGCGGACTATGGGTTGTTTGGCCTCCGTCAAGGTCATAGCGAGCTAGGGGCAAAATATTATCGGGAATTTCAAGTGTTGAAATTTGCAATGAGATTGTATACCTTCTATGAGATAGTTGGATCCCGATACCCGCTGCGAGTAAGAGTTACTCCTGGGAGAGTTTTATACATTACAATTAGCCGATCAAGTAGGTGTCTAGAAAGGTGTTAACGAGGTTACGCCTCTGGGAAAACGAGGTTTACATTAATTAGGTTCGTGCGAAAGCACGGGGGACCTCCCTCAAAGTACCGACACTGGCCTGGCTGAAAGATTGGCGAACTTGTAGTGTGTAATTAATCCCGGCTAGTCTTTCCTTTTAGGGTTTGAAGGAAGATTTGATAAAAAGCAGTGGGAGCCATCCTGATTAGATAAAATAATAACCAATCTATTCTTGCAAGAGCGCACGCTGAGTGTTTTCTTCTCTCTCTCTCCTGATAGCGACCATATCACGCCTTAATCAAGCTAATAATACGGATTATTGACCGAACCCGCTTGTTATACTGAGCTGGGGAACGTTGGTCCCGCTCCAACTTATAATTGTTATAAGACAGAGCAGGAAATTGGGGAATACCAGATTTCCCGTGCCGCCCAAACGAAGAGAGTGCATGCTGATGCATCATCTTCGGGTGTGTTCATTACAGAGAACTGTTTCTCAGTATCCTTTACGTCCTGGGTATGTGATACCAGATCAGGATCCCAGATATGTAATCAGTTACATAGGGCTACAGAAAGGTAGAGAACTGAGAACGGGTGATAAGTTTCATGAGGCAGAAAACGGGGCAAGCGTTGCAGCCAAGTCTGTTGGTCACTGTCACCCTGTATTACCAATACATTGATTCTGAACGAATGTTATTAGATACCGAACCTGATATACAAAATCATATCAGTCTCTTTATTAGTAAAGAAATGATAAAATTTTGTATTGTTGGATAATGTTTTGAACATTTCCTATATCAAAAGTTGATCGGTTCAGGCACGTTATCTAAAAGAATTAATGTTCTAAATCAAACTACAGTTCTTTAGTATACAGAACACACACAAGAGGAAGAGTTCAGAAATGAACGAATCCTTCTTGAGGCATTGTAGACTAGGTCATATCAATGTGACCCGACTAGCTGGAGTTACATAAAGATGCATATTTAAATTAGTTTGAACTTACATCTTGTGAAACTCTCCATTCATGTCACAAAGATAAGATGACCATAGCTCCGTTTACTAGAAACAGAGAAAGAGTTAGTAAACTCTTGGGATGATACATGTTGATGTATGTAGGTCCCCTGTCTACACATGCCAAGACCGGTTCTTTATACTTCATTACATTCTCTGATAATCTCTCAAGATTCAGATATATGTTCCTGTTGAAACACAAGTCAGAACCTTTTGAGATATTCACAGAATATAAATTGGAAGTAGAGAGCCAATACGGGTATAAGTATTATGTCCTTTGATGAGATCAAGGAGGAGAATACTTGAGCACGAAAATCCTGGATTATTCTAAAGGAGAATGAGATTCTCTCTCAGCATTACTCCTCCGTATACACCATAGCACGATGGTATATCGGGGCGGAGCAGATACACCCTATTTGATATGGTGTGCTCTATGATGAGTAATACTGAGTTACCTTTTTCCTTTTGGGAGTTATGCACTTACGAAGTTGCATACCTATTGAATAGGGTTCCAATCAAATCAGTTGCCTACCACTTCATATGTGATATGGAAAAGGAAGAGCCCATTTCTTAAGATAGTTAAGATTTGGGGTTGTCCGGCCTATGTCTAAAAGCAAAATCTGGACAAGCTCGAGGGAAAGTCTGTTATGTAGAACTGGAAAGGTTCCAGCTATACAAAATACAGCAGATGATTTGGTACAACCAAAGGATTCAGTAGATACCAACGAACCTCAGCCTCTCCGCCGATCTAGTAGGGTTTCTCACCCACCTGAGAGATACTTCGATTTCTCTATAACAGTGGGAGTGAGGATTGCATCATGAGATGATGACCCAACTATCTTCGAGCAGGCCATCGAGAGTAAGACTCTGTAAGAATGGCTGGATGTTTATCGATCTGAGATGGAATCCTTATACACCAACAAAGTATGGACTTTGGTTGCTATATCTAAAGGGTTAAATCCCCATCAGGAGCAAGTATATCTTGAGAAGATTACTTGGTGTACATGGAAGAGTTGAGACTTTCAAAGCTAGACTTGTTAAAGGTCTACATCATCGACCAGGTATGGATGATGATGAAACCTTTTCTAAGTAGCTATGCTTAAGTCCATCCAGATCCTACTTGTCATGGCTACATACCATGACTGCGATATCTGGTGGTTGGGTGTCTTGACTGCTTTTCTAAATGATGATTTAGAAGAAAGCGTCTATAAGTACATAGCCAGAGGGCTTCGTAGACAGTGGGAGCAGCGGAAACGTGTGCAAAATGCTTTATAGGATTAAAGCAGGCATCGCGGAGCTGGAACATCTGTTTTGATGGATTAGTCAAACAGTTTGACATCATCAAAATGGTAGATGAACCTTGTATAAACAAAAAGGTAGTAGGGAGTATGGTGGTGATCCTCATAGAGTACGTGGATGACATACTCTTGATAAGAAAGGAGTTTCTTATGCTACGCTCGATCAATCTCCGTTTATCACAAAGATTCTCCGCATAGGATCAAAATGATACCTACTAAATCCTGGATTTTGGATCTATGAGATAGATCTAATTGGATGTTAGGATTCTTACTAGTTGTAGTGAGATAGTATCAATTGATCCTGGGGAGAATCACTGGAAGTGTTCCAGGGTGATAAAGACGACTGAATGTCAGTCGCAGGCATTGTCTTTACCCTCAGTAAAGGGACGGTATGTTGGAAGAGTTCCAAGCTAGATACCGTGACATACTAGACGATAAAGGCAGGATACATCGCTACTTAAGATGCTACCAAAGAGGATGTTTGGGTGTATATCAGTTCATGAGATGAACTACGTTCCTACCATTGTGAGACAATGGAGTTATGGCTCATGCCGAGGAACGCCGGTCCCATCAGTGATCCAGACTTATTCTAAGGCAGCAACGCCTGATCAAGGAGATAGTTGATCTCCAGGGTGATCGAGGTTAGGAGAGTAGATTCAGAGGACAACACAGCGGATCCACTCACAAAGGCCTGTTCCCAGAGAGAGATTTTTATGGGATGGTTGAGTATGAGATACTACAACCACTGCTACAGATGGCCCTAGTGCAAGTGGGAGATTGTTAGTTATATGTATGCCCTAGAGGCCATTACTATACATAGGATGTATATTGTAGTGGATGCTGGGACATATATAGGGAGGACTTTCTTGCTCGACATGATAGTATGCTATCTGGTTGAACTTTACCTTAACGTGTATACTGTTTGTCTCTCTGTTACATGTTGGTAAAGCCCTTAGGATGTGTACTTGACTACCTGGACTATGATGCGGATCATACTAGTGGGGACATGGTAGTCCATAAGTACATCCTTCAAAGTCCTTAGTCGAGGGTGTATCGAGACGGGGCATCGATATACCAGAGTAGACTAGCGTATACCTTCTCGACCCATACGGATGGGCGATGGATGATCCCATATCCATTGGTGTTTGACATCAGAGATGATATACGGGTGCTCAGTAAAGACTGGGTACACTGGACGGACTCGCCGAGAACTCCCAGATGGTATTATACCTCACGTCAGATGGCAGTTCTCTGGTGACACTGGTACAGAGTAGTCTGTTGACCCGAGATCGTCATAGAGTCTTGTGTGGTTCCCACTGTGCTTTGATTTCCATCTTACCACGTCCAAGAGGGCGTGAAAAACGGTGGTTTTTGGGTACAGTCCCGAGTCACATGGAGGCAATGAGCGATAGGAGGGGATTCGTCTCTCCCGGTATAGGGGGTTGATGTTGCGCTGTGTTCGATTGGCTATAACAGGAAATCCCTGGCCAGGGTTGCTGAGATTTACTGGTAAGTGTTACCAGTAGTTTCTCGAATTGTTATAGACCTCATATCAACACGACTTATCGAGCTATTGGGGTCTGACGTTTACCACCCCTAGGCGAGATATGCGACATATCAGACGATCAGACCGGACTGTACGGTAGTGTTACTGGTCGGATTCACTGGAGTGTGAACGGGCTTGCTCGTCGATCTTCAGATCGCTCAATACCCGGGTGGCCGTTACGTTTAGCAGACCGCTTGCGGCTTGTGGGTGTTTGATATGATCATCATCTGCTGCCGGCGTATTGACGAGTCTTTAGAGTCCTACACAGAGGTTTCCTGGCTCAAGCGAAACGAAATAGGAGCGCATATGAGATATGTGCGGGGCCGAGAATAATGCGTGTATGTGATACCGTATTTCATTCTCGCGATGAATGTATCGAATGGTTGTATGCGATATAACCTAGTTATCGATTCAAGCGTTGATTCGATAAGCCGATACATTGTATACTAGTCGGTTGTGTGCGACATGACCGGATCATTGAATCAAGTGTTGATTTAATGATTTAATGCATATTTATATATTTGATATATTGCTTTGCATCAACTAGTATCGGTTTACTTAAGATGGATTTTCTCGCTCGGGTGTGCGCATTGTATATGCGATATGTTTATGTGCACATGTTTGTATCATGTTTGATGATGCATACCACTTTGGTTAAGTGTAAAGTTTGAACCATGGTTGTGTTTATGTTTAGGGTTTTATTTTCTTAATTATTCATTTATTCTTTTTGATAAATGGATAAAAGAAATTCAAATGAGAAAATGGTGGCTTGGTTTTGTTTTGTTCATGAAGCTTCATGAACATTTTGACTAAGTGACCATTTTGTCTCTAGCTTAACCCTAACCATTGCTTCAACCATGATTAATACTCTACACTTTACCATGGTTTAGTCATGATAAGTTTTGATTATTCTTTTATTTTTCTAATTAACTTATCATAACTATTTTCCTTCTTCTTCTTCATTCTTCAAGTGAAGAAAGCTTGCCCCATCAATGGCAAGTGATGGAAATGAGTGAGAAATCCAATTCTAAAGTCTACCCACTTCCTATTTCTTCATCCTCTACCTCTTGCCAAGTAGTAGAGTGTGTTTCCTTCACAAGTTTCATGACTTGGTGAAGGTGGAGCTTGATTCATCGATGCCTCGACGTAGATCATCTTCGGCTTGGACATCAACGACCTAGCCCGCCCATTCTCCGACGAAGACGACGCTAGAGCCCGGATTCCTTTTGGACAGCGGAGACGACTTCGTTGCGGAGCTATGGAGGTGGAGAACCGGATCTACAAAGGTTGTATTTCCGTATTCTCATTAGTTAATTTGTTAACTAGATTCTATTTCGCCTAGTTTTCTAGCAAACGATCCGTAGTCTAGGGTTTCTCGGCACCGTATAATTTGAAACGGGCATGGTTGATGCCTTGTGAGACCTCTTGAGGATGCCTAGGAACCCTACATATAGTGCGTGGTAGTGCCGGTTTACAAGTTCCGTAAAAGTTTCGTTTCCGCATTCCGGCATCGGATTGACGGCCGGAGCGCTGCCGTGCACTTACAGAATTTACCCAAAAAAATCTAATATCCCACAAGCACACATAGCCCTCCAAAATGCTCTCTTATCACCACAATTCATGCAATGTTAGGATAAACTAAAATGGGTAAGAGTTGGATTTGGATTTTGGGATTTTTTTGTAGGGATTTTGAGGCAAAATGGTGGATTTTTTTATGAGAAAAGAGATGAAGAATTGAAGGGGACTGAAGAAAGGGGGGCTCGGCCAAGTGCAGGTGGGGAACTGTGAGAGAGTGTGAGGTGGGGAAAAGTCAAGTGAGGAAAGTCCAAGTCCACCAAAGTCAAAGCCCATACTCCTTTTACTATTTCTCTCAATTCTTTTGTTTTTTTTTCTTTCAAAAACCTTTTTCAAATGGGGAAAAATTGGGGATGGGCTGCCAAGGGGCTCAACCAGCAAGGCATGGGGATGGGTGTGGGTTTGTGTGGGTGAGAAAAATGATAAAAGTTATACCCCAAATTCTATTTACACTAATATCACTATTTAAGCCTTTTTTTCTTCGATATTTTCTAAACCGTTTAACAACTTCATTTCATTTCAGAAACAATATTTTACAAGTTAGATTAGTGTGCCATGATGCACAAAATTTGTATTAACCCATTCCAATTTGTAATTTTCCCTAATTAAATGTATTAGAGACGGCTTAAAATAATATTAAAATAATTATTTTCAGAAAATTTTTCCGTAATTTAGAAATTTTACCAGTGGCTCAATAAGCACCAAATACCGGCAATTTCATAGCTAGAATATGTATATTAAATTTTATATTAAAAGATATTTATATCTTGATTTTTACGGAAAACACCCGTTATTTTACCGATTTTCCGAAATTTCACCTAAAAGATTTTCAAATCGTTACAATCTTCCCCACTTAAAGGAATTCGGTCCCCGAATTTAAATTAAAACTCCCCTAAATACTAAAACATTTAAGCGAAACCAGCAAGTCGTCGGGGCTCCGAAATCATAAATACATAAAACATATATCGTAGCGCAATGCATGCGCATGAAAAACAGATATATAAACCAAAAATCAAAACTCCATCAAGCATCCCGCAATCATCGAAGTTATGATGAAGACAGCAATGTCAAGATCCAAAACGAAAATCAATATGATATACATTAAAACTATACCTGTAAACGTCAGAAATATACAGGTAAACATTATTAAAACATCTGGAAGTAATGCATGCCAAATCTTTTTCAAATCGATATGCGATGTGTGTATCACTGTATAGTGGCGGACGTCCAATGTGAGAAAATAACTATATATATATATATATATATATATATATATATACATACATCTTTTGTTTAACATACACGTCCCGCCTTTTTGAAACAAATTTTTAGAAGGGTCCCCTTGTAAAAAGTTTCGTGTCATCTTCGACATGTAGGTAAATACTGAGACTATAGCACCTCTTTGGAAATCCCTTCGATAACTATCGATGCATGCAGAAATATACTCAGGAACTGTCCTCTGACTAGTTCTTCTCAGTACTAAACTAAATAGTAAGTATTATAAAATATACTGCTCCAAAAGAAATCAATCCCAAATATATATATGAAAGCACGCACGTCTGGTGCGCATTGAAATCGAAATCAATGAATGTGTCATACATGTGCACATAAACAAAAACTGAGTGCAACGGGTGTGCACGAAAACACCTGTCAAAGGCAACGTATGTGCCTAACAGCAAAACCAGGTGCATCTGGTATGCACGAAGAATCTCGATTTAGTGCATCTAGTGTGCACCTAAATCGCATCAAGCGCCTTAAGTATGCACAAAATCCAAGCCAGGTGCACAAGGTGCACGAAAATAAATATTGAATATCAAAATCGAAATCGACGGTATGCAACATATCTCAATCCAAATCCAAATCAGGTATACCGCGGTATATAATCTCACAACCATGTGCATCAGCGTGCACAAAATCGAATCGAAACATTAAAAGTACATGAAAACTATGCCGAAAGCATAACTCAAATCATATGCATGCCCTAGGCATGAAATCAAATATCATGACACTCGGTCATCAAAACTCAATCATGAAATAAATAACCCAAAACTACTGAAATCCAATGTGACGGGTACGTGATAGTCAATCACAAAATCTCAAGTCATAAATTCTGTCATCAATATGTCCGTCCTTCAAAGTAGAGAAGGTGTCGGTGCACCCAATGCTAGCAGAGCAAGATATCTATTTGCCTCCTGATCATGGTCTGTCGCCTGGTGCCCTTAGGCTCTCATCTCTCACTGCGAATTGCTAAGTACATAGCTCCTCGGCTCAACGGTCCAATATGGAAACGATAACGGAAGTAGTCCGCTCTGACACATCCTCTAAAGATCTCTGGTCAACTATCATGGTTACTCATAACATGTCTCGTCGACGATGCCGAACTCTGCCCTACTGGGTATGCGTCTTATGATTCCTAGGTCCAGGTCTTCTCGTTTAGTATTTCCAGAAAGATCTTGTCGCGGTCTCTCCAAAATCTCGTTCATGCCGAACTGCCCGGAAGTTATCATCTCTTACTAAATCTATATCTGGTTCCGGAATGGCTGCATACCCATCACGACTCCTTCTGGATGATATATCCAAATACAATGCTTCTGCATGCGTATCACATCTCTGATGTCGGTGGAGTGGAACGTCATCTCATCAAGATCTCGTACGAACCTATTGCTTCACTTTTCTCTAACGTCGATTGATTCGGACTCGCCTCCTCATGGCTGCATGGACTGCGCTCCAACGGTTATACTCGTATCTGGAGTCTCCCAAGCAATGCATCTCATCACCTGATATCCGAATGAAGTCGAATTATCCGATCGATTTATCAAAACCTCATAATCCGCCAAGAGCTCAACACCTTGGGTACAGTTTAATAGTATCGAATATATGCCACAACACCTACGGACCAACCGTAGAAGGGCTGACCCAAGCCTCACTAATGGCACCGAAACTGCCGCAAACCCTAAGGTTCAACGGCGTTCCATGGTCATTAAGGGTTTCATTCTTCTAAAGGGTCCGTAGAATTGCTTGCATTGTTTCCCGAATACTTTAAACTTGGAAAATGTGTTCCTGACATTCGATCGTCTCTATCGACTCTCAACGTATCCACGTGAAGTCGTCTCTAGCAGGAATCAATCAATCTGATGACCACGCATCGAGGTAGGCAATGAATCACATGTCCTAGTCTTTCATCTCTGGTGACTGGCAATCTCCTATCATATCTCAAAGTAAAACTCGTGCGGCGTTAGCTTCAAACATCTGGGGCGACAACTTTTCATTCGCCAAAATCACTGGCTCATTCGTCCGCATGCTGAACAGTGCCTCAATCATCAAAATAATCTGTGCTCTGACGGTCATCACTATCTGGCTGGCCTCTTGAAGTAACCCAATCCTTTGGTGTTGATCTGCACGTCCGATAAATCTCCTAAAAGCGATCCATCAAACGCTCGTGGCGCAAAAACACAATAAAATAACGCCTCTATGCAATCATATGCCCTTGTAATCACGCTCTGGTCAGTCCTCGTCCATGACGAGCTCATGCTGACCGCAATTCTAGCCGTAGCTCTCCACGCTCGTACCACCGTGATAACAAAACCATAAACTGGTACTGATGGGGCTAGATCATAGAAATGAATATAATACTGTGCAAGGAAATGTACATCCTAAGGCTTCTTAAGCGGAGTAGCATATCGTAAATATGTCGTGGAACATACGTACGGTACGTCATACTACTCAAGCTACCTACTCCATCAACCAATGGTCATCCTACACTCCGAAGGTAAAACCTAACGCTCTGATACCAACTTTGTCACGACCCGAAAAGTACGGAACATGACCGGCACTTAAATTACGAAACGTCTCGAGGCGTACGTAATCTAAGTAAGCCAAAACCCAGAAATCAAAACCAAGGAAGCCGTAGTGTGAAGGAAAAACCAACTAAAAACAAGTAGTTTTAATCAACATAGGCCGAAGTATGTATTTTTAAAGTCTCAAGTATTTTCTGAAAATTTCGGCAGAGTCTCATTTGTAAATACTGGCCCCAAACGGGATACAATATGAATAGTATACGAAATAAGTAAAAAGGAATTCCTAAGCGGGAGCTAGCTCTTCGTCAATCGACGGTCACAACCACACAAGCAATATAATATACAACGCCGAAGGGCGAGGATCAAAACTCAAAAGAAAAGTTAAATCAGCATGAAAACCATAATAATACAACGCGTGACTCTAAGGTCGAAAGAATAACAGGACTGGTTTTCTATCTCTCTCAAATATACAATCTGGTTGATGGAGTTTCTAGATACAACTGAAATAATAATAAACAATGGTGGTCCTGATGCAAAGAACCTACCTACCAAAGCAATCACCCAGAAAGAACAGTGTGCCAGCAAGCCGCAAAGAACCTGTACGGCAAAACCTGTAAGGAACTGTGGCACAACGGGGGTGAGTTGCCAACTCGTGAGTAGAAAACATCTATAAGTAGAAATCGCATGCATAACGCTATCCTAGGTCATATCCACAAATAATATCCAGATCCATCAACATGTAATTGCAATAATACGTGCTCGTGTCAGTGCCTCAGATAGGTACATATCAGATATATGATGTATGAATGCATGAATATGGTATGACATTGCTATACAAATGAAAGCAGATTACATCATGATGGAAAAACTGTTTTCTTATTTAATGTGGTTTCTATATGTATACCAATCAAGTATCATCAATGAATGCAACAGAGAAATCAGAGTAAAGCATCGACCCAAAACATAAGTCTCAGTATCTCAATATCAATCTCAATATCTCAAATCTCAAATCTCAAATATCAATATTTTAGGCATCTGTATCATCTACGGGATCGGCCCGCGGGCTCCGGCAGAACGGATCAGGCTATAACCATCTCATGACTCCGGCCGGTATCCTCCGAATAACCGACGAGTCCAAATAATATCACCAGTTGGTAGTGCTCCCCCCTGCCAGGCTCAACGAATACAACTCGAGCTTCTTGCCCCAGGGTACCATACCGGGCCCACTATGTACCCGAGACAGTTCATCCAACTCTTCTAATCGGGTTTCCAAATCCAACAGCAATCATGAAAACTCATGGTGGACGACTCATAAATCACGAGAAAACCGCAATTTGCACTTTAAAATGATGATACTAAGCTTTTATTAAATTCTTGCGGTTTTCCTCTAAATCCAGAAATCTCATGTAAATCCGAAATCATCAAAATCATGTTACCAATAAATAGTGAATACCGGCATAAATCTCCATAATATTGCATAACCAATGAATATATGGATGCATCTGGTATCTGGCAATGATTGCAATAATTAAACTAGCATATGGAAACTATAACATATTACAACTATCAGCCAGCAAGCTATGTCACTGAAATAGTATTTTCTAAAGTGTACATGCCGATGAAGATGTGTGTGAGCTGGCAAGCGAGTGTATGTGGAGCATACGCGTCATCGGTAATGGTGCTGGTCTCCTAACAGCATGGTTTCATAATTACTACGTACACAAGCAATGAGGCGATAACAACATAATTAGGGAAATGAATAGTAAATACAACAATAATGTGCAGAACATGAATAATAATGTGACAATAAGGAATCTACCTTACTATACATGTGTTATACTGTTTTGCCGTTTGAAATAGTACGAATCGTGGTGTTTGAAAATAAGGACTACGGTGTTTTTAAGAAAAGATACGTCTTTTAAAATATCCGTAGTATCCTTTGATATGTCTTTAAAATTCTCACGATTCGTCAGTTTTGGAAATAGGTATGACTCGGGTCCAGTCTGACATTTACTAGGTAAACTACATGTCTAACTAACAACCAATCAAAATGGATATGGAAACCACCTACATCTGAGTCGATACATACATACATACATATATATATATATATATAGTCGGTGATCCCGCCTGAATAATATCTCATACGATACATCATCTAATAGGACATCCTCAAGTCAAGAGTGCGGATCTATCATCAATAGCTCGTACGATAAATCCATCGTACGGCCCCAAATTAGGGCACTGGTCAAATATCACATCCATCACATTATTCATCTGGTATCCTCTTTATCAAAAAAAATGCTCCAGGGTACTGATCTACATCTAGTACAAAACTGATACCATCTATGAAATGCATGCGTGTGTATGAAAACACCACGCCTAAAGAACCCGCTAAAATATCATGTCGTATCTCAAATACGGACCATATCACCTCACTGATCCCATGGCCTCAAACCCAATCTCATCGACTCATCTCCAAATATCACATAATATCCTCAACATTCATGCATGTGTATATTAATGTATATATGCATAGTCCCATACCCATACGTATCTACATATATACACATTCCCATATACGCACAAGAAGTAAAAGTATGCAAGTGTGCATGTGTGCGTGTATGCAAATCCATACTCTACGGTTTCGTGACTAAGAAATCCGCTATAGTCCTTTCTTCAATTCATGCTAACTCTAAATCCATAAGCTCGTAAGGCTTCTCTTACTCGGTGTTCATATCTCATATTAACATATAAAAGTATATCGTTACCACATCACCTCATTCCCCATAACTTTGCGGGGGTGATATACGCCATCCACCCGACTTCTCCCCGTAGATATAAATCTACTCACCTGATCTTCGCTCGCCGGTGCCGACGTTGCCACGCGCTTGCTTGTCATCTCGAAGTCCACATGGGGTACCTACATGTCATATATAGCATCGTAAACGAAGTCACTCACGAAAACCATGTCGGCACGCGTATCACGCATAGGTCAAAACCTATCGCCTACGCATGCAAGAACAGCCAAACCAACCCTCGATGTCGATGTACAAACGTCAAACCAACGAGAAAAACACCAAACGTACCAATCATGATTACACAAATCACTAATTATATAAGAAATAGGATAAAATTCATAAAAACCCCAAAATCGCTTTAAAAGCTATTTTTCCGAAAACCTAGCAAGCAAAAATTAACCGTTTCAGTACAAAACTTGATGTTTTATCAAAACTAGTGGTCACACTATTCACTAATTATATGAGAGTTAGGGTTTAATGCATCATTACCGAAAATTTAAACAAAGTTATATTTTTAAAGACATAGTTTGCAATTTTAACCAATTTCGACCATTTTATAGCAAAAATGCACAAACAACAATCTAGCTTCGATTTGCATGATCTAAAGCATTAAACTACAATTTAAAATGTTAATGAAGTCATGAAAAACCTAATTACATTTTTCTCTTAATCAAATTCATAGTCTACAAAGACCTAGTTTGTTAAAAAGCTTAAATTTTGACATTTTTCAAATAACAACTTGTAATTAGCAACTAGATTAGTTTTAACAAATTTCAAGATGCTAGCCCACATCACATAACCAAGCACAATTGATCACAACCCAACTCCAAAACGAAACCCTAACTTGAATTCCTTAATCATGCAATTGAACCCATTTAAAACCTAATTAACACTTAATTAAGCTAACTACAAGCAATTAACAACAAATTAAGCAAAAGGGTTAGAATTTACCCAAACAATTTGAAGATCCCACAAGAACACATATCCTTCCAAAATGCTCTCTTGTCACCACAATCCATGCAATGTTAGGCTAAACTAAAATGTGTAAGAGTTGGATTTGGATTTTGGGATTTTTTGTAGGGATTTTGAGGCAAAATGGTAGATTTTTTTATGAGAAAAGAGATGAAGAGATGAAGAAATGAAGGGGGCTAAAGAAAGGGGGTCTCGGCTAAGTGCGGGTGGGGAAGTGTGGGAGAGTGTGAGTTGGGGAAAAGTCAACTGAGGAATGTCCAAGTCCACCAAAGTCAAAACCCATACTCCTTTTACTATTTCTCTCATTTCATTTGTTTTCTTTTTTCTTTCCAAAACCTTTTTCAAGTGGGGAAAAATTGGGATAGGCTGCCAAGGGGCTCGGCCAGTAAGACATAGGGATGGGTGTGGATTTGTGTGGGTGAGAAAAATGATAAATGTTATACCCCAAATTCTATTTACACTAATATCACTATTTAAGCCTTTTTTCTTCGATATTTTCAAAACCGTTTAACAGCTTCATTTCATTTCAGAAAAAATATTTTACATGTTAGATTAGTGTGTCATGATGCACAAAATTTATATTAACCCATTCCAATTTGTAATTTTCCCTAATTAAATGTATTAGAGACGGCTTAAAATAATATTAAAATAATTATTTTCGGAAAACTTTTCAGTAATTTAGAAATTTTACCAGTGGCTCAATAAACACCAAATACTAGAAATTTCATAGCTAGAATATGTATATTAAATTTTATATTAAAAAATATTTATATCTTGATTTTTACGGAAAACACCCGTTATTTTACCGATTTTCCGAAATTTCCCCTAAACGATTTTCAAATCGTTATAGCAAGTGTACACATGCTTTTTGGCACATGGACTAGGGTTAGGGCTGCCATGAATCATGGCACAAGTGGGCATGGAAGTGATGTGGAGTTAATGCATAAAGTAGTGATGTGATGTGTTGCATCAAGTTTCCCTCTAAATCCAAGAGTGCAGCCCAGGTTAAATTAGAGAAATCTAGCAGCACCAATGTGATATATAGGAGCACACAAGACCATACTTCCAACACGATCCATGGACTCACTAAAGTGGCCGTCCACATTCCCTTTTGAGCCGAGCTGGCCGGCCCCCCTGCCTCCAAAATGTCCCAGTCTTCTGTGTGCCCTCCCTTGCTGCCACCTAATCATATTTTTATTGCTAGTTTTCTTTATCTTTTGTGCCTATAAAAGTAGAACCAGTGAGCAAGGGAGGGAGGTCTTGGATTGCTATACATTGTCCAAGCTTTGTTCAACACTTTGTTTTTGTTTTTGTTTTGTTCTTGTATATAGCTAATCCCCCTTGAGTTCTTTGACTTCTCTTGATCTTGCAACCTCTTTATTGAGCTTGCAAGTTTAAGGGTTGGTTATTGATCTCAAGGGTTGTATCATTACTTGAATTTTAATAAAGCTCTCTTTTGTTGTCTTCATTTCACATGAGTTCTTTGCCTTCTCTTGATCTTGCAACCTCTTCATTGAGCATGCAAGTTTACGATTAGGTTATTGAACCCATGGCTTGTATTTTGTTCTATGGTTCTTAGTATTTCATTCTTGCTCTTTTCATTACGTGCTCTTTAATTACATGCATTTACTTACTTGCAATTTACTTTCCATGCAATTTACTTTCTTGTATTGTTGTCTTCTCTTTTCTTTTCTTTGTTTATCTTTTATTTGCTCTTTTTTGCTTGTGGTTGTGATGGTTTGTTAATATGGTTTTGTTTGGAAAAAGATTGGTTTTGTAAGTTAAGCTTTCATTTCTCATTTCCTTTGCCCGTATCTTCCATTTGAAATCCGACAAAACCTTACGCAAGCGCTCCGTTAGGCATCCTACCCTACCAAGGTATCGGTGTTTCCTAACCGCGACCGGTTGCGTTCGGATTGGCCGGAGGCGAAAGCAAGCGACAAGAACGGACGGACAAGGATCAATAAGTCGGATTCCACTAATACCGTGCTTAAGTACCCTAATCCACATTGTTGCCGATTGACCTAGCTTCAATGGTTGAGTTCGGCACAAAGCACTTAAATACGGATATCCTTAACTTACACTAACCTATCTAATCCTAACAAGCTTTATACTTGTGCATATATACAGATAGGATAGATACGAACAATTCCGCCTCGCGCATTAACTCATGAAAACAAGAACTTAAAATGCTCAGTCTCCCTGTGGATCGACCCGTACTCATCACGGCTAGCTGCAAAGCGACACCGTCCTGATTGCGGTTAACTTTAGAACTTCAAATACACGACACGCCAAAAGCGTGCAATCAAGGGCCCGAGGGCTACCTCCAGGGATGAGATTAGAGCGGGCTTGTTTGAGATGAGGACTGATCAGGGCGGTACGCCTACCCTTCAGGGACAGAGTGATCCGCGTTCTCTAAGCCGGATAGCTAGGCTGGAGTCGAGTATTTAGGACTTATGACAGATGGTTGGATTGTTAGTTGATGCTAGCTGAGCTCCGAGAGCCGATGATGTCCCTCCTACTGCGGGGACTGTGATTGTACCAGCTGCTCAGGAAGTTGTTCCTGTTGTTACCGAGACTATTTCCGTATCTTTACAGGAGTTTATGAGGCTGAAGCCTCTGGTTTTTACCAGCACAGATGCAGCGGAGGATCCGCAGACATTCCTCGACAGGATGGCTAGGATTTTTCGTTCGCTGAGATGTTCTTACGAGAGATGGGTTAAGCTTGCGAGTTTTCATCTAGAGGGTCTTGCTCAGACCTGGTGAGAGTCGGTTGGGAGAGGCCGAGCTATAGATCAACTTCCTTTGACTTAGGATGAGTTCACCGCTGTATTTCTTGCTTGTTTCCTTCCGGAGAGCGTTCGAGATACCCGAGCTCGTAGTTTCAAGTCTTTGTGCAAGACTCCAAGGATGACAGTGTCCGAGTACGACATTCAGTTTACTCAGTTGTCCCGATAAGCTCCTTACCTGGTGGGCACTGAAAATAAATGCATAAAGAGGTTTGTGTGAGGACTTGAGCGCAGTTATTTCTTGCCAACGGTGCCTAGCATTGATGCTTATGCAGCCGCGATGGATGCAGCCTTACTTTTGGAGGGATGCATTTCTAAAACTTCGATCGTTTCTGGACCGAAGCGGATTCGTACCGGTATGCCAGCTTAGAGGCGGTTAGGTAGACGTCGTGACAGGTGTTATTCCAGTATTTTCTTTCGATACGCGTATTTCTTTTGTTGTTTGAACCTGTATCAACGCACTTGTACCAATAGTCGGCCTTGCTTGATCTGCTGCTGATTTTTATTACTCCTGTAATCGAGTATTTCACCGCTCGAAATGTTTTTCGTTCGTGTTTGTTTTGTTCGTATCGGAGATTGGGATTCTTCTGTCAATTCAATTCTTCTCGATATGTTAGACTTTGACGTTCTTCTGGGTATGGATTGGTTAGCCACTTGCTATGCGTCAGTGGACTACAGTGAGAAGGCGGTCAGATTTAGTTTTCCGGCTGAGCCGGTTCTTTTTATTCAGGGAAACAATAGCGCCACCCTTTCCAGTTTGATTTCTTCTCTTCGCGCTAGTCAGCTCTTGAGGAAAGGATGTCAGGGATTCTTGGCGTATGCTTGTGATAATAGAGCCGCAGAGGTCCCATTGGACCAGATCCCGATTGTGAGGGAATTTCAAGATGTCTTTCTTGACAAGTTGCCTGGTTTATCGCTAGAGCGCAATATTGAGTTCTGCATTGACTTGATCCCCGGCACGGGGCCTAGTTCTATACTACCTTATCGGATGGCCTCGGCGGAGCTTAAAGAGCTGAAGGATCGGTTGCAATTTTTGTTGGATAAAGGGCTAGTTCGTCCGAGTGCGTCACCTTGGGGAGCTCCTGTCCTGTTCGTCAAGAGGAAAGACGGTAGTTTGCATTTGTGCATTGATTATCGTCAGTTGAATCACGTTACTGTGCGGAACAAATATCCTTTACCCCGCATCGACGATTTATTTGATATGCTCCAGAGTGTGGGACATTTCTCGAAGATTGACTTGCGGTCAGGTTACCATCATTTGTGGGTTTGGGAGGATGATATTCCGAAAACTGCTTTTTGCACGCGCTACGGGCATTATGAGTTTTTTGTGATGTCGTTCGGACTCACCAATGCCCCAGCAATATTTATGGATTGGATGAATCACATATTCAGGCCTTTTCTTGATCAGTTATTATCGTGTTTGTTGATGACACCTTAATATACTTCCAAAGCCGAGAGGCGCACGAGCAACATTTGAGGATTTCGTTACAGATTTTGAGGGAGCACCAGCTATTCGCTAAATTATCCAAGTGTGTTTTATGGTTGGATTGTGTTGACTTCTTGGGTCACATAGTTACAAGAGATGGTATACGTATGGAACCGAAGAAGATCGAGGCCGTTCAGCACTGGCCTAGACCGGTATCAGTGACAGAGGTTCGTAGCTTTTTAGGGTTTGGCCGGATAGTATTGACATTTCATACAAGATTTTTCCCGTATCGCTGCACCGTTGATCGGGTTGACCCGAAAGGGAGTTCCTTTTTTTTGGCCCGAGGCATGCGAGCAGAGCTTTCAGCAGTTGAAGACTCGTTTGACTACGGCGCCAGTATTATCTTTGCCTTCAGGATCAGGCGGTTTTGTTGTTTATTATGATACTTCTCGGCAATTGAAGAAGCACGAGAAGAATTATCCCACTCATGACTAAGAGATGGCTACGATTATTTTTGCACTCAAGATCCGGAGAAACTACTTATACGCTGAGTCATGCCAGATATTCACGGACCATAAGAATTTAAAGTATATCTTTCAGCAGCGAGATCTAAATTTAAGACAGCACCGTTGGATGGAGCTAGTGAAAGACAATGACTGGGAGATTCTTTATCATCCAGGCAAGGCGAATGTTGTGGCAGACGCTTTGTGTCGGAGTCCCGGAGGTAGCTTGTCTTGTTGGTGCACAGTTCAGAGACAGTCAACGGCAGATTGGCAGATTCTATGTGATGATTGAAATGATTTAGCGTGCTTGCGCTTTCTAAAAGATAGATCAAAAATATTTGTAACCGCAATCAAGAACGGCGTCGCTTTGCAGCTAGCCGGTGAGTACGGGTCGGTCCACAGGGATGTTGTGAATTTCCGATTCGTTCTTACGAGTTAATTCCGAATAGTGTTCGGATTGATTATTAAATCTAAAATCCTAAATTATTCTACCTAGGGCAATTAATTGAAAGTTATAACTAGGGCAGAGAAATAAAATCTATACTAGGGCAGGAAAATAAATTTAATCTAGGGCATGAATTGAAATTATCTAGGGCAAGAAAATAAACAAATCTACTTACTTTACAGATGCATTTCTCCAATCATCCATGCTGGGTTGTCAGATCTGAATTTCAGAATTGAAGAGAGGCACCGATGCTCTCCATAAAGAATTTTGGAATTTTTATTAAAAGGAGGCATAAGAATTACAATCTGTAGAGTTCCTATTTATAGAGAATAGGAAACCCTAGGGTTACATCTTGAACCGCATGTCTAAATTTACAAAAATATCCCTAGTTGACTAGTCAAAGCCGCAAACGAATTATAGTAAAATTTAATTCCACAGATCTCTCTTAACGGCCGCGGAACCGCGGCCTTGGTAGGCTTGGGCCGCGGTTCCGCGGCCCATTGGTCGGCTCAGATGCTGATCTTTTGTGGACTTCTTCTGGATATTTTTAGTCTTCTTATTCTTTTGTTCCTTTTTCATTTGGGCTTCTACATTGGTTCCAGATCCTACAGTGAATAATTGTAGTGAAGTTTAACCCTTCGCTTTGAGTCGACGTCTTGAATCTTGCTTTGTGAACTATTCCTTATGTAGGCTTGATCAAGAGTCTTCTGTTTGTTGATCAAAATCCACTTTTTCATTTTCTTTTCATTCTTTTCACCGTTTTCTGTCCAAGAACCTGTAACCTGTAACATGCAGCAGACATGCGTCAAAAGCACCCGTTTATTTGTAAAATATATAAGAATGGGGAATATAATAATGCAATATTATGGTGTGAACAAATACCCCCAAACTTATCTTTTGCTCGTCCTCGAGCAAACTTATTTTTATTCACTAAAATCTTAACCACACTTTCGCAGGGAAACGCGATTGCACTGAGCTCGTGCAACAAGCCGTTAAACCTCTAGGTGTCCCTAGTAGAAGGAGTGTTGTCTCCTGAGGGTTTTCAGCGGATTACACCCACAAAATCCTATCAACTCGGCCCATTAACTTTTGTTCTCCAATTAGGTCTTCTAACTAAGAATTCTATTATCATCGACCCGCAAATTATCCACCCATATTCTTCACACTTTCTCATCATCTAACTTAAGATTATATATGTTCTATAGATTTACTTAGCTTTCGGCATTTCTTAAGTTTTCCTTCTAGGGTTCCATCTCCACTTAGGAATTTTTATCAATTCTACTAAAGATACAAGTTCTATTCTTCACTCCTTTCTCTCATCTAAACTCCAATCACATATCCCCTACGTGTGTGTATAAATCACCCCTACACTTGGAAATTCAAATCAAGCAATCGTACTCTCGTCCATTGTCCAAAGCGCTTATTAATTAGTGAATTTTTAAATGAAATTTGCTTACACATCCTTCATGCGACCGTTAATACTTCTTGAGGTACCAACAACCAATTACAAGATGTGTTTGCACTTTAAAGCGTAAATCCTAGTCTTGTAACACCCAAGGCTTTAGCAGTGACTCCCAAACCAGTTGGTCTAAGGCACTAGGTGATGAAGCACCCTCGCTAAATATTTTTCTATTTTTGCAGCCTTAAGTAATCACAAAAACCAGTGTTCATTTTTTTTCTTTATTCACTTTTTTTCCTTTTATTTTCATTGTACTAAGGACTTTAGACAAGAGCATTTCAAGGTCTCTTCTACTATTCCAAGTTTCAAGGTGCGTGATTGTGCAAATTGTAGGGTATACATTTTCAGAATCTAGACTTAAGCTAGGAACTATTTTTCAAACTTATACTCTAATAAGAACATCAATACTCTTCCCTTGTTTCGACTTTACCCAAGAAGTGAACCCAAAAATTGCCTATTTCTAAATAAACTATAAAAACATATACTTTCTACCGTTAAACTTTAAAGAAGGTTATCTTTAGGGTTTTTAACTTACTAAGTCTAAGATCTAGTGGTTCCTAACTAGTTAACCTATTTGTCAAACTCAAGTCAATTAGCCAACATTGAATACAATAATTTTTATAATTTTTGAAAATTTTCAATTTTTATGGGTTTTCAAATAAATATGCAAATGCAAAAAATATGTACAAATGAATGCGAAGGAAGAAGACGTACCGAGCATACCCCCAATCTTGAACTTGACAGTGTCCTCACTGTCATGCTAAACCAAGAGGATCAAAATACCGGCACTCCCCTGTTTATTTATTTATAATTTTTTTTATATATTTTTAATGTTTTGAAATTTTTTTTTATTTTTTTATAGAAAAAGAAAACAAAAAGATATATACATATATACAACGGTTCCTTCCAAACTTAAGCTTGGCCTTACACAAGCCAAATGTTAGCACCAACCATTCAAAAATCTTATCATGGTAAAGGTATAGTCGGTGCAAGAATGGGATGGAGATGAAAGAAATGAGAAACACGCGAGACCGTGTGGAAAGAAGAATGGTAGAATATGGTCTCGGTGGGGGGAAAGAAGGGCGGAAAGGAGAAAGAAGGATCGCGCGAACTTGAGGGTGTAAATCGAGTGAATAAATTAGCGCAATATGTGATGATCGATATGTTATAAGCGATTGCGCTAACCTATCAACCCGTCTGGAAATGGGGTCAAATCCCTCAAGATTCGCAAGAAAACATGGGTACGCCGAACTTGGTATAGGAGATGAAAGCGTAACGGTCACTTGTTCGGTCTGAACGATAGGAAGGAGGGAGGGTGATATAACAGTCAAAGGTTCAGGAGGCTGAATTGGAAAATCCGACACATTAAACAAAAATGGTTCAACCTCAATATTATCCTCAAAACTCTCCTCAATATTATCCTTAAAATTTTCCTCAAAATTCAACTCATCCATGCCATTATCATCAAATTCAAGACGCATATTAGATTCGGGAGAAATCTTTAATAACTCGGGATGATGATTTGAACATAAAATCTCAATTAAATCGACAGGTTCATCATCCGAAATATTCTCGGCGTTTATATCCTCAATCAAGTGAAAATCAATTTCCTCAGACACCTCATCAAAAGCATGGATATCTATTGATTTAGGTTCTAGATGGGAGGTGTAAAGATCGAAAGGATTAGGTGCGGTTTCACTCGAAAGGGATTCCTCACAATTTGGCAAATCAAACACTACAAAATCACACAACTCATTTTTATTTTCAACAGGTGAACTATTTAGGGCAATCGATGGAAAACAGGAGTTGTGGGCTTCAATTGGGTAGGGGTAGGTTTGATTTGGAAATCCTCTCGCATTCTCACTCTGTCCAACCGCCTCCTTATACATTAAAATTTTTTGAGCTAGTGGGAAACTAGCTACCGGTTCACTAGGTTGCATAAGGGCGGCCACGAACAATTCCACATTCCTAACCATTTTGTTTGTTGCGGCGATATACGCCTCCAACGACTCTTCCAAACTAGACTTAGCTGGTGAGGGGGTTTCGGTAAAAGATTCGAAATCGTGTGGATATGCAAAACTCTCTACAGGCTGTGTAGAAACGGTGTCTAGTGAAGGTGGGAAGGTTGGGTATGACTGGTAGGAAGTGGGTGGTTGGGCAGGGGTAGGGTCAACATATGGATAAAAAGGTGAATAGTCGTGTTGATCCCTAGAACTAGACGAGTGGAGAGGGGTGAAAGATCGACTGCGAGATTGAGCAATATGCTCAGCAATGGACATCGGCCTAGAAGTGACAGAAGGACTTGAAGAAGTGGTATCAACATATGTAGGTGGTAAAGGTTGACTCGGTTGACACAAAATAGGTTGAAAAGTCAAACTATTTCTCCTAGACGCATCTATGTGATCTTTCAAAGATTTTTTAGGCATGGAGGGATCGTTTTTAAATTGACCGAATAAATTAACATATGACGCAAAATTAGGTTCGGGATACCAAAGTTCGGCTAATGATTTATTGTGTGGGGTACCCATGTTAGAAAAAGAAAGGTGACAAGAAGGAAGGTTGGATGGTGCAAGGATTTATTTGGGGCTAAAAAAATTTGCAAGTTCTATAAAATATTTGTCCTTGTTATTTTCATTTTTTTTTCTTTATTTGGAAAAATTTTTGTTGCAAAAAGATTTTAGAGAAAAGATATGCAACAGCAAAATATTTTATAGAAAAGATATGCAACAGCAAAATATTACTTGCAATTGGTTATTATTTGAAGCATATCACAAGAATCTTTATTTGGAAAAAATTGTTGCAAAAAGATATTCGGGAAAAGATATGCAACAAAAAATATTACTTGCAATCAATTTCAATTTTGAGCGGGGCCCAAAAATCCTGCACAAGACTTGTTATATGGAAGAGAATATATTTTTAAAGCACACAAAATCTTGCAGGCATTTTTCAGAAAATATATTAAAATTTGCAGAGGAGAATTAACAGAGAGCTTACAATGCAAATTTCATAGGATGATCTCACCAAAAGAGCGCGGTTCCGCGGTATAAACGCGTTATTGCCGCGTTTTCAATGCAGTCTAATCAGCACGAATCCCCAAAAAAAATTTGACGCTCTGATTCCACTAGAAGGCCGCGGTTCCGCGGCCTAAGGTAGGTTTTGGCCGCAGAATCGCTGCGGGTTGGGAGAATTGGGTCTCCAAAAAATTTTCACTGTTCTATTATTTGATTCCCCTTCTGTTTCGATCTTCTGATTTCTGTTTTGCCTTCTGGAAATTTCCAGATCGTCTTTGTAAATCTTGCAAAATTAAAACAACAAAGTATCCCTTCTAAAAATAACAAAATATAAATATTTTTATATTTTTTTGGATTTTTTTTTAGATTTTTATGAATTTTTTTTTAATTTTGATTAACCCGAAATTGCGAAAAGGAAAGTTCTACGCCATCCCCAGCAACGGCACCATTTGATTGAGTGATTTAGCGTGCTTGCGCTTTCTAAAAGATAGATCAAAAATATTTGTAACCGCAATCAAGAACGGCGTCGCTTTGCAGCTAGCCGGTGAGTACGGGTCGGTCCACAGGGATGTTGTGAATTTCCGATTCGTTCTTACGAGTTAATTCCGAATAGTGTTCGGATTGATTATTAAATCTAAAATCCTAAATTATTCTACCTAGGTCAATTAATTGAAAGTTATAACTAGGGCAGAAAAATAAAATCTATACTAGGGCAGGAAAATAAATTTAATCTAGGGCATGAATTGAAATTATCTAAGGCAAGAAAATAAACAAATCTACTTACTTTACAGATGCATTTCTCCAATCATCCATGCTGGGTTGTCAGATCTGAATTTCAGAATTGAAGAGAGGCACCGATGCTCTCCATAAAGAATTTTGGAATTTTTATTAAAAGGAGGCATAAGAATTACAATCTGTAGAGTTCCTATTTATAGAGAATAGGAAACCCTAGGGTTACATCTTGAACCGCATGTCTAAATTTACAAAAATAGCCCTAGTTGACTTGTCAAAGCCGCAAACGAATTATAGTAAAATTTAATTCCACAGATCTCTCTTGACGGCCGCGGAACCGCGGCCTTAGTAGGCTTGGGCCGCGGTTCCGCGGCCCATTGGTCGGCTCAGATGCTGATCTTTTGTGGACTTCTTCTGGGTATTTTTAGTCTTCTTATTCTTTTGTTCCTTTTTCATTTGGGCTTCTACATTGGTTCCAGATCCTACAGTGAATAATTGTAGTGAAGTTTAACCCTTCGCTTTGAGTCGACGTCTTGAATCTTGCTTTGTGAACTATTCCTTATGTAGGCTTGATCAAGAGTCTTCTGTTTGTTGATCAAAATCCACTTTTGCATTGTCTTTTCATTATTTTCACTGTTTTCTGTCCAAGAACCTGTAACCTGTAACATGCAGCAGACATGCGTCAAAAGCACCCGTTTATTTGTAAAATATATAAGAATGGGTAATATAATAATGCAATATTATGGTGTGAACATGTGACAGCTGAGTACGGTTCGAGTTTATGTTGACCGGGGGACAACTTGCCCATGTCCATGCACATCTACAGTTACTTGATTGTATCCGTGAGGCACAGTCCGATGACGTTCGTTTGTCAGAGATCATGGAGCAGGAACAGGGCAGAGATTCAGAGTTTGTGATTAATGATCATAGAGTACTACGATTGGGACTCGACTGTGTGTGCCAGATTCCGAGGGTCTAAGACGCAAGATTTTTGAGGAGGCGCATCTTTCAACATATAGTGTTCATCCGGGTTCCACCAAAATTTATCATGACTTAAGAGATGTCTACTGGTGTGAAGGGCTGAAGAGAGATGTGACAGATTTTGTTTCGAGATGCTTACTTGTCTGCAAGTTAAGACCGAGTATCAGAGGCCAGTAGGAGAGTTACAACCTTTTCCCTTTCCGAAGTGGAAATGGGAGCAGATCTCTATAGATTTATTGTGGGTATACCTAGGACCAGTCGAGCGTATGACTCTATTTGAATGATCGTAGACCGATGGACGAAAGAAACTCACTTTCTGCCAGTCAAGACCACTTTCAGATTTGTTCACTATGGTCAGATATATGTTGATGAGATTGTGCGACTACATGGAGTTCCGACTTGTATTGTGTCCGATCGGGACACCCAGTTCACCAGCCGACTGTGGCAGAAACTTCAGGAGGCTTTGGGAATCCGATTGAGTTTCAGTACAACTTTTCATCTGCAGACCGACGGTCAGTCAGAGCGGACCATTCAGACTATTGAGGACATGCTCCGAGCCTGGGTTCTAGATTTTGGTGGCAGTTGGGATCGTCATTTGCCCTTGATAGAGTTCTCCTACAGTAACAACTTCCAGGAGACGATTCAGATGGGACCCTTTGAGGCGTTATATGGGAGGAGATGTCAATCGCCTGTTTGTTGGACAGAGCTCTGTGAGAGCAGTGTTTGGGGCCGCAGCTTGTGCAGCAAAAGATAGAGAAGATCCAGTTGATTCAGAATAGGATGAGAGCGGCCCAGAGCAGGCATAAGTCTTATGCTGATAAACGCCGTCATAGACTTGAGTTCGCCGTTGGTGATCATGTTTTCTTGAGGGTTTCTCCAATGAAGGGCATGTTGAGATTCGGGAGGAAACGGAAGGTTAGATCCCGATTTATGGGTCCCTTTGAGATTCTTGAGTGTATCGGCACAGTTTCTTATCGTTTGGCTCTTCCACCCAGCTTTCCAGATATTCACCCTGTGTTTCATGTAGCGATGCTCCGCAAGTACCTTCATGACCCCTCTCACGCGATACAACATCCGACGATCCGGCTGGAGCACGATCTTTCCAAGCAGCCGGTAATCATTCTAGATCGGCAGGTGAAGAAACTGAGGTCTAAGGTTATACCGTCCGTAAGGGTTCTTTGGCATGACCCGAACAACGAGGAGGTCATGTGGGAAGACGAGGACGAGATGCGGAAGAAATTTCCACATCTCTTTGAAGGTATGCGCAGTTAGATTTTAAATTCAGGGACCGAATTTCTTTAAGTGGCGAAGATTGTAACGTTCTGAAAATTTGATTAGGTTAATTATGTATTAATAATTGATAATACGTGTTTTTCCATAAAAAACCAAGATATAATTATTTTTCCAAATAGACTTAAATACACCTGTTTTAACTATGTAATTACTAGTATTGATATTTTATTAGTCACCTATTAATTGCTAGTTTACTTAAATATTTTCCTTAATTATTATTTTTAATCATTATTTTAATTATACACTTATACACTAAATTGGTGATAATTACAATTAGAATGTGTTAATACAAGTTTAGTGCAACATGACAACTTAAAACCATGTGTGCAACACATCCTTTCTTTTTAAATTTCCTCCATGGTTCTACAGGATTCTAGGATTAATTAGAAAATAAAACAATTAAGAAATGAAATAATTAAAGAGAAAAAAATGATAAGATGTTGATGTATGTGTGGGGGTATAGTCAGCTCTTTCTCTCACTCACCCCACTCTCCTCCTCACTCTCATTGTCGTTTAGAAAATGTGCAGCACCCATTCCCCATTCTCCATCTTATTTCATATCAAAAACTCACAAAATTCACTAAAAATCCACACAATTCTCACTAATTCATAGTTAAACCTTCACCCATTATTCCTTGACCTAAACTAGCTTGGATCTAGGAGCAAGAAAGCTTTTTGGGAGGCTAAGTTTTGCAAGTTAGATCTCAAAATTGTTGAGGTATAAATCTTAACCCTATGGTTAATTTGTTGGTTAATTTCATTAATCTAACTTAATTAGGTATCAATATGGTTCTAATTGCAAGTTTGAAAATTTAAAGAGAATGGTTTGGGTTCAAGTTAGGGTTTTTATCACTTGATTATGGTTGCAATGTGTAGTTTAACATCTTAAGACTTACAAAATTTAATCTAGTTGTTAATTTGCTAATTGTTACTTTTAAATTATCCTAATTAAATATTCTTTCAAATTAATTCCATGATTAGTGTGTAAATAAGTGAGATTAAAATTTAGTTAATAATTGTGTGGCCTAATTAAGATATTAAATGAACATTGTGGCCACTAGATTTGCTAAAACATCTAGATTTGCACTAAAATGGTTAATTGTTGCTTACTAGGGTTTTGGAGTAAATAGATTTTAATTAAGTTGAGCTTGGAATGATCTACGACCTATTTCCTAAAATATTTAGTGTGTTGTGAATGCGCGATTGGTACGATTGGATTCTAAGTTTGGGGATTTCCACTTATAGCTACCCCTAGTTGTGGTTTGTGGCGTTACCGCGAGCGCGTTTGTGCACCAAGTGCGTGCGCGTCTAGTTAGTGCGAGTTAGTTGTCTTGTATCATTTGTGTTCGTGACTATTTATATATATACCATCTTATTTACTTGTGTACGATTCTAGGATCGGTTGCGGAGATGTTGGACACGGCGTGGAAAGGAAAGGCTATGATTGGATCAGATTAGCCGAGGCGTCCCGGTGAGTAGACGTACACATCTATGGAGGGATCATCTGGATGGCGCGAGGCGTCCGATAGTTAGGATTACTAGTAGTGCTTGTATTTATATGCATAGTCTCCTAGTCATTTATCTCATTGCATTGCATCATCTTATATACATATGATATTATCTCATAGGCACTTGCACCATTACCATTGGTCCATGCCGCACGTGCACTATTCATGCGAACACACACGCCATTAATAATTGCTATGCCACGAACACTATAGAACTTGCTTAGATTAGTATCTAAAACATTTTCATCATATATGTTACGTAAACTGATAGTTGTATATTGATTTCATCAAGATTGATACGTAGGATGGCTAGTCATATATACATACCACATTGCATCATCATTCATACATTGTTTTCTAGTCATACATTGCATCGCATATTATCGATATCATAGGAATCTATCATTACCGACATATTCATATATTGTTATTCTTCTTAGAGATTTTAGTATTGATGAGATTTCAGGATTTTGGGAAAAACCGCAAGAATTTTATAAACCTATTATCATTTTAGTAGAAATTTGTGGTTTTCTCGCGATATGATGTTTGTGGTGTCCACCATGAGTTTTCTCGTTTCTTGAGCTATATCATATACCCGATTCGAGGAGGGGGATGCACCGTCTGTGGGTACATGGTGGACCCGATATCGTACCCCGGGGAGAGAATGTTTTTGTGGCGATGACGATGAGCCAGGCAGCGGAGCACTACCGACTAGTTATTTTTGACGCGGAGGATATCCGGAGGATACCGACGTAGTCGTGAGATTTGATGTTATGGGTCGCTCCGGACTAACGGAGCCTGAGATATTGAGATATCGAAACTTTGAAATATTGAGACATTGAGATATACATATTTTGTGTCGATATTTGACACGGATTTCTGTCGATTTCACTGATGATAATCCAATTTTTATTTTACAAAAGCTTTACTAAGTTAAAGATATAGATATTCTCATATCAGATAGATTATGATTTCGTGTTGATTATACATCCATGTTGCATTCTTACTTGTGCATCGCATCATATTAGTATACGTAGGCTGTGACGTATTTGCGTGCATGCTTACGATAGCCTTATTAGATGTTACTTACCACTCACGAGTTGACAACTCACCCCCGTTGTGCCACAGTATCTTGCAGGTCCGACCCATCAGCATAGTAGCGACGGACGTACTTCTTCTTTTGCTTGTAACTGCGGCTTTGCTCGTAGGTGGGTTGCGAGGATACTTTTTTTTCACCTTGTATTATTATTTTTATCTAGTATTCTCCATCTACCGCTTCTACCATTGTATATGTGACCTAGAGATGTGATAGTGAGATAAGTTTATGTGTTGTTCTCTGGTGTCGAGCTCACTTGAGCCGACGTGACGTTTTCTTTTTTTTCTCGTGCTTTTATATGCTTATTTTGCTCTATTATGATATATATTGCGTTTGGTTGTGATTCCGCCATTGGCGAAGAGCTAGCTCCTACTTGGGGATGCCTTTATTAGTTACTTATGTGTATTCTTGTTTTGTGCCCGTTTGGAGCCAGTATTTACAAAGGAGAATCTACCGAAATTTTCGGAAAAATTTGATGTTTTAAAATGTTTTAATGTGACGTTATTTTAATAAAATCACCCTTTTAAGTTATGTTTTCCTTCACTCTATTTGTTTAATGGTTTAGATTTCTGGGTTTTAGCTTACTTAGATTACATTACGCCTCTGGACGTTGCGTAATTTAAGTTCCAGTCACGTTCCGTACCTTCGGGTCGTGACACTAGTCCACTCTTGAATATCTATGCCCTAGTCTCGATATTCTACCGACTAGGAACTGATTAAAGGATGTACTTTTGGACCACCCTGGCCCCGCTAGTATGATCTCATCATAATCCTGGTAGTCAAGTACATATCCTAAGGGCTTTATCAACATGTAAGAGACAGACAGTATAAATACCAGTCTACATGTTAAGATAAAGGTAACCTGATAGCATACTATCATGTCGAGCAAAAAGTCCTCTATATATATGTTCAAGCATCCACTATATAATCAATAATGGCCTCTAGGGCATACATATTCAAAACAATCTCCCACTTGCACTAAGGCCAGTTGTTGTAGTATCTCATACTCAACATCCTAAAAGTCTCTCGAATATTATCTGGGGAATGGCCTCGGTGAGTGGATCCGCTACATTATCCTCTGTGTCAACTCTCCTGACCTAGGTCTTCCGGAGATCAACTATCTCCCTGATCAGGTGATACTGTCTAAGAATATGGCTGGATCACTGACGGGACCGATGTTCCTAGGCCAAAGCCACAGCTCCTTGGTCATCACAATACACAGGTACTGGATGCCCAATGGTAGGAACCAAGTTCATCTCATGAATTCTATTCATCCAGACAACCTCTTTGGCAGCATCGTTGGTAGCGATGTAATTAGCCTCTATCAACGAGTCTGCTTTAGAATATAGCTTGGAACCTTCCAACATACCATCCCTCCACTGAGGGTAAATACAAAACCCGAGACTAACTTTCAGTTGTCCTTATCACTCTGGAAGCTCGAATCAGTAAAAGGCTCCATCTGGAGTTGACCGTTACCATACACTAAGAACATCTCTTTAGTCCTTCTCAAGCACATAAGAATGTTCTTCAGCTGTCCAGTGGTTTTCCCAAAGATCTTTTCGATACTTATTCATTACACCTAGTGAGTAAGCTACATCGTACATAACATTGCATACATGATTGACCCGTCTGCCAAAGCATAGGGTATCCCTTGTATGCGAGCCCTCTCCAAATCAGTCTCAAGATACTTCTTTTTAGAGAGAGTGATTCCTAAACAAGCGGGTACATTACCACGCTTAAAATCATCCATACTTAACCCCTTTAGCTTGGTGTCTATGTACCTGGATCGGGACAATCCCCAATCCATTTAGATATATATCTATATATCTATATCCCCAGGATGCAGGGGACATCAGTTAGATCTTTCACGAAGAACCTGTGTGATAAGAGGTGCTTGACCGAGTGTAGCTTAGGAACACCCTTTCCTATCAAGAGTATGTCATCCGCGTATAATACATGGAAGACAACTATACTCTCTACATCCTTTTTATTTAGACATGGTTCATCAACCTTTCTGATGAAGTCAAACTCTTTGACAACTTCATTAAAACAGATGTTCCATCTCCGCGATGCCTGCTTTAACCCGTAGATAGATTTAAGCAGCTTGCACATGCTTCCACTGCTCCCACTGTCTATGAAGCCCTATGCCAGTGTCATATACACGCTCTCTTCTAATTCACCATTTAGAAAAGTGGTTTTGACGTGTGGTCTGCCAGATATCGTAGTCATGGTATGCAGCAATGGCAAGTAGGATCCTGATGGACTTAAGCTTACAAGTCTAGCTTTGAAAGTCTCAACTTTTCCATCTACACCAAATTATCATTCTTAAAGATCCTCTTGAACCCGATGGGTTTTACCCTGTTAGGAGCAACATCCAAAGTCAATAATTTGTTGGTGCACATGGATTCCATCTCAGATCGCATAGCATCCCGCCATTTCATATAGTCTTCACTTGTGATGGCCTACTCGAAACTAGTTGGGTCATCATCTCCATGATGAAATCTTTGCTCCCGCTGTCAACGAGAAAACCGTAGTATCTCTCAGGTGGATAAGGAACCTAACTATATCAGAGGAGTGGCTGCGGTTCGTCAGGCACTATTGAATCCTCCGGTTCTAACAAATCGTCAGTTATAGTTTGTGTTTGCTGGAACTACTTTCAGTTCTACCATATTGCCACTAATTTCTTTGACAAGAAATTCTTTTTCTAAAATTGTGGCATGTCGAGAAACAAAATATCTTTTGTTTCTCGGTGTGGTAGAAGATATACCCTTACGAATAGTTGGGATATCCTACAAACTTTCACGGAATTGACCTTGCCTCGAGCTTTTCCGGATTTTGCTTTTCAACATAGGCCGGATAACCCCATATCTTAACTCGTTGAAGAGATGGTCTCTTCCCATTCCATATCTCATATGGAGTTTTGATCAGAACTCTATTCAATAGGTATGCATCTTCTCAAGTGCATGTCCCTGAAAGGAAATAGGAAACTCAGCAGTAAACATTATAGAGCGCACCATATCTTATACGGTGCGATTCCTCCACCCCGATATACCGTTGTGCTGTAGTGTATACGGAGGAGTAAGCTGAGAGAGAATCTCATTCTCTTTTATATGGTCTCGAAATTCCGTGCTCAAGTATTCTCTTCCTCGATCATATCGAAGTACTTGAATACATTTACTAATCTGGTTCTCATCTTCGTACTTATATTCCTTGAAATTCTCAAAAGATTCAGTTTTGTGTTTCAACAGGAACACATGTCCGTATCTTGAAAGATCATCGGTGAATGTAATAAAGTACAAGGAACCATCCCTGGCATGTGTGGAAATAGGACCGCATACATCACGATGTATCTGTCCAAGAGTTCAGTAGCACTTTCTCTGTTTCCAGTAAACGGAGATTTGGTCAACTTGGTCTTTGAAACATGACAGGCGAGTTTCATATAATGTAAATTCAAATGGATTCAAATATACATCCTTATGGAACTTTAGCTCATCTTTTCTTATCGACATGACCTAGTCTACAATGCCTTAAGAAGACTTCGTTCATTTCTGAACTGTCCTCTTATGTGTTTTGTACGTTTAGAACTGTGGTTTGATTCAGAACGTATACACTGTTTATACAACATACCTTACCCAATCAACACTTGATTTAGGAAAATATTCACAATATTATTGGTATGATATAACAGTCGCTCAGAATCATAGTCTTACCAGTTGGTAACACTAGGTGATATTTGCCAACTGCTTTGGCTGCAACAATTGCACCATCTCTATTTCTAGAGACATATCACCCTTTCCCAGTTCTCTACCTGTCTATAGACCATGTAACAAATTACATACTTGGGATCCTGATCCGGTATCCAATACCCAGGACGTAGAACAAACCAAGAAACAGTTCTTGGTAACGAACACACCCGAAGACAATTCATCAACATGCTTATTCTTCATTTGGGTGGCTTGGGAATCCGGATATTCCCCTATTTCTTGGTCAGACTTATGACAATCATAAGATAGAGTGGAACCTAGCCCAGTATAATAAGTAGGTCCGGTCAAAACATTCATATTATTATCTTGATTAAGGCATTTCATTGGTCGCTACCAGGAAAGAGAGAAGGATAATCACTTTGCGTGCACTCTTTGCAAGATTAGATTGGTTATTTTATCTAATCAGGATGGCTCCCACTGTTTTTATCAAATCTTGCTTCAAACCCTAAAAGGTATGATTAGCCGGGATTAATTACACCCTACAGGTTCACCAATCTTTCAGCCAGGCAGGTATCGGTACTCAAGGGAGGTTCCCCGTGCTATCGCATGGACCTAATTAAAATAAAACTCGTTTCTCTATAGGCATAACCCCATTGACACCTTTCTACACACCTACTTGATTAGCTAATTGTAAAGTGCAAAATTCTCCCAGGAGTAACGCTTACTCGCAGTGGGTATTGGGATCCAACTATCATATATAAGGTATGCAATCTCATTGGAAATTTCAACACTTGAAATTCCCGATAATATTTTTACCCCTAACATCCTATGACCTTGACAAAGGCCAACAAACCATAGGGCGCTAGTCAAGTTCAACCTGTCATTTCCTGATTGAATTAAACCCACCCGCACGACCATTGACAAAGGCCAACAAGGTCGTATGACTACCCTACTCCAATCGCATCATATGGTTGCAGATATGCACTAATCAGCTACCGCAGACTACGCCTTGACAAAGGCCAACAAACGCAGCACGAATACTAAATAGTACTTATCTGAAATGACAGAGGGCTACACAGGTTTTAAAGAAAACCATGAGCGTAATGCCCTTGATATCGTCGTAGAATTTAATGATTTTGAAAAGGATTGTTTTAGAGGCTTTTGCTAGTTTCGCTAAAGAGGTCACTCCCGATGAAGGGATCTCGGCTCTTTCCTCATCGAATAACGTGCAGGATATTCAGGAATACCACTGTACAAAACAAGAACTAGAGAAGCTGTCAAAAACAAAACCGAGTGGTTTGTAGCATTTACTAGTTTCGCTAAAGAGGTCAATCCCGGTGAAGGGATCTCGGCTCTTTCCTCATCGAATGAGGTGATGGATATTCATCAAGGAATACCACTATGTAAAGCAAAACAAGAGGTACCCTTTTTGAAAATTTGATTCCACAACATCTTTTGCTTTCTTTCTTTTCATTAATCTCATTAATGAAGTCCCATCAATTAATGTTTCCTAAACATTACAGAAAAATGAAACGAAAATAGAACGTACGCTTATGCCATCAGCATTCGATAATGGGCCCCGTCTTGCACCGTTAGGTTACTTAACTACCGGCAGAGCGGGGGCTGGACTAGCGCGGGTGCAAAACATAAGCAACGTTTATTATATATCATATATATAATAGTACATTCGACTCACGCAGTTATATGATCAACATCATAGAATCAAGTAGCAGAAGCAATATATGAAATATTGGATATACTAGGATGTCCGTGTTTTAAATTTTAGCCTGTAATGTAAAACACGGATTCCACGGTCATGATGAATAGCCAAACCCACATCCCTAGAACCCTACGAGAGCGGCAAGTAACCCGTCCAATTCTAGAGTTAAGAGACCCGGTCTCATCTCCTTGAGATGGTCTCCCACTGGACTCTAGAACCCGGTTACTTGTGCTCCCTGCCTTAGGTCTATCCTAATGCGGAAGAGTAAATAATATACAACAATGGTGACATCATCCTCAACCCGGAAGTGCCCCAATAAAAGAATATTACATACATATTTTACATGAATGAAAATAAAAACTCTCATCTCACATAGAACCCCCCGGCTATTCTTTCATGACGATCCAATAAATCATATCAACAGCAACACATGATATCACATATCATCAACGTAAGCAAATATGCGTATCCCTAAAACTTGTTGACATATAGCAACGAGATTGGGATACCCCACATATTACACTTACGGTCGCAGAAAAGAAAACAGAAAACTACAATAATTAGAATCCACAATATCCTTAGACATCATAAACCTGGAATATCTCATATTCCGGATTTCATTCCTAACTTATAAAACTTGCATTTTAGTCTTAAATTGAAAACTCTTTTCAATTGGTTGTCGGATAATTCAATAATATTCCCGACTTAGTGATCGCCTACAATACGCAATTGCGACAAAGTTTTCATCCGAATCAAAACTTCGTGGCAATCGATCAATTGAGACTAAACGACTATGTTCACAATATACTAACTAGTTTTCACAAAACTAATTAATCCGGATTCTAATAATTGTATCACACATCACAAAGCTTGTAAAGTAACCGCAACATTAGAATTATGCATGCAATTAGCAAAGTAAACCAATTTTTCCAAGACATGATAAATCCAGTGAGCTAAAGTTCCAAAACCGATTGTTTTAAGCCAATCCGGGAGTCGAAACGAACTCGTAACCCGCCCGAATCTTCGCGGCGGCGAAGATCCTAAAATTAACTATCGAATGGGGGGCCTCGGGAGGGGGGTACCCACCCCCGGGGGCCACCTCGAAGTGGCCCCTACGGGAAGGTAGACCCGAGAGCACCCAGTTTGGGTGCTTTCGGGTCGCTCACCCCCAAGGCCACCTTGTGGTGTTCTTAGGATGTGGGTCCGGCCTTTGGTCCCCCCTCGCGGTATCCCCGGGGTGCGCATGCTCCACCCCGCGGCTTCTCAGCTCAAACCGTGAGCCCGCGGGGAGTGCAAACAACTCAAAACATCATTTTGGAAACTGTTTTTATCGGCAGTTTTTGCGCGACAAAACGGTGGATTTCTAACGTCACTACAAGCTATGATAGTCTACCCTAATGTTCTAGCTTAGCTCTGATACCATGAAAGTCAACCCTAGCACCACCATGAGGTCTAAGAGGCATCAAGCATGCCAAATTCAAATTTTTATGCTGCTAAGTTAGACTATACAAGATCATAGCTAGAATATTAGGGTTATGATAGTAGTGAAAGATGGTTATACCCTTGTAGATCGAGTCCTTCACTTCACTTACTCCGTGTAGTAGTCTTGCGACTCCACTAGGCTCCACTTGAGGATTTGGACAAGCTTCCTCCGATGACCTTCGTTCCGAAGATGATCTACGCGAAGTCCCTCCAACTCAAGCTACCTCTACACTAAACTCTTTAGCGTAAGAAACACGCTATACTCGATCTCTAGTCAAGTGTAGGATGGTAAAGTAGGGGATGTTAAAAGCTCACAAATTTGTTTTCAAGCTTCATGGTTCACATCACATGTAAGGGTCGATGCTTGAACCATAGGATTGAGGAAGAAGAAGAAGCTAGAGAGCAACCATTGGAGCAAAGCAAGAAAAATGGCTAAGTGTTGAGAATGAACTAAGAATGAATGGCAACTCTTGACCCCTACTAATTCAAGCATGGAATTTTGCAATATAAAATTGCAACCATGCTTGAATAGTGAGTCAAGATGAATAAACAAATATAAATCTCATGCTTGCAACCATGCTCTCATTTTCCACCACATTTCTAATTTCACAAAATAGAATTTTATGCCATGCTTCATTATTATTTATATATATATATATATATATCATATATATTAATATATATATATATATATTATGAAGAATAATTAGTAAGCTAATGATATTGGTTAAGATATAATTATATCAGATATAATGTATATCACATTATTAAATCTACACTTAATAATCTGGTTATATCACATATGACCGACTAATATCATTTATTTGTATATCACATTATCAAATCAACACTTGATTCAAAAATCTGGTTATATCACATATAACCGAACCGAAACAGATAACTGCCATGTAACAATACGGTATCACATACACGTATTTAATCAGGCCCACACACATATCACATATGTGTCCTATTTCGTTTCGCTTGAACCAGGGAACTTCTGTGTGGGACTCTAAAGACTCGTCAATACGCCAGCAGTAGGTGATCACATCAGTCACCTGCAAGCCGTCAACGGTACTAGCTAGACGTAACGGGTACCCGGGTATTGAGATATATGAAGATCAACAAGCAAGCTTGTCCATAGTCTCCATGAAGCCTATCAGTAACACTACCATACAGTCCGGTCTCTTCGTCTGATATGTCGCATATCATGTCTGGGGGTGGTAAACGTCAGTCCCCAGTAACATGATAAGTCATGCCGATGTCTGGCGTATAACGGTTCGAGAAACTACTGATAACACTTATCAGTAAATCTCGGCAGCAACCCTGGCCAAGGACTTCCAGTTATAGCCAATTGAGCATAGCGCAGCATCAACCCGCAATACCGGGAGAGATGAAACCCTTCCTATCACTCATTGCCTCCATGCGACTCCGGACTGTACCCAAAATCCACCTATTTGCTTTCGAGATCCTTGAGCGAGTTGGTACTTGTAGGTCCTTTCGAGATCCTTGAGCGAGTTGGTACTGTTGCTTATTGTTTAGCACTCCTGCCCAGTTTTTTGAATGTTCACCCCGTATTTCATGTGTCGATGCTTCGTAGATACCTTCATGATCCTTCTCACATGATTCAGCACCAGAACGTTCAGCTTGAGCACAATCTTTCGTTCACCGAGCAGCCGGTAGTTATTTTGGATCGGCTGGTAAGGAAGCTTTTGTTGGGGTAAAAATTTACACCCCGGTTGACCAAGTCAAAAATCAAATTCAACCCAAAGCCAAGTGGGCCCAAGCCCAGATCAAGTGGGCCCATGCCCGGGTCGAGTCCGAACATGAAGCGGCCGGCCTCCCCCCACGCCAAGATAAAATTTTTGTAATAAATAATTTTATTGTGTTTCTTTTATTTTATTTTACGAATGAATGTAAGAGAAATGGGCCTAAAGCCAAATTTTTGTAAAGCTCATGGCTTATGTGCAAAAAGAAATGGCACATGAGCCATGGGATAGGAAAAATGCCATTTTGTGAAGCCCAAGGGGCTATGTGTAAAGTGTATAGCCTATAAAGGCAAGGATAATGAAAATATCCCAACAACTTTTTCTCTCTCCAAAAAAAAATTTAGATCTGAGATCTTTCTCCTTCCTCAAGGTTCTAAAAGCTTCTTCTTTCTTTTGAATTAAATCAAGAGTTTTACTCTTCATTTTATAAAACTAAATAGTTTTTCACCTCAAAACCCATAAAGGGGAACTCAGATCTTCCATTAGATCTCAAAAAGAAGAGATTTGTAAAATCACATCTCTTGATCTTCAAGATCCTGCCAACGAAGGAGGAAGAAGGAGACTCATCTCCAGAAACGCCACTTTGGGAAAGAACTAGGGCTCAAGGGGAGAAGCCCTTCATCAGTTTCAAAACATCTTAGGAATTTAACTCCACTCTAATTTCCCTTTCGGGTGTTTTTGGAGCTAAAAGCCCCTTTTTCTCGTCGGCGCCCGAGCGCCTTGCGCTCAAGCGCCCAGCGCCCACATGCCGACACGTGGCACGCTAGCGCTCGAGCGCCTAGCACTTAATCGACCAGCGCTCAAGCGCCTACATGCCGACACGTGGCGCGCTAGCGCTCGAGCGCCTAGCGCTCATGTGCCCAGCGCTCAAGCGCTAAGCACCAACGTGCCGACACGTGGTGCGCTAGCGCTCGAGCGCCGGCGCTAAAGCGCCCATGTGCAGACACGTGGTGCGCCCGGCGCCCACGTGTTGGATACGTGGCGCACTAGCGCCTAAGCGCACAGCACTTAAGCACACAGCGCTCAAGGCGTTGGCCCCACGTGTCCTTTGGGTGCTTTTTCCCTTTTTATATATATGTATACATGTATATATATGTATAGATACACACACACTCCACAACACTGTCCCCCTCAAAAGGACGCGTGGGGCTCTGTGTGGCTCCCGATATATCCAAAACCCTCCCTTTCAAAACACGACACACGCACGCTGCACATTGAGTTCGCATGACCAGTTTAACCCGTCAATCAGAGGTTCCCTCGCTCCAAAGGCGAGGGGTAATTAACGGCAGCTTAGTCCATGGCTGCCGGAGATTCGGATCCCCACAGTCAATAAACCCGGCCTACTCCAGACAGGGGGAATCTGTAGTACGCCTGACAAGCACGCGCGTATTCCCATCTCAATGGGATGACGAAAAACACCCTACAGATTCTGGCACGCCCGGTGGGACTTTTCTTTCCTCCCATATTTCGGGTTAAACGTTCATGCGAACTCAATCAATATACATATCGATTTCCTATACTGAAATAATGTTTTTTTCCGTGCAGCAATCAACTTTCCAACGACAATGTCTCCCAAGACGAATTCAGCTTCCAACGTGACCCCGACCTCGTACGTGGTCAAGATCAATGCTCGTGTGGTTCTCCCCGCAAGCCTCAGTCGACAGTGAGAGGAACTTCCCTGCCAGTTTGGTTCCGTCATCATCTACCCTGCCAGAAGCGCTCATCTGGCAGAAATCGCGGCGAAACAGGCAGCCAAGCCGGCCGCAAGGGGCAAGAGGCCGAATGTTGTGATCGCTAAGGCACCACAATCGAAACTTTAGATGCTGTCTGAACGACTCCCTGGCGCTCCAGCTTGGGGCAAGATGTCCGGTACGAAGGGCAACAACAAACGTTGCAGACGAGCTCAGGCGATGACTCCAACAAGTGCACGATCGAGCGTCTCCTCTGGCCTCTCTATCAATCGATCTACGGCGTCTTCTCGAAGAGCCGAAGTCTGCCAAGTGCTTAAAATAGAAAAGTTAAGGCAGAAACGGCTCAGGTATCGAGCCAACAAGAGGGCCAGGACTCCGGCCAGGTGGAGTCGTGTGAGATTCCAAGAGCAGAGTCATCCTACGACATCGACTGAATCGGCCGTAAAAATCAGCAATTCCTTCAAACCTCTGAAGTAGGTTCAGAAAAATGCCATGACCGCCAGAATCAAGAAGACAGCGGTCGGAACATCGCAACAAAGAGACGTGTCCCGGCCCCAACAGAAAAAGTATGATACTGTCTCTTCAAGAGTCTATCAGGCACTCTGTGCCACACGAAAGTGGCGGGGAAAACCCAGAAAAGAAGTGCCAGCACCATTCAAGAACCTGGTCATGCCAGCCGCCTTCAATCGACTGCCCGCTACCGAAACAGGGGGGTCAAGACAGCGATCTGTGAAATTTGCCGTCGGTGATAAAAGGACGGTTGGATATATTATCCATACGGTCTATATGGCGGGTGGGCGCCCTAGCGACAATCTTCACAGCAAAAGAAAGGATGGGGCCACCATATCCCAAGCCCAATCTGTCTTGAATGTGGTTGCCTCTTCCTAAGAACAGCCGCCTCCGCTGGATGAAGAAAACCCTCTCGATGAGGATGATAGGCAGAAAGACCCCTCGGTCCATGCAGAGTCAAGCTCAGACAGCGAGGAAGAGCCGATTTTCCGCCCCAGGACCGCGGAGCAAGAGCTGCTTCAAGAGCTTCGAAAACAGCTCAAGAGCAAAGATAAAAAGATGGCCATGCTCTACTCGAAAATTGATGACCTTACGAATGTTGTGATGCAGCTTACAGCTCAAATTGCTTGAGCGCCTCCCAATCATGCATAAGTCGCTACTCATCAGCCGGGTGATGACAATCCGAAGCAGCCAATGCCTGTTCCTTTGGGTCCAAGACTAGTCGAGCCGAACGAAAGCCGGCCACATTCCGTTTCTGGGGACGCCTTGGCCCCAGATAGCACTATCCCGCTAACACAAGATCGGATAATGGATTTAGTCACCAGCAAAGTTAAAACATTGGTGGCCGAAGCTGAAGCTTAGAAAAAAAATTAGCAGTGGTCAGCTGCCATATCCCGCACAGTACGATCTGATCGAGTTCCCGAACGGCTACGTCATTCCAAAGTTCGGAAGATTTAACGGGACGGGAAATGCAAATCAGCACGTCGCCCACTTCAAAGCCTCGTGCGGAAATATAGGGGGCAATGACGCGCTCCTTCTTCGTCAGTTTGTCAACAGCCCGACCGGTGTCGCCTTCGACTGGTACGCGAGCATACCAGACGGGTCCGTCATTACCTTTGCCCAAATGGAGTCTCTGTTTCGGCAAAGGTTCATGAGTGTCAGTGATAAAATCTCCATTGCCGACCTTGTGAGGACCAAGCCGGGGAAGAATGAAAGCAACACCGACTTTAGCGCCTAAAGGCATAATCTCACGGTCAAGTGCGAACCGCCGCTGGAGCAGGACCAGTCCGTCAGCCTTCTCATTGGGAACCTCAGCAATTGGATGGTCCCATTCTTGTGTACAGCGGGCCTCAAGACATTTCAGGAGCTAACCAAGAAAGTCCAAATGCTGGAACGCTCGAAGCAAGAGTCCCCGCCGGACTCTTAGAGAGACAAGACTTGGAAAAGCAAGCGTGACGACAACCGTAGAAGTGGGAGTTCCAGCAGTACCAATGTCTTCAATGCGTCCGACAATGAAGAAAAAGAAAGGGCGGGCGAATCCAAAACAAACCGGTCTCGAAAGCCATTGCTGGGAGGGGATGGGACTTCCCTAGAGGAGAAACAGAACAAGGTTTACTCTTTCAGAAGGGACAATGGTCCGCAAGATATTTAAAGATGCCTTGAACAATGGCCTACAATTGCCGGAGTCGAAAAGACCCCAAGAAGCAAAAATGACCGACAATCCCCTGTATTGCCCGTACCACCGAGTAGTGAGCCATGCGATCGAGGATTGCTATATCTTCAAGCACTGGGTGGAGAAGCAGTACAAGGCTGGAGAGATTGAGCTGTCCAAAAGTGTGTTGGTGAACAATCAAGTTGCAACCACCAACTTTATACAGACAAAAACTGAAGCCTTCTGGGATATGACAGCCGAACCCGCTACCGTGAGAGATGAAACGGACCCACCGTAGCCACCGTGGAGTACGCACATATCTAATAAGATGAAGAAGATGATAAAGCTACTTCGGAAAGAGCCCAGGACGGAATGGGAAAGGCAGAAAAAGCCTACTATACCAGCTGCCAATGCGGCTCCATCAGGCTCAAAGTCCAAAAAGATCAAGAAGAAGAAAAGTGCAGCTCGGCGCGAAAAAGTGTCCGTAAGGAGATCGACTATTCAAAAATATATCGATTCCCTCGAAGACTATGAACAGAAGGAAAGAACTCTAATTCAATTGAAAGAGTTCTTCCCCATAGAAGCAGCGGAGATTTTAGAGGAGTTGGAAGAAGGCTCCAATGAAGAGATCGCTATAGTGACATGCTACGCCATCCATCTGGGCAGCGAATATGAGGAAGAGCTCTGTTTTCCCGAAGAGGACGAGGAGCTCGCCACAATAGCCAACCAAATCCAGCTCAGAAGCGGCAGGGCTCTACCGCCAAATCAGGGCAACGCCCCAAAATGAAAGGAAAAACAGGTGGCTAATAAGGAGGATGGCAGAGAACCGGCTGATGAAAACTCAAGTCCTTCCCCAGTTGACTATAATGTTTTGGCTCACCTCCGAAAGCTTCCGTCTCTCCTCAGCCTCTATGATGCCTTGGTTCTATCTCAAGAGCTTAGAGATGTTCTCATTCATGCTTTACAAAACCCTGAGCGGTATCAGGCTCGCTTTGCAGAAATTAATATGAAAGAAGCTCAGTACACTTTGCAAGCCACCTCAGTCGCGTTTAAGGTTGAAGACTTGCTACTGGGAATGGCTGAGCATAATCGGCCGCTTTACGTGACCGGGTACAGCGACGGAGATCAGATTAATCGCATATTGATTGATCCGGGATCCTCAGTGAACATAATGAACTTGCGGACACTGAAGAGTTTGTCAATGGACGTCCGACACCTTTCAAGGGAAAGGATTGTCATTCAAGGCTTCAATCAAAACTGGCAGCAAGTTCTGGGGTCTATAGCTTTTCCAATAAAATTTGGGGATCTGCAAACTGAAGCTAAGATATACGTGATCGACGCCGACACGTCTTATAAGATTCTCTTGGGACGGCCGTTGCTCCACAATTACGGCATCATTCCGTCAACTCTCCATCAATGCATGAAGTATACTAAAATTGGCGAAGAAAGACGCATTGACAGAAACATCCAGTTGTTCGGTGTGCATGAAGTCCGATATGAAGATTCTCGGTACTTTATGAACCACCAAAATGCTAAGCCGCAACCGACTGAGGACAGAGCGGCCCCAAGAGTCAAAAGCAAATCTGAGCCAGCTATCACTTTCAGAAGCAAAGACGCCTAGGTGCACCTGCGTTTCGGTAGCGACACTGACGAGTCCGACGCTGGAAGTCCATCCTTCCGTAAGACTCACCCTCGTTTCGGTAGCGATACAGAAGAATCTGTTACTGAAGGCCCATTTAGCAGCAAAGCCCGCCCTCATCTTGGCAGCGACACTGAAGAGTCGGAGGAAGAGGACCTGCCCTGCAACAGCTGTGCAGATGGACCCCTATGCAACAAACAAAACTACGAGAGACCTTTGAAATTGCAGAAGGGCCCCTAGCTGTCATAAGGGTACCGGAGCAGATGTGCAAAGAGCTCGATGCGTTGTCAGTCTCCACCGTGGACCAGCTGAAAACTTTCTACTTCCCCAGATGGAAAAGTGGACAGAAAGGCATCCTGTTTTATGGGTCAAATCCCGTTGTGCACCCGGACGATTTGTCTGTCGCGTGCCTTCCATATGAGAGAGGCATAAGAGCCGTCCTCAATCTTAGATACTATGCACCCAAGATGCAGGAATATTTCAAAAGGTGTGGATGCCGGCTATATCAAACGGAGTCCGAAGCAATGTTTTATGAAGGGCTATGGCATCCGCCCCAGGTGCGAGCACTCATCGATGGACGAATTCCAGATAGATGGGGCATAGGCTTCATTCAAGCTGATTCCAAAACGTGCTACATGATCCATATTGGTGAAGCTAGCAATAGATCAAATGATGATGACGAGATAGCCGAACCAGAAGAAGCTCCTCAAGAGCTCGAAGATGGCGGACAAGCAACCTTTGACGAGCTAACCGAGATTGACTTAGGAACGCCCGATAATCCAAGGCCGACCTACATCAGCTCACTCTTGTCGGAGGAAATGAAAGAGCAGATAATTGCCCTGCTACATGAGTTCGTCGACTGCTTCGCGTTGACGTACAAAGAAATGCCTGGCCTTTCCCCTGAAGTAGCCGTGCATAAGCTGGCTATATCTCCTGATGCTAAGCCAGTCAAACAAGTTCCTCGAGGAATGAGAAAGGAACTGGAAGAAAAGGTCATCGAGGAGACAAAGAAACTCATCGATGCAGGCTTCATCAGGGAAGAGAAATATGCGGGATGGATCGCATGCATAGTCCCAGTGAAGAAGAAAAATGGGCAAATCCGAGTTTGTGTCGATTTCAGAGACCTCAACAAGGCATGCCCTAAAGACGACTTCCCGCTACCTGTCATGGAAATGATGGTCGATAACACCTCAAATTACGAACTATTCACCTTTATGGATGGCTCGTCTGGGTATAATCAGATCAAGATGTCGCCTGAGGATGAGAAGCACATAGCATTTCGAACCCCGATCGGAATATACTGCTACAAAGTGATGCCGTTTGGACTGAAGAACGCAGGTGCTACGTATCAAAAGGCAATGACTAATATCTTTGATGACCTAATCCATAAACTCGTCGAATGCTATGTTGATGATCTGGTCGTCAAAACTAAAGCCATGGCCGACCACATCCAAGATCTTAGGACCTTCTCACCAGACTGAGGGAATACGATCTAAAAATGAATCCTTTAAAGTGCGCTTTAGGCGTGTCATCGAGAAAATTCCTAGGATTCATAGTCCGACATCGAGGGATCGAAGTTGACCCATCAAAGCTAAAGGCCATCATGGAGATGCCCCCTCCGAAGAGTCTGACGCAGCTAAGATCTTTTCAAGGAAAGCTTGCTTATATATGGAGGTTTATCTCAAATTTATCGGGAAGATGTAGGCCCTTCTCAAAGCTCATGAAGAAAGGAGCTCCTTTTATCTGGGATGCCAAATGTCAAGCAGTGTTCGAAAGCATCAAACAATACTTGTTGCACCCTCCAGTGCTGGATGCCCCCATTATAAATAAACCGCTGATTCTCTACACTGCCACGCTAGATGAGTCACTCGGCGCGCTCCTTGCCCAGAATAACGAGGAGGGAAAAGAAAATGCCCTCTACTACCTCAGTCGAACTCTAGTCGGGGTGGAACACAACTATTCCCCAATCGAAAAGCAATGCCTAGCTCTGATATTTGCTGTGAAGAAGCTGAGGCACTATCTGCTTGCTCATCGGGTTATGTTGATCTCCAAGGTCGACCCTCTCAAACACTTGATGACCAAAGCAAGCCTAGCCGGCAGAATGGCAAGATGAGCTGTCATGCTACTTGAGTTTGACATAGTTTATACTCCTTAGAAAGCAGTAAAAGGGCAAGCACTTGCAGACTTTCTCGCTGCTCATCCCATACCAGAAGGATCACCGCTAAATTGTGAGTTACCTGACGAACAAGTGCTGCATCTCGAGGAAGATGAGCTATGTTGGGAGCTCTACTTCGATGGAGCCTCATCAATGAGGAGCTCTGGCAAATCCAGCGTCCCAGAGATAAAAGTGGGGATAGGATTGGTGTTCATCACGCCATCAATGGGAACCCTACGGCGTTCTTTTGCTCTCACCGAGCCTCGCACAAACAATGAGGCCGAGTATGAAGCTCTGATAGCTGGTTTGGAGCTCGCCATAGAAATGGAAATCCTTCGGCTACGGATTTACGGTGACTCCCATCTTGTCGTCAACCAAGTAAGCGGAGACTATAAGATATACAAACCCGAGTTAGCTTGATACAGAAGCCGGGTGGTGGAACTCATGAAACGGTTCACTCACGTTGAACTAACGAGAGTCCCTAGAGCGTTGAACGGAAAGGCTGACGTACTCGCTCGCTTAGCCAAGGAGCTGGCTGATCCTGACATAGATGAAATTCTGATCACAGTCAGGAGCCGGAAAATTCTACCCCCTGTCTCTCTACGAGAAGAGGAAAGCGCGGAAAAGAAGAGCAGTCCCGCCGAAAAAGCTTCGATTGTTCAAGACGAGCCCGATTGGAGAGAACCCCTCATAGAGTACTTCCAATACGACAAGCTGCCCGAAGGAAGGTCCGCGAGGGTTCAGCTGAAGAAGAGAGCTCTCCAATACGTGATTGTAAATGACACGCTATACTGCAGGTCATATGACCAACTCTGGCTCAGGTGCCTGTCATCGGCCGAAGCCCAAAAAGTCATGAAAGAAGTTCACTCAGGCGTTTGCGGTGCTCACCAATCTGGCCCCAAGATGCGACTGCAAATTAAACGGCTTGGGTATTACTGGCCCACCATGATACGGGATTGCAGAGAGCTTGCAAAGAAATGTTATATCTGCCAAATTCACTTTGATTTTATTCACAAGCATCCCAATCCATTGCATCCTACGGTGGCGTCGTGCCCCTTCGAAGTCTGGGGAACCGACATAGTTGGCCCAATTGACCTTCCGTCTTCTAGAGGCCACCGGTTCATACTGGTTGCAACAGACTACTTCTCCAGATGGGCTGAAGCTGTACCGCTAAAAGAGGTTATGACAGAAGATATTCTGACATTCTTCCAGCATAATATTCTATACAGTTTCGGTACACCAAGAAGAATCATTTCTGACAATGGGCCTTCTTTCAAGAGCTTCAAAGTCTCAAGGTTCGCTACTCAGCATAAGATAGACTGGAGATATTCCTCCATCTATAATCCAAGAGCCAACGGACTAGCCGAAGCCTTCAATAAGACTCTATGCAAGCTTCGAAGGAAAAATGCTTCAGCCAATAAGAGAGACTGGAATCTCAAACTTCATGAGGCGTTCTGGGCATATGGTACCACACACCGTACTCCAACTCAGTCCACTCCATACTCATTGCTCTTCGGAGTTGAGGCAGTCCTCCCCTTCGAAGTCGAAATTCCAAGCTTAAGAATGGTCGTTCAGCACGTGTTGACGGAGGAGGAAAACGTGCTCCTTCGGCTTGAAGAGCTCGACGCCCTCGAAGAAAAGAGGCTCGCGGTGCAACAAAATCTGGAGCTATACCGATCCCAAATGTCACGGGCCTATGACAAGATAACCCGTCTCCGCGGTTTCAAGAAAGGCGAATTGGTGTTGGTCCACAAAAGACCGATCATCCCCAATCGACATACCAAGGGAAAACTCGAGCCAAACTGGGAAGGACCATACGTCATCGAGAAAGTTTTCGACAGGGGATCCTACCAACTAATAAGTGCCGAGGGAGAAAGGCCTATGCCACCCATCAATAGCCGATATATTAAGAAATACTACGTGTGAATGCTCCAAGTCGCAGGCGAATTGAGCTCACCGGCCCTACGGTCTAGATCATACATCCTGCAAAACCGTATACAATCCACGGGCGCAAACGACCACTATCTCCACCATGTCCCGCCGGTGAGACTTCTTTTAAAGTCCCTCCAGCGACAAAAAAAATAAAATAAATACGGTATGTCCACAAACAAAACAGGGATGGATGAAAACCCGAAAGGGCTCTATGAGTAAAAACAGCAGGACTGCCGGCGAGTTTGTGAAAACCTGAAAGTGCGCAAACTCGTGAAAAGAGATGAAATACACTCACAAAGTCCTCTCGACCTCGTGAGGAGAAAATCCCTGCGTGAGTTCCTTACGACTCACGAAGGGGCAACACACTTAGGAATCCTCACGATTCTTAAGGAGAACATACACCTACGGGATCTTTACGACTCGTCGGGAGAAAATACTTTTATGGGACCCTCACGGCCCATAAAATTGAAAAGCCTTAGGTGATAGGGACCCAAACCTGTCTCCTAAGCTATCGTTCCGCAACGGGCAACGGCAAATGATGAGTCGCTCCTGGCATTTCGCTTCAGTGTTAGCGGTGCTAATGCCGACCAAAAATCCAAATCCCAAGTCCTCCCAAGGCAAATGATGAGTTGCTCCTGGCATTATTCCAGTGCAGCAATGCTGATGCCAAACAAGATCCAAATTCCAAGTCCCCAAACGGCGAATGATGAGTCGCTCCTGGTACCATATTCCAGTTTAGCAATGCAGACACCAACCAAAATCCAATTTCTCAAAATTCTCCAGCCCTACGGCCAGTCCCCGACTTGACTACCATATACAATCCCCTGGCTAAAATAATTCTCAGCATACCCATGCCCCACCGCAATCACCAGTCCAGCGGCCGGTCTTCGCCCTTGGACTTATGCTCCGTTTTGGAAGACCCACTCATGTGTCCTCACAATACATGACGAGAACAAACCTTTCTGGAATCATTACGACTCACAAAGGAAAAACACACTTAGAAGTCCCTACGAATCCTAAGAAGAAAATACACCTGCCGAATCCTTACGACTCGTAGGGAGTAAATGCTTTTATGGGACCCTCACGACCCATAAAATTGAAAAGCCTTAGGTGATAGGGACCTAAACCTGTCCCCTAAGCTATCGCTCTCCTAACAAGAAAAGGCAAATGATGAAATGCTCCTGGCACATGTGCTTCAGTGTTAGCAACGCTGATGCCTACCTTAACCTCAAAATTCCAAACTCCAATCCAAATGACCTCCAAGTCGTTAAACTGGGAACGAGGGAAATTTCCTCATGGCAAATGATGATTCGCTTCTAGTACCATATTCCAGTGTAGCGATGCTGATGACAAACCAAAAACAAAATCCCCAAATCCTCTCATGGCAAATGATGATTCACTCCTGGTACCATATTCCAGTGTAGCGGTGCTGATGTCAATCCAAATCACATCAAATCAGGAAAACAAACAATGACCTCCCTGGAAGAATCAAATTCCACCTCGGAAATAAGTCAACTTCATCCCTGACACCGCAAGAAGCGGAGCAAGTGTAACGTGTAAAAAATGATTAAATAAATAATTTAAAAAAAAGTGTTTAAGTGAATTTTAGGATTTTCGGTAAAGTAAAATGTATTTTTCGTAAAACCAAACCGTGATTGTTTTTCATTATAATTTTAAAAATATCCATTTTAATTATGAAATTACTAGTAAAAGGTGTTTATTTAGCCACTTATAAATTTTTAGTTTAATAAAATATTTTTCCTAAAATAATTATTTTAAATATTAACATAAGCTTTATTTTTACACTAAATTAGTGTAAATTACAAATTTAAATGGTTTTAATTTGTAAAAATGAACCATGGCATGTTAGAATTTAGTATGTATCATGCAAAAATTATTTGCAAATTTTTCCTATTTTCTAGAGCTTTCTTGAGTTGCTATAGTAAATAAATAATTAAATAATTAAATAAGCCATGAAAAGACTTTTAGTGTTGTTTCTCTTCTTGAAACTTCTACACAACATCACACTCTCTTCTTTCTCTCCCTCACCTCCCTCTAGGCCGGCCACAACCCCCCATGGCTGCCCCTCCCCTTTTCCCACCTCATTTTTATTCAAAATTCATTAAAAACACATCAAAAATTCAATTAAAATTCCACAAAATCCTATTTATTCCATACTCTTTATTCCTTGCTCATTTTTATATGAAATTTGGAGATGGAAAGCATGCATTTTGGAGGCTCATTTCTTGTTTGGATTTCATATTTTGGGAGGTATAATTTCTTTCTTTTGATTTATTGTTTTAGATGTTCATTTAAGCTTAATTAGATTTAATGAATTAATTCTATGTTTTTTAAAAAAATTCAAGTTAGGGTTTGTAAATTCAAGTTATGATTTTTGTTAATTATTTAGGGTTATAATAGTTAGTTTAACACTTTTAGAATTGGAAAATATTGCATGGTTGTTGAATTGTAAAATTTTCATTTAAAATTGTTTTAAATTAGGAAATTAGCTAACTAGGTTTTTGCAAAATGTGTTTGTGGTTAATATAAAATTCTAATTTGGGTTGTTATCATTGGATTATAGTTTTAGTGGAAATGTTAGCATGTTAATGGAAAGAAAAACTTAGTTTGATTGCTAGTTTCTATGGTCAATTGATAAATTGTGATAAAATTGCTAATTTTGTAAACTAGATTTTAGAAATTCCTATATAAATGAGATTAAAAATATAATTATGGTTTCATTAAATCATTATCATTATGAATTATGGTTTAATACATTAATTCATGAAAAATCACGTTTTGTGGTGGAATTGTGGTATTTTGCTTGAAAAATGTTAAAAATTGTTAAAAGTGCAAACTAGAAATTTCAAATAAATGCAAAATTGTGTAATAAAAATATAGTGATGGTTTGTATAGTCTAGTAATGCTATTTAATGAGTTTTATGACCATTAGTTTCATTTAAATGTCAAGTTTTGATGAAAAACGGTATACTGGCATTTTCGGGTTTTTGCGAAATTGGACGGTTTGATAGATTTTAGGGTTTCGATGGATTTAATCGTGTTTTATGGTATAAGTAATGTGTTTTAAAACTACAAGTTGTTTGATGATGTTATCTCGATCCATCGGAGTTTGTACGCCGATATCGAGCGGTATTTGGTTCTTTTGCGTGGACGGGACATAGGTTTTAACCTGTGCTTGTTCCTTGTATCGTTTGACTTTTGTATGTGATTCGGTTTACGATGCTATTTATATGCTTGCGTTTAGGTACCCCTCACGTGGACTGCGGGCGATGAAGAGGAGGATGGCGACACTGTCTTCGGCAGACATGGACCAGGTGAGTAGATGCATATCTACGGGGGGAAGTCGGGTGGATGGCGTTTAGCACCCCCGCAACGTAGAATAGGAATAGTACTTATTGACATTAGGAAACAAGATGTGACCCTAGTAGGACCCTAGTATTGACCCTAGGCTGGACTAGACTGATTTAGGAAAACCATATGAGAGGATGAGTACCTTGGAAGAGATTCGTAGGTTTCAGATAGAAACACACTCACGCACACACTGAAACTCGACATGGGGTATACGTGTATGTGTATATATATAGAACGAGGTATAGGTATATACATATATATACAACACGTATATGTGATTCATTGATGTGATATGATATCCGAGATATGATGAAATAGTGTAACTGGGCTTGATGCCGTGATTCTTGGTTATACAGTCGTATTAAAGTGTTAGCGGATCATTAGAGAATGAGATAATGAACATGAACATATAAATTATAAAGGGTGGTGGTGATATTGAGGTACATGGGACGCTAAAATAGTACCTGGGCTGTAGCTTGTGACTGATCACGATATGATATATGTATGACTTGATTACGACATCATATAGGTGTGACCTGATGTCGATATCATATAGGTGTGACTTGATGACGATAAGATATCGGTATGACTTAATCACGATATGATACATATGACATGATATTTCTGAGGATAAACTAATGATGCTTATCATGATGGCAATGATATATGATTGATGTATGCGATCACAGTTTAGAACCTTGATCATGAGATGTGTTGATGATGACATTATACGAATGAGGAGACACCTAGGAGATACTTGACCGTACCCCGATATTGGGATGCCGTACGATGGATTTTACCGTACGAGGCTTAGATTTTACGATTGATCCGCACTCTTGATTCGAGGAAGCCATACTATGTACGTGACGCTATTGAGGCGGGATCGCCGACTATTAGAGATATTGATTCAGACCTTAGGTAGACTCTAGTTTCTTACTGACTAGTCTATTAGGTTTAGTTCCTTAGGATGTTAGATGGACACTGGTTTAGGTTCGACTCACATAGTGGTAGTTGTACTCGTATCTCGCAGAGGAGTGGATAATGCACACCTGTATTTACATTCATACTGTAATCATCATGGTGCATGTTCTTTTATATGTTGCTATAATCAGTATAAACTTTACTTGTTAGGACACCAGCACTATTACCGATGATGCGCATATTCCACGCACACTTATTTGCCGGCTCACACACATCATCATCGGTAATTGCTATATCACGTATACTTTAGATCATATTGTCTTTTATGGATAGAATCAGTTACTAACTAGACAGATATAATATTGTGATTATTCTCTGACATTAGTATAAGACATGATATTTATTACTTAGACATTCATGCATTCATATTTCATGTTATCGCACAGTAGTATGGGCATATGCCGACACTTATCATATACTTACTCATGATTTTGAGATTTGGATTTCTATGAGATTTCTGGATTTTTGGGAAAAACCGCAAAAATATATAAAAACTTCTCTCTCTCTCCTCTTCTCTTTTTAAATAAGATGCGGTTTTCTCGTGATTTATGTGTCGTCCACCATGAGTATTTCATGTTTTCTGTTGGATTTCGAGACCCGATTCGAGGAGTGGATGAACCGTCTCGGGTACATGGTGGGCCCGGTATGGTACCCCGGGGCAAGAAGATCGAGTTGTAGACGATGAGCCTGGCAGGGGAAGGCTACCTACCGGTGATGTCTGGCGCGGCGGATATCCGGAGGATACCGACCGTTGTCGTGAGATTTGATGATATGGGCCGATCCGGACTGACGGAGCCCGAGATATTGAGACTATGAGACTTGAGATTTACATGTTTGTGTCGATACTTGACACGGATATCCATGGATTTCATTGTTGATATTTCCGGTTTCTATACCCGTTTTACTATGATAACAGCTAAAGATTTCTTATACAGATATACCTGGATTTCAGGATTTGTTTATTTTATTCATTCATTTGTATCTAGTAAGCTCCATCAACCATACTTGTATTACTTGATAAGTTTATTGGACCAGTCTTTTATTTCGACCTTAGAGTCGCGCATGTATTATTCTGATCTGGTGGTTTTGTTTTCTTTTGAGTTTTGAGCCTCGCCCTTTGGCGTTGTATATTATTGTGCTTGTTGTGGTTGTTTCCGCCTGTTGGCGTTGATGTTAGCTCCCGTTTGGGGATGCTTTTTATTGTTTATGTATATTATACTTGTTGTACCCGTTTGGGGGCCAGTTTTTACAGAGGAGACTCTGCCGAAATTTTTGGTAAAATTTGCTGATGTTTTTATACTTGTTTTCATTTCTTTTCTTCTTTTTCTTCTTTTATGGTTTAGATTTCTGGGCTTCGGCTTACTTAGGTCACGTGGCGCCTTTAGACGCTTCGTAATCTAAGTGCTGGTCACGTTCCGTACTTTCGGGTCGTGACAAAGTTGGTATCAGAGCGCTAGGTTTAACCCTGTATAAGTCTAGGTGACCCTTGGTTGATGGAGTAGGCGATTTAGGTAGAGTAACGTACTGTGGGTATGGTCCGCGGCATACTTACGATACGCTACTCTGCTTAAGGTGCCTTAGGATGTACATTTGTTTGCACCGTATTTCATTCGTTCCTTTGATCTATCTTCGTCGATGTCGGAGGGTGGTTCTGTTACCACGGGCGCACGGGCAGAGGGTGCTGCGGCTCGAATGCGATAACCATTAGAGTATTGGTTATTCTTGAGGATTGAAACATTGCTTAGCGTGCGGACGAAGGGTATTCACATGCCGTCCGGATGAAGTTAAAGGGTTCGAACGATTATCAGAAAACCATTTTCCCAAGTTTAAGGTATTCGGAAGAACATGCAGGTATTTCAATGGACCCTCTAGAAGAATGAAACCCTAACTCGACATAATGACCACGAGAACGCCCTTGAACCTTAGGGTTTACGGCAGTTTCGCAGTGCCATTAGTGAGGCTTGGGTTTGCCCTTCTACAGCTGGATCATCGATGCTGGGGTATGTACCGGATATTTTTAAACTGTACTTGAGTGTTGAGCTCTCGGGGAATTATGGGATTTTGATGGGTCGATCGAAAAGTTTAATGTAGTCCGGATATCAAGTGAAGGGATCGACTACGTGGGAGGCTCTAGACATGAGTATTGCCGTTGGTAGCGCAGTCAGCACAGCTACGAAGAGGCGAGTTCGAAGCAATTGACGATAGTGTTTACGATTGTGATTTAGTGATTTGAATTTCATATTTTCTTTGATTGGATTTTGGTATTTTGAGGATTTTGTTCTACGATTGGTATTTCATGTGTGTACCTTCATTACATTCTATTTGTGTTTCATGTATCAGTTGTATTGATGTTGTTTAGTACACACCCAGTACACTTGATTTGGTTTTATATATTTTTTTGAGATTTTTGATTTGATTTCGTGCATAGGGGTTACACGTGATTTTGACATATGTTTCGACCTAGTTTTCATGCATTTTTGTGCTGTGATTTCGATTTTGATATTCGATGTATGTTTTCGTGCACCATGTGCACCTGATTAGGATTCTTGCGCATACTTGGCGCACTTGATGCGATTTTGTGCACACCAGATGCACTAAATCGGGGTTTTGTGCAGATTAGATGCACCTGATATTGAGTCGTGCACGCCCGTTGCACTTGACAGATGTTTTTGGTGCACACCTGTTGCACTTAGTTTTGTTGTTGTGTGTATTCGTGGTATCTGTATTTGGTTTCGATTTCAGTGCGCACCGGACGCACATGATATTTTATTGATGTGATTGGGATTGATTTCAGTTTGAGCAGTATATTTTCATAATCATTATTATTTGATTTAGTAACCAGGCGGGACGTGTATGTTAAATAAAAGATATATATATATAATTAATTTTTTTAAATTTAAACGTCCGCTACTTATGCCGTGACACGTGCATTGCACGGCGATTTTCAAGAGGGGTTTTGTATGCTTCTTTATTATGATGATTCGGCGATTTTACTAGGATGTGAACTATATATAAGTTATAGATTGATGTATATTATGATGGTTTTCATATTGAGTTTTGATATTTTATTCTCGCCATAACTCCGATGATTGCGTTATGCTTGACGGAGTTGATTTTTGTTATGTATTGATGATTTCGGAGCCCCGACGATTTGAATGTTTTGCTAAACGTTTTAGTATTTGGAGGGGGAGTTTTAATTTAAATTCGGGGACCGAATTTCTAAAAGGGGGGAAGATTGTAACGTGTAAAAAATGATTAAATAAATAATTAAAAAAAAAAGTGTTTAAGTGAATTTTAGGATTTTCGGTAAAGTAAAATGTATTTTTCGTAAAACCAAACCGTGATTGTTTTTCATTATAATTTTTAAAATATCCATTTTAATTATGAAATTACTAGTAAAAGGTGTTTATTTAGCCACTTATAAATTTTTAGTTTAATAAAATATTTTTCCTAAATTAATTATTTTAAATATTAACATAAGCTTTATTTTTACACTAAATTAGTGTAAATTACAAATTTAAATGGTTTTAATTTGTAAAAATGAACCATGGCATGTTAGAATTTAGTATGTATCATGCAAAAATTATTTGCAAATTTTTCCTATTTTCTAGAGCTTTCTTGAGTTGCTATAGTAAATAAATAAATAAATAATTAAATAAGCCATGAAAAGACTTTTAGTGTTGTTTCTCTTCTTGAAACTTCTACACAACATCACACTCTCTTCTTTCTCTCCCTCACCTCCCTCTAGGCCGGCCACAACCCCCCATGGCTGCCCCTCCCCTTTTCCCACCTCATTTTTATTCAAAATTCATTAAAAACACATCAAAAATTCAATTAAAATTCCACAAAATCCTATTTATTCCATACTCTTTATTCCTTGCTCATTTTTATATGAAATTTGGAGATGGAAAGCATGCATTTTGGAGGCTCATTTCTTGTTTGGATTTCATATTTTGGGAGGTATAATTTCTTTCTTTTGATTTATTGTTTTAGATGTTCATTTAAGCTTAATTAGATTTAATGAATTAATTCTATGTTTTTAAAAAAAATTCAAGTTAGGGTTTGTAAATTCAAGTTATGATTTTTGTTAATTATTTAGGGTTATAATAGTTAGTTTAACACTTTTAGAATTGGAAAATATTGCATGGTTGTTGAATTGTAAAATTTTCATTTAAAATTGTTTTAAATTAGGAAATTAGCTAACTAGGTTTTTGCAAAATGTGTTTGTGGTTAATATAAAATTCTAATTTGGGTTGTTATCATTGGATTATAGTTTTAGTGGAAATGTTAGCATGTTAATGGAAAGAAAAACTTAGTTTGATTGCTAGTTTCTATGGTTAATTGATAAATTGTGATAAAATTGCTAATTTTGTAAACTAGATTTTAGAAATTCCTATATAAATGAGATTAAAAATATAATTATGGTTTCATTAAATCATTATCATTATGAATTATGGTTTAATACATTAATTCATGAAAAATCACGTTTTGTGGTGGAATTGTGGTATTTTGCTTGAAAAATGTTAAAAATTGTTAAAAGTGCAAACTAGAAATTTCAAATAAATGCAAAATTGTGTAATAAAAATATAGTAATGGTTTGTATAGTCTAGTAATGCTATTTAATGAGTTTTATGACCATTAGTTTCATTTAAATGTCAAGTTTTGATGAAAAACGGTATACTGGCATTTTCGGGTTTTTGCGAAATTGGACGGTTTGATAGATTTTAGGGTTTCGATGGATTTAATCGTGTTTTATGGTATAAGTAATGTGTTTTAAAACTACAAGTTGTTTGATGATGTTATCTCGATCCATCGGAGTTTGTACGCCGATATCGAGCGGTATTTGGTTCTTTTGCGTGGACGGGACATAGGTTTTAACCTGTGCTTGTTCCTTGTATCGTTTGACTTTTGTATGTGATTCGGTTTACGATGCTATTTATATGCTTGCGTTTAGGTACCCCTCACGTGGACTGCGGGAGATGAAGAGGAGGATGGCGACACTGTCTTCGGCAGACATGGACCAGGTGAGTAGATGCATATCTACGGGGGGAAGTCGGGTGGATGGCGTTTAGCACCCCCGCAACGTAGAATAGGAATAGTACTTATTGACATTAGGAAACAAGATGTGACCCTAGTATGACCCTAGTATTGACCTTAGGCTGGACTAGACTGATTTAGGAAAACCATATGAGAGGATGAGTATCTTGGAAGAGATTCGTAGGTTTCAGATAGAAACACACTCACGCACACACTGAAACTCGACATGGGGTATACGTGTATGTGTATATATATAGAATGAGGTATAGGTATATACATATATATACAACACGTATATGTGATTCATTGATGTGATATGATATCCGAGATATGATGAAATAGTGAACTGGGCTTGATGCCGTGATTCTTGGCTATACAGTCGTATTAAAGTGTTAGCGGATCATTAGAGAATGAGATAATGAACATGAACATATAAATTATAAAGGGTGGTGGTGATATTGAGGTACATGGGACGCTAAAATAGTACCTGGGCTGTAGCTTGTGACTGATCACGATATGATATATGTATGACTTGATTACGACATCATATAGGTGTGACCTGATGTCGATATCGTATAGGTGTGACTTGATGACGATAAGATATCGGTATGACTTAATCACGATATGATACATATGACATGATATTTCTGAGGATAAACTAATGATGCTTATCATGATGGCAATGATATATGATTGATGTATGCGATCACAGTTTAGAACCTTGATCATGAGATGTGTTGATGATGACATTATACGAATGAGGAGACACCTAGGAGATACTTGACCGTACCCCGATATTGGGATGCCGTACGATGGATTTTACCGTACGAGGCTTAGATTTGACGATTGATCCGCACTCTTGATTCCAGAAAGCCGTACTACGTACGTGACGCTATTGAGGCGGGATCGCCGACTATTAGAGATATTGATTCAGACCTTAGGTAGACTCTAGTTTCTTACTGACTAGTCTATTAGGTTTAGTTCCTTAGGATGTTAGATGGACACTGGTTTAGGTTCGACTCACATAGTGGTAGTTGTACTCGTATCTCGCAGAGGAGTGGATAATGCACACCTGTATTTACATTCATACTGTAATCATCATGGTGCATGTTCTTTTATATGTTGCTATAATCAGTATAAACTTTACTTGTTAGGACACCAGCACTATTACCGATGATGCGCATATTCCACGCATACTTATTTGCCGGCTCACACACATCATCATCGGTAATTGCTATGTCACGTATACTTTAGATCATATTGTCTTTTATGGATAGAATCAGTTAACAACTAGACAAATATAATATTGTGATTATTCTCTAACATTAGTATAAGACATGATATTTATTACTTAGACGTTCATGCATTCATATTTCGTGTTATCGCACAGTAGTATGGGCATATGCCGACACTTATCATATACTTACTCATGATTTTGAGATTTGGATTTCTATGAGATTTCTGGATTTTTGGGGAAAACCGCAAAAATATATAAAAACTTCTCTCACTCTCCTCTTCTCTTTTTAAATAAGATGCGGTTTTCTCGTGATGTATGTGTCGTCCACCATGAGTATTTCATGTTTTCTGTTGGATTTCGAGACCCGATTCGAGGAGTGGATGAACCGTCTCGGGTACATGGTGGGCCCGGTATGGTACCCCGGGGCAAGAAGATCGAGTTGTAGACGATGAGCCTGGCAGGGGAAGGCTACCTACCGGTGATGTCTGGCGCGGCGGATATCCGGAGGATACCGACCGTTGTCGTGAGATTTGATGATATGGGCCGATCCGGACTGACGGAGCCCGAGATATTGAGACTATGAGACTTGAGATTTACATGTTTGTATCGATGCTTGACACGGATATCCACGGATTTCATTGTTGATATTTCCGGTTTCTATACCCGTTTTACTATGATAACATCTAAAGATTTCTTATACAGATATACCTGGATTTCAGGATTTGTTTATTTTACATTCATGGTGCATGCATATCCATTCATATGACATAGTACTATATGAGGCACTGACACGACACGGAGTATTTGCACTTACACGTAGTATTTCCCTGCTATTACTAGATGATTGAGATATAGTAGTGTATTATTATGACCTAGGATAGCGTCGTGCATTCGATTTCTTTTCGTAGATGTCTTCTACTCACGAGTTGGCAACTCACCCCCGTTGTGCCCAATTTTATTACAGGTTCGGTGTACAGGTTTCCCTGGCAGCTTGCTGGCACATCTATTCTTTCTGGGTGATTTGCACGGTAGGTTGGTTCACTTGTATCCGAACCACCATTGTACTTTTATTCATTCATTTGTATCTAGTAAGCTCCATCAACCATACTTGTATTACTTGATAAGTTTATTGGACCAGTCTTTTATTTCGACCTTAGAGTCGCGCATGTATTATTCTGATCTGGTGGTTTTGTTTTCTTTTGAGTTTTGAGCCTCGCCCTTTGGTGTTGTATATTATTGTGCTTGTTGTGGTTGTTTCCGCCTGTTGGCGTTGATGCTAGCTCCCGTTTGGGGATGCTTTTTATTGTTTATGTATATTATACTTGTTGTACCCGTTTGGGGGCCAGTTTTTACAGAGGAGACTCTGCCGAAATTTTTGGTAAAATTTGCTGATGTTTTTATACTTGTTTTCTTTTCTTTTCTTCTTTTTCTTCTTTTATGGTTTAGATTTCTGGGCTTCGGCTTACTTAGGTCACGTGGCGCCTTTAGACGCTTCGTAATCTAAGTGCTGGTCACGTTCCGTACTTTCGGGTCGTGACAGCAAGTCAAATCTAGAACCGACCGTCCATGTAGCTAAAAGGTCAGCACCGACCGTCCAAGTCGTAAAAAGGGCAGAACCGACCGTCCACGTCGCTAAAAGGGCAGCACCGACCGTCCAAGTCGCAAAATGGGCAAAACCGACCGTCCACGTCGCTAAAAGGGCAGCACTAACCGTCCGAGTCGCAAAATTGGCAGAACCGACCGTCCATGTTGCTTAAAGGGCAGCACCGACCGTCCAAGTCGCAAAACGGGCAGAACCGACTGTCCACATCGCTAAAAGGGCAGCACCGACCGTCCAAGTCGCAAAACTGGCAGAACCGACCGTCCACTTCGCTAAAAGGGCAGCACCGACCGTCCAAGTCGCAAAAAGGGCAGAACCAACTGTCCACGTCGCTAAAAGGGCAGCACCGACCGTCCAAGTCGGAAAAAGGGCAGAACCGACCGTCCACGTCGCTAAAAGGGTAGCACCGACCGTCCAAGTCGCAAAAAGGGCAGAACCGACCGTATACGTCGCTAAAAGGGCAGCACCGACAGTTCAAGTCGCAAAAAGGGCAGAACCGACCGTCCACTTCGCTAAAAGGGCAGCACCGACGGTCCAAGTCGCAAAACAGGCAGAACCGACCGTCCACATCGCTAAAAGGGCAGCACCGACCGTCCAAGTCGCAAAAAGGGCAGAACCGACCGTCCAAGTCGCAAAAAGGGCAGAACCGACCGTCCAAGTCACAAAAAGGGCAGAACCGACCGTCCATGTCATAAAAAAGGCAGTGCCAGCTTCCCAAAAGCGGGAACCAAATCAAGTCGCCTCCACGTAAAAGAAGATCCATCAATTCTATGCACATGACCCACGTGTGTGGTGTGCATTTATTGATGGGGGGCAATTTTTTGGGGTAAAAATTTACACCCCGGTTGATCAAGTCAAAAATCGAAGTCAACCCCAAGCAAAGTAGGCCTAAGACCAGATCAAGTGGGCCCATGCCCGGGTCGAGTCCGAACATGAAGCGGTCAGTCTCCCCCCACGCCAAGATAAAATTTTGTAATAAATAATTTTATTGTATTTGTTTTATTTTTTTTTTACGAATGAATGTAAGAGAACTGGGCATAAAGCCAGATTTTTATAAAGCCCATGGCTTATGTGCAAAAAGAAATGGCACATAAGCCATGGGATCGGCAAAATGCCATTTTGTGAAGCCCAAGGGGCTATGTGTAAAGTATATAGCCTATAAAGCCATGGATAATGAAAATATCCCAACAATTTTTTCTCTCTCCAAAAAAAAATTTAGATATGAGATCTTTCTCCTTTCTCAAGGTTCTAAAACCTTCTTCTTTCTTTTGAATTAAATCAAGAGTTTTACTCTTCATTTTATAAAACTAAATAGTTTTTCACCACAAAACCCATAGAGGGGAACTCAAATCATCCATTAGATCTCAAAAAGAAGAGATTTGTAAAATCTCGCATCTCTTGATCTTCAAGATCCTGCCAACAGAGGAGGAAGAAGGAGACCCATTTCCAGAAAACCCACTTTGGAGAAGAACTAGGGCTCAAGGGGAGAAGCCCTTCATCAGCTTCAAAACATCTTAGGAGTTTAACTCCACTCTAATTTCCCTTTCGGGAGTTTCTGGGGCTAAAAGCCCCTTTTTCTCGACGGCGCCCAAGCGCCTGAGCGCCTTGCGCTCAAGCGCCCAGTGCCCATGTGCCGACACATGGTGTGCTAGCGCTCGAGTGCCTAGCGCTCAAGTGCCCAGCGCCCACGTGCCGACACGTGGCGCGCTAGCGCTCGAGCGCCTAGCGCTTAATCGCCCAGCGCTCAAGCGCCCACGTGCCGACATGTGGCGCGCTAGCGCCCGAGCGCCCGGCGCTCAAGCGCCCAGCGCCCACGTGCCGACCGTGGAGCGCCCACGCTCGAGTGCCTGCGCTCGAGCGCCGACGCTCAAGCGCCTACATGCCGACACATGGTGCGCTAGCGCTCGAGCGCCAAGCGCTCAAGTGCCCAGCGCCTACGTGTCGGATACGTGGCGCGCTACCGCCTAAGCGCATAGCACCTAAGCGCACAGCGCTCAAGGCGCTGGCCCCACGCGTCCTTTGGGTGCTTTTTCTCTTTTTTTATATATATGTATACATGTATATATATGTATAGATACACACACACACTCCACAACACTGTCTCCTCAAAAAAATTCTGGGCCGGGGCGCTGCCCCGCACCCTGCAAGGGGGCTGCTAGCGCCCTTGACCCCCAGCTTGCTATCCGGGTAGAGGGACCCCTGTAAAAACTCTGCGTGGCTCCCGATATATCCAAAACCCTCCCTTTCAAAACACAACACACGCACGCTGCACATTGAGTTCGTATGACCAGTTTAACCCATCAATCGGAGGTTCCCTAGCTCCAAAGACGATGGGTAATTAACGGCAGCTTAGTCCACGATTACCGGAGATTCGGTTCCCCACAGTCAATAAACCCCGGCTTACTCTAAGCAGGGGGAATCTGTAGTACGCCTGACAAGCACGCGCGTATTCCCATCTCAATGGGGTGACGAAAAACACCCTACAACTTTGATCAAATGTCTTGCCATCTGTGAAGGTTCTTTGGCGTAGCCCGACTAGTGAGGTGATCACTTGGAAAGCTGAGAACGAGATGCGGAAAAGGTTCCCTCATATCTTTAAAGGTACGCTTAGTAAGAATTTTAATTCGAGGACGAATTTTCTTTAAGAGGGGCAGATTGTAACACCTCAGAAATGCGGTCAGTGCTAATTAAGCGTTAAAGCGGGTTTTCGGGAAAAGTTTACCAAATTGGTTTCCTCACATTTTATAGCAATTAATTAATATTTTATTATTATTTTTTTTGGCTTGCACACACGTGTGCACGTTAATGTGAGGGTTTGTTAGTGTTAATCTTGTTTAGTAACCATGACAACCTTAAGGTAATCCTTGCTTGTTTAACCTTAACCTTAAACCCTAGATATTTGTGTGAGATATTTCTTTGTTTTGAGAGAGAGAGGGAGGTGGCTAGGTGAGTTATGAGAGCATTAATGAGAGCTTTAATGAGGAGAGGGAGAGAGTAAGAATAAGGCTTTGGTTCACCCTACACTCACTTCTCACCATTTTGATCTCTCACTCTCTCATTCTTCTCTCAATTCAATTATTTCCTTATCTCTCAACTCCCAAACTGAAACCTTACTCCCACATCACCAAATCCTTGCTAAACTTCACAAAATCCCATTTAAACACTTCAAATGTCTTGGTTTAGCCACTAAGTTGCCTTGTAGCTTAGAAAGCTAGGATTTTTGAGCAAGAGTGGCTAGGTAATGACCTCTAACTGTTAATTAGGAGTTCATATTGTTGTGTTGCATTGTATTTATGGTTTAGAACACTAAAGGTAGCGTTTTGTGAAATATCGTATTTTTAGTGTCAAATCGGAGTCTGTGTGAATCTGCTGTTGTTCTAGGTTGTTGTTTTAGAAGTTCTCATCACAGTGACCTAGTGTTGAGGTATGGAACCCACCATAAAAACCTGAGACCACCCCTTCAAGTTGAGGCCGCAAATTTAATAGTTCTGGCCGCAATTTGTGGCCAGAGTGGGTGCTGGGATGCTGATTTTTGAGCATAGGGTCTCTGGTGTTGTGTGTAGTCTCGTGGAACTTGAAACTTTCACTAAATGTCTGTAGAAAAATCTGGGATCATTTTTCTATAATCTATTGTTTTGAGTACGCGTGTTACGTTATCCGACATAGTTCGTGATCTTGTGTAGCTGCTGCACTTTGGTTGGTTTTAGTGTGTCACCAAACACGTTAGCCATTAGACAAACACTTGTGAGTTGGATTGGAGTTGGTGCTCGGTCAAACGTAGAGTGTACTTGATATTGATCGATTTCTAAGATTTGCACTTGTTATGTTTTGTGTTAATAGGATCGCAGGTGGGGACTTCGGATGCTGCGAAGAAAGGGACGCAGGTGATTGGATTTACCTAGCCCGCGATTGTCGGTGAGTAGATTTAACATCTACGGTGAAATCGCCCGTATGGCGTTAAGCTCAGGGCTAGATATGATATGATATTAGCCGTATATTTATATGCACATATAGAGATGGTGCATGAACTTCATTGCATATAGTTACTTGTTGTGCCTGAACCTGTGCCTATTGTACACTGCACTATTATTGACAGTCCATGTTGCTTGAGCACTCATTGTATGCTACACACACACTGTCGGTAATTGTTATGATACGTACAACACAAATATTCATATGATATACCTTGCTACTGGTTAGTGACATTGAGGCATTGATTCTTGTTCAGTTGCGCATATGAAATATAGCATACCAGTATACCTACATGCTTACACACATGCCTTGCTATGCTACGGCTACACTTATACATATATGGTATTGTATCATTATTGACAGGTGTATACACATATGAGATATAGCTACATGTACATCATGCATATATAACTACATGTTCACCGTTATATGATATTGCGTTGGATTTGGATAATTGGGAACCGCGTGATATATTTAATTATTTTGCGCATTTAAATAGCGAATTTTCCCTTGATATGCTCATATTGTCATTCTATGTTGCATACATCATATTACATGTATTTGTGCTTTGAGATATGGATTTCATGTGATTTTCCGGATTTGAGAACCGCGGGGATATTTCAAGAAATGTGTATTGTTTTGAAAACCCGGTTTCTCTTGATTTGGGGATTTCGAGTGTCGATGTTGGGCACTTATGTTCCGATAGATATATGGATTCGGGGATTTCGAGTGTCGATATTGGGCGCTTATGTTCCGAGAGATATATGGATTTGGGGATTTCGAGTGTCGATGTTGGGCACTTATGTTCCGAGATATATATGGATTTGGGAATTTCGAGTGTCGTTGTTAGGCACTTATGTTCCAAGGGATATATGGATATGGGGATTTCGAGTGTCGTTTTTGGGCACTTATGTTCCGAGGGATATATGGATATGGGGATTGCAAGTGTCGAAGTTAGACATTCAAGTTCTGAGGATTTCGAGTGTCGGGTTAGACACTTAGATTCTGTGAGATGTACAGGTACGATATGTCGATTTACGTGTCGATGTTGGACACGAGTATTTCATGATGTTTTTGAGTGCCAATGTTGGGAACTCAGGTTCCATGAGACTTACAGGATCTGAGGGCTGATTTGAGGAAATTGGGAAATTGATTGTCTTGATGGGCACTGGTCCTGCCACGATGAGGATTCCGTGAGGATGACATGTTTTATCCCATACAATGCAGTTATTTGATATGCATTTGTTTCATGTAGATGTAGCACCCTGGTTTGTACATTGATCATGATAGTTACATATTCATATGCCATACTTATGCTATCAGAATACATGTGATAGATTATCGTTGTTAGTGCATACTTGCGATTACAGTATGATGTTATTTTCTATTCACGAGTTGGCGACTCACCTCCGTTGTGCCGCAGTGTTTTGCAGGTCTAATCCTTAGAGTAGTCGCGGCAGGGCACCTTATTATCTCTACTTTTATGGATACTGCTACGGCTGGCTGTGAAGCCTTTTGCTTTAGGTGGGTTGCGGTTATCCGGTGATGTATATTGTATATCTTTTGTATCTAGTAATCTCCATCTACCACCTTCATGTATTGACTTAGAGACGATTTGTGAGGATCGATGTTGTATATGCTCGTGTGAGCCGACCTTTATTTATATGGATTATCTCTTTTCTTCGCTACGGCGTCGTATATCTATTGTTGTGGTTGTTCCACCGTTGGGCAAGATTTGCTCCCGTTTGGGGATGCATTACTTATACCGTATGTTTGTACCCGTTTCGTGGCTAGTTTTTACAAAGGAGGTGCTGCCGAAATTTTTATGAAAACAAACTTAAGCTTAAAGTTTTGCATCGAGATTTTAAAAAGTGTTCTATCTTCTCCTTCTTGTAATGGTTTAGATTGCTGGGTTTTTGGCTTAGTTAAATTGCATTACGCCTGTGGACGTTACGTAGTCTAAGTGCCGGTCATGTGCCTAAATTGGGTCGTGACAAAGTTGGTATCAGAGTGCTAGGTTTTACCTTTCGGAGTGTAGCATGACCTTGGTATAATAGACTAGGTAGCTTAAGAAGAGTAATGTAGCGTGTGTATATTCCATGGCATACTTACGACACGGTACTCCGCCTAAGTGACTTTAGGACTTATTGTTTGAAATTCCTTCCGTGATTGTATACATCCTTATGATTCGATTTCTGTCACCTTGTCGAATCCTGTTTCCATTTCGAGCCTTTATGCCGCCGAAGACTACGAGGGCACAGAGAGCAGCCGTGAGGGCCAAGGTCAGAGTTGACTCGTTCGAGACGAGGACTGACTAGGGCGTTACGCCCATTGCGCAGGAGCAGATTGTTCCACCTTCGACAGACCATATGGCTATGCTAGGGGCTGGTATGCAGGATTTGCACCAGATGATGGGGTCGTTAGTTGAGGCCATTCGAGCGTAGGGGCAGGCGGTTGTTCCACCCATTACGAGGACCGTGTTGGTGCCTACTGTTCCGACAGTCGTACCTGTAGCAACGGAGGTGATCACCGTATCGTTATCGGAGTTCATGAAGCTGAGGCATCCGGTTTTCACTGGCACCGATGCAGCGGAGGATCCGAAGTCGTTTATCGATCGGATAGCCAGGATATGTCGTTCGCTGAGATACTCCGATACGAGATGGGTGGAGTTCGCGAGCTTTCGTCTGGAGGGTTTGGCCTAGAAGTGGTGCGAGTCCTTAAAGAAGGGCAGAGCCGCAGGTCTTCCTCCTAAGACCTGGGCTAAGTTCGTGATGGTGTTTCTTGCGCGTTTTCTTCCGCTGAGCGTCAGGGATGCTTGAGCGTGCAGTTTCGAGTCGTTATGCCAGACTTAAGGTATGACGGTGGCCGTGTACGATGTGCAGTTTACCGAGCTGTTTGTGTATGCTCCGTATTTGGTAGCTACGGAGGAGATACGGGTAAAGAGGTTTGTTCGAGGCCTGCTTACCCAGTTGTTCCTTGCTATCAGCATATAGCATTGTGACACGTATGTAGCTGCGGTGGACGCAGCCCTATTAGTTGAGGAGCGTCTTTCCGAGACGTCGGTTGTTCCTGAACTGAAGAGAGTTTGTACTGGTGTGTCAGCACAGAGGCAGGCATTTAGGCGCCGTGACATATCCCGTTCAGATACTGAGGGTTGTGGAGGCTCGGGACGAGGCCAGCTTTTTAGCTCTTATCCGCATGAGAGTCAGTAGTTTTCATCTGGATGTTTCCGGTGTGGGAGTTTGGGTCATCGTGTTCGAGATTGTATTGAGCCACGTGAGGGCGGGACAATTGTACCACATGTTACACTACCACCTTCTCCACCTCAGAGGGCGTTGCCTCTTACGCCTGTTGTTGCTCTGCATCAGACTCATGTTCAGGGAGGTCGTGGTCATAGTGGTTTTGTGCTGAGAGGGCGGGTGGCAGAGGCAGAGGTCAGCCAGTCGCCGGTAGAGGTTAGGCTCGGGTGTTTGCTTTGACTCATCAGGACGCGCAGGCGTCCAATGCAGTGGTTTCAGGTACTCTTTATGTATGTTATTTTGATGCACATGTTTTATTTGATCCGGGATCTACGCACTCGTATGTTTCTAGGCATTTCGTGCCGAGGTTGGGCCGAGAGTCGTGTTTACTAGATTAGCCCATTGTTGTGATTACTCTTGTTGGCGATTCTTTCGTCGTGTGATATGTGTTTCGGTCATGTGCCGTTTGTATTGGAAATGGAGATTCGTCCGTCGACTTGATCCATCTAGACATGTTGGACTTCGACATTCTCCTTAGCATGGACTGGTTAGCTGCTTGCTTTGCGTCCGTGGACTGCCGTGAAAAGACAATCAGTTTTAGTTTTCCGGGCGAGTCTGTTCGGGTTGTGCAGGGGGACCGGGGTGCCGCCTCTCATAATTTGATTTCAGCCCTTTGCTCTAGTCGGCTTTTGAGGAGGGGATGTTGGGGATTCTTAGCTTTCATTTGTGATACTGGAGCCACAGTAGAGTCGTTGGACCGGGGTCCTATCATGCGGGAGTTTCCCGACGTTTTTCCTGATGAGTTACCTGGGGTGCCGCCGGAGCGCGATATTGAGTTTTGCATTGATCTTATTCCTGGCACGGGGCCTACTTCTATACCGCCTTACCGGATGGCTTTGGCAAAGCTTAAAGATCTTAAAGATCAATTGCAAGAGTTGCTTGATAAGGGACTTGTGCGTCCGAGTGTTTCTCCTTAGGGAGCTCCTGTTCTGTTCGTCAAGAAGAAGGACGACAGTTTGAGCTTGTGTATTGATTATCGCCAATTGAACCGAGTTACGGTGCGGAATATGTATCCTTTATCTCGCATTGATGATTTGTTTGATCAGCTCCAGAGTGCGAAACATTTTTCTAAGATTGATTTGCTTTCGGGTTATCATCAGTTGCGGGTTCGGAATGATGACATTCCGAAGACTGCTTTTCGTACACACTATAGGCATTATGAGTTTCTGGTGATGTCGTTCGGACTCACCAATGCCCAGCAGCATTCATGGATCTGATGAACCGGATTTTCAAGCCATTCCTCAATAAGTTTATTATTGTGTTTATTGATGACATTCTGGTCTACTCTAGGAGTCATGAGGAGCATGAGCAGCACTTGAGGATTGCTTTATAGACAATGAGAGAGCACCAGTTGTATGCTAAATTCATAAAGTGCGCATTTTGGCTTAGTAGAGTTGACTTCTACGGTCGTGTGGTGACGGGAGATGGAATTCTTGTGGACCCGAGGAAGATCGAGGTTGTACAGCTTTGGCCTAGACCTGTATCCATGACAGAAGACCGTAGCTTTTTAGGTTTAGCTGGTTATTACCGTCGCTTCGTGCAGGATTTTTCGAGTATCGCTGCACCGCTGACCGGACTGACTCGGAAGGGGATTCCTTTTCTTTGGACTGATGCGTGCGAGCAGAGTTTTCAGCAGTTGAAGACTCGGTTGACGAGGGCACCGGTCCTATCTTTTCCTTTTAGATCGGGTGGCTTTGTTGTTTACTGCGATGCGTCTCGAGTGGGGCTCGGTTGTGTTCTGATGTAGCATGATAGAGTGATTGCTTATGCTTCTAGGCAACTGAAGAAACATGAGCAGAATTATCCCACTCATGATCATGAGATGGCCGCGGTGGTCTTTGCGCTGAAGATCTAAAAACACTATTTGTACGGGGAGTCGTGTCAGATTTTCACGGACCACAAGAGCTTGAAGTACATCTTCCAGCAGCGGGACCTAAATCAGTGTCATGACCTGAAATAGCACGTGACTGGCACTTGAATCATATGAAGTCTATAGGACCCCATCTAATTCAAGTAAGCCAAAAGCCAAAAAATCTAAACCATTTTAAAGAAAGTGTTTTTATTAAAATCAGCCAAATATGCATTTTTAAAACATCAAGTCTTTTCTGAAAATTTCGGCAGAGTTTCCTTTGTAAATACTGGCCCCAAACGCTTATAACATGCATAATATATATATAGAGGCATCGCCAAGCAGGAGCTAGCTCTTCGTCAATTGACAGTCACAACCACGCAACCAATAATATATACAACGCCAAGGGCGAGGATCAAAACTCAAAATGAAACTCAAAATTAACATGAAAACCATAATAATACAAGCGCTACTCTACGGTCGAAATAATATACACTGGTCTCTAAGTCGAATAAATAATACAATCTGGTTGATGCTGTTTACTAGATACAACTGAAATAAATAAAATTACTATGGTAGTCATGATGCGAGCGAACCCACCTACCAAAGCAATCACCCGGAATGAAGTAGTGTGCCAGCAAATCCGCCAAGAGGAAAAACCTGTACGGCAAAACCTGCAAGAAACTGTGGCACAATGGGGCGAGTTGCCAACTCGTGAGTAGAAAACATCACAGAGCAGAAATCGTATGTATGACGCAATCCTAGGTCATACGATCGGTAATATCCTCAAATGGTAAAGCCTGAAGCATAAAATAATGGCCTGGGTAAACATCTATACATGAGTGTAATACCAAGTGCTCGTGTCAGTGCCTCAGGTAGCAACATATCATAAATATGAGGTATGAATGCATGAAAACAGAATACATATAAATAAGAAAACTGTTTTCTTTATTTAGTGAGATTTCTGGATATAAAATCGAGGTATCATCAATGAAATTAATATAAAATCCATGTCAAGTATCGACACAAAACATGTATCCAAATATCTGATATCTTGGGCTCCGGCTATCCGTACTGGCCCATATCATATAATCTCAATACCTCAAAGTCTCAATATCTCAGGCTCCAGCTATCCGGACTGGCCCCTGGGCTCCGGCTATCCGGACTGGCCCAGCTCCGATCGGTATCCTCTGGATATCCGTCGAGTCACAATTCAATCACCGGTCAGTAGTTCTCCCCTGTCACAGGCTCAACGCCATCATCTGCGACCTTTTCGCCCTGGGGTACCGCACCGGGTCCACCATGCACCCACAGACGGTTCCTCCTCCTCCTCGAATCAGGTGTATGTATCGCTCAAGAGCCGAGAAAACTCATGGTGGACAAATCTCAAATTATATGACGAGAAAACCGTACTTTTATCTTCAAAATGAAAATGAGTTTAATAAATCTCACGGTTTCTCCAAATCCATAAATCTCATGGAAATCCGTAATCCCAAAATAAGGGGTCAATGACAATAAATACTGGGCTCCGGCAATCCGGACTGGCCCCTAATATCATGGAAATGAATATATAAAAAAACATGAAAAATCACAGTAATAAATGCAACATCAAACTAGCACAATAATGATATATCGGAACTATCAGCTAATAAGCGATAATAATGAACTGATATTCTCTAAAGTGTACGTGACATGTCAATTACCGATGATGATGTGTGTGAGTCGGCAAGTAAGTGTTCGTAGACATACGCATCATCGGTAATGTTGCAGGTGTCCTGACAGCATGGTTTCGTAATAACAATAAAAGTACATTTAAACGTGCAATGCGATGCGAACAGCAGAATGAATGGCAAATGAATAGTAAATGCAGCAATAATAAGCGGAACCTGAATAATGATGCAACAAACAAGAATCTACATTACTATATATGTGTGATACCGTTTCGCCATTTGAAATAATACGAATCGTGTTGTTTTGAAAATAGGGCTACGGTGTTTTTAAGAAAAAGTACGTCCTTTGAAATATCCGTAAAACCCCTTGGCTTGTCTTTAAGATACTTATGATTCGTTAGTTTTGAAATAGGTATAACTCGAGTCTAGTCTAACATCTATAAGTAAACTACAGGACTAAACTAACAGGCGAATCGAAAGGGTAAGGAAACCACCTAAATCTGAGTCGATATATATATATATATATATATATATATATAACATATAATAGTCGGTGATCACGCCTCAATAGTATCACATATGATACAATATATAACATGACATTCTCGAGTCAAGAGTGCGGATCAATCATCAATATATAGATCGTACGGTAAATCCATCTTATGACATCCCAAATCTGGTTACGGATCAATATCACATTTATCTCATTATTCAACTGGTATCCTTATCCTCATATATCAAGATCAGGGTACTGATCTACGTCTAGTACATACTGATACCATCTATATATATATGTGCGTGTATGAAAACACAACGCCCCAAAGACCCGCTAAAATATCATGTCGTATCTCAAATACGAACCTTGTCATATCACCGATCTCATGGCATCATGCCTACTCTCATCGACTCATCTCCAAATAATAAGTACTATCATCATCATCCATGTATGTGTATACGTATATATATATATATACATAGTCCCATACCTATGTGTATTTATATATACATACATAACCCCATATACGCACAAGTAATAAAATGTATGCAAGTGTTTGTGTGTGCGTGTATGCAAATCATTAATCTAGGGTTCGCGACTAAAACTAACTCCAACTATACTAAAGTTTATCCACGAACTCCTAAGTCTATCTAGATCTCATCTAGTCTCATAACAAACATATGTGTATGTGTGTGTGTGTTTATGTATTCGTATACTACACTACGAACTGCGGGGGTGCTATACGCCATCCACCCGACTTCCTCCGTAGATATATATCTACTCGCCTCGATCCTCGCTTGCTGGAGTCGATGACGCCTCGCTCGTACTGGTCGTTCACGTCCATTCGAGGGGTACCTACATATATATCACATGACATCGTAAATAAAAATCGCGCACGAAAACCAAATCGGCACGCGTATCACACATAGGTTAAAACCTATAATCTAAGCATGCACGAATAACCTAACAACTCTCGACAATCATCGTATAAACGTGAATCGACCGAGATAAAACACAAATACAAAGTCCAATTCATTAAAAGCCGCAAAACGAAATCAGAAACTTTGAAAGCTTGTCCAGATTTTACCCTAGGCGAAATTAGCCAATTTTGCATACATAGAGGGTCTATTTTATAGACAAAGGAGCCCTAAACCAAAAATGGACACATTTTACCCTACCCTAGCCGCAAATTGCGGCCAGGAACATTAAAATTGCGGCCTAGCAAAGGGGGTAGGGTCTCGGGTCATCAGGGTACACTCCCGGTTGCCTGCACATCACTCTGTGTTTGCTAAATAATTTTCAGGTCACCCGGGTGTTGGCACATCTCCAATAACTCCTTAAATTTCCACAAATTCCCGATATCGGGGTTTCTAAGTTTGTGAATTGGGGTTCTATTCTCTGGTTTAGGTCTTTAATCAATCAACACAGGGGTTGTAAGGGCTCTACTAATCCCAATTTACACTTCACAATTCAAAGTTCCTTCAAACCTCATCTTAGAATTTTCTAAGTTCGATTCTAAACATGTATGGGTGCTTAAGGAATTGAAATACTATGCTAATGGTGATGAAAGTACCTCATTTGGCAACTCAAGAAAATTCTTGAGTTGGCCCATGTCTCTAAAATCCATGCTTTCTTGATCCAAAGTGCTTCTAGTGCGCTTGTGCATGTTTTTATTGAAAGGGGGATGAACTTTTGAGTTGTATTTCATAGAGTTTTGATGTGGTAGAGGAGGGTGTGGATGAGGGCAGCCATGGTGAGAGAGGGAGAGGAAAATAATGAGGGAACACAAATGGGACTTGGTCAAAGAGACCCCTCACCTCTCTCTCACTTCACTCTCTTGCCCATACTCATTTTTCTAATGTTATCCCTTTTTCTTTTCTTTTGTTATCTTTTCTTATCTTTTCTTTTAAACACAAAACCATGCATGATAAAAAGAAAAGGCCATGTAGGAAAATGTAACAAAATATATTATGACATGTTGCATGTCATGTGCACAAAACTAGCTTAATACACAATTAGCGATATTTAATCGCGATTAGCATTAAAAGTAATATAATTAATTATATAAAAATCTATAAATGCTCAAATCTTATAAAACACCCTCTTTTCAGTAATTCCCATAATTTTCCAAATATTTTCCATTTTATCAGTATTTAATTATACCGCAATATTAAAATATTCATAATATTCATTATTTAATTATAAAAATTCCCAAAATTAATATTTTATTTTTCTGAAATGTTACAATCTGAGACAACGCCGGTGGATGGAGCCTGTGAAGGATTATGATTGTGAGATCCTTTATCACCCGGGCAAGGAGAATGTGGTAGCTAATGCTTTGAGTCGTAGGCTCGGGGGTAGCTTGTCCCAGTTGAGCGCAGTTCAGAAACAGTCTTCTGCGGATTGGCAGATCTTGTGCGATGGTAGAGTTCAGTTTGAGTTCACTTCCACTGGGGGACAGCTTGCTCATGTCCGTGCCTGTCCGCTTCTACTTGATCGTATCCGTGAGGTGTAGCCCAGTGATGCCCGTTTGTCTGAGGTTCTTGAGCTTGTTCGACAAGGTACAGATTCGGAGTTCACGATTGATGACCAGAGTGTGTTACGTTACGGGATCCGCTTGTGTGTACCGGATATTGATGGGTTGAGATGCGAGATCCTAGAGCAGGCACATCAGTCAGCCTTTAGCGTCCATCCAGGTTCCACCAAGATGTACCGTGACTTGAGAGAAATTTACTGGTGGGAAGGGATGTAGCGCGGTGTTTCAGACATCATTTCGAGGTGCCTGACTTATCAGCAAGTCAAGGCTGAGCATCAGAGACCGGCTGGAGATTTGCAGCCTTTACCCATTCCTGAGTGGAAATGGGAGCATATTTCCATGGACTTTGTTGTGGGTCTACCCAGGACCAGTCGGGGATATAACTCCATTTGGGTGATTTTTGACTGGTTGACGAAAGCGGCTCACTTCCTTCCAGTGAAGATCACTTTCATTTATACTCAGTACGCTCAGTTGTATATAGATGAGATTGTGTGTTCGGACGGTGTTCCCACATGCTTTGTATCCGACAGGGGCACCCAGTTTACTAGCCGTCTATGGCAGAAGCTTCAGGAAGATTTGGGTACCCGGTTGAGTTTTAGCACCGCTTTCCATCCGCAGACCGATAGTCAGTCAGAGCAGACGATATAACTCTAGAGGATATGCTTCGGGCGTGCGTGCTTGATTTTGGGGGCAGTTGGAATCGTCACTTGCCGTTGATTGAGTTCTCCTACAACAACATCTTTCAGGAGACTATTCATATGGCACCTTTTGAGGCTTTATTCGGTAGGAAATGTCGATCGCCAGTCTGTTGGACCGAACTCAGTGAGAGTAGGGTTTTGGGACCCCAGCTAGTTCAGGAGACTATGAAGAAGATCCAGCTGATTCAGGACAGGATGAGAGCAGCCCAGTGCAGGAAGAAGTCTTATGCCGACCGTCGTTGTCGCACACTTGAGTTCGCAGTGGGGGATCATGTATTCCTGCGGATTTCTCCGATGAAGGACGTTATGAGATTTTGGAGAAAGGGGAAGCTCAGTCCCAGATTTGTAGGTCATTTCGAGATCCTTGAGCGAGTTGGTACTGTTGCTGATCGTTTGGCGCCCCGCCCAGTTTTCCAGATGTTCTCCCCGTATTTCTTGTGTCGATGCTTCGTAGATACCTTCATGATCCTTCTCACATGATTCAGCACCAGACCGTTTAGCTTGAGCACGATTTTTCGTTCACCGAGCAGCCGGTAGTTATTTTGGATCGGCAGCTGAAGAAACTTCGATCAAAGGTCTTGCCATCTGTGAAGGTTCATTGGCATAGCCCGACTAGTAAGGAGATCACTTAGGTGGCCGAGAACGAGATGCGGAAGAGGTTCTCTCATCTCTTTGAAGGTATGCTTAGTAAGAATTTTAATTCGAGGATGAATTTTCTTTAGGGGGGAGATTGTAACACCTTAGAAATGCGGTTAGTGTTAATTAAGCGTTAATGCGGGTTTTCGAGGAAAAGTTTACCAAATCGGTTTCCTCACATTTTATAGAAATTAATTAATATTTTATTATTATTTGTTTTTGTTTGCACACACGTGTGCACGTTAATGTGAAGGTTTGTTCGTGTTAATCTTGTTTAGTAACCATGACTACCTTAAGCTAATCCTTGCTAGTTTAACCATAACCTTAAACCCAAGATATTTGTGTGAGATATTTCTTTGTTTTGAGAGAGAGAGAGAAGTGGCTAGGTTAGTCATGAGAGCATTAATGAGAGCTTTAATGAGGAGAGAGAGAGAGTAAGAATAAGGCTTTGGTTCACCCTACACTCACATCTCACCATTTTGATCTCTCACTCTCTCATTCTTCTCTCATTTCAATTATTTCCTTATCTCTCAACTCCCAAACTGAAACCTCACTACCCCATCACCAAATCCTTGCTAAACTTCATAAAATCCCATTTAAACACTTCAAAAGTCTTCGTTTAGCCACTAAATTGCCTTCGAGCTTAGAAAGCTAGGATTTTTTAGCAAGAGTGGGTATGTAATGACCTATAACTGTTAATTAGGAGTTTATATTGTTGTGTTGCCTTGTAGTTATGGTTTTGAACACTAAAGGCAGCGTTTTGTGAAATATCGTATTTTTAGTGTTAAATCGAAGTTTGTGTGAATCTGTTGTTGTTCCAGGTTGTTGTTTTAGAAGTTCCCATCACAGTGACCTAGTGTTGAGGTATGGAACCCACCATAAAAACCTAAGACCACCTCTTCAAGTCGAGGCCATAAATTTAATGGTTCTGGCCGCAATTTGCGGCCAGAGTAGGGGCTAGGGTGTTGATTTTTAGGTGTAGGGTCTCTGGGGTTGTGCGTAGTCTCGTGGAACTTGCAACTTTCACTAATTGTCTGTGTAGCAAAATCTGGGATCATTTTGCTATAATCTAGTGTTTTGAGTACGCGTGTTACGTTATCCAACACGGTTCGTGATCTTGTGTAGGTGCTGCACTTGGGTTGGTTTTGGTGTGTCGTCAAGCACGTTTGCCATTAGATGAACACTTGTGAGTTGGATTAGTGTTGGTGCATCGGTCAAACGTAGAGTGTACGTGATATTGATCGATTTCTAAGATTTGGACTTGCTATGTTTTGTGTTAATAGGATCGCAGGCGGAGACTTCGGACGCTGCGAAGAAAAGAAAGCAGATGATTGGATTTACCTAGCCCGCGATTGTTGGTGAGTAGATTTAACATCTACGTGGAAATCGCCCGTATGGCGTTATGCGTCAGGGCTAGATATGATATGATATTAGCCGTATGTTTATATGCATATATGGAGATGGTGCATGAACTTCATTGCATATAGTTACTTGTTGTGCCTGAACCTGTGCCCATTGTACACTGCACTATTATTGACAGTCCATATTGCACGAGCACTCATTGTATGCTATACACACACCATCGGTAATTGCCATTATACGCACAACACAAATATTCATATGATATACCTTGCTATTGGTTAGCGACATTGAGGCATTAATTCTTGTGCGGTTGCGCATATGAAATATAGCATACCTGTATACCTACATGCTTACACACATGCCTTGCTATGCTACGGCTACACTTATACCTATATGGTATTGTATCATTATTGACAGGTGTATACACATATGAGATATAGCTACAGATACATCATGTATACATAGCTACATGTTCACCGTTATATGATGTTGCGTTGGATTTGGATAATTGGGAACTGCGTGATATATTTAATGACTTGGTGCATTTAAATAGCGGATTTTCCCTTGATATGCTCATATTGTCGTTCTATATTGCATACATCATATTACATGGATTTGCGCATTAAGATATGGATTTCATGTGATTTTCCGGATTTGAGAACAGCGCGGATATTTCAAGAAATGTGTATTGTTTTGAAAACCCGGTTTCTCTTGATTTGGGGATTTCGAGTGTCGATATTGGGCACTTATGTTCCGAGAGTTATATGGATTTCGAGTGTCGATGTTTGGCACTTATGTTCCAAGAGAGATATGGATTTTGGGATTTCGAGTGTTGATGTTGGGCACTTATGTTCCAAGAGATATATGGATTTTGGGATTTTGAATGTCGATGTTGGGCACTTATGTTCCGAGGGATATATGGATATGGAGATTGCGAGTGTCGATGTTGGACATTCAGGTTCCGAGGATTTCGAGTGTCGGGTTGGACACTTAGGTTCCGTGAGATGTACATGTACGATATGTGGATTTACGTGTCGATGTTGGACACGAGTATTTCATGATGTTTTCGAGTGCCAATGTTGGGCACTTAGGTTCCATGAGACTTACAGGTTATGAAGGCCGATCTGAGGGCCGATTTGAGGAAATTGGGAAATTGATTGTCTTGATGGGCACTGGTCCTACCATGATGAGGATTCTGTGAGGATGACATGTTTTATCCCATACTCTGCAGTTATTTGATATGCATTTTTTTCATGTAGATGTAGCACCCTGGTGTGTACCTTGATCATGATAGTTGCCTATTCATATTACCATACTTATGCTATCAGAATACATGTGATAGATTATCGCTGTTAGTGCATACATGCGATTACAGTATGATATTATTTTCTATTCACGAGTTGGCAATTCACCCCCGTTGTGCCGCAGTGTTTTGCAGGTCTGATCCTCAGAGTAGTTGCGGCAGGGCGCTTTATTATCTCTACTTTTGCAGATACCGCTACGGTTGGCTATGAAGCCTTTTGCTTTAGGTGGGTTGCGGGTTATTTGATGATGTATATTGTATATCTTTTGTATCTAGTACTCTCTATCTACCACCTTCATATATTGACTAAGAAACGAGTTGTGAGGATCGATGTTGTATATTCTTATGACTCTGGTTATCGTGCTCGTATGAGCCTGCCTTTATTTATTTGGATTATCTCTTTTCTTCGCTACGGAGTCATATATCTGTTGTGTTGGTTGTTTCCACCGTTGGGCGAGATTTGCTCCCGTTTGGTGATGTATTACTTATACCTTATGTTTGTACCCGTTTTGGGGCTAGTTTTTACAAAGGAGGTGCTGCCGAAATTTTTACGAAAACAAATTTAAGCTTAAAGTTTTGCATCGAGATTTTAAAAAGTGTTCTATTTTTTCCTTCTTGTAATGGTTTAGATTGCCTGATTTTCGGCTTACTTCAATTACGATACGCCTGTTGACGTTACGTAGTCTAAGTGCCGGTCATGTGCCTAAATTGGGTCGTGACACTTGGGTTTTACGGGCCTCCGGTGCTCGCAAGAATTTTCATTTTCGCTTCCGCCTTGGCCGCGGCCTCCGTGGCGTGGTCACCAAATCCTAACAAAGCTATGCGCATCCCTGGGAAGTTTCCTTGCCGATATGATTTTTCCTCATGCTCTTATGACCTTGACTTTGGGCAACAAATCATAACACGCAAGTCAAGTTCTACCCGTCATTATCCAGATTAATTTAGACCCACCCGTACACACACTTGAATTTGAGCAACGTGATGGTACGACTGTCCTAAACCAATGCATCTATCTATGTTATGGATAAGCAACACACATCTACCATTCACGATGCCTTGACTTTGGCCAACAAACACCGCATGAATACTATGTGCTACTTATCCGAAATGATGAAGGGCTACGGCTGGCTTTTGGCGAAAAAACTTTAACGTAATGAACATAATATCGTTGAAGGAACTCGAACAATTTTGAAAAGGAGTGGTTTAGGCTCCGCATTTTTAAAACGAGTGATTTTGAAGAAAACCGAGTAGTTTATAGTCACGTAAACTATTGCTAAAGAGGCCACTCTTTAAGAAGGGATCTAGGCTCCTTCCTCATCGAATGAGATGCAGGATATTCTTAACTGAATACCTCGACCCAAAGCAATAGGAAATGCCTATAGTTTTCAAAAATTAGTTCCAACAACATCATTTGGGTTTGTTTTTCTTGCATTAATCAGAATTAATGCAGTCTCTTCAATTAAACATGTCATGCCCGAAAGAAACAAAAATAGCCACGCACATATATACCATCCGCATTCGCTTTTGGGTCCTGGGTCTTCACCGTAAGGTTACTTAACTTACGGCATGAAGGGAAAAGGACTACCGTGGATGCAAAACATATATAGCATCTACTAGATATATATAATATAAAGCAGCATTCGTCTCACGCATGATATCACGTAACATTACAAAAGCATCACAGCAGAAGCATAGAAGTGAACACGGTATGGAAATGTGGATAATCTTGGAAAAGTACATTTCAATGGAGCCAAATATGAAATGTAATTTACCCGGTCATGTGGATAACCCGTATTATCAGACCCTAGACCCCTACAAGTGAGGCAAGCCACCCGAAAATCCTAGAAGCGAGGCAACCCCAATCAACAAAGTGAATGGGCCTCCCAACATATCAAAAATCCGGTGACATGGGCAACCCTCTGTGGGTCAATCCTATACCCCCAACAAGTGTGGCGAATAGCCCGCTAATTCTATAGTAAGGCACCCCAGTCTCAACGCCATAAGATGGTGGCCTTTTGCCCTCTAGAACCCAACTACTCGAGCACTCCGCTGTGGGGTAATCCTAGTGCATATAATGGAAACCTGAAGATACAACGATGACTACGTCTATAACCTGGATGCGCCCCAAAGAATAATACAAGCCCCAATGACGGCAGTCCACATGTCGGACGCTTGCCATGCAATATGAATATACATTAAATCACAGAGAACTACATCTAATGCTACGTACACCGAGCTATCCATCATGAAAAATCCAACACAACCATAAGCAACAAGCAATATCCATCACAGAACATGCAAACTTGTGAGTATCAATTCCGTAACCCCGTCTAATTGATACGTATAGAAATTAGATGACGTTTTACCAAATGTTATGATACACGCAACCATCACTAAGCCTACGACAATCAAGTACCGCACACTAATAACCAACACTTCAATTTTCCAAAACACCAAAAATCAATTGTGCTAAAAAACGGTAAAAATTTTATGCTAAAATCCACTCCGGGAGGCCAAAATGAGCCCATATTGAGCCAAAACTTCGCGAGGGGCCCCGGTACAAAATTAACATCGACCTGGCGGCACCTAGGGATACCCACCCCCTTAGTCCACCCAAAGGTGACCTGGAGGTTAGGCAGACTTGAAACTACATGGCTAGGCAGTTCATGGGTCCCTACCCCCCAAGGCCACCTTAGGGTGATCTCGGGGTGCTCGACCTTCCTTAGGTTCCTCCGGGACATGCCCGGGGTCCCCGCGCACCTCCCCTCGGCTTCTCGGTCCAAACCAAGAGCCCGCGGGGAATCAAAATATCAAATTAGCATTGTTTTCTCACTGGTTTTAATGATAGTTTTCGCGGGACAAAAACCGGCAGGGTTCGGAAGTCGTATCTAACTAGTATAGGGTGTTTCGGTGGCTCTGATACCATTGTTGGGTCAGTCAGTACAGCGGAAACTGGCCATGGCGCCTATAGGTCCCTCGGTAGCTACTTTTTACATAGTCCCCTCACGACGGACTACAACCCGCTGTAAGTATATCATGCATATTGCTATAGGATAAACATGATGTGGGATGGTAAAATCAAAATTTTCTAGCAAGCATGGTATACTACCCAAATGATTATCCTAAAACTACAACATGCATGAACTAAAATGGCTAAGAGCTAAGATAGAAATACATACTAGCTATGATGCTTCTTCTTTCAAGCTCCAAGATGTGTAGCAATGTGGCTCCTTTGATTTGAACTCCTAGAAATGTCTCCTAGAGTTCACCAGCTTGAGTCTTGTTGTCATCCCTTTCCGTCAGAGATGATCCACGACGATGAACGTCAACTCGAGCTACTCCTTCTTTGCTGGTTGCTAAGTAGCAAATAGAAGTATGTGTAGTGTGTAATGGTGAAGGGTTTCTCTTTATTTCCTTTTCTTTTGCTGTCCTTTTCTTCTTCTCATGAAATGTTTGCAAGTATGAAGGAAAGAGAGGATGAGTTAGGTTATGGTCACACTCACCATGCTCTCATGACTTAAGCCATTCCACCTCTCTCTTCTATTATCCTAACACATGTCCTAGGGTGTGTGTGACGGTTACACATCACCCTTGGGTATGCAAAAATGAAATAAAGAAAAAGATAAATTGAAAAAGATTTATCATGGTTAAATAAAGATATTCTAGCCATGATAAAAAGATAATGTTCACATCACATGGAATAATAAAATAAAGAGAGAAAGAGAGGGATATGATATTGGGTTAATTACATGTATTATCATATAATCGCATATAATTAAACTTGTCATTGAATTAACAATTAATACAATGACCCGGTTTATCTCAACAAACCGGCTAGTATCATAACCCGTCCGGCTAAAAGACGAACGTCTAACCGGACCCTGTACACATCCCATGCATGCAATACATTATTTCGCTCGAGTGGATGTTGGATATAGTGCCCTCAAGTCAATTATTGTAATCGCCGGCACGCGATTGTGATGATTGAGGGAGGACCTATACGGGTAGAACAGTCTTACTCAAAATGATAGTATGCTATCTGGTTTGTCTTTATCATCATGTACATGCATTATATGCTATTACAGATCACTATTACATGTTGATAGAGCCCATAGGATTCTTTCTTGACTACCAACATTATGATGGCGATCATACATGTGGGGACTGGGTAGTCCATAAGCACATCCTTAAATGTCCCTAGTCATAGGAGTATCGAGACTGGGCATTGATATTCCGGAGTAGACCGGTGTATATATTTCTAGACACCGACGATGGGCGATGGTTGATCCCACAGCCATTGGTCTTTCGCACCTAAGATCGTATGCAGGTGCCCACTGGGGATGAGTACACTGGACGGACTCACCGGGAACATGCTAGATGGTATTATACCCATTGTCTGATAGCAGTTCTAAGGTGACATGAGTACAGGTTAGTCCTTCGACCTCAGATTGTCATTTATCTCGTATGAGTTCCTACTGTGCCTTGATTACTACCCTACCATAGCTCAAAGGAGTCGTGCAAACAGGTTTTAGTTGGGTACAGTCCCGAACCACATGGAGGCAGTGAGTGGATCGTCAGGGATTCGTCTCTCCCGGTATTGGGGGTTGATGTCGTGCTGTGCACGGGTGGCCATCACCAGAAATCCTTGGACAAGGTGGATGAGAATTACTGATTTGGATCAGTAATTTCTCAGTGGGTGATAGGCTTCACACCGACACGAAATATCGCGTTATTAGGGGTCTGATTTTATCCACCCCCTAGAGCCGATATGCAATACTCTTAGATGAAGAGACCGAACTATATGGAGATTGTTACAGATAATTTCAGTAAGGATCCATTTGAGTTTTCTCGTCGGCCTTCCTTTTCGACATGTATCCGGGTAGCCGTTACATACAGCTAGTGCCGTGGACGTGCTTGTGGTTATGGATTTATCCAGTAATTTACTGCCGGCGTACTGTCAAGTCTTTAGAGTCCCACACAAAGGGTTTTCCTGGTTCAGGCGAAAAAATGTAGTAGCCGTATTTTGATACGTGCAGGGTTCCGATCGAATGATTGTACTAGTTACTCGGACTTTCGATCGGACGGTTGATAATACTAGACGGCTTAGGATTGAGACAGATTATTAAATCAGGTATTGATTTAATAATTTACGTATATATATTTCGATATGTATATACTAGTATTATTTTCTTTGTGTTATTCTATCTCTTTTGGTATTCGTATTTTGATACGAATACGGGTATGTATATACAGTTGTCTGTATTCCGTATTTATATGGAAAACATTCTAGAAGGTGGACACCTCATTTTTTGGTTTATCCATTTATTAATTTAAATGGAAATGAGGTGTAAAGGTAGTGAGGTGAGAATGGTGAGAACCATGTTTGAATAGTGTTGACAAAGGAATTGAAAATTCATTTGTGCGAACTATTCAAGTATGGTTGGTATATTTTATTCGGAAAAGGTTTATACAAAACATGGCTTCATATTATTCTCACTTGAAGATGGATGAACACTTGGTAGTTTTTGATGAAAACATTCTCACCAGTTTTGCTTATCTCTCCTCACTAGCCTTTCTTGAGCTCCTCTTTCTTCTTCTTGATCTTTCATCCTACCATCTCATATGTTGAGAATCAATGGTGGATGAGAGATAGAAATAAACTAAGAACAACTCACTACATCACTATACATTCTAAATTAGCAACCGAGAGTCCCTAGTTGCTCCACGAGATTTTTATTGTGGAGCTAAAGAGGTCACTCCCGGTGAAGGGATCTCGGCTCTTTCCCCGTAGAATGAGGTGCAGGATATTCCAACTGAATATCACGGTGCAAAGCAAAAGTAATCGGCTATAGTGAAGTTATTGCCCTGATGCAAACTTCTGTCCAAGGGGTCACTCCCGGTGAAGGGATCTCGGCCCTTGCCTCGTCGACTGAGGAGCAGGATATTCCAACTGAATACCACGATGCAAAACAAAAGTGAACGTCCTTGCAATAACAGCTTTTTGAAAAGTGTTCCAACAACATCAGATTAGGTTTGTTTTACTTGCATTGATCCGAATCAACGCAGTCCCATCAATTGATCACACCATAAAGAACGAAAATATACTGATGTACGTATATGCCATCCGCATTCGCCACTGGGTCCCGTCATTACCCATTAGGTTAGCTAACTAACGACAGAGCGGGGACTGGACTAGCGCGGATGCAAAACATATACAACATCTACTAATATATATACCAATATATTATATTCGCTCAAGGCGTGATAAAATGCAACATCACAGAAATATACAGCATCACAGAACAATACAGATATCTGGGATCCCCGGGTTTCACAGAGCCACTACTGAAACCCGACGTTCCCCTGGTCGTGTGAATAGCCTGTGCAATGAAATCCTAGACCCCTACGGGCGCGGCAAGTTACCCGCTAAAACCTGAAGCGAGGCAGCCCCCTTCAGCAACGTGAAGGGACCACCCAGCACTTCACGGAATCCGGTAACTTGGGCACCCCTCCTGGGTCAACCTGTACCCCCTACGAGTGCGGCGAATAGCCTGGCAATTCTAGAGTGAAGCCCCCTCCGTCTCAATGCCATGAGATGCGGGCCCGTTGCCCTCTAGAACCCGGCTATCCGTGCACTCCTCCGCGGGGTAATCCTAGTACAGAAAGTAAAATATACATACAACGGGTACATCGACCGCAACCTGGTCGTGCCCCAAAATAATAATACAAACAGGCAGTGACGACAATCCACATGTCGGACGCTCGTCCCGCAATATCAAATGTACATAATACAACAAAAACTGTACTAGCATTGCAACCAGGCTATCCCCCACGACCGATCTGCAACATCACAACAATACATAGAACATCAACGTGAAAGTCACGTTCGCAAATCCGTCTAACCGGGCAATAGCAGTTAGACAGGATTTACCGATCAAGTGACATTCACGGTCGCAGATATAATGTAAATACTGTGAAATAATGTGTTTTAAATATCCGATCGATCAAATTTTAACAAGTGGGCCCCAAGTACTACTTTAGCACATCAAGAAATTCTGGGCCCAAAATTAATATTCCAAAAACCCTACAATCAACCCAGAAAGCAATTGCAGAAATTTGATGCAGCAATCACAACATAGTGCGGCGGAACCGCGGCCTAATGGGGGTTTTGGCCACGGTTCCGCGCTTCTGTTGTCGAGTCACTGTATCGAATTTCTACAGTATGCTTAGGATTTCCAGTACATCACTATTCAACAACGTGAAAAAATTTTGGACTCAAAAAAAATTCGACAGAAACTGATGCTTGGGAAAAACGCGGATTTTGGAATTTTGGTCGATCGGAAATGTAAACACATTAAACAAAGCTAGACTATGTTAATGGCGAGGCTCTGATACCACTGTAAGTGCACGGCGGCGCCCCGGCCTCCATCCCGAGGCCAAATGCGTAAGCGATGGTTAACTTTAATTTTTCTTGAACCGGCACCCCCGCGCACTAAAACCCGGATCGTACCATTAACTAGTCTTAGCTATCTAGAGAGGGAAGAGAGATATACTGAGTGATCCGAGTCCTCCGGTCTTCTCGTCGTCGTCCCGATCTCCCCGCGGAATCTGTGGTCTCCAATTCGTCGCCGGAAGGGCACCACGTCGCCGGCTTCTTTTACGGGCTCCCGCCTCTATACCGAGGCAACTCGGGCACGAAGTTGGCGAGCCGACGTGCCCAAGGTTTGCTGTAGAATATAGTGAAGATCTATATGTCTCATTTGAGGTTTATGGAGTTTGCCATTTGATGGAGGAATGAACTATACTTTGGAGGTGGAACTATGGGATTTTTGTGAAGCAAAAGAGCAAAAATCCCACACTAAAAATTTGGAGAGCCCCAAGCCTTTCTTGGCTGGCCATGCAAAGGGAATGGGAGAGGAGAGAGTGAAAAATGAGGGAGTCTCTCATAATGCAAGAGAGAGAGAGAGAAAATGTGATGATGAAAAACAATTATCACAAAACCAACCTCACACTCCAACTATCATCATAACAACCAAAAGTCATGCAATGATGCACCATCATGAAGTGAGCTAGTCAAATGATGGTGCAACCATCATGACACAAGAAAATGCAAAGACCCCCTTCCAAATTGCTTATTTGAACAAATGCAAATAAGCCCTCCTCCACCAAACTTCGGCCAATGAAAGATACAAAGAAATATGGCTGAAACGGAAAGCAAACCGGCAACTCCAGAAAACCGGTCCCGTAATAAATTACAGGAAAACCCCGCTACTGTGTATACACACCCGCATTTGTATTCCGACCAAAATACAAATGCAATGAGACAAACTCTACACTGTACTATACTAGGATCCGGCTTAAACCAAAGCCGGCTAGTATTATCCGTCCGATCCTGATCCGTGCAATACCGCACGTATCTGATCGAACCCTGCCATATCTCCATACGGCCTCTACAGCGTTTCGCCCGAAAACTTGAGCAACTGAATGTGGGGGACTCTAAAGACTCGTCAACACCTTGGTTGTGGATTTAACCACTAGCATGTCAGAGGTATAAGCCAATACGTAACGGGCTACCAGGTATTGACCAAAAGGGACGTCGATGAGCGAACTCATCCTGACACCCTACTGAGCCTGTCAGTGACAATATCCGTACAGTCCGGTCCGTTCGTCTATGAGCATCGCATGGCGGGCCTAGGGGGTTGGTAAAGTCAGACCCCCAAAAGCGGTACAAGTCGTGTCGGAGTGTAGCCCAGAACACCCTGAGATACTACTGGAATACCTACCAGTAAATCTCCTGCCTCGGCCGAGGGCTACGTGTAATGGCTCTCCTAGACACAGCGCGACCTCACCCCCAATACCGGGAGAGACAAACCCCTGAAGATCCGCTCACTGCCTCCATGTGGCTCGGGACTGTACCCAACTAAAACCTGTTTGCACGTCTCCTTTGAGCGTGGTAGGGTAGTAATCAAAGTACAGTGGGAACTCACACGAGACAAATGACGATCCTCAGGTCGATGAACGAACCTGTACACATGTCACCAGGGAACTGCTATCTGACGTCAGGTATAAGACCAACTAGCATATTCCCGGCGAGTCCTGTCCGGTGTACTCATAACCCAATGAGCACCTGTATACATCTTAGGCGATCCAACTGACACCAATGGCTTGTGAGACCGGCCACCGCCCCTCTTCGGGGTCTCGACTGTATACACTAGTCTACTCTGGAGTATCGATGCCCAGTCTCGAAACTCCCACGACTAGGGACCTTTTGAGGATGTGCTTATAGACTACCAGCTCCCACTTATATGATCGCCCTCATACTGCTGGTGGTCAAGCAAGAATCCTAGGGGCTCTATCAACGTGTAATAGCGACATGTCAGGTCACCTAAAGCAGTACACGATGATAAAGATAAACCAGATAGCATACTACCATCTTGAGTAAGACTGTCCTACTAGGACAGGTCCTCCCTCAATCATTGCAATCACGTGCCTATGATCCAATAATTGGCTCTGAGGGCACTATCTCCAACAATCTCCCACTTGCACTCAAGGCTAATTATTGCGATGTCGCATACTCACAGCCCGTGTGATACCGAACACCCAAATCCTCTACTAGTCAGTCTCACAAAACTCGTTTGCGAAACTATTGCGTTCGAGGAATAGCCTCAGTGAGTGGATCCGCCTTGATGTTTCTTTCTATGTCTCTCTATATCTCAAGTTCGCGGAGAAAGCCATCTCCCGAAATGAGCAATACCTGTCTTAGAATGTGTCTGTATGTCTGATGGGACCTAGCTCATAAATGAACTCCAAATCCAATCTTCTTAGACAGTATCGTCAACTGAACTCAATCAGTATCCTGTGCCATGCCTCCCTCAGTATTGCCTTGGACCACCTGTCCAAAATACTGCCCCTCATCAGAAGGAAAAACAATAACTCTGACAACCTCCTTGTCGTCCATGTCACCTTGGAAGCCTGGAATGATAACTGTCTCCCGAATGAGGCTGTCGTTATCATATCCCTAGAACATCTACTTATGTTCTAAAACTGCTTCCGACTGTTTCTCCAGGATTGGATTAATATCAACTTATTGCATCTAGCGCAAGAGCAACATCTGGTGTGGTACTTGACATCTCATGATTGACTCGATTGCCTGAGCAAGTGATCTGCCAATCATGCACATCCCTCTCCCCTTTAGTCTGTAAGACATCTTTAGAGAGGGTGACTCCATCACCTGCAGGTACACTACCGTGCCAGGAGTCGTCCATTCTAAATACTCTTAGAATGCTGTCTAAGTACCCAGATTGGGAAACTACCCAAATCTAGATCTAAAACCATAGATCCAGTAACCAGTATGCCTGATATAATGTCCAAATCCCATGTGGAGAAACCACTGTGTGACGACCAAAGTATAACCGATCGTAGTATAGGAATATCACTTCCAACTTTGTGTATGTCATCCAAATACCAGGACATCACACCCTACTACCTTCTCAACAGATCCATCCCCTATTCTGATGAAGTCAAACCTATGACTGTCACATCAGAAATGGATGATCTATCTTCGCTATATCTGCTTCAGTCTGTAAATAGACATAAGCCACTTGACCACCAATGCTTCCGCTGCTCCCACTGACTACGATAAACCTCTGGCAGAGTCATATACACGTACACTTCTAAAGCTAGTTTAGAACGACGCTATACTCATCCTCCCGCCGGGTCTCACAGTCTGGAACAACAGCAATGGCAAGTCTGGGTAAACAAGAACCTCCCTGCCACCGTCCTTGAGCATACCGAAGTACCTCTCGGGTGCCTGAGGTTACCCACCGTATCTGCGGAGTGGCCAATGGAATGTCAAACCAGATTGAATCTTTTGGTTCCTATCAAATCTTCAGTAATCGTTTGTGGTTCTGGAATCACTTCCAGTTCTACCATACTCCCACTACTGTTTTCTGAAAAATCCATTTTATTTAAAACTGTGGCGAGTTCAGAACAATATCACTATTGATCTTCCAGATGGTAGAAAGTCAACCTTCGTCAAAGCCTGGGTCAACCCACAAACAGCCATTACAGAAATGTGCCTTGAGTTATCCAGAGTCTGGTTTTAATCATAAGCCGGACAACTCCCCGTACCTTAACATCGTTAAGATATGAACTGTTCTATATCCAATATAGAACCAGAGGCACTGATTTAATTGAACCAGATTCAAATCATGCAGCTGTCTCCAGTGCATGTCAACTAAATGGAAGGAGACCTATCAGCGTTACTCAACTTAGGAATGCTTCCAATTATGAGTAACCTGAAAGAGAAGCAAGTTCTCTTTATCATTACTATCAACTGAATACCATACACAAGTATCTACATCTTCGATCACTTTGAAGAATCCCGATATTTGCTACATCTGGTTCTCTACTCTATTCAAATACCTATAACTTCTCAAAATTCGGACCCTGTGTTTCCACGAAATACCTGTCTAAAAACTAGAGAAGTTATAAGTAAACCGAATATAGTACGGGGACCAACCCCTCTGTCCTGATGGACCCTGGACAACATACAATACTCTGTATAAGTCCCTTGAGTCTGATAACTCATTCACTGTGTGTCGTAGGTTGAAAACTGTACTTATGGTTAAGAAGAATTACACCGCTGTTTAATGTTCCTTACCTAACCATCAACTGATATAGGTAAATGTCATCGACATAATTTTAAAAAGGTATATCTCACTCTATAAAAATAGACGTACAGATATATCAATTTGAAATTGGTGCATTATAACGGATATTCAAAACCAAATATTCGCCGTCCGGCAAACAACCCAGGCGATTTCCTCAAATATCACCAATTACAACGAATTCCGATATAATGAGGATGATCACCTAATTCCCAATAACTTACTCCCACTCATCATCTGTAAAACCATACAGATGTGAGAATCATACCTGGTAAATACATACCCTGGAGTAAGTATCTAATCGGGAAATCAGTTTTCTTTTAACAGTACACAGTGAAGCTGAAACATTGAAATGTTTCGATGGGGTATCCTGGTATTCCTAGTAATGCCTCTTCCAGATTCACAACTGTAACCGTGTAATTCTTTGCCACCTCTCCAAATCCCTTTATATGTCTTTAGTCATTACCTTCTGCACACCCCTTTAGGCCAAATGGTTTTCTTCCTTCCCTACCGTTCGGCACCAGCCTATGGTTTGGAAGAAGACTATCCGATAAGCATAATGGGTGTACTGTCCTAATCCTAGGAACACTTGCAATGCAAGAGAAGGTGCAGATAAAAGACACCTGAATAAACCTTATTCCTATTTCTCCTGAACCAGAATCCATCCCCGAACTGGAACAAGTTCCTTTCGAGTTCGTATATAACCATACGATGGAGTATCCAATAAACTCTGGATCTTCGTAGTGATACGGAGTGTTCTGGAGAAATACAAAGGTGATTTGGGAGTGGTAATGAAATACCTGGTTTGGTCATGAATATCAGTTGCAATTTACTTTGCCCTCTTACTAATCCCTTACTTTGTCTTAACTTAATACCTTCTGCACACCATTGTTATGCTAATTGGTTTTCTTCATTCCCCACCGTTCGGCACCTGCCTATGGTTTGGAAGAAGACTATCCAATTTGCGTAATAGGTGTACTATCTCCTAAACCAAGGAGTACTCACAACTTGAGAGAAGGTAAAAGGAAAAGACAACTGAATAATCCTATCCGTTTTCTCCAGAACCGGAAACCATCCTCGAATAAATTCCTTCGAGTTCGTATATAACCATACGATGGTTTTGTCCAATGGAAGTGGATGTTTATAGTAATACGGGGTGTCCTGGAGAAAAGGGTAAAAGTAGGAGTGGCAATGAGGTTTGCAACCCTGACAATCCAAAAGCCAGTGTTAAGAAGGTTCGGTCAACTTGGTCACTGAGTCATAGTCTAGGGTCGGGTCAATGGTCGCTGCCAAAGAGAGAGAGAAAAGAAACACTCAGCGTGCACTCTAACCTAGATCAGAATGGTTACCAATTTATCTAATCAGGAAACCTCCCACTGTACCGTCAAATTCTCCTCCAAACCTAAAAGAAGAATTAGTCGGGATCACCCGAGGAGTAAACCAACTCATTAGTGGGAATCAGGATCCAACTCTAATCGCATGATAACGTGACGGAATCCGCTCACGCTATCACACTCCAGAAGGTATGCGCATATCTGGCAAGTTTCAGTTCTTTTGAAACTCCCGATGTGATTTTTGCCCCATGCTCTTATTACCTTGGCCTGAGGTCAAAATATCATAAGTCACATGTCAAGTTCTACCCATCATTGTCCAGGTTAATTTGAACCCATCCGTACATACCCTTGACGTAGGCCAAAATAGTAGTACGACTGTCCCAAACCAACGCATCTATCTATGCAACAGCTAAATATCCGGCAGCTACCAATCACTATGCCTTGGCGTGAGGTCAAAATACATAGCTTGAATACTACCGAATATTTAACCGAAATGATGGAGGGCTACGAATGGTTTCTGGCGAAAACCTTTAACGTAGTGAACTTGATATCGTTGAAGGAACGGATAGCTTTTAGAAAATATAGTACCGAAAACCTTCGCTAAAGTGGTCACTCCCGGTGAAGGGATCTCGGCTCTTTCCCCGTAGAATGAGGTGCAGGATATTCCAACTGAATATCACGGTGCAAAGCAAAAGTAATCGGCTATAGTGAAGTTATTGCCCTGACGCAAACTTCTGTCCAAGGGGTCACTCCCGGTGAAGGGATCTCGGCCCTTGCCTCGTCGACTGAGGAGCAGGATATTCAAACTGAATACCACGATGCAAAACAAAAGTGAACGTCCTTGCAATAACAGCTTTTTGAAAAGTGTTCCAACAACATCAGATTAGGTTTGTTTTACTTGCATTGATCCGAATCAACGCAGTCCCATCAATTGATCACACCATAAAGAACGAAAATATACTGATGTACGTATATGCCATCCGCATTCGCCACTGGGTCCCGTCATTACCCGTTAGGTTAGCTAACTAACGACAGAGCGGGGACTGGACTAGCGCGGATGCAAAACATATACAACATCTACTAATATATATACCAATATATTATATTCGCTCAAGGCGTGATAAAATGCAACATCACAGAAATGTACAGCATCACAGAACAATACAGATATCTGGGATCCCCGGGTTTCACAGAGCCACTACTGAAACCCGACGTTCCCCTGGTCATGTGGATAGCCTGTGCAATGAAATCCTAGATCCCTACGGGCGCGGCAAGTTACCCGCCAAAACCTGAAACGAGGCAGCCCCCTTCAGCAACGAGAATGGACCACCCAGCACTTCACGGAATCCGGTAACTTGGGCACCCCTCCTGGGTCAACCTGTACCCCCTACGAGTGCGGCGAATAGCCCGCCAATTCTAGAGTGAAGCCCCCTCCGTCTCAATGCCATGAGATGCGGGCCCGTTGCCCTCTAGAACCTGGCTATCCGTGCACTCCTCCGCGGGGCAATCCTAGTACAGAAAGTAAAATATACATACAACGGGTACATCGACCGCAACCTGGTCGTGCCCCAAAATAATAATACAAACAGGCAGTGACGGCAGTCCACATGTCGGACGCTCGCCCCGCAATATCAAATGTACATAATACAACAAAAACTGTACTAGCATTGCAACCAGGCTATCCCCCACGACCGATCCGCAACATCACAGCAATACATAGAACATCAACGTGAAAGTCACGTTCGTAAATCCGTCTAACCGGGCTATAGCAGTTAGACAGGATTTACCGATCAAGTGACATTCACGGTCGCAGATATAATGTAAATACTGTGAAATAATGTGTTTTAAATATCCGATCGATCAAATTTTAACAAGTGGGCCCCAAGTACTACTATAGCACATCAAGAAATTCTGGGCCCAAAATTAATATTCCAAAAACCCTACAATCAACCCAGAAAGCAACTGCAGAAATTTGATGCAGCAATCACAACATAGTGCGGCGGAACCGCGGCCTAATGGGGGTTTTGGCCGCGGTTCCGCGCTTCTGTTGTCGAGTCACTGTATCGAATTTCTACAGTATGCTTAGGATTTCCAGTACATCACTATTCAACAACCTGAAAAAATTTTGGACTCAAAAAAAATTCGACAGAAACTGATGCTTGGGAAAAACGCGGATTTTGGAATTTTGGTCGATCGGAAATGTAAACACATTAAACAAAGCTAGACTATGTTAATGGTGAGGCTCTGATACCACTGTAAGTGCACGGCGGCGCCCCGGCCTCCATCCCGAGGCCAAATGCGGAAGCGATGGTTAACTTTAATTTTTCTTGAACCGGCACCCCCGTGCACTAAAACCCGGATCGTACCATTAACTAGTCCTAGCTATCTAGAGAGGGAAGAGAGATATACCGAGTGATCCGAGTCCTCCGATCTTCTCGTCGTCGTCCCGATCTCCCCACGGAATCTGCGGTCTCCACCTCGTCGCCGGAAGGGCACCACGTCGCCGGCTTCTTTTACGGGCTCCCGCCTCTATACAGAGGCAACTCGGGCACGAAGTTGGCAAGCCGACATGCCCAAGGTTTGCTGTAGAATATAGTGAAGATCTCTATGTCTCATTTGGGGTTTATGGAGTTTGCCATTTGGTGGAGGAATGAACTATACTTTGGAGGTGGAACTATGGGATTTTTGTGAAGCAAAAGAGCAAAAATCCCACACTAAAAATTTGGACAGCCCCAAGCCTTTCTTGGCCGGCCATGCAAAGGGAATGGGAGAGGAGAGAGTGAAAAATGAGGGAGTCTCTCATAATGCAAGAGAGAGAGAGAGAGAATGTGATGATGAAAAATAATGATCACAAAACCAACCTCACACTCCAACTATCATCATAACAACCAAAAGTCATGCAATGATGCACCATCATGAAGTGAGCAAGTCAAATGATGGTGCAACCATCATGACACAAGAAAATGCAAAGACCCCCTTCCAAATTGCTTATTTGCACAAATGCAAATAAGCCCTCCTCCACCAAACTTCGGCCAATGAAAGATACAAAGAAATATGGCCGAAACGGAAAGCAAACCGGCAACTCCAGAAAACCGGTCCCGTAATAAATTAAAGGAAAACCCCGCTACTGTGTATACACACCCGCATTTGTATTCCGACCGAAATACAAATTGAATGAGACAAACTCTACACTGTACTATACTAGGATCCGGCTTAAACCAAAGCCGGCTAGTATTATCCGTCCGATCCTGATCCGTGTAATACCGCACGTATCTGATCGAACCCTGCCATATCTCCATACGGCCTCTACAGCGTTTCGCCCGAAAACTTGAGCAACTGAATGTGGTGGACTCTAAAGACTCGTCAACACCATAGTTGTGGATTTAACCACTAGCACGTCAGAGGTATAAGCCAATACGTAACGGGCTACCAGGTATTGACCAAAAGGAACGTCGATGAGCGAACTCATCCTGACACCCTACTGAGCCTGTCAGTGACAATATCCGTACAGTCCGGTCCGTTCGTCTATGAGCATCGCATGGCGGGCCTAGGGGGTTGGTAAAGTCAGACCCCCAAAAGCGGTACAAGTCGTGTCGGAGTGTAGCCCAGAACATCCTGAGATACTACTGGAATACCTACCAGTAAATCTCCTGCCTCGGCCGAGGGCTTTGTGTAATGGCTCTCCTAGACACAGCGCGACCTCATCCCCAATACCGGGAGAGACGAACCCTTGAAGATCCGCTCACTGCCTCCATGTGGCTCGGGACTGTACCCAACTAAAACCTGTTTGCACGTCTCCTTTAAGCGTGGTAGGGTAGTAATCAAAGTACAGTGGGAACTCACACGAGACAAATGACGATCCTCAGGTCGATGAACTAACCTGTACACATGTCACCAGGGAACTGCTATCTGACGTCAGGTATAAGACCAACTAGCATGTTCCCGGCGAGTCATGTCCGGTGTACTCATAACCCAATGAGCACCTGTATACATCTTAGGTGATCCAACTGACACCAATGGCTTGTGAGACCGGCCACCGCCCCTCGTCGGGGTCTCGACTGTATACACTAGTCTACTCTGGAGTATCGATGCCCAGTCTCGAAACTCCCACGACTAGGGACCTTTTAAGGATATGCTTATAGACTACCAGCTCCCACTTATATGATCGCCCTCATACTGCTGGTGGTCAAGCAAGAATCCTAGGGGCTCTATCAACGTGTAATAGCGACATGTCATGTCACCTAAAGCAGTACACGATGATAAAGATAAACCAGATAGCATACTACCATCTTGAGTAAGACTGTCCTACTGGGACAGATCCTCCCTCAATCATTGCAATCACGTGCCTGTGATCCAATAATTGGCTCTGAGGGCACTATCTCCAACAGATGATGCATTAGTTTCAAAACTGAAAAATTCTGATTTCAAAATCCACTCTCTGTTCAGAAATTTTTTGGGTCTCTGAAATTTTTTTAAACAAGTGCAGAGACTTACTATAGTCATGTATATGACACACAATGAAAATGAGGCCATTCCATCTCACTTTGGCCGGCCAAAACCCAAAAATCCCCGATTTTGCCTTTTTACTATTCACTTCTGGGCCCCGTTTTCATCCAGTTTCTTCGATTTTGTAAATTGGTATTTTTGGTCTTGTTTGATTTGGCCCGGATTTCATTCAGTGTTGTTTTTGCTTGGAGGCAATATGGAAGGTTTCAAACCTTGAAATTTTGCATCGTTGATATCTATGATGTGGTGTATGTGTTTTTCAAACGTCGTCTAAGTACTATATATCATTTAGACGGTGTTGCACATACTTGCTTATACTACTGTGATGTTGTTATCTGTGATGGTTAGATCGGATTGTCGTGTGGGATAGCCTCTAGTGCTATGGTAGTTGTACAATTTTGATTCATTTGTATATTGATTATTGCGGGGCGAGCGTCCGACATGTGGACTGCCGTTTCTGCCAGTTTGTATATTCTTTTATTAGAGCACGACCCGGTTGAGGTCGATATCACCGTTGTATATATGTTTTTCTTTTCTGTACTAGGATTACCCCACGGTGGAGTGCTCGAATAGCTGGATTCTAGAGGGCAATGCGCCCATATCTAATGGCATTGAGACGGTGGGGTCCTCACTTTAGAATTGGCGGGCTATTCGGTGCACCTGTAGGGGGTATAGGATGACCCACGGAGGGGTGCATAAGTTACCGGATTTCGTGAAGTGCTGGGTGGCCCATTCACTTTGTTGATTGGGGTTGCCTCACTTCTGGGATTGGCGGGTAACTTGCAGCACTCGTAGGTGTCTTAGTTATACATTGCACAGGCTATCCACATGACCGGGGAACATCGGGTCTTATTTGCAGCTTAAATGAAACCTGGGGCTCCTAGATTATCCGTTATTCTGTGTTGCTTATCGCTTTTCTGTGATGTTGCTTATATCATGCCTGGGACGAATGTTATATATATTTATATATATATAGTAGATGTTGTATATGTTTTGCATCGGCACTAGTCCAGCCCCCGCTCCATTAGTTAAGTAACTTAACGGTGCATGACGGGGCCCCGAGGCGAATGTGAATGGCATATACGTACATTGTATTTTCGTTCTTTTCTGGTGTGACAGGCAATAATTGATGGGACTGCATTAATTTTGATTAATGCAAGGAAAAAGAAACCTAAAATATGTTGTTGGAAAAAATTTCGTAAAACTATAGTTGTATTCTTTTGCTTTGCATAGCGATGTTCGTTCAGGAATATCCAGCACCTCATTCTAGGAGGCAAGAGCCTAGATCCCTTCACGGGGAGTGACCTCTTGAGCAGAATTTTATGATACTGTAGATGGAAGCGGAGCCTAAACCACTCCTTTTCAAAGCTATTCGGTTCCTTCAGCAATATCAAGTTCAATACGTTTACGATTTTTTTTGCCAAAAACCATCCATAGCCCTCCGTCATTTTGGATAAATAGCACATAGTATTCATGCGATGTTTGTTGGCTAAAGTCAAGGCATCGTGAATGGTAACTATATGATACGTATCTATAGCATAGATAGATGCACTGATTTAGGACGGACATACCGCCTTTTTGACCAAAGTCAAGGGTGTGTACAGGTTGGTCTAAATCAATCTGGATAATGACGGGTAGAACTTCACTTCCGTGTTATGATTTGTTGGAAAAAGTCAAGGTTATAAGAACTTGGGGGCAAAAACCACATCAGGAGTTTCAAATATACAGGAAACTTGCTAGCGTTGCATACCTTTTGGAGTGTGGTGACTAGAGTGGCTTTCATCTAGTTTATCACGCAATGATAGTTGGATCCCGATCCCACTGATGAGTAGGTGTTACTCCTTGAGTTATTTTCAGATGATCCCGACTAATTCTTCTTTTAGGGTTTGAAGGAGAATTCGAGGAAACAGTGGGAGCCAACCTGATTAGATAAAATGATTAACCAATCTAATCTAGGTTAGAGTGCATGCTGAGTGTTTTTTTTCTCTCTCTCTTTAGCAGCGACCATGACCTGACCTTAAACTAACACTCATAAACCAAGTTAACCGAACCTTCTTAAACACTTTGGCTTTTGGATTGTCATTGTTCACGAAAAAGTCGCATATATCCCTGGCACTCCTACTTCCCCTTTGCATTTCTCCGGAACACTCTGTATCCCCACGAAGATCTATATTGCTTGGGTATGCCATCGTATAGTTACAGACAAACTCGAAGAAACTTCTTTCAGTTCGAGGATAGTTTCCGGTTCAGGAGAAATTGAATAGGATTATTCGGTTTTCTTTTCTCTTTACCTTCTCTCAGGTTGCGAAGGCTCATGGTATTAGAAGAGTACACTTATTACTCTTATTGGATAGTTTTCTTCCAAACCATAGGCAAGCGCCGAAAGGTAGGGAAGGAAGAAAACCAATTACCTAAAGGTTGGTGTACAGAAGATGAGAAGTAAAGACATATAAAGGGATTAGAGTGAAAGCAAAGGAAATTGCGACTACTATCATTCACGACGAAGCCGCATATATCCCTTGTAAGGAATATGTATGCCCTAGAAGCCATTATTATACACTATATTATATTATAGTGGATGCTTGGACATATATATAGAGGACTCTCTTGCTCGACATGATAGTATGCTATCTGGTTGCTCTTTATCTTAACATGTTCACTGGTATTATTATACTATCTCTCTGATACATGTTGATAAAACCCTTAGGATGTTAGCTTGACTACCAGGACTATGATACAGATTGTACTACTCGGACTTATGTACTCCACAAGCACAACCTTTAACAGTTCCTAGTCGAGGGAGTATCGAGACAGGGCATCAATATTCCAGAGTAGACTAGTGTGCACGTTTCTTGACCCTGTATGGGGGCGATGGTTGATCCCATAGCCATTGGTGTTTGACATCAAAGATTGTACACAGGCGCTCATTAGAGAATGGGTACACCGAACGTGACTCGCTGAGAACTCCTAGTTGGTACTATGCCTATCGTCAGATAGCAGTTCTCTGGTGACACTGGTACAGGTTAGTCTATAGATCTGAGATCGTAATAGAGTCTTGTATGGCTCCCACTGTGCTTTGATTTCCTCTCTACCATGGCTCAAAGGAGTCGTGCAAACAGATGGATTTTCGGTGCAGTCCCGAGTCACATAGAGGTAATAAGCAATAGGAGGGGTTTCGTCTCTCCCGATATTGGGAGTTGATGTTGCGCTATGCTTGATTTGCTATAACAGGAAGTCCCAGGCCAGGGCTGTTGATGAGATTTACTGGTAAGAGTTATCAGTAGTTTCTTGAACCGTTATGAGCCATACATCGCCATGACTTATCAAGTTACTAGGGTCCGACGATTCCACCCCTAGACTCGATATGCAATATATCAGACGAAGAGACCGGACTGTACAGTAAGAGTCACTTATGGGCTTCATGGGAGTTTAGACAAGCTTGCTTGTTGATCTTCTATACGCTCAATACCTGGGTAGCCATTACGTCCAGTTAGTACCGCTGACGGCTTGTGGGTAACTGATATGATCATTATCTACTGTTGGCGTATTGACGAGTCTTTAGAGTCCCACACAGAAGTTTCCTTGTTCAGGCGAAACGAAGTAGGGAACATATGCTGATATGTGCGTGGGCCTGATTAAATACGAGTATATGATACCGTATTCTAATCTGGCGGTAATCTGATATCAATTAGGTTATTTGTGATATAACCTGATTATTGAATCAAGTGTTGATTTGATAATGTGATATGTAGATAAATGATATTAGTCGGTTATATGTGATATAACCGGATTATTAAATAAAGTGTTGACTTGATAATATGATGTTTATTTATATTTGATATAATTATATATTAACTAATATTATTAGCTCACTAATTATTCTTCATAATATATATATATATATATATGATATATATATATATATGATATATATATATATTATATGAAGCATGGTTGCTTTTTCTATTTTATGAAAATAGAAAATGAGGTGGAAATATGAGAGATATTTTGGGCATGGGTGAAGCATGGCTTTTATCTATTGTTTATTGGTCTTGACTCACTATTGATGCATGGTTGGAAAAAAGAATTGGATTTTTATTACATGCTTCAATAAGTGAGGGTTTGGGATGAGCCATTCTACACTTAGCCATTTACTTGAGTTATTTTTCCCCACTTGAGCTCCTTGCTCTCTAGCTCTCTCTATCTTCCTCACCTCCACCTCCAAGCTCAATCCCTCACATGAGTTGTGAATCTTTGAGCTTGTGAGAACCTTAGTGAGCAAACAACACCCCTACTTCACCATCCTACACTAGATTAGCACTTTGGTGCAGTGTATTTCCTTCACTAAAGAGTTTAGTGAAGAGGAAGCTTAGATTAGCAGAGCTTCGGGTGGATCATCTTCGCCACGAAGATTGCAAAGGAAGTTCGATCCAACTTCAAGTGGAGCCTAGTGAAGTCGTGTGGACTACTACACAGAGCTTGAGAAAAGAAGGACATGTTCTGCAAAGGTTGTAGCCTCCTTCTCTTTATGTAGTTTTCTTGATATCATGCTTATAACCCTAATCATGTAGTTTAAGATCTTGGTTGGTGTTAATTAGCACCCCCAAAATTTTAAAAACGGCATGCTTGATGCTAGTCAAACCTTGTGGTAGTGCTAACAAACACTTTCATGGTATCTGAGCCAAATCTAGAAGATTATACGATGTTTGTAGTATTACGAAACCGAAACAACTCCGAAAGCGTCGCCTTGAAACCCAATTCTTTTTCGAATTTTTTAAGGTCTATAAAAAAAATTTAAACAAGTACAGAATGCTACTTATGAAGTATCTAGAGCATAAGAAAAATTCGAGGCAATTTGGCGAAAAAGTGGCCTGCCACGTTCGGAAATTTCCCGATCTCACCTGTTTACTGTAGTACTCAGAACTTGGAATTTTTGTGGTATTCTGTTCACTTGATTTTAGGGTTTCAGGTTATGTTTGATTAGCCCAAAATTGCGTGTGATGTCAAGGGCTAATACAGAGTGTTTCCTAGTCGTAATTTTTATATTGTTTCGGTTTTAAGTTTGACATGTGATACAGTAGTTGGAATGCACATTAAATTAGTTTTGTGAAAACTGGTTGATTTGTAAATCTAGCATGTTAGTCTCTACTGATCGATTGCTACGAAGTTTCGATTCGGATTGAAACTCCGTTGCAATCGCGTATCGTACGCGAATACTCGCCAGATAACTTTACTAGGTAGCCATGCCCCATAGCCCCTGACCAAGTGACCTTAGGAAAACCCCGTTGCCAAAAGCGTCTACTCTGGTGCTCGCGGCCACGGTGTTCCGCCTAAGTGCACTCAGTCGACGGCATCGGGGGTGCGGCTATCTACTAAAGTTCCCGACGAGTATTCGATCGGGTTGTCGGGAATCTTATTGAATTACCCGACTAAGTTATTGAAAATTGTTTTTGAATCGAGACTAAAATGCAAGATTTATAAGGTTAGGCATGAAATTCGGAATATGAGATATTCCGGGTTTATGATGTCTAAGGATATACGGATTCTAATTATTGTAGTTTTTTATTTCTTTTCTGCGACCGTAAGTGTAATATGTAGGGTATCCCCAATCTCGTTGCTATATGTCAACAAAATTTGGGATTCGCATATTTACTTACGTTGATGACATGTGATGTTATGTATTGCGCTTATATGTTATATTGGATCATCGTAATTGAATAGCCGAGGGTTTTATGTGAGATGAGAGTTTTTCAATCTTCATTCATGTAAAATTTTTATGTAATATTCTTTTATTGGGACACTTCCGGGTTGAGGATGATGTCACCATTGATGTATATTATTTACTTTTCTGGATTAGGATAGACCCAAGGCGGGGAGCATAAGTAACCGGGTTCTAGAGTCCAGTAGGAGACCATCCGAGGAGTCGAGACCGGGTCTCCTAACTCTAGAAATGACAGGGTTGCTTGCCGCTCTCACAGGAGTCTAGGGATAAGGGTTTGGCTATTCATCATGACCGTGGAATCCGTGTTTTTCATTACTGGCTGAATTTATAACACGGACCTCCTAGTATATCCAATATTTCATATGTTTTACTTTTGCTGCTTGGTTCTATGATATGATCATATAACTGCTTGAGATGAATGCTATATATATATATATATATACATATATGATATATAATAAACGTTGCTTATGTTTTATACCCGCACTAGTCCAGCCCTCGCTCTGTCGTTAGTTAAGTAACCTAACGGTGAACGGGGCCCCGTCGCAAATACGGATGGCATAAGCGTACGTTCTATTTTCGTTTCTTTTCTGTGATGTTTAGGGAAACATAAATGATGGGACATCATTAATGAGATTAATGGAAAGAAAAGAAACGTAAAGATGTTGTAGAATCAAAATTTTCAAAAAGATAGCTGTAGTTCTTGCTTTGTATAGTGGTATTCCTTGATGAATTCCAACACCTCATTCGATGAGGAAAGAGCCGAGATCCCTTCACCGGGAGTGACCTCTTTAGCAAAACTAGCAAATGATACAACCCACTTGGTTTAGTGTCACGACCCGAAATATTAGCTTATGACCAGCACTTAAATCACGCAACTTCTAAAGGCGTAACGTAATTCAAGTATGCTGAAACCCAGAAATCTAAACCTTTTTAAGAAAATAAAGGAGGTGAAGTTTTGAAATAAAGGTATAATGAAAATCAAGTTTTCTTAATGCATAGAAAAGGAACATGAAAATGCAAGTGAAATTGCTAATTGAAAACGTGTTTCGTCTTTTTAAAAAATTTGGGCAGCACCTCCGTTGTATATTTTGATCCAAAACCACAATTCATAACAAGAATAATGGCATTCCCAAGTGGGAGCTAGCTCGTCGCCAACCGACGGATCACAACCACGCAAGACAATATATATATGTATACGACGCCCAACGGCGAAAATCACCACAAAGATAATGAAAAGCAAGACATAAAAACCACAAGTAGCGGAAAAACCCTTCGCTCTAAGTCTCGCAACCACAATCTCACTAAGTCTAATTACTTATACAATTTACTAATTTTGATTGATGGAGTTGACTAGATACAAAATGAAATATAATACAAAAGTGGGTACGATACAAATGTCCCACCTACCAATGCAAAACACCCGAAAGCAACTGTGTGCGAGCGAAGCCGCTACTGATCCGTGCGGTCAACCTGCAAGAACTGTGGCACAACGGGATGAGTTGCCAACTCGTGAGTAGAAAAACATCTACAAGTAGAAATCGAATAAATAACGACTCCTAGATCAACTATATCATAAGGGTAATACTATGATATCTAGAGTAATCGTATCATCATATGTGCCAACAATGTAATCAATACATATATATATGCGAATATAATCCATCAATATAATCAATGTATATATGCATGTGGATCTCGTCCAACCATATAATCAATGTCTGTACGTACGTAATATCATAAAAGAGTGCATGAAAGTATGAGGATATAAATCGATGGTGTCCCTCGCGACACATCAAAATCATGGAACCTGTGTGTCCAACATCGACACCCGAAAACATCATGAAACCCGTGTCCAGCATGGACACGTAAATCCTCATATCTCGGGCTCCGTCAGTCCGGATAGGCCTACGGGCTCCGTCAGTTCGGATTAACCCATATCATCTATCGACTCCGATCGGTATCCTCCGGATATCCGCTAGGCCGAAAGAATCACCGGTAGGTAGTATTCCCTCTGCCAGGCTCATCGTTATCCACACGAAATCTCTCTTTCGCCCCGGGATACCATACCGGGTCCACCATGTACCCGCAAACGGAATCATCCGCCTCCTTAAATCGGATTTCACAAGTCACTCTCAAAACCGAGAAAATACATAATGGACGCACTGAAATTTCATATCAAGAGAAACTGAGTTTTTAAAATAGTACATACTTTCTTTTGAAATAGCCACGGTTCTCAAATCAAGAAATCTCATGAAAACAACATATCTCAATGCGTAAAATCATAAAGCATGATGTATGCGACATATGATAAAAATTTAAGCATATTCGAATATCATGCGACATGGAATAGTGATATGACATATTAAGGGAAAACCGCTCTTTTAAATGATTCCAGTTTTTAAAATATAACATGCAGTTCCCAATAAAACCAGTTATCTATGTAGGTACAATATGTATATGCGCAAGTATAGAGGTACCAATGTGTATATGCGCTAATATAGGTATGCAATGTGTATATGTGCAAGTATGGATGTACCAATCTATGTGTGCACCAATATGAATATACAAATGTGTATATGCACAAATATGGATGTACCAATGTTTGTGTGCAACAATATGGGTATACAAGTGGTATATATACGCAAGTATGAGTGTACAATATGTATGTCATGATGCAGCAATCTTACTGTGTAGGGACATGGCAATTATCGATGATGAAATGTGTGAGCCGGCAATCTGTGTACGTGTAACATACGCATCATCGATAATGGTGCAGGTGTACAAGCACAGGTATAAGTAATGCAATGCGAATTACATGAATGCAACATAAGGTAAATCTTATGCAAATGCTAACGGGTATACGTATCTATCATGGCTGAGTCAGTGAATCTATCAATCGGTATCCAGCCTCACAACATCGCGTACGGTACAATCTATCGTACGGCATCCTCTAGTCAAGGGTATAGATCAAACCTCAAGTTAAACTCATCAGGTACGGAAAATCATCGTACGGCTGCATTAAGCTATCAGGGATCCTATCAACCTATAAGACGAGGAGGGTACGGACCTAACGACTCGTATGGCTATCACTCACGATTCAAAACATATATAAATATCTCTATATACATATGTCACAGGTCACATCCGCAATAATCTCATATCAGGGGACCGGCAGGGTATAAATCATCTCAATCGACTCGCATCCGTATACCAACATATCACCAAATCATCATACCGCGTCATATATCCTTTTCATCGCATTTATATCCCTCATCAGGTCAATTTTACATATACATTCTACCTTTACTAAAAGCGTAAGTATCTAATCTAACATACACACCCGAACCATACAAACAATTTTTGAAAGATGCGAATCGTAGTTTTTGAAAATAGGGCTACGGTGTTTTCAAGGAAAAGATACCTTTTAAAAATCCATAACTTCCCTCAAGGTATCGGTTTAAAAGATGCATACAATTCTTCCGTTTGGAAATAGCTATGATTCGGATGACACATCTACGTTGACTATATAGTCCTATAGTACCCTAAACGGCAATATCATCAAATAACATCCTAAAACCCCATCATCACATATTAGCCGTATCATATCACTTCTAACTATCTTTTAGTTTCTAAAATAGTTTCTCTAACTATCATTTAAGTCTATCTATAGTTTTCTATTAAAGGTTTCCTTAACCATTTACTATGAATCGGTTTCCATCAAAAACTTGCAGGGGTGCTATACGCCATACACCGGACTTCTCCCATGGATATAGATCCACTCACCTTGCTTCTTGCTTGCCGAAGTCAATGTTGCCATGCTCCGTCGCCTCGGACTCCATGCAAAGGTACCTACAATAATAACACATATCGCCACGCTATTAAAATCAAGTTCTGAAATCCAATACAGCACGCGCATTGCTCATAAGTTAGAACCTATAGTTTACGCGTACAAAATCAACCAAACAACCCTTGTTGTTGATGTACAAACATCCAACAATCAAAGACAAATTCAAATAGTAAAACTTACCATTCAAAATATGGAAAGCATAGCCAAAAATACCCTAATGTGCTCCCAGATTTTGACTCCGGTCAAACTAGACAATTTTGCATATGGGGTTGCTCTAGATATCACCTATGAGAACTGCCAACCAAAATACACACCAAACGCTCACCACTTGGCCGCAATTTGAGGCCAAGTCGAATAAATCTGCGGCCAATTAGTGAAGGGAGGGTCTCGGGTCTCTAGGGTACACTCATAATCACCTGCCTACCTCACTGTATTTGCTAAATTATTTTTAGTGCCCCGGGTTACTCCAGATTTCATAATACTATCACAAAAAGTCAATATTCGATGTCGGGAAAAATTCTAAGTTCATGTTTTTTTTTCAAATCCGGGTATTGGCCAATAAAGTTGACACTAAGGTCTGTATGCAGCCACTACCCCAACACCAATTCCAAACAAGCCCTAATTCCTCTCTTGAAATTTCCAACATCATAAATCCATCACTAAACAAATTCTAAACTAAACTAAAATTCTAGGATTGCATAACTAAACTAAAAGGAAGGGATTATACCTCACTAATGCCACCAAGAAAAACCTTAGAAGTCCCAATGTTATCAAAATCTCACTTTGCTTGGTCTAAAGTGATGAGGGTGAGGTGGGGATCAATCTTTGTGACGGGAGCCATGGGTTTTGATTAGGTTTTGGAGATGATTCCCATGGGTAGTGAGGTGGAGGAAGAAGGAGATGGAGAAGTATGAGGGAGTTGAAGAAAAGAAATGAAATGAAGAATGAAAGATGAGGTGGGGGTGGAGCGTTACCTCTTATTCTCTCTCTCTCTCCCCTCAAGCATACTTACCTCTCATCATGATGTCCCCTCTCTCTCTCCTCAAGTTATCATGACACATTTTTCTTCTCTTTTCTTTTCTCGCCATAATAAAACCATAACATAATTCAACACAAATGAAATAACATGTAACATGTCATGGTGCACTAACCATGAAGACTGTAGAAACACAGATTTGACCTAATCGCGATTAGAAGTGCACTAATCGGGTTTTTATCGAAATTGCATATAATAAATTTTAAAAATGCCAAATCATTTAAATATATTATTAAATGAATAAATCATTTCAATTTCCAATTATTTCATAATTATTGGTATATATTTATACCCTTTTTCGAAAACCCAAATTTCGCTAATCGGGCAGTTTTCGGGAAATATATTATTTTAATATTAAGTTCCAACAATAATATTTTATATTTTCTGAAATGTTACAGTCTTCTCCCGTTAAATAAATTCAGTCCCAGAATTTAAATTTAAACCCCCAAATACAAAAACAATTCAATAATCAACTCAAATCAACGGGGCTCCGAAATAACGGAAGATACAGAATTATCACCGCGTATCGCGTGCGCCTAAAAACGAGTATAAACTCAAAATAGAACTCCATCAAGGGTCACGGAAATCATCGTATTTGCACACATATCCTCGGAGTTACAGTGGCGATACAGATCTCGAAATCCAATACTGAAATCCAACATACACTAGTCCAATACTATAATACGTGTATAGTACGCATCTTTGGAAAACTTTCAAGAACTGAATAAAACTAATGCAAATTTTTTTTCTAAATCGCCGTGTGATGCGTAACTCACGACCTAAGTGACGGATGCTCATTTGTAAAATAATAATATATGTCCATATATGTTTTATTAAATTTACGTTCCCTCGTTTTTCAAAATATCCCAAAAGGTTTTCTTTTTAAAACGTTCGTGTCCCTCACAGACACGTAGGAAATAGCGAGACTATAGCTCCTTTTTTCAAAAACCTCTTGGTAAACTTTTAATGCATGCAAAGTACTCAGGTAGTGTTCTCAGATCAGTCCCGTTTGGCTACTACACAATATAGTGTCCAACATGAAAACAAAATGCTCAAAAGCAAAATCGGCCACAAAAGGCCTATCCAATAATCACGTGCATCTGGTGCGCACGAAAATTAAATCCAAATACAAGTGCTAAGAATGTGCACAAAACCAAAACTAAGTGCAACGGGCGAGCATGAAAGCATCTGTCAGTGCAACGGGTGTGCACGACAACAAATATCAAGTTCATCTAGAGTGCATACGGTGTGCACAAAACCACATCTCATATCATGCGCCCAACATGAGCGAAAATCCAAATCAAGTGTATCCATCATGCATGAAAAAAATCTAAATCAAGTGCATCCAACATGCACGAGTAAAATCTCACTCAAGTGCATCCGATGCGCACAAAAATCGAAAATCCAGCGCCTAATATGCACAAAAGTCCAACCTAAGCGCGTCGGGTCCGTACAAGCATATAGTGCAGTATCATGCACGAAAACGAACGGCAAGTGCCAACGCGCGTGAAAAAAAAAATCAGATAACAAAAATGCTCAAAGACATAAATCGGTGCAGCAATGTACGGAGTATAAATCTACCACAACCAATGCACAAAATACCGATTTGGTGCAACCAATACATAAAACATAAATCCAGTGCAACAAATGCACCAAAAGAATATCTAGTGCAACAATTGCACGAAAAGAAAATCTAGTGCAACAAATGTACGAAACACAAATCCGGTGCATCCAGGGCACAAAATACAGTGCATAAATGCATAAATACAAATCCAGTGCATCAAGTGCACGAAATACAAATACGGTGCATCCAGTGCACGAAATACAAATCCAACGCATTCAGTGCACGAAATACTAATACAGTGCATGCTGTGCACAAAATACCGACCAATAAATCAAATGCGTAAACAGCAACACCGAGTGTACCAAGGTGTATAAAATTATAAATGTATGCAACTGCGTGCACAAAACACATATCAATGCACTATAAGCACATATAAGCTATACCGAGTGCAAAAATCAAATCGAGTGCGTACCACACGAACAGAAATTAAATTAGCTGTATGAAATCCACGAAATCATAAACATGTGCAGCCAAGGCACAAAACCGATATCAAGTGCAATAAATATGCACAAATCAAAAACCAACACAATGGTGTATAAAAACATATCTAAAGTGCAATAACCATGCACAAAATGTAAGTAACCAGCCGGTGCAGCCATGGTGCATGAAAACAATATCATAAGCTCAATCATCAAAACTCAAATCCAAGTGATATAACCATGATACTCATATCACAAACGCAAATCGCAAAAAATGACATTGAGATACACCTCCTACAATGTCGAAAAATATCGGTGTGCCTAAAACTGGCAGAACAAGAACATCCGCTTGCCTCCTTCTCATGGTCTGGCATCATCCGTCTCTGGGTCCTCATTTCCTCTTCAGATTACCAATCTCGCCATCCATCGGCTCATCGGCCCGGTCAGGTGTGCTAATGGGAACGATTCCGTTCTGGCACTTCTCTGGTCATCTCTCGGCCAATCATTACGACTACTCGTAAAGCAGCATTTCACTGGCGCCGGCCTCTGGCCCTCTATATATACGTGACACAACTGATCCTCGATGAAAATCTTATTGCAGCAGTGTCCTGGAAGGAATCCTGCTCAAGGTCTCCTCCGATCTCGCTTATACCGAACTGTACGGAGGCTGGTACTCTCACATAATCTTTTCTCGCCTTCTAGATATCTGCATTCTCACCACAACATACCCTCGGGAGCTGGCCGTATCCCAACGCCTCTGTATGCATATCAGATCTGTTGGGTTATCCTAGCACCTCATGAAGGGTTTGGAAGCATCACATGTACCAAAGATAGAATCTTTAGGGTGCTAAGTTAACAAACATCGGATCGTTCCTAGAAAAATTAGGGTTTCAAAAACTTGCATATCATCTCATGAAAGAAAAACTAGGGTTTTGAGAGTACAACCTTTGTAGCTCCCTACGCTAGACTCCTCGGCTACTTGGGGTTTGGAAAAGCTCCGCTTGAACTCCTCTAGGTCACCGATGATCCACCCGGAGTCCGCTTTGTCCAAGCTTGCAACTTCACCCGATCAAGAGAATGAAATGAAGCTAACACTCCAAACAAGTGGGCTACACTTGTGTAGAATGGTGTTGTGGTTCTCTTTCTCACTTCAAAATCCTTTCTTGTTGAATAATTTGCCCACTTGAAAATTCTAGAGAGCAAGAGATCTAGGTTGAAGAAGATGATGGCTATTTTTGAAGAAGAGAAGAATAACTCTATAGAGAAAAAGAAAAACATAAGTATATATATTTTCATTTCTCATCTCAAACCATGGTTAAACAATATGGATATTTATTTCATTTTAGTTAAAAGACAAGAGGAAGATAAATCATGGTTAAAAGGTAGGTGAATATGGTTAGGTCAAAAGAAGAGTGTAGAAGATAACCATTCATTCACCTTTTCTCTTTTCTTTTGTTTTAACTTTAAATAGAAATAATTATCCATATATATAAACATGGTGTGAGTCTTATAAAGCCACCATTTTCAATGTATAAGCAACCATGATAGATGATGTATGTATGTATGTGTGTATGCACATCCATATGTGCATTAATCTATAAAGAAAGCATACATGCATGCATACATCCATCAAACACAAGAAAGGATTTCAAGTGAGAAGCTAATGGTTAAATGATAAATCAACACTTGATTTATAAATCCGGTCATATCACATACGACCCCACCAAAAGCAAGCCGCCCAATCAATATACGGTATCCTATACGCGCATTTTAATCGGGTCCATGCGCATATCGCATACGCGCACCACAACGTTTCGCCTGGACTAGGAAACTCCATTGTGGGATTCTAAGATTCGTCAATACGCCGGCAGTGGGTGATGATCATATCAAGCACCCCCAAGCCGCAAGCGGTCAACTAAACTGTAACGTTTTAAAAATAATTAAATAAATAATTAAATGAATAAAATTGTTTAAGTGAATTTTATGATTTTTGGTAAAGTAAAATGTATTTTTCGTAAAACTAAACCGTGATTGTTTTTCATTATAATTTCAAAAATACCTATTTTAATTATGTAATTACTAGTAAATGGTGTTTATTTATCCACTTATAAATTTTTAGTTAAATTAAATATTTTTCCTAAATTAATTATTTTAAATATTAACATAAGCTTTATTTTTACACTAAATTAGTGTAAATTGCAAATTTGAATGGTTTTAATTTGTAAAAATGAACCATGACATATTAGAATTTAGTGTGTATCATGCAAAATTTAATTGCAAATTTTTCCAAAATTCTAGAGTTTTCTTGGTTGTTTTTAGTAAAGAAATAAAAGAAAGTTAAATAAATCATGAAATGACATAATGAAGTGATAAGTTGGGAGAAACTTCTACACTTTTCTTCGCTCTTTTCTCTTTATCCCTCTCTCTCCTACCATGGCCAGCCACACCCCCTTGGCAGCCCCCTCATTTTCCTCTCTTGATTTTGTTAAAAAATCCATCAAATTACATCAAAAATTCAACAAAAAATGCACAAAATCCTATTTATTTCCTACCATTTATTCTTTGCTCTTCTTTACATGGATTTTGGAGATGGATAGCATGAATTTTGGAGGCTCATTTTCATGTTTGGATTTCATATTTTGGAGGTATAAATTTTCATCTTTTGTTTTATTTCTATTAGATGTTTCTTTTAAAGCATAATTAGATTTATTAAATTAATTCTAATTGCAAATTTTAAAATTCAAATTAGGGTTTGAAAAATCAAGTTGTGATTTTTATTAATTAATTAGGATTATAATAACTAGTTTAACATTTTTAGAAGTGGAAAATTCTTGTATGGATGATATATGGTAAATTGTTATCCAAAATTGATTTAATTATGCTATTTAGCTAACTAGTTTTTTTATAAAATGTATATGTGGGTAATATAAAATTCTAATTAAGGTTGCTATCATTATATTGTAGTTTTAGTGAGAATATTATCATGTTAATGGAAAGAAAAACTTAGTTTGATCACTAGCTTCTTTTGATAATTGGAAAATACTAATAAAATGCTATTTTTGTAAACTAGATTTTGGAAATTCCGAAATAAATGAGATTAAAAATATAATTATGGTTTCATTATATCATTATCATCGTGAATGGTAGTTTAATACATTAATTCATGGAAAATCAAGTTTTGTTGTGGAATTGTGACATTTTGCTTGTAAAATGTTGAAAATTGCTAATGGTTGCAAACTAGAAATTTCAAATTAATACAAATTTGTGTAATAAAAATATAGTAATAGGTTGTATAGTCTAGTTATGCTATTTAATGAGTTTTATGATCATTGGTTTCATTTAAATGTCAAGTTTTGAAGAAAAACGGTAAATTGGCATTTTCGGGTTTTACGAAATTGGACGGTTTGATCGATTTTTTTAGGGTTTCGATGGATTTAATCATGTTATATATTATAAGTAACGAGTTTTAAAACTATGAGTTATTGGTTGATGTTATCTCGATCCATCGGAGTTTGTACGCCGATATCGAGCGATATTTGGTTCTTTTGCGTAGACGGGACATAGGTTTTAACCTATGCTTGTTCCTTGCGTCGTTTTGACTTTTGTATGTGATTCAGTTACGATACTATTTATTTGTTTGCGTTTAGGTACCCTTCACGTGGACTGCGGGCGATGAAGAGGAGGATGGCGACACCGTCTTCGGAAGATATGGACCAGGTGAGTAGATGCATATCTACGGGGGGAAGTCGGGTGGATGGCGTTTAGCACCCCCGCAACGTAGAATAGGAATAGTACTTATTGTTATTAGGAAAACAGATGTGACCCTAGATTCTTAATGAGTAGGACCCTAGTAATGACCCTAGGCTGGACTAGACTGATTTAGGAAGACCATATCAGAGGATGAATACCTTGGAAGAGGTTTGTAGGTTTCAGGTAGAAACACACATACGCACACACTGAAACTCGATATGGTGTATACGTGTATGTGTATACATATATAGGACTAGGTATAGGTATATATATATACAACACGTATATGGGATACATTGATGTGATATGATACACGGGAATGAAACAGTATAGTTGGGCTTGATGCCGTGATTCTTGACTACGGTCGTATTATGATGTTAGCGGATCATTACAAAAATGATATAATGAATAGGTATACATAGATAATAAAGGGTGATGATGATATAGAGGTATATAGGACTCTAAGATAGCACCCGGACTGTAACATGTGATTGATATTCTGATATGTTATATGTGTGACTTGATTACGACATCATATTGGTGTAACTTGATTGCGATATCATAAAGGTGTAACTTGATTTCGATATCTTATAGGCGACTTAATCACGACCTGTAATATGTGACTTGATCAAGATATGATAGATGTGACATGACATTTCTGAGGATAAATTAATGATGTATATTTATGCTGACAATGATATAGGATTGATGTATGCGATTACAGTATAGCACCTTGATCATGACAAGGATAGATGATGATATTATACGAATGATGAGACACGTAGGTGATATTTGACCCGTACCCCGATATTGGGATGCCGTACGATGGATTTTACCGTACGAGGCATAGTTGTGATGATTGATCCGCACTCTTGATTTGAGGAAGTCGTACTATCTACGTGACGCTATTGAGGCTGGATCGCCGACTATTAGAGATATGGACTCAGACTTTAGGTGTACTCCTACTTCTTAGGTTTAGTTTTCCTTAGGTGGTTAGATGGACACTAGTTTAGGTTCGAGTCTTATAGTGGTAGTTATATTTGTATATCAAATGGGTGGGTAACACACATCTGTCTTTACTTTCATACCGTAATCATAATGTGCATGTTCATATATATGTTTTTATAATCAGCATAAAATCTTTGCCTGTTAGGACACCAGCACCATTACCGATGATGCGCATATTCCACGCACACTTATTTGCCGGCTCACACACATCATCATCGGTAATTGCTATGTCACGTACACTTTAGATCATATTATCTTTTATTGATAGAATCAGTTAACAACTAGACCGATATAATATTGTGATTACTCTCTGATGTTAATATAGACATGGTATTTATTACTTAGACATTCATGCATTCATATTTTCATGTTATCATGCAGTATTATGGGCATATGCCGACACTTATCATATACTTACTCATGATTTTGAGATTTGGGTTTCTATGAGATTTCTGGATTTTTGGGGAAAACCGCAAGAATATATAAAAACTTCTCTCTCTCTCTCCTCCTTTCTTTTTAAAACATAAGATGCGGTTTTCTCGTGATGTATGTGTCGTCCATCATGAGATTTCAAGTTTTCTGATGGATTTCGAGACCGGATTCGAGGAGTGGATGAACCGTCTCGAGTACATGGTGGGCCCGGTATGGTACCCCGGGGCAAGAAGATCGAGTTGTAGACGATGAGCCTGGCAGGGGAAGGCTACCTACCGGTGATGTCTGGCGCGGCGGATATCCGGAGGATACCGACCGTTGTCGTGAGATTTGATGATATGGGGCGATCCGGACTGACGGAGCCCGAGATATTGAAACTATGAGACATTGAGATTATGAGGTATTGAGACTTGAGATTTACATGTTTTGTGTCGATGCTTGACACGGATTTCATGGATTTCATTGTTGATATTTCAGATTCCTATACACATTTTACAATGATAACAGCTAAAGATTTTTTTTATACAGATATATCTGGATTTCAGAATTGATTATTTTACATTCATGGTGCATGCATATCCATTCATATGACATAGTATTATATGAGGCACTGACACGAGCACGGAGTATCTGCATTTGCACGTAGTATTTCCCTGCTATTACTAGATGATTGGGATATAGTAGTGCATTATTATGACCTAGGATAGCGTCGTGCATTCGATTTCTTTTCGTAAATGTCTTCTACTCACGAGTTGGAAACTCACCCCCGTTGTGCCAAATTTTATTACAGGTTCGATGTACAGGTTTCCCTGGCAGTTGCTGGCACATCATTTCATTCAGGGTGATTTGCACGGTAGGTTGGTTCACTTGTATCTGAACCACCATTGTACTTTTATTCTTTCATTTGTATGTAGTAAGCTCCATCAACCATACTTGTATTACTTGATAAGTTTATTGGACCAGTTATTTATTTCGACCTTAGAGTCGCGCATGTATTATTCTGATTTGGTGGATTGTTTTCTTTTGAGTTTTGAGCCTCGCCCTTTGGCGTTGTATATTATTGTGTATTGTTGTGGTTGTTTCCGCCGGTTGGCGTTGAGCAAGCTCCCGTTTGGGGATGCTTTTTGCTGTTTATGTATATTATACTTGTCGTACCCGTTTGGGGCCAGTTTTTACAGAGGAGACTCTGCCAAAATTTTTGGGAAAATTTGCTGATGCTTTTAAACTTGTTTTCTTTTTTCTTCTTCTTCTTCTATTGTTTAGATTTCTGGGCTTCGGCTTACTTAGGTTACGTTGCGCCTCTAGACGTTTCATAATCTAGGTGCCGGTCACGTTCCGTACTTTCGGGTCGTGACAAAGTTGGTATCAGAGCGCTATGTTTAACCTTGTATAAGTCTAGGTGACCCTTGGTTGATGGAGTAGGTGACTTAGGTAGAGTGACATACCGTTGGTATGATCCACGGCATACTTACGATACGCTACTCTGCTTAAGGAACCTTAGGATGTACATTTGTTTGCACCGTATTTCATTCGTTCCTTTGATCTATCTTCGTCGATGTCGGAGGGTGGTTTCCGTTACCACGGGCGCACGGGAAGAGGGAGCTGCGGCTCGAATGCGATAACCCTTAGAGTATTGGTTATTCTTGAGGATTGAAGCATTGTTTAGCGTGCGGATGAAGGGTATTCACATGCCGTCCAGACGAAGATAAAGGGTTCGAACGATTATCAGAAAACCATTTTCCCAAGTTTAAGGTATTCGGAAGAACATGCAGGTATTTCGATGGACCCTCTAGAAGAATGAAACCCTAACTCGACATAATGACCACGAGAACGCCCTTGAACCTTAGGGTTTACGGCAGTTCCGCGGTGCCATTAATGAGGCTTGGGTTTGCCCTTCTACGGCTGGATCATCGATGCTGGGGTATGTACCGGGTATTTTTAAACTGTACTTGAGTGTTGAGCTCTCGGGGAATTATGGGATTTTGATAGATCGATCAAAAAGTTTAATGTAATCCGGATATCAAGTGAAGGGATCGACTACGTGGGAGACTCTAGATATGAGTATTGCCGTTAGTAGCGCAGTCATCACAGCTACGAAGAGACGAGTTCGAAGCAATCGACATCAGAGGAAAGAGGCGCACATTGACGATAGTGTTTACGATTGTGATTTGGTGATCTGAATTTCATATTTCTGTTGTTGGATTTTGGTATTTGAGGATTTTGTTCTACGATCGGTATTTCTTGTGTACTTTCATTACATTCTAGTTGTGTTTCATATATCGGTTGTATTGATGTTGTTTAGTACATACCCAGTGCACTTGATTTGGTTTTAATACCTCTTGTGATTTTGATTCGATTTCGTGCATATGGGTTACACAAGATTTTGATATATGCTTCGACCTAGTTTTTATGCATTTTCATACTGTGATTTCGATTCTGATATTTGGTATATGTTTTCGTGCACTATGTGCACCAGATTGAGATTCTTGCGCACACTTGGCGCACTTAATACGATTTTGTGCACACCAGATGCACTAAATCGGGGTTTTGTGCAGATTAGATGCACCTGATATTGAGTCGTGCATGCCTGTTGCACTTGACAGATGTTTTGGTGCACACCTGTTGCACTTATTTTGTTTTTGGGTGTAGTCATGGTATCTGTATTTGGTTTCGATTTCAGTGCGCACCGGACGCACATGATATTTTATTGATGTGATTGGGATTGATTTCGGTTTGAGCAGTGTGTTTTTATAATCATTACTTTTTGATTTAGTAACCAGGCGGGACGTGTATATTAAATAAAAGATATATATATATATATAGCTAATTTTTTAAATAAACGTCCGCTACTTATGCCGTGACATGTGCATCACACGGCGATTTTCAAAAGGGGTTTTTGCATATTTCCTTATCCAGATATTTGGACAGTTTTACAATGATGCGCACTATATATAAGTTATAGATTGATGTATATTATGATGGTTTTCATATTAGGTTTTGATATTTTATTCTCGCCATAACTCCGATGATTGCGCTATACTTGACGGAGTTGATTTTTGTTATGTATTGATAATTTCGGAGCCCCGACGATTTGAGTGTTTTGCTAAATATTTTAGTATTTGGAGGGGGAGTTTTGATTTAAATTCGGGGACCGAATTTCTAAAAGGGGGGAAGATTGTAACGTTTTAAAAATAATTAAATGAATAAAATTGTTAAAGTGAATTTTATGATTTTCGGTAAAATAAAATGTATTTTTCGTAAAACTAAACCGTGATTGTTTTTCATTATAATTTCAAAAATACCTATTTTAATTATGTAATTACTAGTAAATGGTGTTTATTTAGCCACTTATAAATTTTTAGTTAAATTAAATATTTTTCCTAAATTAATTATTTTAAATATTAACATAAGCTTTATTTTTACACTAAATTAGTGTAAATTGCAAATTTGAATGGTTTTAATTTGTAAAAATGAACCATGGCATATTAGAATTTAGTGTGTATCATGCAAAATTTAATTACAAATTTTTCCAAAATTCTAGAGTTTTCTTGGTTGTTTTTAGTAAAGAAATAAAAGAAAGTTAAATAAATCATGAAAAGACATAATGAAGTGATAAGTTGGGGGAAACTTCTACACTTTTCTTCGATCTTTTCTCTTTCTCCCTCACTCTCCTACCATGGCCGGCCACACCCCCTTGGCAGCCCCCTCATTTTCCTCTCTTAATTTTGTTCAAAAATCCATCGAATTACATCAAAAATTCAACAAAAAATGCACAAAATCCTATTTATTTCTTACCCTTTATTCTTTGATCTTCTTTACATGGATTTTGGAGATGGATAGCATGCATTTTGGAGGCTCATTTTCATGTTTGGATTTCATATTTTGGAGGTATAAATTTCCTTATTTTGTTTTATTTCTATTAGATGTTTCTTTTAAAGCATAATTAGATTTATTAAATTAATTCTATTTGCAAATTTTAAAATTCAAGTTAGGGTTTGAAAAATCAAGTTGTGATTTTTATTAATTAATTAGGGTTATAATAACTAGTTTAACATTTTTAGAAGTGGAAAATTCTTGTATGGATGATATATGGTAAATTGTTATCCAAAATTGATTTAATTATGCTATTTAGCTAACTAGTTTTTTATAAAATGTATATGTGGGTAATATAAAATTCTAATTAAGGTTGCTATCATTAGATTGTAGTTTTAGTGAGAATATTAGCATGTTAATGGAAAGAAAAACTTAGTTTGATCACTAGTTTCTTTTGATAATTTTAAAATACTAATAAAATGCTATTTTTGTAAACTAGATTTTGGAAATTCCTAAATAAATGAGATTAAAAATATAATTATGGTTTCATTATATCATTATCATCATGAATGGTAGTTTAATACATTAATTCATGCAAAATCAAGTTTTGTTGTGGAATTGTGACATTTTGCTTGTAAAATGTTGAAAATTGCTAATGGTTGCAAACTAGAAATTTCAAATTAATACAAATTTGTGTAATAAAAATATAGTAATGGGTTGTATTGTTTAGTTATGCTATTTAATGAGTTTTATGACCATTGGTTTCATTTAAATGTTAAGTTTTGAAGAAAAACGGTAAATTGGCATTTTCGGGTTTTACGAAATTGGACGGTTTAATCGATTTTTTTAGGGTTTCGATGGATTTAATCATATTATATATTATAAGTAACGAGTTTTAAAACTATGAGTTATTGGTTGATGTTATCTCGATCCATCGGAGTTTGTACGCCGATATCGAGCGATATTTGGTTCTTTTGCGTGGACGGGACATAGGTTTTAACCTATGCTTGTTCCTTGCGTCGTTTTGACTTTTGTATGTGATTCAGTTACGATACTGTTTATATGTTTGCGTTTAGGTACCCTTCACGTGGACTGCGGGCGATGAAGAGGAGGATGGCGACAACCTCTTCGGCAGACATGGACCAGGTGAGTAGATGCATATCTACGGGGGGAAGTCGGGTGGATGGCGTTTAGCACCCCCGCAACGTAGAATAGGAATAGTACTTATTGTCATTAGGAAACCAGATGTGACCCGAGATTCTTAATGAGTAGGACCCAAGTAATGACCCTAGGCTGGACTAGACTGATTTAGGAAGACCATATCATAGGATGAATACCTTGGAAGAGGTTCGTAGTTTTCAGGTAGAAACACACACACGCACACACTGAAACTCGATATGGTGTATACGTGTATGTGTATACATATATAGGACTAGGTATAGGTATATATATATATATATACAACACGTATATGGGATACATTGATGTGATATGATACACGGGAATGAAACAGTATAGTTGGGCTTGATGTCGTGATTTTGACTACGGTCGTATTATGATGTTAGCGGATCATTACAAAAATGATATAATGAATAGGTATACATAGATAATAATGGGTGATGATGATATAGAGGTATATAGGACTCTAAGATAGCACCCGGACTGTAACATGTGATTGATATTCTGATATGTTATATGTGTGACTTGATTACGACATCATATTGGTGTAACTTGATTGCGATATCATAAAGGTGTAACTTGATTTCGATATCTTATAGGCGACTTAATCACGACCTGTAATATGTGACTTGATCAAGATATGATAGATGTGACATGACATTTCTGAGGATAAATTAACGACGTATATTTATGCTGACAGTGATATAGGATTGATGTATGCGATTACAGTATAGCACCTTGATCATGACATGGGTAGATGATGATATTATACGAATGATGAGACACGTAGGTGATATTTGACCCGTACCCCGATATTGGGATGCCGTACGATGGATTTTACCGTACGAGGCATAGATGTGATGATTGATCCGCACTCTTGATTTGAGGAAGTCGTACTATGTACGTGACGCTATTGAGGCTGGATCACCGACTATTAGAGATATGGACTCAGACTTTAGGTGTACTCCTACTTCTTAGGTTTAGTTTTCCTTAGGGGGTTAGATGGACACTAGTTTAGGTTCGAGTCTTATAGTGGTAGTTATATTTGTATATCAAATGGGTGGGTAACACACATCTGTCTTTACTTTCATACCGTAATCATAATGTGCATGTTCATATATATGTTTCTATAATCAGCATAAAATCTTTGCCTGTTAGGACACCAGCACCATTACCGATGATGCGCATATTCCACGCACACTTATTTGCCGGCTCACACATCATCATCGGTAATTGCTATGTCACGTACACTTTAGATCATATTATCTTTTATTGATAGAATCAGTTAACAACTAGACCGATATAATATTGTGATTACTCTCTGATGTTAATATAGACATGGTATTTATTACTTAGACATTCATGCATTCATATTTTCATGTTATCATGCAGTATTATGGGCATATGCCGACACTTATCATATACTTACTCATGATTTTGAGATTTGGGTTTCTATGAGATTTCTGGATTTTTGGGGAAAACCGCAAGAATATATAAAAACTTCTCTCTCTCTCTCTTCCTCTCTTTTTAAAACATAAGATGCGGTTTTCTCGTGATGTATGTGTCGTCCATCATGAGATTTCAAGTTTTCTGATGGATTTCGAGACCCGATTCGAGGAGTGGATGAACCGTCTCGTATACATGGTGGGCCCGGTATGGTACCCCGGGGCAAGAAGATCGAGTTGTAGACGATGAGCCTGGCAGGGAAAGGCTACCTACCGGTGATGTCTGGCGCGGCGGATATCCGGAGGATACCGACCGTTGTCGTGAGATTTGATGATATGGGGCGATACGGACTGACGGAGCCCGAGATATTGAAACTATGAGACATTGAGATTATGAGGTATTGAGACTTGAGATTTACATGTTTTGTGTCGATGCTTGACACGGATTTCATGGATTTCATTGTTGATATTTCAGATTCCTATACACATTTTACAATGATAACAGCTAAAGATTTTTTTTATACAGATATATCTGGATTTCAGGATTGATTATTTTACATTCATGGTGCATGCATATCCATTCATATGACATAGTATTATATGAGGCACTGACACAAGCACGGAGTATCTGCATTTGCACGTAGTATTTCCTTGCTATTACTAGATGATTGGGATATAGTAGTGCATTATTATGACCTAGGATAGCGTCGTACATTCGATTTCATTTTGTAAATGTCTTCTACTCATGAGTTGGCAACTCACCCCCGTTGTGCCAAATTTTATTACAGGTTCGATGTACAGGTTTCCCTGGCAGTTGCTGGCACATCATTTCATTCAGGGTGATTTGCACGGTAGGTCGGTTCATTTGTATCTGAACCACCATTGTACTTTTTTTCGTTCATTTGTATGTAGTAAGCTCCATCAACCATACTTGTATTACTTGATAAGTTTATTGGACCAGTTATTTATTTCGACCTTAGAGTCGTGCATGTATTATTCTGATTTGGTGGATTGTTTTCTTTTGAGTTTTGAGCCTCGCCCTTTGGCGTTGTATATTATTGTGTATTGTTGTGGTTGTTTCCGCCGGTTGGCGTTGAGCAAGCTCCCGTTTGGAGATGCTTTTTATTGTTTATGTATATTATACTTGTCGTACCCGTTTGGGGCCAGTTTTTACAGAGGAGACTCTGCCGAAATTTTTGGCAAAATTTGCTGATGCTTTTAAACTTGTTTTCTTTTTTCTTCTTCTTCTTCTTCTTCTATTGTTTAGATTTCTGGGCTTCGGCTTACTTAGGTTACGTTGCGCCTCTAGACGTTTCGTAATCTAAGTGCCGGTCACGTTCCGTACTTTCGGGTCGTGACATAAACGTAACGGCCACCCGGGTATTGAGCAATCAGAAGAGAACAAGCGAACCTGCATCAACTCCCGTCGAGCCAACCGGCAACACTACCGTGCAGTCCGGTCTCTTCGTCTGATATGTCGCATATCAAGTCTAGGGGTGGTAAATGTCAGACCCCAATAACCGATAAGTCGTGCCGATGTGAGGCTCATAACGGGTCGAGAAACTACTGATAATACTTACCAGTAAATCTCTAATGAGCCCTGGCCAGGGACTTCCCTGTTAAGGCCAATCGAGCACAGTGCAGCATCAACCCCCAATACCGGGAGAGACGAAACCCCTCCTATCGCTCATTGCCTCCATGTGACTCGGGACTGTACCCAAAAACCACCGTTTTGCACGCCCTCATGGACGTGGTAAGGTGGAAATCAAAGCACTGTGGGAATCATACAAGACTCTATGACGATCTCGGGTCTACAGACTAACCTGCACAAGTGTCACCTGAGAGCTGCCATCTAACGTGAGGTATAATACCATCTGGGAGTTCTCAGCGAGTCCGTCCAGTGTACCCAGTCTCCACTGAGCACCCGTATACCATCTCTGATGTCAAACACCAATGGCTATGGGATCATCCATCGCCCATCTCATGGGTCGAGAAGCGTATACGCTAGTCTACACTGGTACATCGATGCCCCGTCTCGATACACCCACGACTAAGGACCTTGAAGGATGTACTTATGGACTACCATGTCCCCACTAGTATGATCCGCATCATAGTCCAAGTAGTCAGGTACATATCCTAAGGGCTTTTCCAACATGTAACTATAAGACAGTATAAAGAGACTAGTATACATGTTAACATAAAGAGTAACCAGATAGCATACTATCATATCGAGCAAGAAAGTCATCTCTATATATGTCCAAGCATCCAATATAATATACATCATCTGTACAATACTGGCCTCTAGGGCATACATACAACTAACAATCTCCCACTTGCACTAGGGCCAGCTGCTGTAGTATCGCATACCGAGCATCCCGAAGAGTCTCTCAAACTGTATCTGGGGAATGGCCTTCGTGAGTGGATCCGCTGTGTTGTTCTTCGTGTCAACCCTCCTGACCTCGATCTCTCGGCGATCAGCTATGTCCCAGATCAGGTGATACCGCCTCAGAATATGCCTGGATCGCTGATGGGACCTGGGTTCCTTGGCCAAAGCCACCGCTCCATTGTTATCGCAATACAAAGGTATTGGATGCTCAATGGATGGAACCACTCCAAGTTCAGTAATGAACTTCTTGATACAGACAGCCTCTTTGGCAGCATCGTTGGCAGCGATGTATTCAGCCTTCATCGTCGAGTCTGCCACGGTTTCCTGCTTGGAACTCTTCCAGCTAACCGCCCCTCCATAAAGGGTAAAGACAAATCCCGACTGCGACTTAGAGTCGTCCTTATCACTCTGGAAGCTCGAATCGGTAAAGGACTCCACTTGGAGTTCTCCGTTACCATACACAAAGAGCATCTCTTTAGTCCTTCGTAAGTACTTGAGAATGCTCTTCACAGCTGTCCAGTGACTCTCTCCAGAATCATCTTGATACCTACTCACTACACTTAGTGAGTATGCTACATCGGGTCTGGTACATAGCATTGCATATATGATAGAGCCTACAGCCGAAGCATAGGGTATCCCTTGCATGCGAGCTCTCTCCAAATCAGTCTTGGGAGACATCTCTTTGGAGAGAGTGACTCCAGAGATCGTGGATAAGTTCCCACGCTTGGATTCTTCCATAGTAAACCTCTTTAGTATGTTGTCAATGTACCTGGATTGGGACAATCCCAATATCCGTTTGGATCTATCTCTATAGATCCTAATTCCCAATATGCAGGAGGCATCACCAAGATCTTTCATTGAGAATCTTTGTGATAAGAAGAGCTTGACCGATTGCAGCATGGGAATATCATTTCCTATCAAGAGTATGTCGTCCACGTACAATACGAGGAATACAACCTTACTCTCTGCTACCTTCTTGTAAATACAAGGTTCATCTACGTTTTTGACGAAATCAAATTCTTTGATAATGACGTCGAAGCAGATGTTCCAACTCTGCAATGCTTGCTTTAATCCATAAATGGATTTAAGCAGCTTGCACACCTTCCCGCTGCTCCCACTATCTACGAAGCCCTCTGGCTGAGTCATGTGCACGCACTCTTCTAAATCACCATTTAGAAAGGCGGTTTTAACATCCATTTGCCAGATTTCGTAATCAAGATATGCAGCGATGGCAAGCATGATCAGGATGGATTTAAGCATAGCTACTGGAGAAAAGGTTTCGTCATAGTCCACACCTGGTCTTTGACGAAAACCCTTTGCAACAAGTCTAGCTTTGAAAGTCTCCACTTTTCCATCTACACCAAGTTTTTTCTTGAAGATCCACTTGCTCTTAATGGGTTTTACCCCTTCAGGAGCATCTTCCAAAGTCCATACTTTCTTGGTGTACATGGATTCCATCTCGGACCGCATAGCATCCGGCCATTTCACTGAGTCCCCACTCATGATGGCCTGCTCGAAGCTAGTTGGGTCAACATCCTCCATGATGCAATCCTCGCTCCCACCATCCACGAGAAAACAGTAGTATTCTCTCAGGTTGGCGAGGAACCCTACTAGATCGGCGGAGAGGCTGGGGTTCGTTCGGAGCTACTGAATTCTCTGGTTCCACTAAATCTTCTGTTGTGGTTTGTTCAGCTGGAACCTCTTCCAGTTCTACCTCAGAGCCACTAATCTCTTTTGCAAGAAATTCCTTTTCTAAAAAGGTGGCATGTTGAGCAACAAATACTCTTTGTTCCTCATTGTGGTAGAAGATATACCCTCACGAATGCTTGGGATATCCAACAAATTTACACAAAACAGACCTTGCCTCGAGTTTGTCCGGTTTTTGTCTTTTGACATTGGCCGGGCAACCCTATATCTTTATAAAATTAAGATATGGTCTCTTCCCCTCCCATATCTCATATGGGGTGGTAGGCACAGATTTGGTAGGAACCCTATTCAGTAGGTATGCTGCTGTTTCCAGTGCATATCCCCAGAAGGAAATAGGTAACTCAGCTACACTCATCATAGAGCGCACCATATCTAATAGGGTGCGGTTCCTCCGTTCAGATACACCGTTGTGCTGTGGTGTATATGGAGGAGTCAGCTGAGAGAGAATCCCATTCTCTTTTAGGAAGTCCAGGAATTCAATGCTCAAGTATTCACCTCCTCGATCAGATCGTAATATTTTAATACTTTTTCCGGTTTGGTTCTCGACTTCTTGTTTATATTCTCTAAATTTCTCAAAAGCTTCTGATTTGTGTTTCATCAGGAACGCATACCCGAAACTAGAGAGATCGTCAGTGAATGTAATGAAGTACGAAGAACCATCCCTGGCATGTGCAGACATGGGACCGCATATATCACTATGTATCAGTCCCAAGAGTTCAGTAACTCTTTCTCCGTGTCCCGTAAACGGAGTTTTGGTCATCTTGCCTTTGAGACATGACTGGCAAGTGTCATAAGATGAAAATTCAAACGGATTCAAATATCCATCTTTATATAACTTAGCTAGTCTTGTCGCATTGATGTGACCCAGTCTACAATGCCATAAGAAGGATTCGTTCAGTTCTGAACTCTTCCTCTTGTGTGTGTTTGTTATACTCAGAACTGTTGATTGATTTAGAACATAAATGCCATTGCACAACGTGCCTGATCCAACCTACTTTTGGTTACGGAAAATGTTCATAACATTATCCTGTAATACAAAATTATATCTCTCTTTACTCAACAAAGAAACCGATATAATGTTGCATATCAGGTTCGGCATGTAATAGCATTCGTTCAGAACCAATGTATTACCTGTTGGTAATGCAAGGTGATATTCCCCGACAGTCTTAGCTGCAACAATTGCACCATTTCTAACTCTTATGTCTTTATCACCTTCTCCAAGTTCTCTACCTTTCCTAAGCCCATGTAACTGATTACATATATGGGATCCTGACCCGGTATCTAATACCCAGGACGTAGGGCAAATGGAGAAACAGTTCTCTGTAACGAACACACCCGAAGAAAATGCATCATCATGTACTTTATTCATTCGGGTGGCATGGGAATCCTGGTATTCCCCTTTGTCCTGTTCAGTCCTATAACTCTTATAAGAAAGAACGGAACCAACGTTCCCCAGCACAGTATAACTTGCGGGTTCGATCAATACATCCATATTATTATCTTGATTAAGGCATGACATGGTCGCTACCTGGAGAGAGAGAGAAGAAAACACTTTAGCGTATGCTCTTGCAAGATCAGATTGGTTATTATCTTATCTAATCATGATGGCTCCCACTGTTTTTATCAAATCTTCCTTCAAACCCTAAAAGGAAAGACTAGCCGGGATTAATTACACCTTACAACTTCGCCGATCTTTCAGCCAGGCCAGTGTCGGTACTTTGAGGGAGGTTCCCCGTGCTTTCGCACGGACCTAATTAAAGTAAACCTCGTTTTCCCGGAGGCGTAACCCCGTTGACACCTTTCTAGACACCTACTTGATCGGCTAATTATCCTGTGTAAAACTCTCCCAAGTGTAACAATTACTCGCAGTGGGTATCGGGATCCAACTATCTCATAGAAGGTATGCAATCTCATTGCAAATTTCAACACTTGAAATTCCCGATAATATTTTGCCCCAAGTATCCTATGACCTTGACGGTGGTCAACAAACCACAGGGTGCAAGTCAAGTTCAACCCGTCATTTCTTGATTGAATCAAACCCACCCGCACGACCCTTGATGGAGGTCAACATGGTCGTACGACTACCCTAATCCAATCTGCATCACATGCATAAGCAGATAAATACTAGTTAGCTACCGCACACTACGCCTTGACGGAGGTCAACAAACGTAGCACGAATACTAAGTAGGATTTATCTGAAATGACGGAGGGCTACGACAGGTTTTTCTGAAAACCTATTGCGTAATGAACTTGACATCGTTGTAGAATCAAGTGAAGTTTTGAAATGGAGTGATTTTGAGGCTTTTATTAGTTTTGCTAAAGAGGTCACTCCCGGTGAAGGGATCTCGGCTCTTTCCTCATCGAATAAGGTGCGGGATATATCATATATATCACTGTGCAAAGCAAAACTCCAAAAGCAATCAAAAGCAAACCGAGTGTTGTGGCATCTGCCAGTTTCGCTAAAGAGGTCACTCCCGGTGAAGGGATCTCGGCTCTTTCCTCATCGAATAAGGTGCAGGGTATATCATATATACCGCTATGCAAAGCAAAACTGTAACTACCCTTTTATTTGAAAATTTGATTCTACAACATCTTTTATGTTTCTTTTCTTTCATTAATCATATTAATGAAGTCCTATCATTTAAGTCACCTAAACATCACAGATAAATACGACGTACACTTATGCCATCCGCATTCGCCTCGATGTCCCCTCGTGCACCGTTAGGTTAGGTAACTAACGACAGAGCAGGGCAGGGCTAGTGCGGGTGTAAAACATAAGTAACGCCTATATAATATATCATATATACTATATACTGTATCCATCACAACATATCAAATGATCACATCACAGATATCGCAGCAGAAACATAGATATAATGTGGGATATACTAGGACGTCCGTATTTAGTATTTAGCCAACAATAGAAAATACAGATTCCACAGTCGCGATGAGTAGCCAAGCCCAGACCCTGGACCCCTACGAGAGCGGCAAGCGACCCTACCAATTCTGGAGTTTAGGAGACCCTGTCTCGACTCCTCGAGATGGCCTTCCACTGAACCCCATAACCCGGTCACCTGTGCTCCCCTCCTTGGGTCCATCCTAATGCGGAAAAGTAAATAATATACAACACTGGTGGCAACAACCTCAACTCGGAAGTGCCCCAAATAAAAGAATATTACATTACATTTGAATTTACATGAATGAAAATATAAAACTCTCATCTCACATAAAAAACCCCGGCTATTCAATCGCGACAATCCTGCACATCATTTCTCAGCAACACATAATATCTCATATCATCAACGTAAGTAAGTATGCGTACCGCGATTGTCGTTGACGTATAGCAACGAAACCGGCGATATCGACATACTACACTTACGGTCACAGAAAAGAAAATATAAAACTGCAATATCTGGAATCCACATTCTCTTTAGACATCGTAAATGCGAAATATCACATACCTCGTATTTCATGTTTTATAATATGAATTCCACACATTGCATCACATTCCAGATAAACAGACAGTATTAAAGTTTTCGAACGAACGATCAAATACCCAAGATTCCCTAAAGCTCAACACTTGAGCGGAGTTCAAAAACCCGGAGTATGACACAGTAGTAGCGGTCCAGCCGTAGAAGGGTCAAACCAACGCCTCACATGTGGCACGCCGTACTACCCCAAACCCTAAGGTTCAAAGGGCAGTTCAAGACGGTCACATAATCGAGTTAAGGTTTGTTGTCTTCTAGAGGGTCCACCACAAAACTTGAACGTATATCCAAAATATTTAAACCCCGTGAAAAGTGAGCAAATGATACTCGTTCAAACACTTCAATACTTTCTAATTTATCCGGAAAAGTCATGAAATGAAAATTCTGATCGAATCGACGAGTCCAAAACCATCTCCAGAAGTTACAGAACAAGAATCAGATTAAACATACCTAAAACATTATACAAGCAGTTTTAGGAATTACTGTGCAAATAACAAGTCTTGACTCCTCTGTACGGCCGCGGATCCACGGCCCAAGCAAGGATTGGCCGCGGTTCCGCGGCGGTTTGAACTGTTCATGGCTTCGAATTTCACAGTCCTTCTTAGATTTTCCAGCTGTATTTTTTAAGTATTTTTAATTCTGAAAATATCCAGATTTTAAAAATTGTCCAGAGAAGGTCCCGTAATGTCGTATTTTGGTTCTATCGGAGTTTTTACTTCGTAGAAGTGTCGCCTAATGTTCTACGTCGGCTCTGATACCAATGTTGGGTTAGCCTAGCATCTTATGAAGGGTTTGGAAGCATCACATGTACCAAAGATAGAATCTTTAGGGTGCTAAGTTAACAAACATCGGATCGTTCCTAGAAAAATTAGGGTTTCAAAAACTTGCATATCATCTCATGAAAGAAAAACTAGGGTTTTGAGAGTACAACCTTTGTAGCTCCCTACGCTAGACTCCTCGGCTACTTGGGGTTTGGAAAAGCTCCGCTTGAACTCCTCTAGGTCACCGATGATCCACCCGGAGTCCGCTTTGTCCAAGCTTGCAACTTCACCCGATCAAGAGATTGAAATGAAGCTAACACTCCAAACAAGTGGGCTAGACTTGTGTAGAATGGTGTTGTGGTTCTCTTTCTCACTTCAAAATCCTTTCTTGATGAATAATTTGCTCACTAGAAAATTCTAGAGAGCAAGAGATCTAGGTTGAAGAAGATGATGGCTATTTTTGAAGAAGAGAAGAATAACTCTCTAGAGAAAAAGAAAAACATAAGTATATATATTTTCATTTCTCATCTCAAACCATGGTTAAACAATATGGATATTTATTTCATTTTAGTTAAAAGACAAGAGGAAGATAAATCATGGTTAAAAGGTAGGTGAATATGGTTAGGTCAAAAGAAGAGTGTAGAAGATAACCATTCATTCACCTTTTCTCTTTTCTTTTGTTTTAACTTTAAATAGAAATAATTATCCATATATATAAACATGGTGTGAGTCTTATAAAGCCACCATTTTCAATGTATAAGCAACCATGATAGATGATGTATGTATGTATGTGTGTATGCACATCCATATGTGCATTAATCTATAAAGAAAGCCTACATGCATGCATACATCCATCAAACACAAGAAAGGATTTCATGTGAGAAGCTAATGGTTATATGATAAATCAACAATTGATTTATCAATCCGGTCATATCACATACGACCCCACCAAAAGCAAGCCGCCCAATCAATATACGGTATCCTATACGCGCATTTTAATCGGGTCCATGCGCATATCGCATACGCGCACCACAACGTTTCGCCTGGACTAGGAAACTCTATTGTGGGACTCTAAGACTCGTCAATACGCCGACAGTGGGTGATGATCATATCAAGCACCCCCAAGCCGCAAGCGGTCAGCTAAACGTAACGGCCACCCGGGTATTGAGCGATCAGAAGAGATCAAGCGAACCTGCTACAACTCCCGTCGAGCCAACCGGCAACACTACCGTGCAGTCCGGTCTCTTCGTCTCATATGTCGCATATCAAGTCTAGGGGTGCTAAACGTCAGACCCCAATAACTGATAAGTCGTACCGATGTGTGGCTCATAACGGGTCGAGAAACTACTGGTAACACTTACCAGTAAATCTCTAATCAGCCCTGGCCAGGGACTTCCCTGTTACGGCTAATTAAGCACAGTGCAACATCAATCCCTAATACCGGGAGAAACGAAACCCCTCCTATCGCTCATTGCCTCCATGTGACTCGGGACTGTACCCAAAAACCACCGTTTTGCACGCCCTCATGGACGTGGTAAGGTGGAAATCAAAGCACAGTGGGAATCACACAAGACTCTATGACGATCTCGGGTCTACAGACTAACCTGCACAAGTGTCACCTGAAAACTGCTATCTGACGTGAGGTATAATACCATCTGGGAGTTCTCGGCGAGTCCGTCCAGTGTACCCAGTCTCCACTGAGCACCCGTATACCATCTCTGAATCAAACATCAATGGATATGGGATCATCCATCGCCCATCTCATGGTTCGAGAAGCGTATACGCTAGTCTACACTGGTATATCGATGCCCCGTCTCGATACACCCGCGACTAGGGACCTTGAAGGATGTACTTATGGATTACCATGTCCCCACTAGTATGATCCGCATCATAGTCCAGGTAGTCAAGTACATATCCTAAGGGCTTTACCAACATATAACTATAAGACAGTATAAAGAGACTAGTATACATGTTAAGATAAAGAGTATCCAGATAGCATACTATCATATCGAGCAAGAAAGTCATCTCTATATATGTCCAAGCATCCAATATAATATACATCATCTGTACAATACTGGCCTCTAGGGCATACATACAACTAACAAGATCACTAATCTCGAAGGGGAGTAACAGCAGCTCGTCCGCATCTTGCACGAAACTCTGGTTCCGCTCGTCTTTATCATCGTTCGCTTTGACGTCACGTCTTGCTGTCTGCGTACTGCTACTGTCCTCGGCCATGGCCAATCCGAAGTCTCTCATACGGACTCGAAATCGTGTACTCTACGTCTTCATCACTCTGTAGAAGATATCTGGCCGAACACGTCCTCGGGAACTCGTCCCAACCCTCGGAGGAATACTTCATACTCGTCCGTTCTCTATCAACTCACAACGCATCTGGGTGAGGTCCTCTATCCGAAGCCGGTCAGCTTGCTGATCTCTTATCACATGATATCCAGACAATGCTATGTTTTCGATCGAGTCATCAAAGTCCAATAATTTCCCGAAAGCTCAACACCTGAGCACAGTATAAAAATATCGGGTACATACCACAGTACCTCTGGACTAGCCGTAGAAGGGCAAACCCAAGCCTCACTGATGTCACCGCTAAACTGCCACAAACCCTAAGGTTCATAAGCGGTTCCATGGTCATCATGTCGAGTTAAGGTTTCATTCTTCTAGAGGGTCTACAGAATTACCTGCATGTTCCTCCGAACACTTTAAACTTGGGATAAATTGGTTTCTGACACTCGTTCGAACTTTTTAGCTTTGTCTATACAACATGTGAATATCCTTCGTCCGCATGCTAAACAATGCCTCAATCATCCAGGAAAGGCGATACATCGACGGTCATCTCTGGATCGGTCTCCTCTAGAACAGAGTAAGACTCTCCACACTGAAAATCTTTAACTCAACTGGGCCTGCGTCGGCGCATCAATCTGACAAATCATCTTCGTCTCTCAACTCGGGGTAGACTAGCTATCGTCTGTCGCATCTCTGCTTGGAAGCTCCAGCAATCTCCGCTCATAAGCTCTGGAAGCGACATCCCATCAATCTCAGCAACAGCTGGGTCGTCTGTCTGCACCGTAGAAGATATCACAATCTCTGAGGTAGGTTGTACATCAACAGTCCTCTGACAACTGGCAGCTCTAACAATGTCCCGATCATCCGGTGCAAAACCAAACACTCGCTTCATCCGAGAGGTCGCAATATAAGAACTACATTGAGACGTTCCCATGTCACCAAAAACACGATGGTCAGTCCTCGTACCAAACGAGCTCGCCCTGACCGCAAAACCAGTAGCAGCTCAAACTGCGCTCAAACTATGGTGACAGGAACCTCAATCGAGTATCGATAAAAACATATCAAAGGCATGAAAGGAAACGACAGATCCAGAATGGATACATGATCATAAGAAGGAACAACATCAATGGGAGTATGATCATGGAAACGAATAGAATCAAGGATCTCAAATGGATGTATAATCATGGGTACGAAGAGAAAAACTGATCTCAAAATATGTACATCCTAAGGTTTCTTAAGTGGAGTATCGTATCGTAAATATGCCGCAGAACATACGTACGGTATGACACTCTACTCAAGCTACCTACTCCATCAATCAGGGTCAGCCTATGAAACGAAAGTTCGGGTCTAATACCCCCCGTTCAAGTCTAAGTTCCGTAAGGTCAAGCCTAGGTTCCGAAATACATACCCGTCCTAGACTCCGCATAGTCAAACATAGACTCGAACCAAGGTAAAACCTAGCACTCTTATACCAACTTTGTCACGACCCGAAATATTAGCTCGTGACCAGCACTTAAATCACGCAACGTCTAAAGGCGTAACGTAATTCAAGTAAGCTGAAACCCAGAAATCGAAACCATTTTAAGAAAATAAAGGAGGTGAGGTTTTGAAATAAAGGTATAATGAAAATCAAGTTTTCTTAATGCATAGAAAAGGAACATGAAAATGCAAGTCAAATTGCTAGTTGAAAACGTGTTTCGTCTTTTTAAAAAAATTGGGCAGCACCACCTTTGTATACTTCAATCCAAAACCACAATTCATAACAAGAATAATGGCATCCCCAAGCGGGAGCTAGCTCTTCGCCAAACGGCGGATCACAACCACGCAAGACAATATATATGTACACGACACCCGACGGCGAAGATCACAACAAAGATAAAGAAAAGCATGACATAAAAACCACAAGTAGCGGAAAAACCTCTTGCTCTAAGTCTCGCAACCACAATCTCACTAAGTCTCATTACTTATACAATTTACTAATTTTGATTGATGGAGTTGACTAGATACAAAATGAAATATAATACAAGAGTGGGTATGATACAAATATCCCACCTACCAATGCAAAACACCCGAAAGCAACTGTGTGCCAGCGAAGCCGCTACTGATCCGTGCGGTCAACCCGCAAGAACTGTGGCACAATGGGGGTGAGTTGCCAACTCGTGAGTAGAAAAACATCTACAAGTAGAAATCGAATAAATAACGACTCCTAGGTCAACTATACCATAAGGGTAATACTATGATATCTAGGGTGACCGTATCATCATATGTGCCAATAATGTAATCAATACCTATATGTATGCGGATATAATCCATGAATATAATCAATGTATGTATGCATGTGGATCTCGTCTAACCATATAATCAATGTCTGTACGTATGTAAATATCATAAAAGAGTGTGCATGAAAGCATGAGGATATAAATTGGCGGTGTCCCTCGCGACACATCAAAATCATCGAACCTGGGTGTCCAATATCGACACCCGAAAACATCATGAAACCTGTGTCTAGCATCGACACGTAAATCCTCATATCTCGGGATCCGTCAGTCCGGATCGGCCCATGGGCTCCGTCAGTCCGGATCGGCCCATATCATCTCTCGACTCCGATTGGTATCCTCCGGATATCCGCCATACCCAACCAATCACCGGTAGGTAGTAGTCCCTCTACCAGGCTCATCGTCACCCATACGAAATTTCTCTCTCACTCCGGGGTACCATACCGGGTCCACCATGTACCCGCAAACAGAATCATCCGCCTCCTCGAATCGGGTTTCACATGTCACTCTCAGAACGGAGAAAACACATGGTGGATGCACTGAAATATCATATCAAGAGAAACCGGGTTTTTAAAACAGTACATACTTTCTTTTGAAATAGCCACGGTTCTCAAATCCAGAAATCTCATGAAAATAGCATATCTCAATGCGAAAAATCATAAAGCATGATGTATGCAACATATAATAAAAATGTAAGCATATCCGAATATCATGTGACATGGAATAGTGATATGACATATTAAGGGAAAACCGCTCTTTTAAATGATTCCAGTTTTTAAAATATAACATGCGGTTCCCAATTTCCCAATAAAACCAGTTATCTATATAGGTACAATATGTATATGCGCAAGTATAGAGGTACCAATGTGTATATGCGCTAATATGGGTATGCAATGTGTATATGCGCAAGTATGGATTTACCAATGTATGTGTGCACCAATATGGATATAGAAATGTGTATATGCGCAAATATGGATGTACCAATGTATGTGTGCACCCATATGGGTATACAAATGGTATATATACGCAAGTATGAGTGTACAATATGTATGTCATGATGCAGCAACCCTACTGTGTTGTGACATGGCAATTATCGATGATAAAGTGTGTGAGCCATCATTCTGTGTACGTGTGACATACGCATCATCGATAATGGTGCAGGTGTACTACAACAGGTAAAAGTAATGCAATGCGAATAACATGAATACAGCATAAGGTAAATCATATGCAAATGCTAACGGGTATACGTATCTATCATGACTGAGTCAGTGAATCTATCAATCGGCATCCAGCCTCACACATCGCGTACGGTACAATCCATCATACGGCATCCTCTAGTCAAGGGTATAGATCAAACTTCAAGTCAAACTCATCACGTACGGAAAATCATCGTACGGCGGCATTAAGCTATCAGGGATCCTATCAACCTATAAGACGAGGAGGGTACAGACCTAATGTCTTGTACGGCTATCACTCACGATTCACAACATATATAAATATCTCTATATACCTATGTCCCAGGTCACATTCGCAATAATCTCATATCAGGGGACCGGCAGGGTATAAATCATCTCAATTGACTCGCATCCGTATACCAACATATCACCAAATCATCATATCGCGTCATATATCCTTTTTATCGCATTTATATCCCTCATCAGGTCAATTTTACATATACATTCTACCTTTACTAAAAGCGTAAGTATCTAATCTAACATACACACCCGAACCATACAAACAGTTTTTGAAAGATGTGAATCGTAGTTTTCGAAAATAGGGCAACGGTAATTTTAAGGAAAAGATATCTTGTGAAATCCATAACTTCTCTCAAGGTATCTGTTTAAAAGATGCATACGATTCTTCCGTTTGGAAATAGGTATGGTTCGGATGACACATCTACGTTGACTATCTAGTCTTATAGTACCCTAAACGGCAATATCATCAAATATCATCCTCAAATCCCGTCATCACATATTAGCCGTATCATATCACTTCTAACTATCTTTTAGTTTCTAAAATAGTTTCTCTAACTATCATTTAAGTCTATCTATAGTTTTCTATTGAAAGTTTCCTTAACCATTTACTATGAATCAGTCTCCATCAAAAACATGCGGGGGTGCTATACTCCATCGACCCGACTTCCCCGTGGATATAGATCCACTCACCTTGCTTCTTGCTTGCCGAAGTCGATGATGCCACGCTCCGTCGCCTCGAAATCCACGCGAAGGTACCTACAATAATAACACATATCACCACGCTATTAAAATCAAGTTCTGAAATCCAATACGGCACGCGCATTGCTCATAGGTTAGAACCTATAGCTTATGCGTACAAAATCAATCAAACAACACTTGTTGTTGATGTACAAACATACAACAATCAAAGACAAATTCAAATAGCAAAACTTAGCATTCAAAATACGGAAAACATAGCAAAAAACACCCCAATGTGCTCCCAGATTTTGACTCAGGTCAAACTAGACAATTTTGCATATGGGGTTGCTCTAGATATCACCTATGGGAACTGCCAACAAAAATACACACAAAACAATTACCACTTGGCCGCAATTTGCAGCCAAGTCAAATAAATCTGTGGCCAATTAGTGAGGGGAGGGTCTCGGGTCTCTAGGACACACTCACAATCACCTGCCTACCTCACTGTATTTGATAAATTATTTTTAGTGCCCCCGGGTTACTCCAGATTCCATAATACTATCACAAACTGTCAATATTCGATGTCCGAAAAAATTCTAAGTTCGTGTTTTGTTTTCAAATCGGGGTATTGTCCAGTAAAGTCGACACTAAGGTCTGTAGGCAGCCACTACCCCAACTCTAATTCCAAACAAGCCCTAATTCCTCTCTTGAAATTTCCAACATCACAAATCCATCACCAAACGAATTCTAAACTAAACTAAAATGCTAGGAATGCATAACTAAACTAAAAGTGTAACGTTTTAAAAATAATTAAATAAATAATTTAATGAATAAAATTGTTTAAGTGAATTTTATGAATTCGGTAAAGTAAAATGTATTTTTCGTAAAACTAAACCGTGATTATTTTTCATTATAATTTCAAAAATACCTATTTTAATTATGTAATTACTAGTAAATGGTGTTTATTTAGCCACTTATAAATTTTTAGTTTAATTAAATATTTTTCCTAAATTAGTTATTTTAAATATTAACATAAGCTTTATTTTTACACTAAATTAGTGTAAATTAAAAATTTGAATGATTTTAATTTGTAAAAATGAACCATGGCATATTAGAATTTAGTGTGTATCATGCAAAATTTATTTGCAAATTTTTTTTATTTTTCTAGTGCTTTCTTGAGTTGCTATAGTAAAGAAATAAAAGAAAATGAAGAAATTCATGAAAAGACATTAAGTGAGATATTATTTGATGAAGTTTCTACACAACTCATGAAACTCTTTTCTCTTTCTCCCTCTCTCCCTTGCTTGGCCGGCCACACTCTCATGGCAGCCCCCCCATTTCCCACTTCATTTTTATTACAAAAATTCATCAAAAATACATCAAAAAATTCAATAAAAATCCACAAAATCCTATTTATTTCATACCCTTTATTCCTTGCTCATTTTTATATGGATTTTGGAGATGGAAATCATGCATTTTGGAGGCACATTTTCTTGTTTGGATTTCATATTTTGGAGGTATAAATTTCCTTCTTTTGTTTATTTGTTATTAGATGTTTTTTTTAAGCATGTTTAGATTTAATGAATTAATTCTATGTTCAATTTTTAAAATTCAAGTTAGGCTTTGTAAATTCAAGTTATGATTTTTATTAATTAATTAGGGTTATAATAGTTAGTTTAACACTTTTAGAATTGGAAAATCTTGCATGGTTGTTGAATTGTAAATTTTTCATTTAAAATTGTTTAAATTAGGAATTTTGCTAACTAGGTTTCTATAAAACATAATTTTTGGTGAAATAAAATTTCAATTAATATTTGTAACACTAGATTGTGGTCTTAATAAGGGTATTAACATGTTGGTGGAATGGAAACTTAAATTGATTGCTAGTTTCTATTGATAATTGATAAATTGTGATAAAAATTACTATTTTGTAAACTAGATTTTAGAAATTCCTAAATAAATGAGATTAAAAATATAATTTATGGTTTCATTAAATCATTATCATCATGAATTGTGGTTTAATACATTAATTCATGCAAAATCATGTTTTGTGGTGGAATTGTGGTATTTTACTTGAAAAATGTTGAAAATTGTTAAAGGTTGCAAACTAGAAAATTCAAATTAATACAAATTTGTGTAATAAAAATATAGTGTCATGACCCGAAAGTACGGAACTTGACTGGCACTTAGATTACGAGACGTCTAAAGGCGTAACGTAACCTAAGTCAGCCAAAGCCCACAAAAATCTAAACCATAATCAAAGCGAATGAAGGAAAACCTTTAATGAAGACGGTTTTTAAATCATTTAAGTTGCATAGAATCCCTTTTTAAAACATCAAAATTTTCCGAAAATTTCGGCAGCGTCTCCCCTGTATTTTCTATCCCCCAAAATAGGTACAACAAGATAATAAACCTGTATTCATAAAATGGCATCCCCAAGCGGGAGCTAGCTCTTCGCCCAAGGCGGATCACAACCACATGCAATATAATAGCAATATCAAGAAAAGAGCATAAAAGAAACGCAAAATATCAGAAAACACAACGCCGGCTCAAGTGAGCTCGACCCAAAAGAAACCACAAATATACAAATCTCTCAGTCTCATCACTAGGTCACATATACACTATAAAGTGGTAGATGGAGAATACTAGATACAATGATGGAGCAAAAAGAAATAAAGTGTGCTCGCAACCCACCTATGGGCGATGTCGCGAGTCTGAGCAAAAGGAGCTGATGATAAGATAGCCCGCCGCTACAAGGATGACGGGTCCGACCTGCAAGACACTGTGGCACAACGGGGGTGAGTTGCCAGCTCGTGAGTAGAATATAACATCTAGTAAGGCAATCGTAAGAATGCACGCAATGCGTCACAACATGTATGTCCATATGTGATATAATACTTCTAGTATGCATGCACATGTATGCAATGTCATTACTAAATCTTTAAGTGTTTTAAATGCTAAGAGTATTGAATTCTTAATTTTAGAAGATGAATATCTGTATAATAGCTAAGTACCATCAACAAATCATCTGAAAACCCGTGTCAAGCATCGACACCAAATATGAAATCATATATGTCTCAATATCTCACTGTATCAATGTCTCAAATATCGGGCTCCGTCAGTCCGGATCGGCCCATGTCATCAAATCTCACGACAACGGTCGGTATCCTCCGGATATCCGCCGCGCCAGACATCACCGGTAGGTAGTCTTCCCCTGCCAGGCTCATCGTCTACAACTCGTTCTTCTTGCCCCGGGGTACCATACCGGGCCCACCATTTACCCGAGACGGTTCATCCACTCCTCGAATCGGGTCTCGAAATCCAACAGAAAACATGAAAACTCATGGTGGACGACACATACATCACGAGAAAACCGCAACTTTGTTTTAAAAATGATAAATATAAGCTTTTGTTAAATTCTTGCGGTTTTCCCTAAAAATCCAAAAATCGCAGCAATACTGAAATCCTCAAGAAAATCATAATGTTCACATGTTATATATAATAAATGTCTATGATATCAATGTATATGATGTGAATTTTGGATAGAATCTATGTAAATATGATGATAATGCGAGGTATATGCATGCTATGCAATTTCATATATCATGTATGAATGCAAATGGCGATATTAAGTTAAACAGGTTCTATAGTGCACGTAGCATGGCAATTACCAAAGGCGTGTGTGTCACATGAATAGTGCGCGTGCAACAGATGCCAATGGTAATGGTGTTCGTGTTCTACGAAGTGATATCGCATAAGTGTAGATGAATGTCCATGCAATCTAATATACGATTCGCTATAAGGGTATGCAATGTACATAAAAGGAATAAGTTAACTAACAATAAAAATCTTGCAAGAAGTAGGGTAATCCTAACTAGGGGGCGCATCGCGCCATCCAGACGATTCCCCCATAGATGAATACATCTACTCACTTGAAATCCCCGCTAATCCGATCCGACCACCGCCTTGCCTTTACGCGCCGTGTCCGATGTTTCCCCGACCGATCCTATATTTGCACACACCAAGCATAAGATTACAAAACCTAAAACGATGCAAGTCACAATATACAATTATCGACGCTCTCGAATTAAACATAACATGCACTCGGTGCGCGGGAAAACGCACGAAAATCACTAATCTTTAACTAGAATCGTCATTTCGGGGAAATCGACAAAACTAAAACCCGACTAGACGAAACCCCACATTCACACACTCTAATAGTCCTATACGAAGCTAATTATATCGCTAAAATAACGCAATTTCATCGCATTCTATTTTGCATAAAAATCTAGCAAGCAAAAGCATACCGATTCGATGCAAACGTCGCAAATTATCGATTTAGCGAGCGTAACCTTACACAATTAACCACTCTAACCAATTAGGTAACCAAAGCCCTAACTTAATCCATCAACCATGCTTCAAACCCTAGTTCAAAATCAATCCCATTCTTGATTTTTATGAACAATTAATTACAACTAAATTAATGCTTCAAATATCAATTTTTATCACAATTAACTACAAGTTAACAAACTAGTTTAGAATTTCACCTCACAAGTAGAACCCTAGCATGATCAAGCCACCCAAGAAGCCTCCTTTCTCTAATTTTTGAACTAATTTGGCTTGAAGAGAGAGTGGATTAGGGTTTTTCTTTGAATGGGTTAATGAATTTGTGGATTTTTTTATGAATTTTGGCATGAAATTTGAAGCAAAATGAAGTGAGAACCAAGGGGAATTTCTGCAGAATGGGGTCGGCCAGCAGCAAGAGGAGAGGGTGTGGAATTTTGGAGAAGTTTCTAGGTCAAAAGAACACCTTATGTTCTCATTTAATGCTTTCACATCAACATTTTACAAAAAATACCTCATTTTACATCATTTTCTCATTAAATTTCCAACCCTAAAACCAAAATCCTGCAAGTCATGATACAATTTTATTAACACCATATTTTAGCTTATAAAGATTCCTAATTATGAAATTTACCTAATTAAATTTGTATTTATCACTAATTTAATGTATTTTAAAGAGCCTAAAATAATTAAAAAAATAATTAATTACGAATTTTTTTTTATTTAACTAGAAAATTATAAGTGACATTTTAGTGACAAAATTATAGTAATATCTTATCTAAATTTTGTATAATTAGATCTACAATGAAAAATACCTATTTTGACTTTTTACGGAAAAAGCTGAAAAATTAGCCGATTACCGAAAAACTGCTTAAACGATTTTCGAAGGGTTACAATCTCCCCCCCTTAAAGAAATTCGGTCCCCGAATTTAGAATTTAACTACGCGTACCTTCAAAAAATTGGGGATATCTTTTCCTCATCTCGACCTCGGTCTCCCAGGTGACCTCCTCGCTGTTCGGGCCACGCCAAAGGACCTTGACGGACGGTATAACCTTCGACCTCAATTTCTTCACCTGCCGATCCAAAATGACAACCGGCTGCTCGGTGAAAGAAAGATCATGCTCTATCTGGATCGTCTGGTGCTGAATCGCCTGGGAAGGATCATGAAGGTACTTGCGGAGCATCGAGACATGGAACACGGGGTGAACATCGGGGAAGTTGGGCGGAAGAGCTAACCGATAAGCGACTGGACCAACACGCTCTAGGATCTTGAAAGGTCCAACATATCTAGGACTCAGTTTCCCTTTCCGCCCAAATCTCATCACACCTTTCATTGGAGAGACCTTCAGGAAAACATGATCACCAACAGCGAACTCGAGTCGGCGACGACGCTTGTCAGCATATGATTTCTGCCTGCTCTGTGCCGTTCTCATCCTGTCTCGAATCAGCTGTATCTTCTCGGTCGTCTCCTGTACAATCTGCGGCCCCAAAATACTGCTCTCCCTAAGCTCTGTCCAACATACAGGCGATCGACATCTCCTCCCATATAAAGCCTCAAAAGGTGCCATCTGAATCGTCTCCTGGAAGCTATTATTGTAGGAAAACTCGATCAAAGGTAAATGACGATCCCAGCTACCACCGAAATCTAAAACACAAGCTCTGAGCATGTCCTCAAGAGTCTGAATAGTACGCTCCGACTGACCGTCAGTCTGCGGATGAAAGGCTGTGCTAAAACTCAATCGGGTGCCCAAAGCTTCCTGGAGTTTCTGCCACAATCGGCTGGTAAACTGGGTGCCACGGTCGGACACGATGCAAGTCGGAACGCCATGCAGTCGCACTATCTCATCAATATAAACCTGGGCGTACTGAGAAAATCCAAAAGTGGTCTTCACTGGCAGAAAGTGAGCCGCTTTCGTCAGTCGATCCACAATCACCCAAATAGAGTCGTACCCTCGACTGGTCCTGGGTAGACCCACAATGAAGTCCATGGAGACCTGCTCCCACTTCCACTCAGGGATGGGCAAAGGCTGTAACTCGCCGGCTGGCCTCTGGTGCTCGGCCTTGACTTGCTGACAAGTCAGGCATCTCGACACAAAGTCTGTAATATCCTTCTTCATCCCGTCCCACCAGTAAACCTCTCTCAAATCATGGTACATCTTAATGGAACCTGGGTGAACACTGTATACTGATCTATGTGCCTCCTTGAGAATATCGCGCCTCAGTCCCTCAGAATCTGGTACGCACAGTCGAGTCCCAAATCGAAGTATGCCCTGATCATCCATCACGAACTCGAAAACTCTGCCCTGCCGAATCTGCTCAATAATCTCTAATATACGGGCATCGCCGGACTGTGCCTCGCGGATACGGTCAAGTAACTGTGGGCGTGCTCTGAAATGGGCCAGCTGTCCCCCTGTAGGAGTAATCTCGAACTGCACTCTGCTGTCACATAACACCTGCCAATCCGCCGTCGACTGCATCAGTACTGCGCTCATGCAAGATAAGCTACCTCCGGGCCTCCTACTCAAAGCATCTGCCACCACATTCGCCTTTCCCGGATGGTATAAAATCTCGCAGTCATAATCTTTCACCAACTCCATCCAACGGCGCTGTCTCAGATTCAGATCTCGCTGCTGGAAGATATACTTCAAACTCTTGTGGTCAGTGAATATCTAGCACGACTCACCGTATAGGTAATGTCTCCAGATCTTGCAAATACCACTGCAGCCATCTCTAAATCATGGATGGGGTAGTTCTGTTCGTGTTTCCTCAGCTGCCGAGAAGCATACGCGATAACTCTGTCGTGCTGCATCAATACACATCCCAGCCCCACTCAAGAAGCATCACAATATACCACGAACCCGCCTGATCCTGAAGGCAATGCTAACACTGGTGCAGTAGTCAGACGAGTCTTCAACTGCTGGAAACTATCCTCACATGCCTGGGTCCAATCAAAAGGAACCCCCTTCCGGGTCAACCCGGTCAATGGTGCAGCAATGCTGGAGAAATCCTGGACAAAACGTCGATAATAGCCGGCCAGACCTAGAAAGCTGCGAACCTCTGTAACTGATACTGGTCTAGGCCAACGCTGAACTGCCTCGATCTTCTTCGGGTCCACACAAATACCGTCTCTCGTCACCACATGACCCAAGAAGTCGACACTGTCTAGCCATAATGCGCACTTGGAGAATTTGGCGAACAGCTGATGCTCCTTCAAAGTCTGCAATGTGATACGTAAGTGCTGCTCATGCTCCTCCCGGCTCCGAGAATAAACCAAGATGTCGTCAATTAACACAATAATGAACTGATCGAGATACGGCCTGAATACACGGTTCATCAAATCCATAAATGCTGCCGGGGCATTGGTGAGCCCGAACGACATCACCAAGAACTCATAATGACCATATCGAGTACGGAAGGCGGTCTTCGGAATATCCTCCTTCCGAACTCTCAACCGGTGATAACCTGACCGTAAATCAACTTTCGAGAAGAACCCTGCACCCTGGAGCTGATCGAATAAGTCATCAATGCGGGGTAGGGGATACCTGTTCCGCACAGTAACCCGGTTCAGCTGACGATAATCAATGCATAAACGCATACTTCCGTCCTTCTTCTTAACAAACAAGACGGGAGCACCCCAAGGTGACACACTCGGTCGGATAAGCCCTTTGTCCAGCAAGTCCTGTAACTGATCCTTTAGCTCTCTCAGCTCTGCCGGGGCCATCCGATAAGGCGGTATAGAGATAGGCCCCGTGCCAGGGATCAAGTCAATACAGAACTCAATCTCGCGCTCTGGTGGCAGACCAGGCAGCTCGTCAGGAAATATATCAGGGAACTCTCTCACAATAGGGACCTGGTCCAACAGAACCTCTGTGGAGCTAGTATCACAAACATAGGCTAAGAATCCCTGACACCCTTTTCTCAAGAGCTAAACAGCGCGAAGAGAAGAAATCAAGCTGGGAAGGGTAGCGCTACGATCTCCCTGAATAACAACAACCGGCTCACCAGGAAAACTGAATCTGACTGCTTTTTCACGGCAGTCCACGGATGCATAACAGGTGGCTAGCCAGTCCATACCAAGAAGAACGTCAAAGTCTAGCATATTGAGGAGAATCAAATCAACTGAAGAGTTTCTCTCCCCGATACGAACGGAACACGATCGGTACACAAAACGGGCAACAAAAGACTCGCCTACCGGGGTAATAACGACAAGAGGCTGATCTAACAGAGAAGACTCTCGGCCCAACCTCGGTGCAAAGTACGTGGAAACATAGGAATGTGTGGAGCCTGGATCAAATAATACCCGTGCATCAAAAGAACATACTGGCAGAGTACCTGTCACGACGGCATTGGATGTCTGTGCATCCTGAAGAGTCAACGCGAACACTCGGGCCTGTCCGCCACTAATAGCTGGCTGTCCTCTGCTTCTACCTCGGCCTCGGCCTCTGCCTCTGTCGCCTCGTCCTCTCGGAACCGGACCGCCACGCCCACGGCCTCTAGAAGCATCTGGCTGGCGTGAAGCATCATCAGGAGTAGGAAGTAAAGCTCTCTGAGAAGGTGGTGAGGGTGGTAAAGTCACATGCGAGACAGTCGCCGCGCCCGGACGCCCCATGGTACAGTCTCTGATACGGTGGTACTGACTCCCGCACCGAAAACATCCTGGAGATGACTGCTGGGTCTGTGGATATGAACCAAATAACTGACCTCGTCTCAATCCTCTGCCTCCACCATCTCCCGGAAATAATCTATCGCGGTGTCTACCCATCTGCCGCTGAGCTGGCGTATCTGTACGGATCCTCTTCGGCACAGAAACAACCGGAGTCTCAGAAATACGCTCCTCCAAAAGTAAGGCTGCATCCATCACGGCTGCATATGTGTCAAAGTGCTGGGTGCCGATGGCAAGGAATAGCTGTGTATCAAGCCCTCGCACAAACCTCTTTATTCACTTCTCTTCTGTGTCTACTAGGTACGGAGCATATCGAGACAACTGGGTAAACTGTATATCATACTCCGACACTGTCATCCCAGGAGTCTTGCGCAAAGACTCAAAACTACGGGCTCGAGCATCTCGGACACTCTCCGGAAGAAAATGGGCAAGAAATGCAGATGTAAACTCGTCCCAGGTCATAGAAGGTAGACCTGCAGCTCGGCCTCTCTCTACTGAATCGTACCATGTCTGGGCAAGAACCTCCAGACGAAAACTCGCAAACTCCACTAATCTATCATCAGAACACCTCAACGAACGGCAAATCCGAGCCATCCTATCAAGAAATGCCTGTGGGTCCTCTGTCGCATCTTTACCGGTAAAAGCTGGAGGTCTCAATCTCATGAACTCCTGTAGTGAAACAGGGATAGTCTCCGTAGTAGCAGCAGGAGTGACCATCTGTGCAGCAGGTACGATCGTGGTCTGTGCGGTGGAAGGAACGTCCTCGGATCTCTGTGTCCGACTGGACTCAACTAAAGATCCCATCATCTGTCGCAACTCTTGCATGCCGGCCTCTAATCTGGCAATACGGTCTGGATAAGGCGGATCAGTATGACCCTGAGGGACAGGCGTATCATCCCGCTCGATCCTCGCCTCAGATGAGCCCGCTCGAATCTCATCCCTAGCGGCAGCCCGCTGAGCTCACGTAGTCTTTGGCGGCATCGAAGCTGGAATAAGAAACATGTCTGATAAGGACATTGCAATTGAATCAAGGAATGCAAGGAATCAAGAAGGAAATATAAGCAATTATGTCCTAAGGTCACTTAGGCGGAGTACCGTATCGTAAGTATGCCGCGGATCATACCCACGCTACGCCACTCTGCTTAAGTTACCTACTCCATCTACCAAGGTCGTCCTACACTCAGGAAGGTAAAACCTAGGCTCTGATACCAACTTTGTCACGACCCGAAAGTACGGAACGTGACTGGCACTTAGATTACGAGACGTCTAAAGGCGTAACGTAACCTAAGTCAGCCAAAGCCCAGAAAAATCTAAACCAAAATCAAAGCGAATGAAGGAAAACCTTTAATGAATACGGTTTTTAAATCATTTAAGTTGCATAGAATCCCTTTTTAAAACATCAAAATTTTCCGAAAATTTCGGCAGAGTCTCCCCTGTATTTTCTATCCCCCAAAATGGGTACAACAAGATAATAAACCTGTAATCATAAAATGGCATCCCCAAGCGGGAGCTAGCTCTTCGCCCAAGGCGGATCACAACCACATGCAATATAATAGCAATATCAAGAAAAGAGCATAAAAGAAACGCAAAATATCAGAAAACACAACGCCGGCTTAAGTGAGCTCGACCCAAAAGAAACCACAAATATACAAATCTCTCAGTCTCATCACTAGGTCACATATACACTATAAAGTGGTAGATGGAGAATACTAGATACAATGATGGAGAAAAAAGAAATAAAGTGTGCTCGCAACCCACCTACGGGAGATGTCGCGAGTCTGAGCAAAAGGAGCTGATGATAAGATAGCCCGCCGCTACAAGGATGACGGGTCCGACCTGCAAGACACTGTAGCACAACGGGGGTGAGTTGCCAGCTCGTGAGTAGAATATAACATCTAGTAAGGCAATCGTAAGAATGCACGCAATGCGTCACAACATGTATGTCCATATGTGATATAATACTTCTAGTATGCATGCACATGTATGCAATGTCATTACTAAATCTTTAAGTGTTTTAAATGCTAAGGGTATTGAATTCTTAATTTTAGAAGATGAATATCTGTATAATAGCTAAGTACCATCAACAAATCATCTGAAAACCCGTGTCAAGCATCGACACCAAATATGAAATCATATATGTCTCAATATCTCACTGTATCAATGTCTCAAATATCGGGCTCCGTCAGTCCGGATCGGCCCATGTCATCAAATCTCACGACAACGGTCGGTATCCTCCGGATATCCGCCGTGCCAGACATCACCGGTAGGTAGTCTTCCCCTGCCAGGCTAATCGTCTACAACTCGATCTTCTTGCCCCGGGGTACCATACCGGGCCCACCATTTACCCGAGACGGTTCATCCACTCCTCGAATCGGGTCTCGAAATCCAACAGAAAACATGAAAACTCATGGTGGATGACACATACATCACGAGAAAACCGCAACTTTGTTTTAAAAATGATAAATATAAGCTTTTGTTAAATTCTTGCGGTTTTCCCCAAAAATCCAAAAATCGCAGCAATACTGAAATCCTCAAGAAAATCATAATGTCCACATGTTATATATAATAAATGTCTATGATATCAATTTATATGATGTGAATTTTGGATAGAATCTCTGTAAATATGATGATAATGCAAGGTATATGCATGCTATGCAATTTCATATATCATGTATGAATGCAAATGGCGATATTAAGTTAAACAGGTTCTATAGTGCACGTAGCATGGCAATTACCAAAGGTGTGTGTGTCACATGAATAGTGCGCGTGCAACAGATGCCAATGGTAATGGTGTTCGTGTCCTACGAAGTGATATCGCATAAGTGTAGATGAATGTCCATGCAATCTAATATACGATTAGCTATAAGGGTATGCAATGTACATAAAAGGAATAAGTTAACTAACAATAAAAATCTTGCAAGAAGTTGGGTAATCCTAACTAGGGGGCGCATCGCGCCATCCAGACGATTCCCCCATAGATGAATACATCTACTCACCTGAAATCCCCGCTAATCCGATCCGACCACCGCCTTGCCTTTACGCGCCGTGTCCGATGTTTCCCCGACCGATCCTATATTTGCACAACACCAAGCATAAGATTACAAAACCTAAAACGATGCAAGTCACAATATACAATTATCGACGCTCTCGAATTAAACATAACATGCACTCGGTGCGCGGGGAAACGCACGAAAATCGCTAATCTTTAACTAGAATCGTCATTTCGGGGAAATCGACAAAACTAAAACCCGACTAGACGAAACCCCGGATTCGCGCACTCTAATAGTCCTATACGAAGCTAATTATATCGCTAAAATAACGCAATTTCATCGCATTCTATTTTGCATAAAAATCTAGCAAGCAAAAGCATACCGATTCGATGCAAACGTCGCAAATTATCGATTTAGCGAGCGTAACCTTACACAATTAACCACTCTATCCAATTAGGTAACCAAAGCCCTAACTTAATCCATCAACTATGCTTCAAACCCTAGTTCAAAATCAATCCCATTCTTGATTTTTATGAACAATTAATTACAACTAAATTAATGCTTCAAATATCAATTTTTATCACAATTAACTACAAGTTAACAAACTAGTTTAGAATTTCACCTCACAAGTAGAAACCAAGCATGATCAAGCCACCCAAGAAGCCTCCTTTCTCTAATTTTTGAACTAATTTGGCTTGAAGAGAGAGTGGATTAGGGTTTTGCTTTGAATGGGTTAATGAATTTGTGGATTTTTTATGAATTTTGGCATGAAATTTGAAGCAAAATGAAGTGAGAACCAAGGGGAATTTCTGCAGAATGGGGTCGGCCAGCAGCAAGAGGAGAGGGTGTGGGATTTTTGGAGAAGTTTCTAGGTCAAAAGAACACCTTATGTTCTCATTTAATGCTTTCACATCAACATTTTACAAAAAAACCCTCATTTTACATCATTTTCTCATTAAATTTCTAACCCTAAAACCAAAATCTTGCAAGTCATGATACAATTTTATTAACACCATATTTTAGCTTATAAAGATTCCTAATTATGAAATTTACCTAATTAAATTTGTATTTATCACTAATTTAATGTATTTTAAAGAGCCTAAAATAATAATAAAAAATAATTAATTACGAAAAAAAAATTATTTAACTAGAAAATTATAAGTGAAATTTTAGTGACAAAATTATAGTAATATCTTATCTAAATTTTGTATAATTAGATCTACAATGATAAATACCTATTTTGACTTTTTACGGAAAAAGCCGAAAAATTAGCCGATTACCGAAAAACTGCCTAAACGATTTTCGAAGGGTTACATATAGTAATAGTTTGTATAGTCTAGTTATGCTATTTAATGAGTTTTATAACCATTGGTTTCATTTAAATGTCAAGTTTTGATGAAAATTGGTAAATTGGCATTTTCGGGTTTTACGAAATTGGACGGTTTGATGGATTTTAGTGTTTCGATGGATTTAATCATGTTTTATAATATAAGTAATGTGTTTTAAAACTACGAGTTAATTGTTGATGTTTATCTCGATCCATCGGAGTTTGTACGCCGATATCGAGCGATATTTGGTTCTTTTGCGTGGACGGGACATAGGTTTTAACCTATGCTGGTTCATTGCGTTGTTTTGACTTTTGTATGTGATTCAGTTTACGATGCTATTTATATGTTTGTGTTTAGGTACCCCTCACGTGGATTGCGGGCGATGAAGAGGAGGATGGCGACACCGTCTTCGGCAGACATGGACCAGGTGAGTAGATGCATATCTACGGGGGGAAGTCGGGTGGATGGCGTTTAGCACCCCCGCAACGTAGAATAGGGATAGTACGTATTGTCATTAGGAAACCAGATTTGACTCTAGATTCTTAATGTGTAGGACCCTAGTAATGACCCTAGGCTGGATTAGACTTATTTAGGAAGACCATATCAGAGGATGAATATCTTGGAAGATGTTCGTAGGTTTCAGATAGAAACACACACCTGCACACACTGAAACTCGACATGGTGTATACGTATATGTGTATATATATATAGGACTAGGTATAGATATATATATATATATTTATATATATATATACACACACACAACACGTATATGGGATTCATTGATGTGATATGATATCTGAGGTATGATGAAATAGTATAACTGGGCTTGATGCCGTGATTCTTGGCTATACAGTCGTATTAAGTGTTAGCGGATCATTAGAGAATAAGATAATGAATACGTACATAAATGATAATGGGTGGTGATGATATTGAGGTACATGGGACTCTAAAATAGTACCCGGACTGTAACTTGTGATTGATCACGATATGGGATATGTATGACTTGATTTCGATATCATATAGGTGTGAACTGATGTCGATATCATATAGGTGTGACTTGATGACAATATGATATCAGTATGACTTAATCACAATATGATACATATGACATGATATTTCTGAGGATAAACTAATGATGCATTTTATGATGGCAATGATATATGATTGATGTATGTGATTACAGTTTAGCACCTTGATCATGAGATGTGTTGACGATGACATTATACGAATGATGAGACACCTAGGAGATACTTGACCCGTACCCCGATATTGGGATGCCGTACGTTGGATTTTACCGTACGAGGCATAGATAGGATGATTGATCCGCACTCTTGATTCGAGGAAGCCGTACTACGTACGTGACGCTATTGAGGCTGGATCGCAGACTATTAGAAATATTGATTCAGGACTTAGGTAGACTCTTGTTTCTTATTGACTAGTTTTTTAGGTTTAGTTCCTTAGGAGGTTAGATGGACACTAGTTTAGTTTTGATTCATATAGTGGTAGTTGTACTCGTATATCGCAGAGGAGTGGATAATGCACATCTGTCTTTACATTCATACTGTAATCATCATGGTGCATGTTCTTACATATGTTGCTATAATAAGTATAAACCATACCTGTTAGGACACCAGCACCATTACCGATGATGCGCATATTCCATGCACACTTATTTGCCGGCTCACACACATCATCATCGGTAATTGTTATGTCACGTACACTTTAGATCATATTGCCTTTTATGGATAGAATCAGTTAACAACTAGACCGATATAATATTGTGATTATTCTCTGATGTTAGTATAGGCATGATATTTATTACTTAGACATTCATGCATTCATATTTTCATGTTATCATGCAGTATTATGGGCATATGCCGACACTTATCATTTACTTACTCATGATTTTGAGATTTGGATTTCTATGAGATTTCTGGATTTTGGGGAAAACCGCAAGAATATATAAAAACTTCTCTCTCTCCGCCTCCCTTTTTAAAATAAAAGATGCGGTTTTCTCGTGATGTATGTGTCGTCCACCATGAGATTTCATGTTTTCTGATGGATTTCGAGACCCGATTCGAGGAGTGGATGAACCGTCTCGGGTATATAGTGGGCCCGGTATGGTACCCCAGGGCAAGAAGATTGAGTTGTAGACGATGAGCCTGGCACGGGAAGGCTACCTACCGGTGATGTCTGGCACGGCGGATATCCGGAGGATACCGACCATTGTCGTGAGATTTGATGATATGGGCCGATCCGGACTGACGGAGCCCGAGGTATTGAGACTATGAGACTTGAGATTTACATGTTAGTGTCGATGCTTGACACGGATTTCCATGGATTTCATTGTTGAGATTTCAGATTCCTATACACATTTTACTATGATAACAGCTAAAGATTTCTTATACAGATATCTGGATTTCAGGATTGATTATTTTATATTCATGGTGCATGCATATCCATTCATATGACATAGTATTATATGAGGCACTGACACGAGCACGGAGTATCTGCATTTACACGTAGTTATACCCTGCTATTACTAGATGATTTGGATATTATAGTGTATTATTATGACCTAGGATAGCGTCGTGCATTCGATTTCTTTTCGTAGATGTCTTCTACTCACGAGTTGGCAACTCACCCCCGTTGTGCCAAATTTTATTACAGGTTCGATGTACAGGTTTCCTTGGCAGCTTGCTGGAACATCATTTCATTCAGGGTGATTTGCACGGTAGGTTGGTTCACTTGTATCTGGACCGCCGTTGTACTTTTAATTATTTCATTTGTATCTAGTAAGCTCCATCAACCAAACTTGTATTATTTGATAGTTTACTGGACCAGTTATTTATTTCGACCTTAGAGTCGCGCTTGTATTATTATGATATCTGGTGGATTTGTTTTCTTTTGAGTTTTGAGCCTCGCCCTTTGGCGCTGTATACTTTTGTGCATTGGTGTGGTTGTTTCCGCCTTTTGGCGTAGAGCTAGCTCCCGTTTGGGGATGCTTTTTATTGTTTATGTATATTATACTTGTTGTACCCGTTCGGGGCCAGTTTTTGCAGAGGAGATTCTGCCGAAATTTTTGGGAAAATTCGCTGATGCTTTTAAACTTGTTTTTCTTCATGTTTTCTTTTTCTTCTTCTTCTTTTATGGTTTAGATTTCTGGGCTTCGGCTTACTTGGGTTACGTGGCGCCTCTAGACGCTTCGTAATCTAAGTGCCGGTCACGTTCCGTACTTTCGGGTCGTGACAAAGTTGGTATCAGAGCGCTAGGTTTAACCTTGTATAAGTCTTGGTGACCCTTGGTTGATGGAGTAGGCGATTTGGGTAGAGTAACGTACCGTGGGTATGGTCCGCGGCATACTTACGATACGCTACTCTGCTTAAGGAGCCTTAGGATGTACATTGTTTGCACCGTATTTCATTCGTTCCTTTGATCTATCTTCGTCGATGTCGGATGGTGGTTTCTGTTACCACGGGCAGAGGGAGCTGCGGCTCGAATGCGATAACCATTAGAGTATTGGTTATTCTTGAGGATTGAAGCATTGTTTAGCGTGCAGATGAAGGGTATTCACATGCCGTCCGGATGAAGTTAAAGGGTTCGAACGATTATCAGAAAACCATGTTCCCAAGTTTAAGGTATTCGGAAGAACATGCAGGTATTTCGATGGACCCTCTAGAAGAATGAAACCCTAACTCGACATAATGACCATAAGAACGCCCTTGAACCTTAGGGTTTACAGCAGTTCCGCGGTGCCATTAGTGAGGCTTGGGTTTGCCCTTCTACGGCTGGATCATCGATTCTGGGGTATGTACCGGATATTTTTAAACTGTACTTGAGTGTTGAGCTCTCATGAAATTATGGGGTTTTGATGGATCGATCGAAAACTTTAATGTAGTCCGGATGTCAAGTGAAGGGATCGACTACGTGGGAGACTCTAGATATGAGTATTGCCGTGGGTAGCACAGTCAGCACAGCTATGAAGAGATGAGTTCGAAGCAATCGACATCAGAGGAAAGAGGCGGACATTGACGATAGTGTTTACGATTGTGATTTAGTGATTTGAATTTAATATTTTCGTTGATTGGATTTTGGTATTTTGAGGACTTTGTTCTACGATTGGTATTTCATGTGTGTACCTTGATTTCATTCTATTTGTGTTTCATATATCAGTTGTATTGATGTTGTTTAGTACACACCCAGTACACTTGAATTGGTTTTATATATTTTGAGATTTTTGATTTGATTTCGTGCATAGGGGTTACACATGATTTTGACATATGTTTCGACCTAGTTTTCATGCATTTTTGTGCTGTGATTTCGATTTTGATATTCGATGTATGTTTTCGTGCACCATGTGGATCTGATTAGGATTCTTGCGCATACTTGGCGCACTTAATGCGATTTTGTGCACACCAGATGCACTAAATCGGGGTTTTGTGCAGATTAGATGCACCTGATATTGAGTCGTGTACGCCCGTTGCACTTGACAGATGTTTTTGGTGCACACCTGTTGCACTTAGTTTTGTTGATGTGTGTATTCGTGGTATCTGTATTTGGTTTCGATTTCAGTGCGCACAGGACGCACATGATATTTTATTGATGTGATTGGGATTGATTTCAGTTTGAGAAGTATGTTTTCATAATCATTATTATTTGATTTAGTAACCAGGCGGGACGTGTATGTTAAATAAAAGATATATATATATATATATATATATAGCTATTTTTTTTAAAAATTAAACGTCCGCTACTTATGCCGTGACACGTGCATTGCACGGCGATTTTCAAGAGGGGTTTTTGTATGCTTATTTATTATGATGTTTAGGCGATTTTACTAGGATGCGAACTATATATAAGTTATAGATTGATATATATTATGATGGTTTTCATATTTGCTTTTGATATTTTATTCTCGCCATAACTCCGATGATTGCGTTATGCTTGACGGAGTTGATTTTAGTTATGTATTGAAGATTTCGGAGCCTCGACGATTTGAGTGTTTGCTAAATATTTTAATATTTGGAGGGGGAGTTTTAATTTAAATTCGGGGACCGAATTTCTTAAAGGGGGTAAGATTGTAACGTTTTAAAAATAATTAAATAAATAATTAAATGAATAAAATTGTTTAAGTGAATTTTATGAATTTCGGTAAAGTAAAATGTATTTTTCGTAAAACTAAACCGTGATTGTTTTTCATTATAATTTCAAAAATATCTATTTTAATTATGTAATTACTAGTAAATGGTGTTTATTTAGCCACTTCTAAATTTTTAGTTTAATTAAATATTTTTCCTAAATTAATTATTTTAAATATTAACATAAGCTTTATTTTTACACTAAATTAGTGTAAATTACAAATTTGAATGATTTTAATTTGTAAAAATGAACCATGGCATATTAGAATTTAGTGTGTATCATGCAAAATTTATTTGCAAATTTTTCCATTTTTCTAGAGTTTTCTTGAGTTGCTATAGTAAAGAAATAAAAGAAAATGAAGAAATTCATGAAAAGACATTAAGTGAGATATTATTTGATGAAGTTTCTACACAACTCATGAAACTCTTTTCTCTTTCTCCCTCTCTCCCTTGCTTCGCCGGCCACACTCTCATGGCAGCCCCCCCATTTCCCACTTCATTTTTATTACAAAAATTCATCAAAAATACATCAAAAAATTCAATAAAAATCCACAAAATCCTATTTATTTCATACCCTTTATTCCTTGCTCATTTTTATATGGATTTTGGAGATGGAAATCATGCATTTTGGAGGCTCATTTTCTTGTTTGGATTTCATATTTTGGAGGTATAAATTTCCTTCATTTGTTTATTTCTTATTAGATGTTTCTTTTAAGCATGTTTAGATTTAATGAATTAATTCTATGTTCAATTTTTAAAATTCAAGTTAGGGTTTGTAAATTCAAGTTGTGAATTTTATTAATTAATTAGGGTTATAATAGTTAGTTTAACACTTTTAGAATTGGAAAATCTTGCATGGTTGTTGAATTGTAAAGTTTTCATTTAAAATTGTTTAAATTAGGAATTTTGCTAACTAGGTTTCTATAAAACATAATTTTTGGTGAAATAAAATTTCAATTAATATCTGTAACACTAGATTGTGTACTTAATAAGGGTATTAACTTGTTGGTGGATTGGAAACTTAATTTGATTGCTAGTTTCTATTGATAATTGATAAATTGTGATAAAAATTGCTATTTTGTAAACTAGATTTTAGAAATTCCTAAATAAATGAGATTAAAAATATAATTTAAGGTTTCATTAAATCATTATCATCATGAATTGTGGTTTAATACATTAATTCATGCAAAATCATGTTTTGTGGTGGAATTGTGGTATTTTGCTTGAAAAATGTTGAAAATTGTTAAAGGTTGCAAACTAGAAATTTCAAATTAATACAAATTTGTGTAATAAAAATATAGTAATGGTTTGTATAGTCTAGTTATGCTATTTAATGAGTTTTATAACCATTGGTTTCATTTAAATGTCAAGTTTTGATGAAAAACGGTAAATTGGCATTTTCGGGTTTTACGAAATTGGACGGTTTGATGGATTTTTGGGTTTCGATGGATTTAATAATGTTTTATAATATAAGTAATGTGTTTTAAAACTACGAGTTAATTGTTGATGTTTATCTCGATCCATCGGAGTTTGTACGCCGATATCGAGCGATATTTGGTTCTTTTGCGTGGATGGGACATAGGTTTTAACCAATGCTGGTTCATTACGTCGTTTTGACTTTTGTATGTGATTCAGTTTACGATGCTATTTATATGTTTGCGTTTAGGTACCCCTCATGTGGACTGCGGGCGATGAAGAGGAGGATGGCGACACCGTCTTCGGCAGACATGGACCAGGTGAGTAGATGCATATCTACGGGGGGAAGTCGGGTGGATGGCGTTTAGCACCCCCGCAACGTAGAATAGGGATAGTACGTATTGTCATTAGGAAACCAGATGTGACCCTAGATTCTTAATGTGTAGGACCCTAGTAATGACCCTAGGCTGGATTAGACAGATTTAGGAAGACCATATCAGAGGTTGAATATCTTGGAAGAGGTTCGTAGGTTTCAGATAGAAACACACACCTGCACACACTGAAACTCGACATGGTGTATACGTGTATGTGTATATATATATAGGACTAGGTGTGTGTGTATATGGGATTCATTGATGTGATATGATATCTGAGGTATGATGAAATAGTATAACTGGGCTTGATGCCGTGATTCTTGGCTATACAGTCGTATTAAGTGTTAGCGGATTATTAGAGAATGAGATAATGAACACGTACATAAATTATAATGGGTGGTGATGATATTGAGGGACATGGGACTCTAAAATAGTACCCGGACTGTAACTTGTGATTGATCACGATATGGGATATGTATGACTTGATTTCGATATCTTATATGTGTGACCTGATGTCGATATCATATAGGTGTGACTTGATGACAATATGATATCAGTATGAATTAATCACAATATGATACATATGACATGATATTTCTGAGGATAAACTAATGATGCATTTTATGATGGCAATGATATATGATTGATGTATGCGATTACAGTTTAGCACCTTAATCATGAGATGTGTTGACGATGACATTATACGAATGATGAGACACCTAGGAGATACTTGACCTGTACCCCGATATTGGGATGCCGTACGATGGATTTTACCGTACGAGGCATAAATATGATGATTGATCCGCACTCTTGATTCGAGGAAGCCGTACTACGTACGTGACGCTATTGAGGCTGGATCGCCGACTATTAGAAATATTGATTCAGACCTTAGGTAGACTCTTGTTTCTTATTGACTAGTTTCTTAGGTTTAGTTCCTTAGGAGGTTAGATGGACACTAGTTTAGGTTTGATTCATATAGTGGTAGTTGTACTCGTATATCGCAGAGGAGTGGATAATGCACATCTGTCTTTACATTCATACTGTAATCATCATGGTGCATGTTCTTACATATGTTGCTATAATAAGTATAAACCATACCTGTTAGGACACCAGCACCATTACCGATGATGCGCATATTCCACGCACACTTATTTGCCGGCTCACACACATCATCATCGGTAATTGTTATGTCACGTACACTTTAGATCATATTGTCTTTTATGGATAGAATCAGTTAACAACTAGACCGATATAATATTGTAATTATTCTCTGATGTTAGTATAGACATGATATTTATTACTTAGACATTCATGCATTCATATTTTCATGTTATCATGCAGTATTATAGGCATATGCCGACACTTATCATTTACTTACTCATAATTTTGAGATTTGGATTTCTATGAGATTTCTGGATTTTGGGGAAAACCGCAAGAATATATAAAAACTTCTCTCTTTCCTCCTCTCTTTTTAAAATATAAGATGCGGTTTTCTCGTGATGTATGTGTCGTCCACCATGAGATTTCATGTTTTCTGATGGATTTCGAGACTCGATTCGAGGAGTGGATGAACCGTCTCGGGTACATGGTGGGCCAGGTATGGTACCCCGGGGCAAGAAGATCGAGTTGTAGACGATGAGCCTGGCAGGGAAAGGCTACCTACCGGTGATGTCTGGCGCGGCGGATATCCGGAGGATACCGACCGTTGTCGTGAGATTTGATGATATGGGCCGATCCGGACTGACGGAGCCCGAGGTATTGAGACTATGAGACTTGAGATTTACATGTTAGTATCGATGCTTGACACGGATTTCCATGGATTTCATTGTTGAGATTTCAGATTCCTATACACATTTTACTATGATAACAGCTAAAGATTTCTTATACAGATATCTGTATTTCAGGATTGATTATTTTATATTCAAGGTGCATGCATATCCATTCATATGACATAGTATTATATGAGGCACTGACACGAGCACGGAGTATCTGCATTTACACGTAGTTATACCCTGCTATTACTAGATGATTAGGATATTATAGTGTATTATTATGACCTAGGATAGCGTCGTGCATTCGATTTCTTTTCGTAGATGTCTTCTACTCACGAGTTGGCAACTCACCCCCGTTGTGCCAAATTTTATTACAGGTTCGATGTATAGGTTTCCTTGGCAGCTTGCTGGCACATCATTTCATTCAGGGTGATTTGCACGGTAGGTTGGTTCACTTGTATCTGGACCGTCGTTGTACTTTTAATTATTTCATTTGTATCTATTAAGCTCCATCAACCAAACTTGTATTATTTGATAGTTTACTGGACCGGTTATTTATTTAGACCTTAGAGTCGCGCTTGTATTATTAAGATATCTGGTGGATTTGTTTTCTTTTGAGTTTTGAGCCTCGCCCTTTGGCGTTGTATACTTTTGTGCATTGGTGTGGTTGTTTCCGCCTTTTGGTGTAGAGCTAGCTCCCGTTTGGGGATGCTTTTTATTGTTTATGTATATTATACTTGTTGTACCCGTTCGGGGCCAGTTTTTGCAGAGGAGATTCTGCCGAAATTTTTGGGAAAATTTGCTGATGCTTTTAAACTTGTTTTTCTTCATGTTTTCTTTTTCTTCTTCTTCTTTTATGGTTTAGATTTCTGGGTTTCGGCTTACTTAGGTTACGTGGCGCTTCTAGACGCTTCGTAATCTAAGTGCCGGTCACGTTCCGTACTTTCGGGTCGTGACTAAAAGGAAGGGATTATACCTTACTAATGCCACCAAGCAAAACCCTAGAAGTCTCAATGTTGTCAAAATCCCACTTTCTTGGTCTAAAATTGTGAGGTGGGGATCAATATTTGTGAAGGGAGCCATGGGTTTTGATTAGGTTTTGGAGATGATTCATATGGGTAGTAAGGTGGAGGAAGATGGAGATGGAGAAGGATGAGGGAGTTGAAGAAAAGAAATGAAATGAACAATGAAAGATGAGGTGGGGGAGGAGCCTTACCTCTCTTTCTCTCTCTCTCTCTCTTTCTCTCCTCAAGCATGCTTACCTCTCATCATGATGTCCCCTCTTTCTCTCCTCAAGTCATCATGACACATTTTTCTTCTCTTTATTTACTCACCAAAATAAAACCATAACATAACACAACACAAATGAAATAACATGTAACATGTCATGGTGCACTAACCATGAAAACTGTAGAAACACGGATTTGGCCTAATCGTGATTAACAGTGCACTAATCGGGTTTTTTTCGAAACTGCATATAATAAATTTTAAAAATGCCAAATCCTTTAAATATATTATTAAATGAATAAATCATTTTAATTTCGAATTATTTCACAATTATTGGTATATATTTATACCCCTTTTCGAAAACCCCAATTTCGCAAATCGGGCAGTTTTCGGGGAAATATATTATTTTAATATTAAATTCCAAAACTAATATTTTATATTTTCTGAAATGTTACATTTAGTTATGATACCTTCTCTAGTTCTTGCTTTGCATAGTGGTATTCCTTGATGAATATCCAGCACCTCATTCGATGAGGAAAGAGCTGAGATCCTTTCACCGGGAGTGACCTCTTTAGCAAAAGCTAGTAAAAGCTATTCTGTTTGTTTTTGAAAACTATTCGATTTTAAAAGCGGAGCTTAAATGACTTCTTTTCAAAATCACTAGATTCTACAACGATATCAAGTTCATTACGTTAAAGGTTTTCTTAAAAACCAGCCGTAGCCCTCCGTCATTTCAGATAAGTGCTATTTAGTATTCGTGCTGCGTTTGTTGACCTTGTCAAGGCGTAGTATGCGGTAGCTGACTTGTGCTTATCTTCCGCATGTGATGGGAATGGATTAGGGTAGTCGTACGACTTTGTTGACCTTGTTAAGGGTCGTACGGGTGGGTTTAATTCAATCACGAAATGACGGGTTGAACTTAGCAAGCGCTTATGATTTGTTGACCTTGTTATAGTCATAAGTTGCTAGGGGTAAAAATAGATATTGGGTATTTCAAGTGTTGAAATTTGCAATGAGATTGCATACCTTTTATGAAATAGTTGGATCTCGATAACCACTGCGAGTAAGAGTTACTCCTGGGAGAGTTTTCCACTTTACAATTAGTTGATCCAGTAGGTGTCTAAGAAAGGTGTTAACGGGGTTATGCCCCTACGGAAACGAGATTATTTAATTAGTTCCATGCGAAAGCATGGAGAGACTCCCTCGGAGTACCAATACCTGCCTGGCTGACTGATTGGCGAACTTGTAGGGTGTAATTAATCCGGGATAATCTTACCTTTTATATAGTTTGAAGGAAGATTTGATAAAAACAGTTGGAGCCAACCTGATTAGATAAGATAATAACCAATCTAATCTTGCAAAGAGCGTGTTTCCCCAATTAGAGCAAAGCTCTGTTCAGAATTCAAAATTTGAATTAAAGCCGCTCTTTTATAAAAGCGCGGCTCTATAAACAGCGCACCCCATGCAAAACGCATAGGCGCTAGCGCCAGATGCGCTGCGCTACAAGTAGCGCACTACGTGCAATGTGCGCTAGCGCTAAGAGCGCTGCGCTCCAAGTAGCGCATCATGGGCAGAGCGCATAAGCGCTGGCGCTGGAACTAAATGTTACTCACCGTTGGATCAAATATCCAACGGATATGATTAAATCATCAATTAACAAGAATGAAATTCTATTGAATCCTTCCAAACAGAAAAGATTGTGCCCTGAATTTGGAACACCGTTGGATCAATGATCCATTGGTGATTGAAAATCACTAAAAATACAGAACAAATTCTGTTAAGGAAAGATTTCTCAAAATCTTTCCAAACAACAAAATTGTGCTCTATAAATCAGAGCACCGTTGGATCAATGATCCAATGGTAAATAAAAATTTCCAAAGACAGAATAAATTCTGCATGGAAAGATTTCCCAATCTTGTTAAAAACAAGAAGATTGCCTTCTGTAAATCAGAAGCCCTTGGATCAAAGATCCAACGATGGGAAATTCCCCTAATCAACTGGAGAAAAGATTTCCTTAACTGATTGAACAAACCATCTTGCCCTATATAAAGGCCCCCAGACTTCAAGTCTCAAAGAGAGGAACCCCCCCATAAACTTTGAGAAAATCTCGAGAAGAAGAAGTGGCTCTCGGCAAAAAGAAGACAATTCTTTTTCAAGGTAAAAAGAATATATAAACGAAATCGTCTCAATATAAACAGAAATACTTACTTCTTTCACAGATCATAGATCTATAAGTCAAAGTTGTCTTTCACAAAAGAGATTATGAACATCTCGTTATAAAGTGGGAGGGAGAATTATTCAATTCTCTTAGGATCACAGATCCATAAAGGCAAAGCCTTTCATCAAAAAGAGATTGAACATCTCCTATGAACTAAGAACTTTGTTCTTAGAATTTTTAGACAAAGCCTCCTAACAAAGAACAGATAATCTGCAGAGCGCAAAGTTAACCTAAGAAGAGCCTTAGCACTCCTAATCTAATAAGAGCCTTAATGCTCCTAATTCAAAAGTGCCTTAGTGCTCCTCATCTAGCGCTTAGCGCTAAGCACGCCACGTGCACCTTACGTGTGCGCTGCATTACTAAAAGCGCTCTGCAGTTAATTATATGGCACCAGCGCCAAATGCTTCAAGGCTTCAACTATAGCGCTTCTGCGCTCTTCATTTAGCGCAAAGCGCTAAGCGCATTAGAGCTTCACATCTGGCGCAAAGCGCCAAGCGCACTAGCGCTTTAACCATAGTACCCTGCGCTCATTGACTGGCGCTAGTGCCAAGCGCACTATATGCTTTTATGTGCGCTTGGATAGAACTTAAATTGTTCTTTGAATAAGCCCCAGAGCTATGATGAATGCTCAGCATTCAGTAAAAGACAAACATTCTCAGAAGCTAAATCAATGCTCAGCATTGTTAAAAGGGCCGAGCTCAAACAAATGCTTAACATCCCAAAATAAAATGTTAAACATTTTAACTTGTTGGACTTAGCCCAAGATTGGCCATAAGTCCTCAACTCATATTAAATGAGCTCATCTGCTCATAAATATGTTAACAAATCTTAGCCCCAAATTGGACTACAGATCATTCAACCAACTCACGTCGGTTCGATGGTACATCTCTTTACTCCTCTGATATTTGTTGTTGTAATCCTTCAACGTCTCCAGAGAGGTGACGGGTCCCGACAACAAAAATTTCTATGGATTGAAGGGTCCTTTAAAACTCACGGACTATGATGTCCTTAACCTTGACTGTGAGTTCTTTAAACTCACAGACTAAGATGTCCTTAACCTTGACTGTGAGGTCTTTAAACTTACGGACTATGATGTCTTTAACCTTGACTGTGATATCTTTAAACTCATGGACTATGATGTCCTTAACCTGGACCGAGATGTCCTTAAACTAACGCTAGACCATGATGTCTTTAAACTAATCGACCGCAATGTCCCTAAACTAAACAATAGAGCCCAATTGCTCTCTTGTCGGATCTAAACGATCCTGTTAAGTTGACCTTAGTCTAAAAATTGGACTAACGTATTCTTAACAAACGTTTAAGTTGATTTTAGTCTCAAGTGAGAGTAACGTATCCTTAAACGCAACCTCCAAACCCAAATCTAAGAAGATACGGATTTGGACTAATCCACGCCCTACGGGCGACAACATAAATTAGTCTCCGTATACAATCCACGGGAAACCAAAAACAAAACAAACACCCACGACACAAAGTGACCATCTGGAGAAGGAGAAAGTGCTTACCACGATGCGGTAGCGTAATTAACTGCAGGGGCTTGCAGGTGCAGGGAAGAGCGTCCCCACAATCAAAAACCCCTCAACGAGGGGGAATCTGACGAAGTCTGCTATATTGGCCGCATCCGTTTAAACCTTCGATACATGGTGTCATAAATCAACTTGGCATCTTTGGAGAGGTGGACGGATAGCACCAATTAGCATCTGCCCTGAAATTCAGGCAAGACGGACCCGCGCGGTCGCGTCTCCGTGTTTCGGCGGGGAACAGATTCTGGCACGTCCGGTGGGACCTTTTCCTCTTTCCACTCCAAACTTTGTGTGTCGTGTTCGCGAATGAATCGCGGTTTGATATGGTTGCCCTTGGGTTCGAGGTACTAAGATTTGGTGTCTTGCTCCGTGCAGAAAACGAAAGATCAATGGCTCCTACCTGCACAAAATGCTCCAGCTGCAACTGCAACTCCCATTCCGCCTCATCTAGAAGTGTAACTTATGGGCCCCAGGAGGCCTCCTTTTTCACAATGCCGGTAGAGTAGGTAACGCAGGCTACCACCGGGTTGTTCTTCGGGACCATGCTCCCACCAGCGAGCGTTAACATCCCGCTGCCGCAAGAAGCGCAGAAGAAGTCGGTCTTTAATCGTCTCACTACCACCACGGCCCTTTGATCGCACGCTTTTAGCATGTCGGATGTTCAAAGTTCTAAAGTATAACCGCGATCAGGACGGTGTCGCTATGCAGCTAGCCGGTTGAGCACGGGTCGATCCACAGGGAGATGGTTGTATGTCCTTTCTTATTTTAGACGAGTCAATAAAGAATTTGTATGTGTTTGTTCAAACTAACCTATGTGTTTTATATGCAAGTATGAAGTTGTTAAGAAAAAAATACGAAATTGTAAGCTAAAGAAATCCGTACTCAAAACCTTTGAGCCGAGTCTTGACCAATTGAAGCTAGAGCAATCGGCAACAACGTGGATTAAGGGGTTTAAGCACGGTATTCGTGGAATCCGGCTTATTTACCCTTTTCCGTCCGTTCTCGTCTCTTGCTTTCGCCTCCGGCCAATCCGAACGCAACCGGTCGCGGTTAGGAATCACCGTTACCTTGGTAGGGTAGGGTGCCTAACGGAGCGCTTGCGTAACGTTTGGGCGGAGTTCAATGGAAAATAACGGGAAAAGGAAATGAGCAAAGAAATATTAACTTACAATATCGTATTTACTCTTAACAACGATAATTACAACCATTCACAAAAACGAACCAGCAAAAGAAAAGAAAAGATTACAAGTAAGTAAGTGCATGAATTTAAATTGCAAAATAAGTAAAGCAAGGTAATAAAAAGCAAGTAATAAATAAGCAATAAAAAGAACTAGAACTAGAACTCAAGACAAGCATGGGATCAATAGCCAACCCTTAAACTTGCAAGCTCAATCAAGAGGTTGCAAGATCAAGAGAAGGGTAAAGAACTCATGTGAAGTGAAGAACTAATTCCATAAGAAGATACAACCCTTGAGATCGATAACAAACCCTTAAACTTTCAAGCTCAATGAAGAGGTTGAAAGATCAAGAGAAAGCAAGAATCTCAAGGGGAAGTTAAACTAACAAGAAAAATACAAAAACCCTCATCCTTATTCACATCCACTCAATGCTCTCACTACATTTCCATGGAGGAAGGAAGAAGAAGAAGAAGAAGAACAAAACTACACTAAAAGAGGCTAAAGAGGAACAAAGAATTGACTCCCTGGTTTGGCTCAGATCTGGGGTATTTATAGGAAGGGAAATGGAAACCTAGGGCAAGAATCTGGCATAAAATAAAATGTCCAAACAGCCCCTGAAAAACGACAGAGAGAGGAGGCCGTACGGCCGCGGTTCCGCGGCCTAAGCATGCTTAGGCCGCGGTTCCGCGGCCATAGTAAGGAATTAGGCTGTGGGTTTTTGTGGGGATCCCTGGTTTTATGTTGTTTGCTGTTTGGTATATGACTTTTCTCAGAATCTCTTCACATTTCTTCCAGAATTTTAGTAGATCAAAAGGTGATGTGATGTGGATCTTTTGCCAAGATTTCCTCGAGCTCCGCGTAGATTTCTTGGATCTTGTGTTGCCATTGAGCCTTGTGGATGACATGACAATCGATTTACCATTTTGTCCCTTAAACTGGTATGTGGCAACACACGGATAGAGAGCGGAGACCCGTGTTTTATCTGTTGTTGGCAGTAATCCAGAATTTGTCGTACTTTTTCATGATATTCACTGTTTAGAGCTGAGACAAGTATCCTGCAATTATGTAGCAAACACTGATAAAAAGCACCTGCCTATAAACAAACGAGCGTAAGAATGGGCGGTATAAAATGCAATATTCTGTTATGAACAAATACCCCCAAACTTAACTTTTGCTCGTCCCGAGCAAAACCAATTATTCAAAAAAAATATAAAATCCTAACCGCACTTTCGCAGGGAACACGATTGCACTGAGCGCGTGCAACAAGCCGTTAAACCTCTAGGTGTCCCTAGTAGGAGGAGTGTTGTCTCCTGAGGGTTTTCAGCGGATTACACCCACAAAATCCCGTCAAGCTAGTGTCATAAGTTAACATCGATTCTACTCTTACAGTTTAGTATTTACGTTAGAAACTCTATCATCCTAAGTTAGAAATATCTAACCCTTATGTTTCACACCTCCTATCTGTTTAACTTTAGATCCTATACGTTCCAAAAAAGTTTAGAAAGATGTTGGTATCTCTTGAGTTTTCCTTCTAAAGTGTGGTCTTAAATCAGGGATTTTTATCAACTTTACAGAAAACATAAGTCTTATTCTTTATTTCTATCTTTTATCCAAACATCGATTGTATGCCACTACGTGTGTGTATATTTGCACCCCTACACTCAAGAATTCAATTCAAGCTATAATACCCTTGCCCTAATACCTAATACTACTTCTTTTCATTAAGGATGGACGGATTTGCTCACACACCTTTCATGCGATTATTAATGCTTCTTGAGGCACTAAGAGCCGATTACTGAATGTGTGAGCTTAAAGCGTAAATAGCAGTTTCCAGGTCTTGATTTTATTCTATTTTTCTCTTTTTCTTTTTTTCGTTTTCAAGACCGGATATATTTTTCACATGCTCTTTTGGTGTTTAGCTTTAAATACCGTTTTTTCTTTCATACTAGGATTTCAGGCAAGAGTATTTCTAGGTATCCTCTACTATCCCAAGTTTCAAGGTGCGTGTAAGTGCAATTTGTAGGGTATATACTTTCTGAATTTGAACTCAAGAAAAGAAACTATTTTTCAGACTTATCCTCCAGTAAAGCTTTAATACTTTCCCTTTATCTTGACTTAACTCAAGAACTGAACTCAAGATTACCTATTTCTCAAAAAAAAACTGTAAGGACGTATAATCACCAAGTTTAAACAGAATGAGGGTTATTTTTAGGATTTTCAATTCCTAAGCCTAGAATTTAGTTATTTCTATCATATCAACTAAACTTTCGGAATAAAGATCTAAGTTACCCTATTAGCTAACTTGACGACAACGTTTTTATATTTTGGAAATTTTTTCGATTTTTGTGGGTTTTTAATAAGGTATGCAAAGGCAAAATATACAAATGAATGCGAAGGAAGAAAGCTTACCGAGCACACCCCCAAACTTAAACTTGACAGTGCCCTCACTGTCAGGCTACACCAAGAGGGTCAAAATTGTCGGCGCTCCTTAGAAACAAATTATATACAAAACAAAAAGGAAAACAAAAAAAAATATATACAAAAAAGGAGTCCCCCCCAAACTTAAGTAAAACAGTGTTTTCACTGTTAAGTGTTGAAGTTCAGGATTAGGGGGGAAAGAGAATGGTATCAAGCTATACAAGGCCTTACACAGGCCAAAAGAGAGCACCAACCATTCAAAGATTTTATCTCTATAATGTGCTGGTTGGTGAAAGAACGCGGAGAGGTAAGAAATGGAGAATACGCGAGACTGTATGGAGATAGAAGCGGGATACGGTCTCGGTATATGAGAAGAAGAATGGCGGAAGGGAGAGAGAAGTGGAATACGAACTTGAGGGTGGAAATGGATTGAATAAATTAGTACAATCTGTAATGATCGATGTGAAAAGATGGATTGTACTAATCTATCAATATGCCGAGAAATTGGGTCAAATCCCTCAAGATTCGTGAGAAACCATGGGTACGCCAAACTTGGTAAACCAGACATATGAAATGAAAGTGAGACGGTTTCTTGCAAGGTCGGAACGATGGAAAGGATGGAGGTAGGTGATTGAGGAAGGTTATCTGTTAAGGGTTCGGGAGGGTGTACACAGTCAGTGAAAGGGACAGGATGAATTGGAAAATCCGACTCATTAATTAAAACTGGTTCATCCTCAAAAATATCCTCAAAAGTTTCTTCAAAATTTAGCTTATCCATGCAAATTTCATCAAAATCAAGACGCATATGGGGTTCAGGAAAAACAGTTAATGACTCGGGATGATGAATTGGAGAGAAAAACTCTGCCAAATCTATGGGTTCATCATCCAAAATATTCCCACCGTCAATATCCTCAATCAAGTGAAAATCAAAATTCTCAGACACCTCATCAAAAGCATGGATTTCAATCGATTCTGGTACTAAGATAGAGGTGTAGAGGTCCAAAGGATTGGGTGTGGTTTCACTTGGCAAGGTCCCTTCACAATCGGGTAAATCAAACACTGCAAAGTCGCACAACTCATCAAACATTCTATCTTTAATTGATAATTCAGTTGGGACACTTGATAGACTTTCAACACAGGAGTTGTGGGATTCAATTTGAAACGGGTAGGTTTGATTTGGAAGGGGGTACAGCTCACTCTCTCCACTCAAATTCTCAATCTGTCCAACCGCCTCATCATACATTGGAAAATTAGGAGCTAGTTGGAAACTAGCTACCGGGTCAGTAGGTTGTATGAGGGTGGCCATGGACGCATTCAAATCCATCATCTGTTGGCATGACGCTACCCTAAAGTCTTCCAACGACTGTTCCAGACTAGACATGGGTTGTGACGGGGTTTCAGTAAAATATTCAAAGTTGTTTGGATATTGAAAACTCCCAAATGGCTGTTCAGAAGCAATGTCTAGGGAAGGTGCAAAAGTAGGGTAGGACTGGTAGGAATTGAATGGCTGGACAGGGGTAGGATCAACATTTGGATACGAAGGTGAATGGAAGTGTTGATCCCAAGAATTTGAAGTGGTGAAAGGAGTGAAAGATCGGCTACAGGATTGTTCAATATGTTCAGCGATGGACAAAGGACGACTTGCAAAAGCGGTATCAACATAAGAGGGTGGGGGAGGTTGAAAAGGTTGATACAAAGTGGAATGCGGAGGGAAAGTGTTTGTCCTAGACGCTGCTATGCGATCTTTCAGTGAAACTTTGGGCATGGAGGGGTCGTTCAATGTTCGGCCAAAGCAAGAACCGTAAGATGTAATGTCTGGTTGTGGGTACCAAAGTTCGGCAAGAGTTTTGCGAGGTGGGGTATCCATGATATGATGAGAAAAGGAAAGAAAGAAAGAGAAAAGGAGGGAAAAAGAATGTTGATTTTTTTTTAATTTTTTTTTAGTTATTAACAAAAGAATGAAATATACAAAAAAAAAATCTGGACAAAAACAATCACGATAAAAAAATACCACACACCTAATCGTTCTAGGGTTCACCTAGGTCAACTAGACCTGCTCCAGAACTTGATTGTCGAAGTAAAACTGTGTCGAGAAACGGGCTCAAGATACACTGATCACGAGGCCAGGTAAGTGCAGAGATAAGGGGAGGTTTTCCAACGCTTTCGCGAAGTTCCTTAAATAAATAACACTTTCTCTTTTGGCGGTTTCGCCGTTAACACTTTCCTAGACACCCCGTAAACAATATACCGTTAAGCGAGGTTCTAAACACAGTTGACTTCTCCTAGTGAGCGCGAAATCCTTAAGACTTAAAGTATAGTTTCTTTTAAAGTTTGTGCGGGTAAACGTTCTGCTCAAGTTCGTGATTTGTGGGCCACGGAAAAGGTGATGAAATCCTTTACCGTATGTTTTGGGGTTCGCTTGCCCTTAAATCCGTATTAATGTATGCAATGCGCAATTCAATAAAAATTCTATAAAGAATCAAACCATCGTTTTTTATTTTAAGCACGGCACTGCAACAAATACGGGTTAGTCAATTTTTTAGCGTTTGCTAGCGAACTTGCAAAGAATCCTGCAAAGAATAGTATATTGGATGCGTCGGATTTGAGAAGAAGGTGTTAGTAAAGTACGTACCGTTAAGTTTTTGGGTTAGGAAACCCCCGTTGAATCAAATCCGGTAAGATTGAAAAGTTCGCTTGCGCGGGTCAAACTACCCGGTCTTTGGCACTGTACTTTGCAATCACCGTAGCCTTTAACGTACACTTTGCTCCCCACAATCGCAGTTTGCAAATCCGCAAAAATCTGCACTCTTGCCCACAAAAATGATCAAAAATAACAAAAAGATTTTTTTTTATATATATACACAAAAAGAATATTAACCCGAATAACAAGAAAAGAAATACGTTATCGTCTCCCCGGCAACGGCGCCATTTGATCGCACGCTTTTGGCGTGTCGGATGTTCAATGTTCTAAAGTATAACCGCGATCAGGACGGTGTCGCTATGCAGTTAGCCGGTTGAGCACGGGTCGATCCACAGGGAGATGGTTGTATGTCCTTTCTTATTTTAGATGAGTCAATAAAGAATTTGTATGTGTTTGTTCAAACTAACCTATGTGTTTTATATGCAAGTATGAAGTTGTTAAGAAAAAAATACGAAATTGTAAGCTAAAGAAATCCGTACTCAAAACCTTTGAGCCAAGTCTTGACCAATTGAAGCTAGAGCAATCGGCAACAACGTGGATTAGGGGGTTTAAGCACGGTATTCGTGGAATCCGGCTTATTTACCCTTGTCCGTCCGTTCTTGTCTCTTGCTTTCGCCTCCGGCCAAACCGAACGCAACCGGTCACGGTTAGGAATCACCGTTACCTTGGTAGGGTAGGGTGCCTAACGGAGCGCTTGCGTAACGTTTGGGCGGAGTTCAATGGAAAATAACGGGAAAAGGAAATGAGCAAAGAAATATTAACTTACAATACCGTATTTACTCTTAACAACGATAATTACAACCATTCACAAAAACGAACCAAAAAGAGCAAAAGAAAAGAAAAGATTACAAGTAAGTAAGTGCATGAATTTAAATTGCAAAATAAGTAAAGCAAGGTAATAAAAAGCAAGTAATAAATAAGCAATAAAAAGAACTAGAACTAGAACTCAAGACAAGCATGGGATCAATAGCCAACCCTTAAACTTGCAAGCTCAATCAAGAGGTTGCAAGATCAAGAGAAGGGTAAAGAACTCATGTGAAGTGAAGAACTAATTCCATAAGAAGATACAACCCTTGAGATCAATAACAAACCCTTAAACTTTCAAGCTCAATGAAGAGGTTGAAAGATCAAGAGAAAGCAAGAATCTCAAGGGGAAGTTAAACTAACAAGAAAAATACAAAAACCCTCATCTTCATTCACATCCACTCAATGCTCTCACTACATTTCAATGGAGGAAGGAAGAAGAAGAAGAAGAAGAAGAAGAAGAACAAAACTACACTAAAAGTGGCTAAAGAGGAACAAAGAATTGACTCCCTGGTTTGGCTCAGATCTGGGGTATTTATAGGAAGGGAAATGGAAACCTAGGGCAAGAATCTGGCATAAAATAAAATGTCCAAACAGCCCCTGAAAAACGACAGAGAGAGGAGGCCGTACGGCCGCGGTTCCGCGGCCTAAGCATGCTTAGGCCGCGGTTCCGCGGCTATAGTAAGGAATTAGGCTGTGGGTTTTTGTGGAGATCCCTGGTTTTATGTTGTTTGCTGTTTGGTATATGACTTTTCTCAAAATCACTTCACATTTCTTCCAGAATTTTAGTAGATCAAAAGGTGATGTGATGTGGATCTTTTGCCAAGATTTCCTCGAGCTCTGCGTAGATTTCTTGGATCTTGTGTTGCCATTGAGCCTTGTGCATGACATGACAATCGATTTGCCATTTTGTCCCTTAAACTGGTATGTGGCAACACACGGATAGAGAGCGGAGACCCGTGTTTTATCTGTTGTTGGCAGTAATCCAGAATTTGTCGTACTTTTTCATGATATTCACTGTTTAGAGCTGAGACAAGTATCCTACAATTATGTAGCAAACACTGATAAAAAGCACCTGCCTATAAACAAACGAGCGTAAGAATGGGCGGTATAAAATGCAATATTCTGTTATGAACACCCTTCTCAATGGGTCATCCAATGCCAAGCCGACAGTATCAGTCTTCGATAGGCTGAGACTGAACTCTAATGGGCCCGTTAAGAAGCCCACAATTCCTGAAGAGGTCAACCCAAAACGGATAGCCATTCCAACTGCTGAATTCCCAAAGGCGGCTTCTCCTGCTAAGGGGTCGGTCTTCACAAGACTGTCCGTTTCAGCTCCGACTCCACGTGAAGTCATGAGGGCTGTTTCCCCTGTTCGAAAGTCGGCCTTCGTAAGACTGACTACCCCCTCTCAGCAAGCATCTGTCTGTGACAGGCTGGCGCCAACAGCAGACTCTCATCAGAACAGGGGCACGGAAAAGCTGATCCAACAGCGGAGGTGATCCCGGCCGCACGACATGCTCGACGTCGCCACTGGCGCCGAGTGAGGAAAGCTGGGGGAAATTCCCCTTCTGAACTGACTCCGCCGGCTCCAATGGTGGAAGTTGATGCTGTTGTTCCAAACGGGAACAACTTTGAACTACTTAATAGGGTGCGCAGGAATTCGGCAACTACCGTGCTAAAAAAGTCTCCTCCGCCCGTTGAAATGATCACAATGGCGAAGCTAGAGCAGCCCCTACAGCGCCTGTCCTGTAAAATTTATAAAGTTTGGCGACAGGTCCAGGGCTCTGTGGTAGATCAAAACTATCCCCGCCGACAGAAAAAGATGAAGGTTCGGCATGAAGAGGATCACCATGTCAAACCGCAGAAAGCGACAGCTACTTGGGTGCCCACTGCAACGGCCCCCTCGACTTCGACCGCCCACAAGAGGAGAAGGCCGGAGAAAATCCTTGAGTCTGCCGCGAATCGCAAGACCACTGAACCCAAACACCCCAAGTCTGGGGGCATGGTGGTACATACTATCTATATGGCATCCGGGAAAGAGGATAGCCGTATCTCCACAGGTTATCGACCGCTTACACGATCAGTGACCAAGGCTCAGGAGCAACGTCAACAAAAGCTCCAAGAAATGCTAACAGCTATGGCCGCACTTACGGGACCGAAAGCAAGCCCGGAGACATCCTCGGAGCAGCGCCATGAGCAGGAAACTGATGCTAAATTCCTTCGGAGAATGCTTGAGAAGAAGGACAAAGAGGCCGCAGAACAAGCGGCCAATATAAAACAAATGGCTCTTTTGTTCCAAGACATGGCTGGGATGATGTTACAGCCGGAACCTCCAGCTGAAGACCCTCCGATCATCATTGAAGACGACAGAGGGGAGACATCTAACCCTCCTCAAGCTCTTTCAACAGCCAAGGAAGAGACAATCTCTAAGGCCGTCTTGGACGACTACTTCGCTCAGCAAATACGAGCTCACCAGGCGAATGAAACGACCGGCCAAATCGTTAAAACCGGACGACCATATCCAGGCTGGTATGACCAAATAAGGTACCCGCCGGGATATACGATCCCTAAATTTCATGTATATAAAGGGACGAGGAATCCATATCAGCATGTTGCTCAATTCAGAGCCTTGTGCGGCAACACCGGGGGTGATGATAAACTTCTGCTCCGCCAGTTTGTTGGTAGCCTGTCGGAGACGGCATTCGAGTGGTATTCTGAACTTCCAAACTACTCTGTCAAGATATTTGCGGAGATGGAACTGCTGTTTACGCAGAGATTCGCGAGCGCTAGCGAACGTACCCCGATCACCCCATTAATTAACGCAAGGGTGAAGCAGGGAGAAACTTGGGTCCAGTACGCAATACGGTGGCGGAATCTATGGTCGAAGTGCGAACAACGCATCGAAGAGGCTCCTGCGGTAGGCATGTTCGTGGGTACTCTCGACCCTCAGGCGACCATATCCCAATTCATGTTGTTCTTCAAGCCAACCACCTTCCAGGACTTGATTGACAAGCTGGCCGAAATGGACCAGATGGGCCATAGGCCTTCCTCTTCAAAGACGGAGCCATAGAATGAAAAGGGCAAAGGGAAAGCAACCTTCGTCACCAATGCTCAACAGCAACCGAGTGGCCCGAGACTGGTTGTTTGCCAAAGCAACAAGCGGAAATCCCTCGATGAGAAGTTGATATGTCCTTACTCGTTTCCCCGGGATAAAACAAGGAAACTGTTTGAACTGGCAGTGCGCAATGGGCTCATCACTCTATCGGGGTCGAGACACCCAACGCGACCGAATGACGTCAACGATCCTAATTACTGCCCCTACCACCGAGTATTGGTCCATCCGATCGAAGACTGCTACATCTTCAAAAACTGGGTTGAAGACCAATACCAACTGGGCAAGTTCGCGCTATCCGAAAACTGGAAGGTGAATCCGCCATAATAGCACACTCCTAAAAGGGTGGACACACCGGAGGCATCGTGCTCTTTTATAGAAGATGCTCCATGGGAGGTCGCTCTTTCAGCCAAGACGAAAAGAATGCTGAAGGATCTTCACACATGCCCAGCAATCAGGTGGAAAAGCCCGCTAGAGCCTGAGGTCAAAGAGGGAATCCTAAAACCGCGTCCGTTGCCAAGAATTGGTAGCGATGGTCAAAACGCACAGGCCCAGCCGTCAATGTCTTCAAAGAAGAACAAAAAGCCCGTGAAGCCTGGTGACAAGCGCACGGATCTGCAAAAACATATTGACGCGCTGGAGGAATCTAATCAGAAGACGCGGACCCCGGTCACACTCTAAGAATTTCTCAACAATATCCTTGAGAGCGGAGATAACGAAAATAACGATGGGAATGGCTCGTCAGAAGAATCTGAGGACTATGTGGCAAGTTGCCACATGATCTCTCATTCGGCATTAACTAACGAAGAAGCTCACTCGGCGATAGAAGAAAGCATAAAAGAGCTGGGGGCAGGATCGAAGCCAAAACCCTTGGAACCGTCTGACGAGATGATCGACTTGCCACTGAACGAAACCCGTCAGAAAAGCAAAGCCAGTCGAGAGCGCGAGCTGGCTATATTCGAAAAAGCCAAACGCCGACGACTGGATGAAAAGGTTGAGGCACCCCAACCGGATCGAAGCATCCCTATCGCCAGCGAAAGCAAGTTAAAAGTAAGGAAACGATTCGCTAGGGCCCTGTCAATAGGAATGAAGTTGCCCTCTTTCAGAGGAAATTCTCCTGGCGGTATACATTTTGATAAAGCGAACATACATCCTAACTTCTGCTTATACCATCAGAGGATTGCATACCCTATCGAGGAGTACATAGCCTTTAAAAAACTGGTGGCAGGGATATGTTGCCCACCGACAACACGTTCAACGAGTGAAGCGCAAGGCTCGTCAGGTACAGAAAAGCATGGGAGATGAGCGCAAAAGAGCCGCTGGCAACTGTCGCATAGTCGACACCAAGGGATCGCAAGTTATCACCTTTGGAAGCGACTCTGACGAAGATATCGCCCTCAGCCCTTTCTTCAAGGAATCCACCTCCGACACAAAAGATGCAAAGATTTGCGAGAAAATCTAGCTGCATAATCGTACGTTGCCCGAAAGATCTCGGACCTATGACCGAAACGTAGTTAAACTACTACCAACCCGCGCCGTCCCCAGGCTGACGTGGTGTTAAAAAAAAGGTACGTCCATAAGCGAAATGGGAACGGATGAAAACCCGAAAGGGCTCCATGAGTAAAAACAGCGGGACTACCGACGGGTTTTATGAAAACCCGAAAGGGCGCAATCTCGTCAAAAGACACTTGCAAGGTCCTCTCGACCCTGTAAGGAGAAACCACCTGCATGAGATCCTTACGACTCATAAAGGAGATACACACTTAGGGATCCCCACGATTCCTAAAGAGAAATTACACTTACGAGATCCTCATGACTCGTAAGGAGAACCCTCGTATGAGACCCTCACGGCTCATGAGATTCAAAGGTCTTAAGCTATAGGGATCTGAACCTGTTCTTAAGTGGCCACCACAACCTCCAATGCTGCCCTACAAGCGGCTCAATGTTGACCCTTCTATACAATCTACGGGCGCGAATAAACGTTTCCCTAACAAGGTCCCATCCGTGACTAGGGATATGTTTGCACAGTGAACAGCCCTTGTAAGTCCTCTCGACTTATAAGGAGAAAACACACTTGTAAGATCCTTACGACTTATAAGGGACCACACACTTAGGAATCCTCACGATTCCTTAGGAGAAAACGCACCTACGAGATCCTCACGACTCGCAGGGAGAAATACCTTTATGAGACCCTTACGGCTTATGAACTCAAAAGCCTTAGTCGATGGGATCCTAACTTTGTTTGCTAAGCCACCTTCGTTCGACATCGACAGAGGCAAATGATGATTCGCTCCTGGCAATATCCCAGTTGTAGTGATGCTGATGCCTAAATCGGTATCAAATTCCAAGTCCTTTCACGGCAAATGATGATTCGCTCCTAGCAATATTCCAGTCACAGTGATGATAATGCTGAGATTGACACCAGATTCCAAGTTCCACACTCGCGATAAAAAATCTGCGAGCCAAGAAAGCATATGAAATAGCCGAAATGATAGGGCAACTTGCAACAAAATCAGCAAGTAAAAATATATGCATATAAAATGGCCGAAATGGTTGGGCAACTCGGAATAAAAAAAGCGAGTAAAAAGAAAAAATAGCCGAAATGATTGGGCACCGCGAAAAATAGCCGAAATGATTGGGCAATCGCGTTTTTCACGATGTAAAAAGCTGAAATGATAGAGCATCATGGAAAGAATTAAAAAAATGGAAGAATGAAACATTTTACCCTGCAGGTTTGGTCACATTGACCCCTTTATACAATCTATGGGGACAAACAAGAAGGCAACCATATCGTCCCACCAGACTTCATCGAAGCGAAGCTAAATCTCGACGGTTCATAGGCAACCTAAAGACAATCTCGACATTCGTCGCAATATTGCAGACACAATGTCAACAAACGAAGTGAAGGAAGATACCTAGCTTCAGGGTCTCGACGTCAACATCGACAACTTAGAGATCAACACCGACGTTCTCCCTCCCTCCAATCGGATGCAGACGCAACATCAACAAACGGAGCTACGACAAAGTCCCCTAGTTCCAAATCTTGACGGTTCATAAACAGCCTAGAGACTACCCCGGAACCATGGCAAAGTCCTCTAGTTCCAAATCTCGACGGTTCACAGACAGCCTAGAGATCACCAACAGCGTTTCTCCTTACTCCAGCAGGATGCAGATGCGACGTCAACAAACGACCCCTGGGTCAAAACAATGGAACTATGGCAAAGTCCCCTAGTTCCACATCTCGATGGTTCACAGATATCCTAGATATCACCAACGGCGTTTCTCTTCACTCCAACCAGATGCAGACGTGACGTCAACAACCGACCTCAGAGTCGCAATGAAGCGGAGCCATGGCAAAGTCCCTAGTTCCAAATCTCAATGGCCATATCTATGGCCCGAAGACCAACAACGATGTGCCTCCTCATTCCAGTAGGACACATATGCTACACCATCAATCGGAGCCATGACAAAGTCCCCAGTTCCAAGACTCTACGGTTCACAAACAACCTGGAGTCATCCAATGACCCCTTCTCGGAATCAAGTCAACTCAAAAACCTCGATTCAGGGAAATCAGCGTCCTTAACGAGAGTAACTCGATTCGTGTCGACCCGCAAAGAAATCAGTGTCTTTGCAGGAATACCTCGATTCGTTTCGACTCTAGGGAAATCAGTGTCCTTGGCAAATACCTCGATTCAGGGAAATCAACGTCCTTGACGAGAGCATCTCGATTCGCGTCGACCCATAGAGAAATCAGCGTCTTTGCTGGAATACTTTGATTCGTCTCAACTCCGAGGAAATCAGTGTCCTTGGCAAAAACCTCGATTCAGGGAAATCAGCGTCCTTGACGAGAGCACCTCGATTCGCATCGACCCGCAGTGAAATCGGTGTCTTTGCAGGAATACCTCGATTCGTTTCAACTTCGAGGAAATCAGTGTCCTTGGCAAAAACCTCGATTCAGAGAAATCAGCGTCCTTGACGATAGCCTTTCGATTCGCATCGACCCGCAGAAAAATGAGCGTCTTTGCAGGAATACCTCGATTCGTTTCAATTCCGAGGAAATCAGTCTCTTTGGCAAAAACCTCGATTCAGGGAAATCAGCGTCCGTGACGAGAGCACCTCGATTCGCGTCGTCCCACAGAGAAATCAGTGTCTTTGCAGGAATACTGTAGGGTTCCTAGGCACACTAATGAAGTCTCACAAGTGATCAAACATGGCTAATCCAAATTTTACAAGTGCCTACAAACCCTAATACGGATCGTTAACTAGATAATGAGGCGATGCAAGCATGTAAACGAATTAAATGCTAAAGGAAAGGAGCTACAACCTTTGTAGATCCGGTCCACCACTTCCTAAGCTCCGCGACGATGTCCCTCCGCTGTCCAAATCGGATCCCGGACTCTAGCATCGGCTCCATCGAAGAAATGGGTGGGCTTGGTCGTCGGCTTCGATGCCGAAGATGATCTACGTCGAGGCATCACAAGATCAAGCTCCGACTTCACCAAGTCATGAAACTTGTGAAGAAAACATCCTATACTACTTGGCAAGAGGTAGAGGATGAAGAAATAGGAGGTGGGTTCACTTTAGAATTGGATTTCTCACTCATTTTCACTAGTTGCCATTGATGGTGGCTAGGTTTTCTTCTTGTTCAAGATGAAGAAGAAGATGAAGATGAATATGATAAGTTTTTTAATAATAGAATAGAAATATAATACTTATCATATACTAACCCTTGGTTAAGTGTAGAGAATGAACTAGGGTTAGTGTAAATGGTTAGGGTTAAGCATGAGACAAGAATGGTGACTAAGTCAATGCTTCATGAACCTTCAACTAAAAAACAAACATAGCCACCATTCATTTCTTATATTTTCTAAAAATAAATAAATAAATGAATAAGTAAGGAAAAAGAAAACCCTAATCATTAACTTAACCATGGTTTAATTCTTTACACTTAACCAAGTAAACATGTATCATCAAACATGATACAATCAAGTGCACAAAAGTATATCACATATACAACTTGTGATATTCAAGTGAGAAAATCCATTTAAAGTGAACCAATACTAGTTAATGCAAAGTAATATATCAAATATATAGTTATACATTAAATCATTAAATCAACACTTGATTTAACGATCCGGTCATATCGCAAATAACCGACTAGTATCCTATGTATCGGCTTATCGAATCAATCCTTGATTCGACAACTAGGTTATATCGCATATAACCAATCGATACATTCATCGCGAGAATGGAATACGGTATCACATACACGAATTATTCTCGGTCCCGCACATATCTCATATGCTCTCCTATTTCGTTTCGCTTGAGCCAGGAAACCTCTGTGTAGGACTCTAAAGACTCGTCAATACGCCGGCAGCAGATGATGATCATATCAAACACCCACAAGCCGCAAGCGGTCTGCTAAACGTAACGGCCACCCGGGTATTGAGCGATCAGAAGATCGACGAGCAATCCCGCTCACACTCCTGTGAATCCAACCAGTAACACTTACCGTACAGTCCGGTCTGTTCGTCTGATATGTCGCATATCTCGCCTAGGGGTAGTAAACGTCAGACCCCAGTAGCTCGATAAGTCATGCCGACGTGAAGTCCATGACATGTGTGAAACTACTGATAACACTTACCAGTAGGCCACTGCAACCCTGGCCAGGGATTTCCTGTTATGGCCAGTCGAGCATAGCGCAACATCAACCCCCAATACCGGGAGAGACGAATCCCCTCCTATCGCTCATTGCCTTCATGTGAATCGGGACTGTACCCAAAAACCACCTGTTTGCAAGACTCAGTAGAGCCGTGGTAGGGTGGAAATCAAAGCACAGTGGGAGACACACAAGACTCTATGACGATCTCGGTTCAACAGACTAAGCTATACCAGTGTCACCAGAGAACTGCCATCTGACGTGAGGTATAATACCATCTGGGAGTTCTCGGCGAGTCCGTTCAGTGTACCCAGTCTCCACTGAGTACCCGCATACCATCTCTGATGTCAAACACCAATGGATATGGGATCATCCATCGCCCATCACATGGGTCGAGAAGATATACGCTAGTCTACTCTGGAATATCGTTGCCCCGTCTCGATATTCCCACGACTAGGAACATTGAAGGATGTACTCATGGACTATCCAGGCCCCACTAGTATGATTTGCATCACAGCCCTGGAAGTCGAGTACACATCCTAAGGGCTTTATCAACATGTAACAGAGAGACAGAAAGTATACACGTTAAGATAAAGAGCAACCAGATTGCGTACTATCATGTCGAGCAAGAAAGTCCTACCTATATATGTCCCAGCATCCACTACAATATACATCCAATGTACAGTAATGGCCTCTAGGGCATACATATAACTAACAATCTCCCACTTGCGCTAGGGCCATCTGTAGCAGTGGTTGCAGTATCACATACTCAACCATCCCATATAAGTCTCTCTCTGGGAAAAAGCCTTCGTGAGTGGACCCGCCGTGTTGTCCTCTTAGTCTACTCTCCTAACCTCGATCACCCCGGAGATCATCTATCTCCATGATCAGGTGATGCTGCCTCAGAATATGTCTGGGTCACTGATGGGACCAGGGTTCCTAGGCCAAAGCCACAGTTCCATTGTCATACAATGGTAGGAACCTAGTTCATCTTATGAACCAATATACACCCGAACTGCCTCTTTGGTAGTATCTTTAATAGCGATGTTACCAGCCTTTATCGTCTAGTTTGCCACGGTATCTAGCTTGGAACTCTTCCAACATACCGTTCCTCCACTGAGGATAAAGACAATGCCTGTGACTGACACCCAGTCGTCCTTATCACCCTGGAACACTTCCAGTGATTCTCCCCAGGATCGATTGATACCATCTCACTACATCTAGTGAGAATCCTAGCATCCAATTACATCTATCTCATAGATGAAAACTCAGGATTTAGGAGGTATCACTTTGATCCTTTTGCAGAATCCTTATGATAAGCGGAGATTGACCGAGCGTAATGTAGGAAATCCCATTCCTATCAAGAGTAGGTCATCCACGTACTCTACGAGGATCGTCACCATACTCCCTACTACCTTTTTGTATATGCTTGGTTCATCTACCATTTTGATGATGTTAAACTGTTTGTCTAACTCATCAAAACAGATGTTCCAACTCCGCGATGCCTGCTTCATTATATAAAGCAACTTGCACACGTTTCCACTGCTCCCACTGTTTACGAAGCCCTTTGGCTGTGTTCTTATAGACTCTCTCTTCTAAATCAATATTTAGAAAAGTAGTCATGGCACTCAACCACCAGATATCGCAGTCATGGTATGTACCAATGGCAAGTAGGATCTAGATGGACATAAGCATAGTCCTTAGAAAAGGTTTCATCATTATCCACACCTGGTTGATGACTAAAACCTTTAACAAGTCTAGCTTTGAAAGTCTCAACTTTTCCATCTACACCAAGTAATCTTCTCAAGATATACTTGCTCCTGATGGGGATTTAACCCTTCAGATATCGCAACCAAAGTCCATACTTTGTTGGTGTATGATATGGATTCCATCTCAGATCGCTAAGCATCCAGCCATTCTTACAGAGTCCCTACTCTTGATGGCCTGCTCGAAACTAGTTGGGTCATCATCTCATGATGCAATCCTTTCTCCCACTGTCATCGAGAAACCGAAGTATCTCTCAAGCAGGTGAGGAACCCTGCTAGATCGGCGGAGAGGCTGAGGTTCGTCGGGAACTATTGAATCCTTTGGTTCTGTCAAATCATCAGCTGCAGTTTGTATAGCTGGAACATTTCCAGTTCTACATAACTGACCTTGCCTCGAGCTTGTCCGGATTTTGCATTTAGACATAGGCCGGACAACCCCAGATCTTAACTTACTTAAGAGATAGGTTCTTCCCACACCATATCTTATATGGAGTGGTAGGCACTGATTTGATTCGAACCCTATTCAATAGGTATGCAACTTCATAAGTGCATAACTCCCTAAAAGGAAATAGGAGACTCAGTAGTACTCATCATAGAGCGCACCATATCATATAGGGTGTGATTGCTCCGCCCCGATATACCATCGTGTTATGGTGTATACGGAGGAGTAATGCTGAGAGAGAATCTCATTCTCCTTTAGAATAGTCCAGGAATTCCATGCACAAGTATTCTCCTCCCTGATCTTATCATAGGACATAATACTTATACCCGGTTATTGGTTCTCTACTTCTAACTTATATTCTGTGAATATCTCAAAAGGTTCGGACTTGTGTTTCAACAGGAACATATGTCAGAATCTTGAGAGATCATCAGAGAACGTAATGAAGTATAAAGAACCGGTCCTGGCATTTGTAGACAGGAGACTTTACATACATCATCATGTATTAGTCCCAAGAGTTTACTAACTCTTTCTCTGTTTCCAATAAACAGGGCTATGGTCATCTAATCTTTGTGACATGACTGGCAAGTTTCACAAGATGTAAATTAAAACTGATTTAAATATGCATCTAAAATGCAACTTCAGCCAGTCGGGTCGCATTGATATGACCTAGTCTACAATGCCTCAAGAAGGATTCGTTCATTTCTGAGCTCTTCCTATTGTGTGTGTTCTGTATACTAGGAACTGTAGTTTGATTTAGAACGTCAATACTTTTAGATAACGTGCCTGAACCGATCAACTTTTGATATAGGAAATGTTCAAAACATTATCCATCAATACAAAATTTTATCATTTCTTTACTAATAAAGAGATGGATATGATTTTGTATATCAGGTTCGGTATCTAATAGCATTTGTTCAGAATCAATGTATTGGTAATACAGGGTGACAGAGACCAACAGACTTGGCTGCAACACTTGCCCCGTTTTCTGTCTCATGAAACTTATCACCCGTTCTTAGTTTTTCTACCCTTTTGTAGCCCTATGTAACAGATTACATATCTGGGATCCTGATCCGGTATCAAATACCCAGGATGCAGAGGATACTGAGAAACAGTTCTGTGTAACGAACACACCCGAAGAAGATGTATCATATGCACTTTTTTCGTTTGGGCGGCATAGGAATTCTGGTATTCCCCTATTTCCTGCTCTGTCTTATAACAATTATAAGTTGGAGCGGGACCAACGTTCCCCATCTCAGTATAACAAGGGGGTTCGGTCAATATCCGTATTATTATCTTGATTAAGGCGTGATATGGTCGCTACGTGGAGAGAGAGAGAAGAAAACACTCTGCGTGCGCTCTTGCAAGATCAGATTGGTTATATATTTTATCTAATCAGGATGGCTCCCACTGTTTTTATCAAATCTTCTTTCAAACCTTAAAAGGAAAGACTAGCCGGGATTAATTACACTCTACAAGTTCGCCAATCTTTCAGCCAGGCCAGTGTCGGTACTTTGAGGGAGGTTCCCCGTGCTTTCGCACGGACCTAATTACAGTAAACCTCGTTTTCCTAGAGGCGTAACCCCGTTGACACCTTTCTAGACACCTACTTGATCGGCTAATTGTAAAGTGCAAAACTCTCCCAGGAGTAACAATTACTCGCAGTGGGTATCGGGATCCAACTATCATATAGAAGGTATGCAATCTCATTGCAAATTTCAACACTTGAAACTCCCGATAATGATTTTTACCCCTAGCACCTATGACCTTGGCTAAGGTCAACAAATCATAGATACTAGTCAAGTTCTACCCGTCATTTCGTGATTAATTAGACCCATCCACATGACCCTTGGCTAAGGTCAACAAAGCCACATGACTGTCCTAACTAATCGCATCATATGCTGTGTAGGAAGACATCACTTAGCTACCGCACACTACGCCTCGGCTATGGTCGACAAACGTAGCACGAATACTAAGTACTCTACTTCCTAAAATGACGGAGGGTTGCGAATGGTTTTTAAGAAAACCTTTAACGCTTTGAACTTGATCTCGTTGCGGAATCAAATGGTTTTTAAATGGAATGTTTTTGAGGCTTTTCTAGTTTTGCTAATGGGGTCACTCCCGGTGAAGGGATCGTCGGCCCTTTCCTCGTCGAATGAGGTGCGGGATATATCATATATATCACTGTGCAAAGCAGAAACTATAGAAGCAATCAAATGACAAACCGAGGGTTGTAGCATCTGCCAGTTATTGCTAAAGGAGTCACTCCCGGTGAAGGGATCTCGGTCCTTTCCTCATCGAATAAGGTGCAGGATGTTCTACAAGGAACACCACGATGCAAAGCAAGAACTGTAGCTAACTGTTTTATTTTGAAATTCAATTCCACAACATCAATTAGGTTTATTTTCTTTCATTAATCTCATTAATGAATGTCCCATCATTAAATTACCTAAACATCACAGATAAATATAACGTACGCTTATGCCATCCGCATTCGCCTCGATGTCCCGTCTGCACCGTTAGGTTATGTAACTAATGCCAGAGCGAGGCAAGGCTAGCGCGGGTGTAAAGCATAAGCAACGTCTATATAATATATCATATATACTATATATAATATCTGTCACAGAACATCACATGATCACATCACAGAAAAATCACAGCAGAAGATATCATATGAAATATTGGATATACTAGGACGTCTGTGTTTTCAACACGAGCCAGTATAAAACACGGATTCCATGGTCGTAATGAATAGCCAATCCCACATCCCTAGACCCCTACGAGAGCGGCAAGCAACCCTACCAATTCTAGGGTTAGGAGACCTGGACTCGACTCCTCGAGATGGTCTCCCACTGGACCCTAGAACCCGGTTACTTGTGCTCCCCTCCTTGGGTCTATCCTAATGCGGAAAAGTAAATAATATACAAAAGGTGACATCATCCGCAACCTGGAAGTGCCCCAATAAAAGAATATTACATACAAGTTTTTTACATGAATGAAAATGAAAAACACTCATCTCACATAAAAAAAACCCCGGCTATTCAAACACGACGATTCAATATAACATATCCAGCAACACATAACATCACATGTCATCAACGTAAGTAAATATGCGCATCCCAATTGTCGTTGACATATAGCAACGAAACCGGCGATATCACATATCACACTTACGGTCACAGAAAAGAAAGTGTAAAACTACAACAGTTGGAATCCACAACCTGCATAGACATCGCATGCCTAATCAAATGAATTCCTTAGACATCACATGCCTAACAATTATAAACCCCGCATTTTAGTCTCAAAATCGAAAACACTTTTCAATATAAAGTCGGGCAATTCAACAGGATTCCCGACATCCTGATCGAATGCTCGTCGCAAACTTCAGTAGGCGGCCGCACCCCCGACGCCGTCGACAAAGTGCACCAAGGCGGAACACCGCTGCTGCGAGCACCCGAACGGATGCTTTCGGCGATGGGGTTCTCCTACAGTCACTTGGTCGAGGCTATGGAGTGAGGCTGTCTAATAAGTTTACCCGACGAGTATCCGCGTACGCTACATGATTGCGACGGACTTTTGATCACATCAAAATTCCGTGGCAACCGATCAAGTGACACTAAACTGCTATGTTTATAACATTCATTCAGTTATCTCATAACCTTTTGCGAATTCCAAGTATTGTATCACATTCCGGATAAATAGAAAATGTTAAACTTTCCGATCGAACAATCGAACACCCAAGTTTTCCCGAAACAGCTCAATACATGAAATAAGTTTAACAGCATTCAGTTCGTGCCTCAGTACCAACGGTCCAGCCGTAGAAGGGTCAAGCCAACGCCTCACATGTGGCACGCCGTACTGCCCCAAACCCGAAGGTTCAAAGGGCAGTTCAAGACGGTCACATAATCGAGTTAAGGTTTGTTGTCTTCTAGAGGGACCATCGCGTTACTTGCACTACTTAGAACGTGATTAAACTACAGGAAAATCCAACAATTGGAAATTTCCCGGCAGGGGAAAAAGTGGGTATTTATATCCGGTCGAACTTTTTAACATATTCTAAAACTACCCGGAAAAACACACTGACAAAATTAGACAATCCGATCGATACACCGAATCCCCAATACAACCCAGAAAATTCAACTCTTGAATAAATATTAAAAATTCCCAGAAAAACCAGCAGTAAAATATAAGAATTACTGTGCAGGAAAAAGTATCTGAAGAGACCAAGTTGCCGCGGAACCGCCGCATTAGGCATGCCAATGCCGCGGTTCCGCCGCAGTATTATCGATTCATGAGTCCCGCTTTATACAGTAATTCTTAGAATATTCTACTGAGTTTTCTGCATATTTTTAATTCTCAAAAATCCATGAATTTCAAAAATGTCCAGAGAGCAAAATACGATTAGGGTTTCGGTTCAATCGGATTTCTAATTCCGTCTACGCATCGCCTAAGGCTCTAGCTAGGCTCTGATACCACTGTAGGGTTCCTAGGCACACTAATGAAGTCTCACAAGTGATCAAACATGGCTAATCCAAATTTTACAAGTGCCTACAAACACTAATACGGATCGTTAACTAGATAATGAGGCGATGCAAGCATGTAAACGAATTAAATGCTAAAGGAAAGGAGCTACAACCTTTGTAGATCCGGTCCACCACTTCCTAAGCTCCGCGACGATGTCCCTCCACTGTCCAAATCGGATCCCGGACTCTAGCAACGGCTCCATCAAAGAAATGGGCGGGCTTGGTCGTCGGCTTCGATGCCGAAGATGATCTACGTCGAGGCATCACAAGATCAAGCTCCCACTTCACCAAGTCATGAAACATGTGAAGAAAACATCCTATACTACTTGGCAAGAGGTAGAGGATGAAGAAATAGGAGGTGGGTTCACTTTAGAATTGGATTTCTCACTCATTTTCACTAGTTGCCATTGATGGTGGCTAGGTTTTCTTCTTGTTCAAGATGAAGAAGAAGATGAAGATGAATATGATAAGTTTTTTAATAATAGAATAGAAATATAATACTTATCATATACTAACCCTTGGTTAAGTGTAGAGAATGAACTAGGGTTAGTGTAAATGGTTAGGGTTAAGCATGAGACAAGAATGGTGACTAAGTCAATGCTTCATGAACCTTCAACTAAAAAACAAACATAGCCACCATTCATTTCTTATATTTTCTAAAAATAAATAAATGAATGAATAAGTAAGGAAAAAGAAAACCCTAATCATTAACTTAACCATGGTTTAATTCTTTACACTTAACCAAGTAAACATGTATCATCAAACATGATACAATCAAGTGCACAAAAGTATATCACATATACAACTTGTGATATTCAAGTGAGAAAATCCATTTAAAGTGAACCAATACTAGTTAATGCAAAGTAATATATCAAATATATAGTTATACATTAAATCATTAAATCAACACTTGATTTAACGATCCGGTCATATCGCATATAACCGACTAGTATCCTATGTATCGGCTTATCGAATCAATCCTTGATTCGACAACTAGGTTATATCGCATATAACCAATCGATACATTCATCGCGAGAATGGAATACGGTATCACATACACGAATTATTCTCGGTCCTGCACATATCTCATATGCGCTCCTATTTCGTTTCGCTTGAGCCAGGAAACCTCTGTGTAGGACTCTAAAGACTCGTCAATACGCCGGCAGCAGATGATGATCATATCAAACACCCACAAGCCGCAAGCGGTCTGCTAAACGTAACGGCCACCCAGGTATTGAGCGATCAGAAGATCGACGAGCAATCCCGCTCACACTCCTGTGAATCCAACCAGTAACACTTACCGTACAGTCCGGTCTGTTCGTCTGATATGTCGCATATCTCGCCTAGGGGTGGTAAACGTCAGACCCCAGTAGCTCGATAAGTCATGCCGACGTGAAGTCCATGACATGTGTGAAACTACTGATAACACTTACCAGTAGGCCACTGCAACCCTGGCCATGGATTTCCTGTTATGGCCAGTCGAGCATAGCGCAACATCAACCCCCAATACCGGGAGAGATGAATCCCCTCCTATCGCTCATTGCCTCCATGTGAATCGGGACTGTACCCAAAAACCACCTGTTTGCAAGACTCAGTAGAGCCGTGGTAGGGTGGAAATCAAAGCACAGTGGGAGACACACAAGACTCTTTGACGATCTCGGATCAACAGACTAAGCTGTACCAGTGTCACCAGAGAACTGCCATCTGACGTGAGGTATAATACCATCTGGGAGTTCTCGGCGAGTCCGTTCAGTGTACCCAGTCTCCACTGAGCACCCGCATACTATCTCTGATGTCAAACACCAATGGATATGGGATTATCCATCGCCCATCACATGGGTCGAGAAGATATACGCTAGTCTACTCTGGAATATCGATGCCCCGTCTCGATATTCCTACGACTAGGAACATTGAAGGATGTACTCATGGACTATCCAGGCCCCACTAGTATGATCTGCATCGCAGCCCTGGAAGTCGAGTACACATCCTAAGGGCTTTATCAACATGTAACAGAGAGACAGAAAGTATACACGTTAAGATAAAGAGCAACCAGATAGCGTACTATCATGTCGAGCAAGAAAGTCCTACCTATATATGTCCCAGCATCCACTACAATATACATCCAATGTACAGTAATGGCCTCTAGGGCATGCATATAACTAACAAATACATCGATTCATCTCAAGTCCGAGGAAATCAGCGTCCTTGGCAAAAACCTCGATTCCGGGAAATCAGCGTCCTTGACGAGAGCATCTCGATTCGTGTCGACCCGTAGAGAAATCAGCATCTTTGCAGGAATACCTCAATTTGTTTCAACTCCGAGGAAATCAGTGTCCATGGCAACCTCCTCGATTCAGGGAAATCAGCATCCTTGACGAGAGCATCACGATTCACGTCGACCCGCAGAGAAATCTGCGTCTTTGCAGGAATACCTCGATTCGTCTCAACCCCAGGGAAATCAGTGTCCTTCGCAAAAACCTCGATTCAGGGAAATCAACGTCCTTGACGAGAGCATCTCAATTCGCATCGACCTGCAGAGAAATCAGCGTCTTTGCAGGGATACATCGATTTGTCTCAACTCCGAGGAAATCAACGTCCTTGGAAAAAACCTCGATTCAGGGAAATCAGCGTCCTTGACGAGAGCATCTCGATTCGCGTCGACCGGCAGAGAAATCAGCGTCTTTGCAGGAATACCTCGATTCGTTTCAACTCCGAGGAAATTAGTGTCCTTGGCAACCTCCTCGATTCAGGGAAATCAGCGTCCTTGACGAGAGCATCTCGATTCGCGTCGACCCGCAGAGAAATCAGCGTCTTTGCAGAAATACCTCGATTCGTTTCAACTTCGAGGAAATCAGTGTCCTTGGCAAAAACCTTGATTCAGGGAAATCAGCTTCCTTGACGAGAGCATCTCAATTTGCATCGACCCGCAGAGAAATGAGCGTCTTTTCAGGAATAGCTCGATTCGTTTCAACTCCGAGGAAATCAGTGTCCTTGGCAAAAACCTCGATTCAGGGAAATCGGTGTCCTTGACGAGAGCACCTCGATTCGCGCCGACCCGCAGTGAAATCAGTGTCTGTAGGGTTCCTAGGCACTCTTGTGAGGGTTCATAAAGTATCAAACATGCCCGAATAAAATTTTAGACGTGCCAAACAACCCAAAGCCGGGATCTTTGCTAGATTATTAGGGTTTAACATGCAAGTAAACATCTTTACTACTAAGTGTGAGGGATTACAACCTTTGTAGTCCGCTCCTTCGCTTCACAAGCTCTAAGTAGAAGTCCCTTTGCCGCGATCCACGATCTCCCGGACTCAAGAGAGGCTCCACGACTCGAACGATCCATGCTAGCTTATAGTATTCCGTTTCTCCGATGATCTACGTCGAAGTTGCTATAACTCAAGCTCTCTCACTCTAATGAGGTGAACACCCTAATCTAATGGGCTAGATTAGATGAGGATGATGGACTAGTATTTATGCTATCTTTTTATATCAATTTCTTGTTAGTTATATGTATGCCCTAGAGGCCATTACTGTACATAGGATGTATATTGTAGTGGATGCTGGGACATATATAGGGAGGACTTTCTTGCTCGACATGATAGTATGCTATCTGGTTACCCTTTACCTTAACGTGTATGCTGATTGTCTCTCTGTTACATGTTGGTAAAGCCCTTAGGATCTGTACTTGACTACCTGGACTATGATGCGGATCATACTAGTGGGGACATGGTAGTCCATAAGTACATCCTTCAAAGTCCCTAGACGTGGGTATATCGAGACGGGGCATCGATATACCAGAGTAGACTAGCGTGTACCTTCTCGACCCATACAGATGGGCGATGGATGATCCCATATCCATTGGTGTTTGACATCAGAGATGATATACGGGTGCTCAGTAAAGACTGGGTACACTGGACGGACTCGCCGAGAACTCCCAGATGGTATTATACCTCACGTCAGATGGCAGTTCTCTGGTGACACTGGTACAGAGTAGTCTGTTGACCCAAGATCGTCATAGAGTCTCGTGTGGTTCCCACTGTGCTTTGATTTCCATCTTACCATGTCCAAGAGGGCGTGCAAAATGGTGGTTTTTGGGTACAGTCCCGAGTCACATGGAGGCAATGAGCGATAGGAGGGGATTCGTCTCTCCCGGTATATGGGGGTTGATGTTGCGCTGTGTTCGATTGGCTATAACAGGAAATCCCTGGCCAGGGTTGCTGAGATTTACTGGTAAGTGTTACCAGTAGTTTCTCGAACAGTTATAGACCTCATATCGACACGACTTATTGAGCTATTGGGGTCTGACGTTTACCACCCCTAGGCGAGATATGCGACATATCAGACGATCAGACCGGACTGTGCGGTAGTGTTACTGGTCGGATTCACTGGAGTGTGAGCGGGCTTGCTCGTCGATCTTCAGATCGCTCAATACCCGGATGGCCGTTACGTTTAGCAGACCGCTTGCGGCTTGTGGGTGTTTGATATGATCATCGCCTGCTGCCGGCGTATTGACGAGTCTTTAGAGTCCTACACAGAGGTTTCCTGGCTCAAGCGAAACGAAATAGGAGCGCATATGAGATATGTGCGGGACCAAGAATAATACGAGTATGTGATACTGTATTCGATTCTCGCGATGTGACATTGATCGGTTATATGCGATATAGCCGGGTTATCGGATCAAGTGTTGATTCGATAAGATGTTACTAATGATACCAGTCGGTTATGTGCGCATGACCGGATCATTGAATCAAGTGTTGATTTAATGATTTAATGTATAATTATATATTTGATATATTACTTTGCATTAACTAGTATCGGTTCACTTTAGACGGATTTTCTCACTTGGTTCGTGCGCATTGCATATGCGATATGTTTTTGTGCACTTGTATGTATCATGTTTGATGATGCATGCTAACTTGAGTTTGTGTAAAGATTAAACCATGGTTATTCAAATGGTTAGGGTTTTATTTTTCATATCTATTTATTTATTTATTTATTTATTTTCTTTTTGGGAAAAGAAATGAGAAGAATGGTGGCTTTCTTTGGATTGTAGTTGAAGCTTCATGAAGCTTTGTTCAAGTCAACCATTCTTATCTCATCCTTAACCCTAACCATTCCCACTAACCATGATTCATTCTCTACACTTAACTCTAGTTAAGATTATGATAAGAATTCATTTTCTTTTCTTTTTCTATTAACTTATCATATCATTTTTCCTTCTTCTTCTTCATTCTTCAAGTGAAGAAAAGCAAGGTCCATCAATGGTGATTGATGTTTTCAAGTGAGAAATCCAATTCTAAAGTTAACCCACTTCCTATTTCTTCATCCTCTACCTCTTGCCAAGTAGTAGAGTGTGTTTACTTCACAAGTTTCATGACTTGGTGAAGTTGAGAGCTTGATCTTGCGATGCTTCGACGTAGATCATCTTCGGCATGGACATCGACGACCTAGCTTGCCCATTCTCCGACGAAGCCGACTCTAGAGCCCGGATTTGATTTGGACAGCGGAGACGACCTCGTTGCGGAGCCGTGGAGGTGGAGGACCGGATCTACAAAGGTTGTATTTCCGTATTCTCATTAGTTAATTTGTTAACTAGTTCTTTTCGCCTAGACATCTAGTTATCGATCCGTAGTTTAGGGTTTGTAGGCACCATAATTTTTGAAATTGCCATGGTTGATGGCTTGGGAGACCTCACTAGTGTGCCTAGGAACCCTGCAGTGGTATCAGAGCCTAGCTAGAGCCCTAGGCGAAGCGTAGACGGAGTTTGAAGTCCGATCGAACCGAAATCCAATTTCCAAATTGCTCTCTGTACTTTTTTGTAAAATGTGGATTTTTGCAAATTAAAAATATGCAGAAAAATCAGCAGGTAAATATAAGAATTACGATGCAAAAATTACCTAATGATCTTTTTAAAGTGCGGCGGAACCGCGGCATTAGCGTGCTAATGCGGCCCTTCCGCCGCCGTTTTGTCTTATTAGGCACTCAATTTTGCACAGTAACTCCTATTTTTCAGTGCTGGTTTTCCTGGGAATTTTTAATCTGAAATAAAGAGTTGAGTATTTTGGGTTGTATTGGGAGTTCATATATTCGATCGGATTGTCAAACTTTGTCTATGTGTCGTTCCGGATAATTTTTTGAATATGTTAAAAAGTTCGACCGGATATAAATACCCAATTTTTCCCCTGTCGGGAAATTTCCAAGTGTTGGATTTTTCCGTAGTTTAACGACGTTCTAAGTAGTGCAAGTAACGCGATGGTCCCTCTAGAAGACACAAACCTTAACTCGATTATGTGACCGTCTTGAACTGCCCTTTGAACCTTCGGGTTTGGGGCAGTACGGCGTGCCACATGTGAGGCGTTGGCTTGACCCTTCTACGGCTGGACCGTTGGTACTGAGGTACGAACTGAATGTTGTTAGACTTATTTCATGTGTTGATCTGTATCGGGAAAAGTTGGGTGTTCGATTGTTTGATCGAAAAGTTTAACATTTTCTGTTTATCTGGAATGAGATACAATAATTGGAATTCACAATAAGTTATATGATAACTGAATGAATGTTATAAACGTAGCAATTTAGTCTCACTTGATCGGTTGCCACGGAATTTTGATGTGATCAAAAGTCCGTCGCAATCACGTAGCGTACGCGGATACTCGCCGGGTAAACTTAATAGACAGCTTTACTCCATAGCCCCGACCAAGTGACTGTAGGAGAACCCCGTCGCCGAAAGCATCCGTCTGGGTGCTCGCGGTAGCGGTGTTCCGCCTTGGTGCACTTCGTCGACGGTATCGGGGGTGCGGCTGCCTACTGAAGTTTGCGACGAGCATTCGATCAGGCTGTCGGGAATCTTGTTGAATTACCCGACTTGATATTGAAAAGTGTTTTTGATTTTGAGACTAAAATGCGGGGTTTATAATTGTTAGGCATGCGATGTCTAAGTAATTCATTTGGTCAGGCATGTGATGTCTGAGGTGGTTGCGGATTCCAACTGTTGTAGTTTTACACTTTCTTTTCTGTGACCGTAAGTGTAATATGTGATATCGCCGGTTTCGTTGCTATATGTCAACGACAATTGGGATGCGCATATTTACTTACGTTGATGACATGTGATGTTATGTGTTGCTGGATATGTTATATTGGATCGTCGTGTTTGAATAGCCGGGTTTTTTTTTGTGAGATGAGTGTTTTTCATTTTCATTCATGTAAAAACTTGTATGTAATATTCTTTTATTGGGGCGCTTCCAGGTTGCGGGAGTTGTCACCTGTTGTATATTATTTACTTTTCCGCACTAGGATAGACCCAAGGAGGAGGGCACAAGTAACCGGGTTCTGGAGTCCAGTGGGAGACCAACTCGAGGAGTCGGGTCCGGGTCTCCTAACTCCAGAATTGGTAGGGTTGCTTGCCGCTCTCGTAGGGGTCTAGGGGTGTGGGTTTGGCTATTCATCACGACCGTGGAATCCGTGTTTTATACTGGCTCGTATTGAAAACACGGACGTCCTAGTATATCCAATATTTCATATGATTCTTCTGCTGCGATATCTGTGATGTGATCATGTGATGTTCTTTGATAGATACAGTATATAGTATATATGATATATTATATAGACGTTACTTATGTTTTACACCCGCGCTAGCCCTGCCCTGCTCTGCCGTTAGTTACCTAACCTAACGGTGCACGAGGGGACATCGAGGCGAATGCGGATGGCATAAGTGTACGTCGTATTTATCTGTGATGTTTAGGTACTTAAATGATGGGACTTCATTAATGTGATTAATGAAATAAAAGAAACCTAAGATGTTGTAGAATTGAATTTCAAAATAAAACAGGTAGCTACAGTTCTTGCTTTGCACAGCGGTATATGTGATATATCCTGCACCTTATTCGATGAGGAAAGGACCGAGATCCCTTCACCGGGAGTGACTCCTTTAGCAATAACTGGCAGATGCTACACACTCGGTTTGTCTTTTGATTGCTTTTAAGAGTTTTTGCTTTGCACAGTGATATATACGATATATCCCGCACCTCATTCGACGAGGAAAGGACCGACGATCCCTTCACCGGGAGTGACTCCTTTAGCAAAACTAGAAAAGCCTCAAAAACACTCCATTTCAAAATTCATTCGATCCTACAACGATATCAAGTTCATTACGCAATAGGTTTTCAGAAAAACCTGTCGTAGCCCTCCGTCATTTCAGATAAGTATTAGTTAGTATTCGTGCTGCGGTTGTTTGGCATGCGTCAAGGCGTAGTGTACGGTAGCTAACTAGTGCTTATCTGCCAGCATATGATGCGATTGGATTAGGGTATTCGTACGGCGTTGTTTGGCATGCGTCAAGGGTCGTGCGGGTGGGTTTAATTCAATCAGGAAATGACGGGTTGAACTTGACTAGCAGACTATGGGTTGTTTGGCATGCGTCAAGGTCATAGCGAGCTAGGGGCAAAATATTATCGGGAATTTCAAGTGTTGAGATTTGCAATGAGATTGCATACCTTCTATGAGATAGTTGGATCCCGATACCCGCTGCGAGTAAGAGTTACTCTTGGGAGAGTTTTATACATTACAATTAGCCGATCAAGTAGGTGTCTAGAAAGGTGTTAACGGGGTTACGCCTCTGGGAAAACGAGGTTTACATTAATTAGGTTCGTGCGAAAGCACGGGGGACCTCCCTCAAAGTACCGACACTGGCCTGGCTGAAAGATTGGCGAACTTGTAGTGTGTAATTAATCCCGGCTAGTCTTTCCTTTTAGGGTTTGAAGGAAGATTTGATAAAAAGCAGTGGGAGCCATCCTGATTAGATAAAATAAAAACCAATCTATTCTTGACAGAGCGCACGCTGAGTGTTTTCTTCTCTCTCTCTCCTGGTAGCGACCATATCACGCCTTAATCAAGATAATAATACGGAATATTGACCGAACCCGCTTGTTATACTGAGCTGGGGAACGTTGGTCCCGCTCCAACTTATAATTGTTATAAGACAGAGCAGGAAATTGGGGATTACCAGAATTCCCGTGCCGCCCAAACGAAGAGAATGCATGCTGATGCATCATCTTCGGGTGTGTTCGTTACAAAGAACTGTTTCTCAGTATCCTCCGCGTCCTGGGTATGTGATACCAGATCAGGATCCCAGATATGTAATCTGTTACATAGGGCTACTGAAAGGTAGAGAACTGAGAACGGGTGATAAGTTTCATGAGACAGAAAACGGGGCAAGAGTTGCAGCCAAGTCTGTTGGTCACTGTCACCCTGTATTACAATACATTGATTCTGAACGAATGTTATTAGATACCGAACCTGATATACCAAATCATATCACTCTCTTTGTTAGAAAAGAAAGGATATAATTTTGTATTGTTGGATAATGTTTTGAACATTTCCTATATCAAAAGTTGATCGGTTCAGGCACGTTATCTAAAAGCATTGATGTTCTAAATCAAACTACAGTTCTTAGTATACGGAACACACACAAGAGGAAGAGTTCAGAAATGAACGAATCCTTCTTGAGGTATTGTAGACTAGGTCAGATCAATGCGACCCGACTAGCTTGAGTTACATAAAGATGCATATTTAAATCAGTTTGAATTTACATCTTGTGAAACTCGCCAGTCATGTCACAAAGATAAGATGACCATAGCTCTGTTTATTGGAAACAGAGAAAGAGTTAGTGAACTCTTGGGATGATACATGTTGATGTATGTAAGGTCCCCTGTCTACACATGCCAGGACTGGTTCTTTGTACTTCATTACATTCTCTGATAATCTCTCAAGATTCAGATATATGTTCCTGTTGAAACATGAGTCCGAGCCTTTTGAGATATTCACAGAATATAAGCGAGAAGTAGAGAACCAGATATAAAGGTATAAGTATTATGTCCTTTGATGAGATCAAGGAGGAGAATACTTGAGCACGGAATTCCTGGATTATTCTAAAGGAGAATGAGATTCTCTCTCAGCATTACTCCTCTGTATACACCATAGCACGATGGTATATTGGGGCGGAGCAGATACACCCTATTTGATAAGGTGTGCTCTATGATGAGTACTACTGAGTTACCTATTTCCTTTTGGGTGTTATGCACTTGAGAAGCTGCATACCTATTGAATAGGGTTCGAATCAAATCAATGCCTACCACTTCATATGTGATATGGAAAGGGAAGAGCCCATGTCTTAAGCTAGTTAAGATTTGGGGTTGTCCGGCCTATGTCTGAAAGCAAAATCCGGACAAGCTCGAGGCAAGATCTGTTAAGTAGAACTGGAAATGTTCCAGCTATACAAACTACAGCACATGATTTGATAGAACCAAAGGATTCAGTAGATTCCAACGAACCTCAGCCTCTCCGCCGATCTAGTAGGGTTCCTTGCCCACCTGAGAGATACTTCGGTTTCTCTATGACAGTGGGAGCGAGGATTGCATCATGAGATGATGACCCAACTAGTTTCGAGCTGGCCATCTGGAGTGGGACTCTGTAAGAATGGCTGGATGCTTAGCGATCTGAGATAGAATCCTTATACACCAACAAAGTATGGACTTTGGTTGCTATATCTGAAGGGTTAAATCCCCATCAGGAGCAAGTATATCTTGAGAAGATTACTTGGTGTAAATGGAAAAGTTGAGACTTTCAAAGCTAGACTTGGTAAAGGTTTTTGTCATCGACCAGGCGTGGATAATGATGAAACCTTTTCAAGTAGCTATGCTTAAGTCCATCCAGATCCTACTTGCCACGGCTACATACCATAACTACGATATCTGGTGGTTGGGTGTCTTGACTGCTTTTCTAAATGATGATTTAGAAGAGAGCGTCTATAAGTACACAGCCAGAGGACTTCGTAGACAGTGGGAGCAGCGGAAACGTGTGCAAGATGCTTTATAGGATAAAGCAGGCATCGCGGAGTTGGAACGTCTGTTTTGATGTGTTAGTCAAAGAAGTTGACATCATCAAAATGGTAGATGAACCTTGTATAAACAAAAAGGTAGTAGGGAGTATGGTTGTGATCCTCGTAGAGTACGTGGATGACATACTCTTGATAGGGAAGGAGTTTCCTATGCTACGCTCGGTCAATCTCCGTTTATCACAATGATTCTCCATATAGGATCATAATGATACCTACTAACTCCTGGATTTTGGATCTATGAGATAGATCTAAATGGATGTTAGGATTCTCACTAGTTGTAGTGAGATGGTATCAATCGATCCTGGGGAGAATCACTGGAAGGGTTCCAGGGTGATAAAGACGACTGAATGTCAGTCGCAGGCATTGTCTTTACCCTCAGTAAAGGGACGGTATGTTGGAAGAGTTCCAAGCTGGATACCGTGACATACTAGACGATAAAGGCAGGATACATCGCTACTTAAGATGCTACCAAAGAGGCTGTTTGGGTGTGTATTGGTTCATGAGATGAACTATGTTCCTACCATTGTGAGACAATGGAGTTGTGGCTTATGCCAAGGAACGCCGGTCCCATCAGTGATCCAGACATATTCTAAGGCAGTATCACTTGATCATGGAGATGATTGATCTCCAGGGTGATCGAGGTTAGGAGAGTAGACTCTGAGGACAACACAGCGGATCCACTCACAAAGGCCTGTTCCCAAAGAGAGACTTTTATGGGATGGTTGAGTATGAGATACTGCAACCACTGCTACAGATGGCCCTAGTGCAAGTGGGAGATTGTTAGTTATATGTATGCCCTAGAGGCCATTACTGTACATAGGATGTATATTGTAGTGGATGCTGGGACATATATAGGGAGGACTTTCTTGCTCGACATGATAGTATGCTATCTGGTTACCCTTTACCTTAACGTGTATGCTGATTGTCTCTCTGTTACATGTTGGTAAAGCCCTTAGGATCTGTACTTGACTACCTAGACTATGATGCGGATCATACTAGTGGGGACATGGTAGTCCATAAGTACATCCTTCAAAGTCCCTAGACGTGGGTATATCGAGACGGGGCATCGATATACCAGAGTAGACTAGCGTGTACCTTCTCGACCCATACAGATGGGCGATGGATGATCCCATATCCATTGGTGTTTGATATCAGAGATGATATACGGGTGCTCAGTAAAGACTGGGTACACTGGACGGACTCGCCGAGAACTCCCAGATGGTATTATACCTCACGTCAGATGGCAGTTCTCTGGTGACACTGGTACAGAGTAGTCTGTTGACCCAAGATCGTCATAGAGTCTCGTGTGGTTCCCACTGTGCTTTGATTTCCATCTTACCACGTCCAAGAGGGCGTGCAAAATGGTGGTTTTTGGGTACAGTCCCGAGTCACATGGAGGCAATGAGCGATAGGAGGGGATTCGTCTCTCCCGGTATATGGGGGTTGATGTTGCGCTGTGTTCGATTGGCTATAACAGGAAATCCCTGGCCAGGGTTGCTGAGATTTACTGGTAAGTGTTACCAGTAGTTTCTCGAACAGTTATAGACCTCATATCGACACGACTTATTGAGCTATTGGGGTCTGACGTTTACCACCCCTAGGCGAGATATGCGACATATCAGACGATCAGACCGGACTGTGCGGTAGTGTTACTGGTCGGATTCACTGGAGTGTGAGCGGGCTTGCTCGTCGATCTTCAGATCGCTCAATACCCGGATGGCCGTTACGTTTAGCAGACCGCTTGCGGCTTGTGGGTGTTTGATATGATCATCGCCTGCTGCCGGCGTATTGACGAGTCTTTAGAGTCCTACACAGAGGTTTCCTGGCTCAAGCGAAACGAAATAGGAGCGCATATGAGATATGTGCGGGACCGAGAATAATACGAGTATGTGATACTGTATTCGATTCTCGCGATGTGACATTGATCGGTTATATGCGATATAGCCGGGTTATCGGATCAAGTGTTGATTCGATAAGATGTTACTAATGATACCAGTCGGTTATGTGCGCATGACCGGATCATTGAATCAAGTGTTGATTTAATGATTTAATGTATAATTATATATTTGATATATTACTTTGCATTAACTAGTATCGGTTCACTTTAGACGGATTTTCTCACTTGGTTCGTGCGCATTGCATATGCGATATGTTTTTGTGCACTTGTATGTATCATGTTTGATGATGCATGCTAACTTGAGTTTGTGTAAAGATTAAACCATGGTTATTCAAATGGTTAGGGTTTTGTTTTTCATATCTATTTATTTATTTATTTATTTATTTTCTTTTTGGAAAAAGAAATGAGAAGAATGGTGGCTTTCTTTGGATTGTAGTTGAAGCTTCATGAAGCTTTGTTCAAGTCAACCATTCTTATCTCATCCTTAACCCTAACCATTCCCACTAACCATGATTCATTCTCTACACTTAACTCTAGTTAAGATTATGATAAGAATTCATTTTCTTTTCTTTTTCTATTAACTTATCATATCATTTTTCCTTCTTCTTCTTCATTCTTCAAGTGAAGAAAAGCAAGGTCCATCAATGGTGATTGATGTTTTCAAGTGAGAAATCCAATTCTAAAGTTAACCCACTTCCTATTTCTTCATCCTCTACCTCTTGCCAAGTAGTAGAGTGTGTTTACTTCACAAGTTTCATGACTTGGTGAAGTTGAGAGCTTGATCTTGCGATGCTTCGACGTAGATCATCTTCGGCATGGACATCGACGACCTAGCTTGCCCATTCTCCGACGAAGCCGACTCTAGAGCCCGGATTTGATTTGGACAGCGGAGACGACCTCGTTGCGGAGCCGTGGAGGTGGAGGACCGGATCTACAAAGGTTGTATTTCCGTATTCTCATTAGTTAATTTGTTAACTAGTTCTTTTCGCCTAGACATCTAGTTATCGATCCGTAGTTTAGGGTTTGTAGGCACCATAATTTTTGAAATTGCCATGGTTGATGGCTTGGGAGACCTCACTAGTGTGCCTAGGAACCCTGCATTTCTTATAAGAAATCATCACCAAAGGAAAATCTAGTGAGCTATTTCAAAAACTCAAAAGAGAAGAAGATGAAGAATGAATGAGATAATCTTTTTGTGATGAATAATGATAAGAGTATATCAATAATAATGCAACCATGGTTAATGATGACAAGGATAACCCTTGTAGAGAGTTAACTAAGGCTAGGGTTTGGTTGGATTAAGAAATGAGTCATAAGAAAATATCTATCATAATATCTTCTTCGTGACAAAAGGAATGCTTCTAGATGGTGCAAGAAGAAGCTAACCCTAATCAAACCCTAATCTCTTTTTATCATCACTAAACATGTTTCATTATTAATCATATCATGTTACTATAATATATATCACATATATATTATATTTGTAACAAAAGAAAATAATACAATTAATATATATCGCATATATATCAATGTATTATCCGGTGAGAAAATGAAATAATAAAGCTAGCCAATATTAGATAATGTAATACAAAATATCATACATATTATTATACATTAAATCATCGAATCAACACTTGATCCGACAATCCGGCTATATCGAATATAACCGACTAATATATCATGTACCGATTCATCGAATCAACATTTGATCCGATGATCCGGTTCATATCTAAATATCGCGAGAATATAATATGGTATCTTATATCGTATTATCCCCGGTCCTGCACATATCACATATGTGCCTCTACTCCGTTTTGCGTGAGCCAAGAAACCTCTGTGTAGGACTCTAAAGAACCGTCAATACGCCGGTAGCAGGTGATGTTCATATCAAACACCTACAAGCTGCAAGCGGTCAGCTAAACGTAACAGCCACCCAGGTATTGAGCGATCAGAAGATCAACAAGCTAGCCTGTACGTTCTCCTGTGAATCCAATCAGTAACACTCCCGTACAGTCCGGTCTGTTCGTCTGATATGTCGCATATCAAGTCTAGGGGTGGTATACGTCAGACCCCAGTAACCGATAAGTCGTGTCGATGTGTGGCTCATAACGGGTCGAGAAACTACTAGTAACACTTAACAGTAAATCTCTATATCAGCCCTGGCCAGGGACTTCCAGTTATAGCCAATCGAACACAGCACAACATCAACTCCCTATACCGGGAGAGACGAATCCCCTCCTATCGCTCATTGCCTCCATGTGATTCGGGACTGCACCCAAAAGCCACCGTTTTGCACGCTCTCTTGGACGTGGTAAGGTAGAAATCAAAGCACAGTGGGAATCATACAAGACTCAATGACGTTCTCGGGTCTACAGACTACCCTGTACCAGTGTCACCGGAGAACTGCCATCCGATATGTGGTATATCACCATCTGGGAGTTCTCGGCGAGTCCGTCCAGTGTACCCAGTCACCACTGAGCACCCGTACACCATCCTTGATGTCAAACACCGATGGATATGGGATCATCCATCGCCCATCATATGGGTCAAGCTGCGTATACGCTAGTCTACTCTGGTGTATCGATGCCCTGTCTCGATATACCCTCGACTAGGAACAGTTATAGGATGTACTCATCGACTACCGTAGCCCCACTAGTATGATCTCATCATAGTCTCAGTAGTCAAGTACAGATCCTAAGGGCTTTATCAACATGTGAGAGAAAGACAGTAAACCAGTACAAGTCAACATGTTATGATAAAGTGAAACCAAATAGCATACTATCATGACAAGCTATAAAGTCCTCTCTGTATATATCCAAGCATCCATCATAATATACATCATATGTACAACAATGGCCTCTAGGGCAAATACATAACTAACAGTGTCTTTGCAGGAATACATCGGTTCGTCTCAACTCCGAGGAAATCAGCGTCCTTGGCAAAAACATCGATTCAGGGAAATCAGCGTCCTTGAAGAGAGCATGTCGATTCGCGTCGACCCGAAGAGAAATCACTGTCATTGTAGGAATACCTCGATTCATTTCAATTCCGAGGAAATCAATGTCCTTGGCAACCTCTTCGATTCAGGGAAATCAGCGTCCTTGACGAGAGCATCTCGATTCGCGTCGACCCGCAGAGAAATCAGCGTCTTTGCAGGAATACCTCGATTCGTCTAAAAACTAGGGAAATCGGTGTCCTTGGCAAAAACCTTGATTCAAGGAAATCAGCATCCTTGACGAGAGCATCTCGATTCGTGTCGACCCGCAGAGAAATCAGTGACTTTTCAGGAATACATCGATTCGTCTCAACTCCGAAGAAATCGGCAACCTTGGAAAAACCTCGATTGAGGAAATCAGCGTCCTTCAAGAGAGCATCTCGATTCGCGTCGACCCGCAGAGAAATCAGCGTCTTTGCAGGAATACCTCAATTCGTTTCAACTCCGAGGAAATCAGTGTCCTTGGCAACCTCCTCGATTCAGGGAAACAAGCGTCCTTGATGAGAGCATCTCGATTCGCGTCGACCCATAGAGAAATCAGCGTCTTTGCAGGAATACCTTAATTCGTCTCAACCTCAGGGAAATCAGTGTCCTTAGCAAAAACCTCGATTCAGGGAAATCAGCGTCCTTGACGAGAGCATCTTGATTCGCATCGACCCGTAGAGAAATCAGCGTCTTTGCAGGAATACCTTGATTCGTTTCAACTCCGAGGAAATCAGTGTCCTTGGAAAAAACCTCGATTCAGGGAAATCAGTGTCCTGGACGAGAGCACCTCGATTCGTTTCAACTCCAGGGAAAGCAGTGTCCTTGGCAAAACCTCGATTCTGGAAAATCAGCGTCCTTGGCAAGGGCATCTCGATTCGCATCGACCCGCAAGGAAATCAGTGTCTTTGCAGGAATACCTCGATTCGTCTCAACTACGAGGAAATTATTGTCCTTGGCAAATACCTCGACTGAGGGAAATCAGCGTCCTTGACGAGAATTTCTTGATTCGCGCCGACCCGCAGAGAAATCAGTGTCTCTGCAGGAATATACAATGTCAGCAAAGCGGAGCCGCGGCAAAGTTCTCAGTTCCATGACTCGGCGGTGCACAGACTACCCAAAGTCAACCCTCGACCTCCCAGTTGAAGCACTGCTTTGACTCGGGAGTAGGTCAACTCATCAATCACTTACGAGTCCTCTCGACTTGTAAGGAAGAAAATTCTCTTGTGAGATCTTTACGACTCTCAAGAGAAAAACACGCATAGGAATCCTCACGATTCCTAAGGAGAAAATACACCTGTGAGATCCTCTCGACTCGTAGGGATAAAAAATCTTTATGAGACCCTTACGGCTCATAAAGTTAAAAAGTTTTAGGCGGCAGATCTGAACCTGTTTCCTAAGCCATCGCTTCTTATCTCGATCCAGGGAAATCAGCGTCCTTGGCGAGAACCTCTCGATTCGTTTCGACCCGCAAGGAAATCAGTGTCTTTGCGAGAATCTCTCGATTTGTCTCAACTTGCGGGAAAATTAGTGTCCCTACGCATAAAGACAATTCTCTTGTGGGATCCTTACAATTCACAGGAGAAAGCGCACTTAGGAGTCCTCATGACTCCTAAGGAGAAAAAACACCTACGAGATCCTCACGACTCGTAGGGAGAAAAGCCTTTCTGAGACCCTCACGGCTCATAAAGTTGGAAAGTCTTAGACAACATATCCTAACCCTGTTTCCTAAGACATCGGTACCTTATGAAGAGTTCAAGATGAACTATTATCTACCATTTATGGGCCACACTTGCCAAAGCTACATGCCACTGAAATGGAGAAGTTACTCATGAGCATATAAACTACTTCACGCCAGAGTAAAACATAAAGAAGTAAAAGGGTGCAGCTCATGGAGCAAAGGGTTTGAAACTATATCCCTTAAGAGTCGAGATTTGAGTCAATGATAAATGACGACGCTTGTATCCGCTCGTTATCTTCTCAGATCAAGATTCTGAAAATTATATACCAACCCGAAACTGGTCATACGCTATAAATTACTCTGCACTACTTCACCCACGTATATACTTACGTGGGCAAGGTAGTGGGGGGCATTTGTTTCCCCAATTAGAGCAAAGCTCTGTTCAGAATTCAAAATTTGAATTAAAGTTGCGCTTTTATAAAAGCGCTGCTCCATAAACAGCGCACCCCGTGCAAAACACATAAGCACTAGCGCCAGATGCGCTGCGCTACAAGTAGCGCACCACGTGCAAAGCACGTGTGCGCTAGCGCTAAGAGCGTTATGTTCCAAGTAGCGCATCATGGGCAGAGCGCTTAAGCGCTGGCGCTGGAACTAAATGTTACTCACCGTTGGATCAAATATCCAACGGATAGGATTAAATCATCAATTAACAAGAATGAAATTCTGTTGAATGCTTCCAAACAGAAAAGATTGTGCCCTGAATTTGGAACACCGTTGAACAATGATCCAATGGTGATTGAAAATCACTGAAAATACAGAACAAATTCTGTTAAGGAAAGATTTCTCAAAATCTTTCTAAACAACAAAAATCTGCTCTGTAAATCAGAGTACCGTTGGATCAATGATCCAATGGTAAATAAAAATTACCAAAGACAGAATAAATTCTGCATGGAAAGATTTCCCAATCTTGTTAAAAACAAGAAGGTTGCCTTCTGTAAATCAGAAGCCCTTGGATCACAAATCCAACGATAGGAAATTCCCCAAATCAATTGGAGAAAAGATCTCCTTAACTGATTGAACAAACCATCTTGCCCTATATAAAGGCCACCAGACTTCAAGTCTCAAAGAGAGGAACCCCCCCATAAACTTTGAGAAAATTTCGAAAAGAAGAAAAAGCTCTCGGCAAAAAGAAGACAATTCTTTTTCAAGGTAAAAAGAATATATAGACGAAATCGTCTCAATATAAACAGAAGTACTTACTTCTTTCACAGATCATAGATCTATAAGTCAAAGTTGTCTTTCACAAAAGAGATTGTGAACATCTCATAATAAAGGGGGGAGAATTATTTAATTTTCTTAGGATCACAGATCCATAAAGGAAAAGCCTTTCATCAAAAAGAGATTGAAACATCTCCTATGAACTAAGAACTTAGTGTTAGTTATATGTATGCCCTAGAGGCCATTACTGTACATTGGATGTATATTGTAGTGGATACTGGGACATATAAAGGTAGGACTTTCTTGCTCGACATGATAGTACGCTATCTGGTTGCTCTCTATCTTAACATGTATACTTTCTGTCTCTCTGTTACATGTTGATAAAGCCCTTAGGATGTGTACTCGACTTCCAGGACTGTGATGCAGATCATACTAGTAGGGCCTGGATAGTCCATGAGTACATCCTTCAATGTTCCTAGTCGAGGGAATATCGAGACGGGGCATCGATATTCCAGAGTAGACTAGCGTATATCTTCTCGACCCATGCGATGGGCGATGGATGATCCCATATCCATTGGTGTTTGACATCAGAGATGGTATACGGGTGCTCAGTGGAGACTGGGTACACTGAACGGACTCGCCGAGAACTCCCAGATGGTATTATACCTCACGTCAGATGGCAGTTCTCTGGTGACACTGGTACAGCTTAGTCTGTTGACCCGATATCGTCATAGAGTCTTGTGTGTCTCCCACTGTGCTTTGATTTCCACCCTACCACGGCTCTACTGAGTCGTGCAAACAGGTGGTTTTTGGGTACAGTCCCGATTCACATGGAGGCAATGAGCGATAGGAGGGGATTCGTCTCTCCCGGTATTGGGGGTTGATGTTGCGCTATGCTCGACTGGCCATAATAGGAAATCCCTGGCCAGGGTTGCAGTGACCTACTGGTAAGTGTTATCAGTAGTTTCACACATGTCATGGACTTCACGTCGGCTTACTTATCGAGCTACTGGGGTCTGACATTTACCACCCCTAGGCGAGATATGCGGCATATCAGACGAACAGACCGGACTGTACGGTAAGTGTTACTGGTTGGATTCACAGGAGTGTGAGCGGGCTTGCTCGTCGATCTTCTGATCGCTCAATACCCGGGTGGCCGTTACGTTTAGTAGACCGCTTGTGGCTTGTGGGTGTTTGATATGATCATCATCTGCTGCCGGCGTATTGACGAGTCTTTAGAGTCCTACACAGAGGTTTCCTGGCTCAAGCGAAACGAAATAGGAGCGCATATGAGATATGTGCGGGGCCGAGAATAATGCGTGTATGTGATACCGTATTTCATTCTCGCGATGAATGTGTCGAATGGTTGTATGCGATATAACCTAGTTATCGAATCAAGGATTGATTCGATAAGCCGGTACATTGGATACTAGCCGGTTATATGCGACATGACCGGATCATTGAATCAAGTGTTGATTTAATGATTTAATGTATAATTATATATTTGATATATTACTTTGTATTAACTAGTATTGGTTCACTTTAAAAGGATTTTCTCACTTGAAGTGCACATTGTGTATATGATATATTTTTGTGCACAAGATTGTATCATGTTTGATGATGCTTGCTCATTTGGGTTTGTGTAAAGATTAAACCGTGTTTAATGAATGGTTAGGGTTTATTTTCTCTTATTTATTTATCCATTTATTATTGTTTTGGAAAAGATAAAGAGAAAAAGAAATGGTGGCTTAGTTTGTTTTTTGTTGAAGCTTCTTGAAGCTTTGAACAAGTCCACCATTCTTGTCTCATGTCTAACCCTAACCATTCATCTAACCTTAGTTAAATCTCTACACTAAACCATGGTTGAATTATGATAAGTATCATATTGTTTTCCTTTTTTAAACATACTTATCATATTTTCTATCATATTATCTTCTTCTTCTTCTTCATCTTCATCTTCAACAAATGAAGAAGCTTGTCTTCATCAATGGCAAGTTGAGCATATGAGTAAGAAATCCAATTCTAAAGTGAACCCACCTCCTATTTCTTCATCCTCTACCTCTTGCCAAGTAGTATAGGGTGTTTCCTTCACAAGTTTTCATGGCTTTGTGAAGGTGGAGCTTGATCTAGTGATGCCTCGACGTAGATCATCTTCGGCATCGAAGCCGACGACCAAGCCCGCCTATTTCTTCGATGAAGCCGATGCTTGAGTCCGGAATCCGATTTGGACAGCGAGGGGACTTCATCGCGGAGCCTAGGAGGTGGAGGACCGGATCTACAAAGGTTGTAGCCCCTTCCCTTTAGCTATATTTCCGTTTACTTGCTTGCATCGCCTAGTTTATCTAGTTAACGATCCGTATTAGGGTTTGTAGGCACTTGTAAAATTTGAATTAGCCATGTTTGATCACTTGTGTGACTTCATTAGTATGCCTAGGAACCCTTCAGTGGTATCAGAGCCTGGCTAGAGCCTTAGGCGATGCGTAGACGGAATTAGAAGTCCGATCGAACCGAAACCCAAACCCTAAAATGCTCTCTATACATTTTCTAAAATCGTGGTCTTTTGAGAATTAAAAATATGCAGAAAAATCAGCAGGAGAATATAAGAGTTACTGTGAAATTCGATGGCCTAAGTCCATCAAACCACCGCGGTTCCGCCGCACAAGCATGGCTTGTGCGGCGTTTCCGCGGCCTGAATGTCTCCCTATTGAAAGAATTTTACACAGTAATTCTTACTTTGCAGTGCTGGTTTTCCGGGGAATTTTTAATATTTATTCAAGAGTTGAATTTTCTGGGTTGTATTGGGGACTCGGTGTTTCGATCGGATTGTCTAATTTTGTCTGTGTGTTTTTTCGGATAATTTTAGAATATGTTAAAAAGTTCGACCGGATATAAATACCCAAGTTTTCCACTGTTGGGAAATTTCCAATTGTTGGACTTTTCCAGGGTTTAAAGACGTTCTAAGTAGTGCAAGTAACGCGATGGACCCTCTAGAAGACAACAAACCTTAACTCGATTATGTGACCGTCTTGAACTGCCCTTTGAACCTTCGGGTTTGGGGCAGTACGGCGTGCCACATGTGAGGCGTTGGCTTGACCCTTCTACGGCTGGACCGTTGGTACTGAGGCACGAAGTGAATGTTTTTAAACTTATTTCATGTATTGATCTGTTTCGGGAAAACTTGGGTGTTCGATTGTTTGATCGAAAAGTTTAGCATTTTCCATTTATCCGGAATGTGATACAATAATTGGAATTCACAAATAGTTATGAGATAACTGAATGAATGTTATAAATCTAGCGGTTTGGTCTCATTTGATCGGTTGCCATGGAATTTTGATGTGATCAAAAGTCTGTCGTAATCACGTAGTGTACGTGGATACTCGCCGGGTAAACTTAATAGACAGCCTCACCCCATAGCCCCGACTAAGTGACTGTAGGAGAACCCCGTCGTCGAAAGCATCCGTTTGGGTGCTCGCGGTAGCGGTGTTCCGCCTTGGTGCACTTCGTCGACGGTATTGGGGGTGCGGCCGCCTACTAAAGTTTGCGACGAGCATTCGATCTGAATGTCGGGAATCCTGTTGAATTGCCCGACTTTATATTGAAAAGTGTTTTCGATTTTGAGACCGAAATGCGGGGTTTATAATTGTTAGGCATGCGATATCTAAGTAATTCATTTGGCTAGGCATGCGATGTCTAAAGAGATTGCGGATTCCAACTGTTGTAGTTTTACACTTTCTTTTCTGTGACCGTAAGTGTAATATGTGATATCGCCGGTTTCGTTGCTATATGTCAACGACAATTGGGATACACATGTTTACTTACGTTGATGACATGTAATGTTATGTGTTGCTGGATATGTTATATTGGATCGTCGTGTTCGAATAGCCGGGGGTTTTTATGTGAGATGAGTGTTTTTTCATTTTCATTCATGTAAAAACTTGTATGTAATATTCTTTTATTGGGGCACTTCCAGGTTGCGGATTATGTCACCATTTGTATATTATTTACTTTTCTGCACTAGGATAGACCCAAGGAGGAGGGCACAAGTAACCGGGTTCTAGGGTCCAGTGGGAGGCCAACTCGAGGAGTCGAGTCCGGGTCTCCTAACCCTAGAATTGGTAGGGTTTCTTTCCGCTCTCGTAGGGGTCTAGGGGTGTGGGATTGGCTATTCATCACGACCGTGGAATCCGTGTTTTATACTGGCTCGTATTGAAAACACGGACGTCCTAGTATATCCAATATTTCATATGTATCTTCTGCTGTGATTTATCTGTGATGTGATCATGTAATGTTCTGTGACAGATATAGTATATAGTATATATGATATATTATATAAACGTTGCTTATGTTTTACACCCGCGCTAGCCCTGCCCCGCTCTGCCGTTAGTTACCTAACCTAACGGTGCAGACGGGACATCGAGGCGAATGCGGATGGCATAAGCGTACGTTATATTTATCTGTGATGATTAGGTGGACTTAAATGATGGGACATTCATTAATGAGATTAATGAAAGAAAATAAACCTAAAAGATGTTGTGGAATCGAATTTCAAAATAAAACAGGTAGCTACAGTTCTTGCTTTGCATCGCGGTGTTCATTATAGAACATCCTGCACCTTATTCGATGAGGAAAGGACCGAGATCCCTTCACCGGGAGTGACTCCTTTAGCAATAACTGGCAGATGCTACAACCCTCGGTTTGTTTTTGGTCGCTTCTATAGTTTCCGCTTTGCACAGTGATATATATGATATATCCCGCACCTCATTCGACGAGGAAAGGGCCGACGATCCCTTCACCGGGAGTGACCCCTTTAGCAAAACTAGAAAAGCCTCGAAAACATTCCATTTAAAAACCATTTGATTCCGCAACGAGATCAAGTTCAAAGCGTTAAAGATTTTCATAAAAACCATTCGCAACCCTCCGTCATTTTAGGAAGTAGAGTACTTAGTATTCGTGCTGTGTTGGTTGACCTTAGTTAAGGCACAGTGTACGGTAGCTAAGTGATGTCTTCCTACACCGCATATGATGCGATTAGTTAGGACAGTCGCGTGACTTTGTTGACCTTAGTTAAGGGTCATATGGGTGGGTCTAATTAATCACGAAATGACGGGTAGAACTTGACTAGTACTTATGATTTGTTGACCTTAGTTAAGGTCATAAGTGCTAGGGGTAAAAACGATTATCGGGAGTTTCAAGTGTTGAAATTTGCAATGAGATTGCATACCTTCTATGTGATAGTTGGATCCCGATACCCACTGCGAGTAATTGTTACTCCTGGGAGAGTTTTGCACTTTGAAATTAGCCGATCAAGTAGGTGTCTAGAAAGGTGTCAACGGGGTTACGCCTCTGGGAAAACGAGGTTTACTGTAATTAGGTCCGTGCAAAAGCACGGGGAACCTCCCTCCAAGTACCGACACTGGCCTGGCTGAAAGATTGGCGAACTTGTAGAGTGTAATTAATCCCGGCTAGTCTTTCCTTTTAAGGTTTGAAGGAAGATTTGATAAAAACAGTGGGAGCCATCCTGATTAGATAAAATATATAACCAATCTAATCTTGCAAGAGCGCACGTAGAGTGTTTTCTTCTATCTCTCTCCAGGTAGCGACCATATCACGCCTTAATCAAGATAATAATATGGATGTATTGACCGAACCCGCTTGTTATACTGAGCTGGGGAACGTTGGTCCCGCTCCATCTTATAATAGTTATAAGACCGAGCAGGAGTTAGGGGAATACCAGAATTCCTATGCCGCCCAAACGAAGAAAGTGCATATGATGCATCTCCTTCGGGTGTGTTCATTACAAAGAACTGTTTCTCAGTATCCTCTACGTCCTGGGTATTTGATGCCGGATCAGGATCCCAGATATGTAATCTGTTACATAGGGCTACAGCTAGGTAGAGAACTGAGAACGGGTGATAAGTTTCATGAGACAGAAAACGGGGCAAGTGTTGCAGCCAAGTCTGTTGGTCACCGTCACCCTGTATTCCAAATACATTGATTCTGAACGAATGTTATTAGATACCGAACCTGATATACAAAATCATATCACTCTCTTTATTAGTAAAGAAATGATAAAATTTTGTATTGTTGGATAATATTTTGAACATTTCCTATATCAAAAGTTGATCGGTTCAGGCACGTTATCTAAAAGCATTGATGTTCTAAATCAAACTACAATTCTTAGTATACGGAACACACACAAGAGGAAGAGTTCAAAAATGAACGAATCATTCTTGAGGCATTGTAGACTAGGTCATATCAATGCGACCCGACTGGCTGAAGTTACATTTTAGATGCATATTTAAATCAGTTTGAATTTACATCTTGTGAAACTTGCCAGTCATGTCACAAAGATAAGATGACCATAGCTCTGTTTGTTGGAAACAGAGAAAGAGTTAGTAAACTCTTGGGACTGATACATTATGATGTATGTAAGGTCTCCTGTCTACACATGCCAGGACTGGTTCTTTATACTTCATTACGTTCTCTGATAATCTCTCAAGATTCAGACATATGTTCCTGTTGAAACACAAGTCCGAACCTTTTGAGATATTCACAGAATATAAGTTAGAAGTAGAGAACCAACAAACGGGTATAAGTATTATGTCCTATGATAAGATCAGGGAGGAGAATACTTGTGCATGGCGTTCCTGGACTATTCTAAAAGAAAATGAGATTCTTTCTCCGTATTACTCCTCTGAATACACCACAGCACAACGGTGTATCAGGGCGGAGCAATCGCACAATATTAGATATGGTGTGCTCTATGATGAGTATTACTGAGTTACCTATTTCCTTTTGGGGTTATGCGCTTGAGAAGCTGCGTACCTATTGAATTAGGTTCGAATCAGATCACTGCCTACCATTCCATATGAGATATGGTATGGGAAGAGCCTATCTCTTAAGTAAGTTAAGATTTGGGATTGTCCGGCCTATGTCAAAAGCAAAATCCGGACAAGATCGAGGCAAGATCAGTTCTGTAGAACTGGAAAGGTTCCAGCTGTACAAAACTGCTAATGATTTAACAGAACCAAAGGATTCAATAGTTTCCGACGAACCTCAGCCTCTCCGCCGATCTGGTAGGGTTCCTCATCTGCCTGAGAGATACCTCGGTTTCTCGACAACAGTGGGAGCGAGGAATGCATCATGAGATGATGACCCAACTAGTTTCGAGCAGGCCATCGAGAGTAGGGACTCTATAAGAATGGATGGATGCTTAGCGATCTGAGATGGAATCCATATACACCAACAAAGTATGGTCTTTGGTTGCGATATCTGAAGGGTTAAATCCCCATCAGGAGCAAGTATATCTTGAGAAGATTACTTGGTGTAAATGGAAAGGTTGTGACTTTCAAAGCTAGACTTGTTAAAGGTTTTCGTCATCGACCAAGAGTGGAAAATGATGAAACCTTTTCCAGGGACTATACTTAAGTCCATCCAGATCCTACTTACCATTGCTACATACCATGACTGCGATATCTGGTGGTTGGGTGTCATGACTGCTTTTCTAAATAGTGATTTAGAATAGAAAGTCTATAAGTACACAGCCAGAGGGCTTCGTAAACAGTAGGAGCAGCGGAAACATGGGCAAGTTGCTTTACAGGATAAAGCAGGCATCGCGGAGTTGGAACATCTGTTTTGATGTGGTAGTCAAAGAGTTTGACTTCATCAAAATGGTAGATGAACCTTGTATGTACAAAAGGGTAGTATGGAGTATGGTAATGATCCTCGTAGAGTACGTGGATGACATACTCTTGATAGGAAAAGAGTTTCCTATGCTACGATCGGTCGATCTCCTCTTATCACATAGATTCTCCATATAGGATCAAAGTGATACCTCCTAAATCCTGAAATTTGGATCTATTAGATAGATCTAAAGGGATGTTAGGGTTCTCACTATCTGTAGTAAGATTGTATCAATTGATCCTGGGGAGAATCAATGGAAAGGTTCCAGGATGATAACGATAACTGAATGTCAGTCGTAGGCATTGTCTTTACCCTCAGTAGAGGGACGGTATGTTGGAAGAGTTCCAAACAAGATACCGTGGCAAACTAGACGATAAAGGCTGGTAACATCGCTATTTAAGATACTACCAAAGAGGCAGTTTGGGTGTATATTGGTTCATAAGATGAACTAGGTTCCTACCATTGTATGACAATAGAAGTGTGGCTTTTGGCCCAGGAACCTCGATCCCATCAGTGACCCAGACATATTCTGAGGCAGCATCACCTGATCATGGAGATGGTTGATCTCCAAGATGATCGAGGTTAGGAGAGTAGACTCAGAGGACAACACGGCGGATCCACTCACGAAGGCCTTTTCCCAAAGAGAGACTTTGAGGGGATGGTTGAGTATTAGATACTGCAACCACTGCTACAGATGGCCCTAGTGCAAGTGGGAGATTGTTAGTTATATGTATGCCCTAGAGGCCATTACTGTACATTGGATGTATATTGTAGTGGATACTGGGACATATATAGGTAGGAATTTCTTGCTCGACATGATAGTACGCTATCTGGTTGCTCTCTATCTTAACGTGTATACTTTCTGTCTCTCTGTTACATGTTGATAAAGCCCTTAGGATGTGTACTCGACTTCCAAGACTGTGATGCAGATCATACTAGTGGGGCCTGGATAGTCCATGAGTACATCCTTCAATGTTCCTAGTCGAGGGAATATCGAGACGGGGCATCGATATTCCAGAGTAGACTAGCGTATATCTTCTCGAACCATGCGATGGGCGATGGATGATCCCATATCCATTGGTGTTTGACATCAGAGATGGTATACGGGTGCTCAGTGGAGACTGGGTACACTGAACGGACTCGCCGAGAATTCCCAGATGGTATTATACCTCACGTCAGATGGCAGTTCTCTGGTGACACTGGTACAGCTTAGTCTGTTGTCCCGAGATCGTCATAGAGTCTTGTGTGTCTCCCACTGTGCTTTGATTTCCACCCTACCACGGCTCTACTGAGTCGTGCAAACAGGTGGTTTTTGGGTACAGTCCCGATTCACATGGAGGCAATGAGCGATAGGAAGGGATTCATCTCTCCCGGTATTGGGGGTTGATGTTGCGCTATGCTCGACTGGCCATAACAGGAAATCCCTGGCCAGGGTTACAGTGACCTACTGGTAAGTGTTATCAGTAGTTTCACACATGTCATGGACTTCACGTCGGCATGACTTATCGAGCTACTGGGGTCTGACGTTTACCACCCCTAGGTGAGATATGCGGCATATCAGACGAACAGACCGGACTGTACGGTAAGTGTTACTAGTTGGATTCACAGGAGTGTGAGCGGGCTTGCTCGTCGATCTTCTGATCGCTCAATACCCGGATGGCCGTTACGTTTAGCAGAACGCTTGCGGCTTGTGGGTGTTTGATATGATCATCATCTGCTGCCGGCGTATTGACGAGTCTTTAGAGTCCTACACAGAGGTTTCCTGGCTCAAGAGAAACGAAATAGGAGCGCATATGAGATATGTGCGGGGCCGAGAATAATGCGTGTATGTGATACCGTATTTCATTCTCGCGATGAATGTGTCGGATGGTTGTATGCGATATAACCTAGTTATCGAATCAAGGATTGATTCGATAAGCCGATACATTGGATACTAGCCGGTTATATGCGACATGACCGGATCATTGAATCAAGTGTTGATTTAATGATTTAATGTATAATTATATATTTGATATATTACTTTGCATTAACTAGTATTGGTTCACTTTAAAAGGATTTTCTCACTTGAAGTGCACATTGTGTATATGATATATTTTTGTGCACAAGATTGTATCATGTTTGATGATGCTTGCTCATTTGGGTTTGTGTAAAGATTAAACCATATTTAGTGAATGGTTAGGGTTTCTTTTCTCTTATTTATTTATCCATTTATTATTGTTTTGGAAAAGATAAAGAGAAAAAGAAATGGTGGCTTAGTTTGTTTTTTGTTGAAGTTTCTTGAAGCTTTGAACAAGTCCACCATTCTTGTCTCATGTCTAACCCTAACCATTCATCTAACCTTAGTTAAATCTCTACACTAAACCATGGTTGAATTATGATAAGTATCATATTGTTTTCCTTTTATAAACATACTTATCATATTTTCTATCATATTATCTTCTTCTTCTTCTTCTTCTTCATCTTCATCTTCAACAAATGAAGAAGCTTGTCTTCATCAATGGCAAGTTGAGCATATGAGTGAGAAATCCAATTCTAAAGTGAACCCACCTCCTATTTCTTCATCCTCTACCTCTTGCCAAGTAGTATAGGGTGTTTCCTTCACAAGTTCTCATGGCTTTGTGAAGGTGGAGCTTGATCTAGTGATGCCTCGACGTAGATCATCTTCGGCATCGAAGCCGACGACCAAGCCCGCCCATTTCTTCGATGAAGCCGATGCTTGATTCCGGAATCCGATTTGGACAGCGAGGGGACTTCATCGCGGAGCCTAGGAGGTGGAGGACCGGATCTACAAAGGTTGTAGCCCCTTCCCTTTAGCTATATTTCCGTTTACTTGCTTGCATCGCCTATTTTATCTAGTTAACGATCCGTATTAGGGTTTGTAGGCACTTCTAAAATTTGAATTAGCCATGTTTGATCACTTGTGTGACTTCATTAGTATGCCTAGGAACCCTTCACTTTGTTCTTAGAATTTTGAGACAAAGCCTCCTATCAAAGAACAGATAATCTGCAGAGCACAAAGTTAACCTAAGAAGAGCCTTAGCGCTCCTAATTCAAAAGTTCCTTTGTGCTCTTCATTTAGCCCTCAGCGCTAAGCGCGCTACGTGCTCCTCACGGGTGCGCTGCATTACTAAAAGCGCTCTACAGTTAATTATATGGCACCAGCGTCAAACGCCTCAAAGCTTCAACTATAGCGCATCTGCGCTCTTCATTTAGCGCTAAGCGCATTAGCGCTTCACATCTGGCGCAAAGCGTCAAGCGCACTAGCGCTTTAACCATAGCACCCTGCGCTCATTGACTGGCGCTAGTGCCAAGCACACTATATGCTTTTATGTGCGCTTGGGTAGAACTTAAATTGTTCTTTGAATAAGCCCCAGAGCTATGATGAATGCTCAGCATTCAGTACAAGACAAACATTGTCAGAAGCGAAATCAATGCTCAGCATTGTTAAAAGGGCCGAGCTCAAACAAATGCTTAACATCCCAAAATAAAATGTTAAACATTTTAACTTGATTGGACTTAGCCCAAGATTGGCCATAAGTCCTCAACTCATATTAATTGAGCTCATCTGCTCATAAATATGTTAACAGATCTTAGCCCCTGATTGGACTACAGATCTTTCAACCAACTCACGTCGGTTCGAGGGTACATCTCTTTACTCTTCTGATATTTGTCGTTGTAATCCTTCAACATCTACAGAGAGGTGATGGGTCCTGACAACCAAACATTCTATGGACCGTGGGGTCCTTTAAAACTCACGGACTATGATGTCCTTAACCTTGACTGTGAGGTCTTCAAGCTCACGAACTATGATGTCCTTAACCTTGACTGTGAGGTCTTTAAGCTCACGGACTATGATGTCCTTAACCTTGACTGTGAGGTCTTTAAACTCATGGACTATGATGTCCTTAACCTTGACTGTGATGTCTTTAAGCTCACGGACTATGATGTCCTTAACCTTGACTGTGAGGTCTTTAAACTCACGGACTATGATGTCCTTAACCTTGACTGTGATGTCTTTAAACTCACGGACTATGATGTCCTTAACCTGGACCGAGATGTCCTTAAACTAACCCTGGACCGTGATGTCCTTAAACTAATCGACCGCAATGTCCCTAAACTAAACAATAGAGCCCAATTGCTTTCTTGTCGGATCTAAACGATCTTGTTAAGTTGAACTTGGTCTAAAAATTGGACTAACGTATCCTTAACAAACGTTTAAGTTGATCTTAGTCTGAAGTGAGAGTAACGTATCCTTAAACCCAACCCCCAAACCCAAATTTAAGAAGATACGGATTTGGACTAATCTACGCCCTACCGGAGACAACATAAATTAGTCTCCGTATACAATCCACGGGCAACCAAAAAACAAAACAAACACCCACGACACGAAGTGACCATCTGGAGAAGGAGAAAGTGGTTACCGCGATACGGTAGCGTAATTAACTGCAGGGGCTTGCGTCTGCAGGGAAGTGCGTCCCCACAATCAAAAACCGCTCAAATGAGGGGGAATCTGACGAAGTCTGCTACATCGGCCACATCCGTTTAAACCTTCGATATACGGTGCCAAAAATCAACTTGGCATCTTCGGAGAGGTGGACGGATAGCACCAATTAGAATCTGCCCCGAAATTCAGGCGAGATGGACCACCGCGGTTGCGTCTCCTTGTTTTCGGCGGGGAACAGAGCGCACGCTAATGCGTTTCCTTCTCTCTCTCCAGGCAGCGACCAATGACATGCCTTAATCAAGATAATAATATGGATCTATTGACCGAACCTGCTTATTATACTGAGCTGGGAAACGATGGTTCCTCTTTTTCTTATGATTGTCATAAGTCTGAGTAAGGAATAAGGGAATATCAGGATCCCACGCAACCTGTACGAAGAATATACATGTTGATGCATCGTCTTCGAGTGTGTTCGTAACCGAGAACTTTTTCTTGGTCTTCTCTACGTCCTAGGTATTGGATACCGGATCAAGATCTCACGTATGTAATTTGTTACATGGGCTAAAGAGAGGTAGAGAACTGGGAAAGAGTGATATGTCTCTAAAAGTATGGAATGGAGAAATTGTTGCAGCCAAAGCAGTTGGCGAATATCACCTAGTATTACCAAATGGTAATATATTGATTCTGAACGACTGTTATTACGTACCAAATATGATGTGAAATCTCATATCAGTTTCATTGTTTCATAAAGAAGGATATAAGTTTACACTAGAGGATAATGTTATGAACATTTTCCAAAATCAAGTGTTGATTGGGTTTGGTACGTTATGTAACGGTATATACTTTCTGAATCAAACCACAGTTCTAAACATGCAGAACATACTGTTAAGAATATGTATGCCCTAGAGGCCATTATTGTTGATATAGTGGATGCTTGGACATATATATAGAGGACTTTCTTGCTCGACATGATAGTATGCTATCTGGTTGCCTTTATCTTAACATGTAAACTTATATTATTATACTGTTTGTCTCTTACATGTTAATAAAGCCCTTAGGATATGTACTTGACTACCAGGATTATGATGAGATCATACTAGTGGGGCCAGGGTGGTCAAAAAGTATGTCCTTTAACAGTTCCTAGTCGAGGGGATATCGAGATAGGGCATCGATATTCCATAGTAGACCAGTGTGTACATTTCATGTCCCTTAGAGGGCGATGGTTGATCCCACAACCATTGGTGTGTGACATCAAATATTGTACACAGGTGCTCATTAGAGAATGGGTACACCGAACGAACTCACCGAGAACACCTAGTTGGTAGTATACCTATCGTCAGATAGCATGTTGGGTTGTCCTAGCACCTCATGAAGGGTTTGGAAGCATCACATGTACCAAAGGTGGAGTCTTTAGGGTGCTAAGTTAACAAACATCGGATCGTTCCTAGAAAATTAGGGTTTCTAAAACTTTCACATCATCATATGAAAGAAAAGCTAGGGTTTAGAGAGTACAACCTTTGTAGCTCCCTATGCTAGACTCCTTAGCTACTTGGGGTTTGAAAAAGCTCCGCTTGAACTCCTCTAGGTCACCGATGATCCACCCGGAGTCCGCTTTGTCCAAGCTAGCAACTTCACCCGATCAAGAGAACGAAATAAAGCTAACACTCCAAACAAGTGGGCTAGACTTGTGTAGAATGGTGTTGTGGTTCTCTTTCTCACTTCAAAATCCTAACTTGATGAGTATATTGCTCACTACAAAAATCTAGAGAGCAAATGAGAGAGGAAGAAGAAGATGATGGCTATATTTTTAACAAGAGTAAAAGAATAACCCTTGTCCAAGGAAAAAGAAAATATATCAATATATATTTTCTTGTTCTCATCTCAAACCATGGTTTAAACAATGAACATATTATTAAACTTGAGTTAAAACACAAAAGGAAAATTTACCCAAGGTTAAAAGATGGGTGAGAATGGTTAGGTCAAAAGAAGAGTGTAGAAACAAATCAATCATAACCATTTCCTTTTTCCTTTTTGTTTTAAATCAAATGTAATAAAATCCTTATTTAAAACCATGGTATGAGTCTTATATTGCCACCATTTCCATGTATATACAACCATGAAGGATGTATGTATGTATGTATGTGTGAATGTACATCCATATGTGCATGAATCTAAAAAGAGAACATACATGCATGCATACATCCATCAAATACAAGAAAGGATTTCTAGTGAGAAACTAATGGTTAAATGATAAATCAACACTTGATTTATCAATCCGGTCATATCACATAAGACCCTAACCAAAAGCAAGCCGCCCGATCAGAATACAGTATCCTATACTCGCATTTTAATCGGGTCCATGCGCATATCGCATACGAGCACCACAACGTTTCGCCTGGACTAGGTAACTCCATTATGAGACTCTAGGACTCGTCAATACGCCGGCAGTGGGTGATGATCATATCAAGCACCCCCAAGCCGCAAGCGGTCAGCTAAACGTAATGGCCACCCGGGTATTGAGCGATCAGAAGAGAACAAGAGAACCTGCTACAACTCCCGTCGAGCCAACCGGCAACACTTCCCGTACAGGGGTGGTAAATGTCAGACCCCAATAACCGATATGTCGTGCCGATGTGAGGCTCATAACGGGTCGAGAAACTACTGGTAACACTTACCAGCAAATCTCTGAATAGCCCTGGCCAGGGACTTCCCTGTTACGGCCAATCGAGCACAGCGCAACATCAACTCCCAATACCGGGAGAGACGAAACCCTTCCTATCGCTCATTGCCTCCATGTGACTCGGGACTGTACCAAAAAACCACCGTTTTGCACGCCCTCATGGACGTGGTAAGGTGGAAATCAAAGCACAGTGGGAATCACACAAGACTCTATGACGATCTCGGGTCTACAGACTAACCTGCACAAGTGTCACCTGAGAACTGCCATCTGACGTGAGGTATAATACCATCTGGGAGTTCTCGGCGAGTCTGTCCAGTGTACCCAGTCTCTACTGAGCACCCGTATACCATCTCTGATGTCAAACACCAATGGATATGGGATCATCCATCGCCCATCTCATGGGTCGAGAAGCGTATACGCTTGTCTACACTGGTATATCGATGCCCCGTCTCGATGCACCTACGACTAGGGACCTTGAAGGATGTACTTATGGACTACCATGTCCCCACTAGTATGATATGCATCATAGTCCAGGTAGTCAAGTACACATCCTAAGGGCTTTACCAACATATAACTATAAGACAGTTTAAAGAGACTAGTATACATGTTAAGATAAAGAGCAACCAGATAGCATACTATCATATCGAGCAAGAAAGTCATCTTTTTATATGTCCAAGCATCCAATATAATATACATCATCTGTACAATACTGGCCTCTAGGGCATACATACAACTAACAATCTCCCACTTGCACTAGGGCCAGCTACTGTAGTATCGCATACCGAGCATCCCGAAGAGTCTCTCAAACTGTATCTGGGGAATGGCCTTCGTGAGTGGATCCGCTGTGTTATTCTTCGTGTCAACCCTCCTGACCTCGATCTCCCGGCGATCAACTATCTCCCGGATCAGGTGATACCGCCTCAGAATATGCCTAGATCGCTGATGGGACCTGGGTTCCTTGGCCAAAGCCACCGCTCCATTGTTATCGCAATACAAAGGTATTTGATGCTCAATGGATGGAACCACTCCAAGTTCAGTAATGAACTTCTTGATCCAGACAGCTTCTTTAGCAGCATCGTTGGCAGTGATGTATTCAGCCTCCATTGTCGAGTCTGCCACGGTTTCCTGCTTGGAACTCTTCCATCTAACCGCCCCTCCGTAAAGGGTAAAGACAAATCCTGACTGCGACTTAGAGTCGTCCTTATCACTCTGGAAGCTCGAATCGGTAAAGGACTCCACTTGGAGTTCTCCATTACCATACACCAAGAGCATCTCTTTAGTCCTTCGTAAGTACTTGAGAATGCTCTTCACAGCTGTCCAGTGACTCTCTCCAGGATCAGCTTGATACCTGCTCACTACACTTAGTGAGTATGCTACATCGGGTCTGGTACATAGCATCGCGTACATGATAGAGCCTACAGCCGAAGCATAGGGTATCCCTTGCATGCGAGCTCTCTCCAAATCAGTCTTGGGAGACATCTCTTTGGAGAGAGTGACTCCAGAGATCGTGGGTAAGTTCCCACACTTGGATTCTTCCATACTAAACCTCTTTAGTATGGTGTCGATTTACCTGGATTGGGACAATCCCAATATCCGTTTGGATCTATCTCTATAGATCCTAATCCCTAATATGCAGGAGGCATCACCAAGATCTTTCATTGAGAATCTTTGTGATAAGAAGAGCTTGACCGATTGCAGCATAGGAATGTCATTTCCTATCAAGAGTATATCGTCCACGTACAATACGAGGAAGACAACCTTACTCTCTGCCACCTTCTTGTAGATACAAGGTTCATCTACGTTTTTGACGAAATCAAACTCTTTGATAATGACGTCAAAGCAGATGTTCCAACTCCGCGATGCTTACTTTAATCCATAAATGGATTTAAGCAGCTTGCACACCTTCCCGCTGCTCCCACTATCTACGAAGCCCTCTAGCTGAGTCATGTACACGCACTCTTCTAAATCACCGTTTAGAAAGGCGGTCTTAACATCCATTTTCCAGATTTTGTAGTCATGATATGCAGCGATGGCAAGCATGATCCGGATGGATTTAAGCATAGCCACTGGAGAAAAGGTTTCGTCATAGTCCACACCTGGTCTTTGACGAAAACCCTTTGCAACAAGTTTAGCTTTGAAAGTCTCCACTTTCCCATTTACACCAAGTTTTTTTTGGAAGATCCACTTGCTCCAAATGGGTTTTACCCCTTCAGGAGCAACTTCCAAAGTCCATACTTTGTTGGTGTACATGGATTCCATCTCGGACCACATAGCATCCAGCCATTTCACTGAGTCCCCACTCGTGATGGCCTGCTCGAAGCTAGTTGGGTCATCATCCACCATGATGCAATCCTCGCTCCCACCATCCATGAGAAAACCGTAGTATCTCTCAGGTTGGCGAGGAACCCTACTAGATCGGCGGAGTGGCTGGGGTTCATTGGGAACTACGGAATCCTCTGGTTCCACCAGATCTTCTGTTGCAGCTTTTGTAGCTGGAACCTCTTCCAGTTCTACCTCATGACCACTAATCTCTTTTTCAAGAAATTCCTTTTCTAAAAAGTGGCATGCCGAGAAACAAACACTCTTTGTTCCTCTGGGTGGTAGAAGATATACCCTTGTGAATTCTTGGGATATCCTATAAATTTGCATAGAACAGACCGTGCCTCGAGTTTGTCCGGATTTTGTCGTTTGACATAGGCTGGACAACCCCATATCTTAACATAGTTAAGACATGGTCTCTTCCCTTTCCATATCTCATATGGAGTGGTAGGCACAGATTTGGTGGGGACCATATTCAATAGATGTATGGCTATTTCAAGCGCATAACCCCAGAAGGAAATAGGTAACTTAGCTGTGCTCATCATAGAGCGCACCATATCTAATAGGGTGCGGTTCCTCCGTTCTGATACACCGTTGTGCTGTGGTGTATATGGTGGAGTCAGCTGAGAGAGAATCCCATTCTCTTTTAGGAAGTCCAGGAATTCACTGCTCAAGTATTCACCTCCTCGATCAGATCGAAGGATTTTAATACTTTTTCCGGTTTGGTTCTCGACTTCTTGTTTTTATTCTCTAAATTTCTCAAAAGCTTCAGACTTATGTCTTATCAAGAACACATGTCCGTATCTTGAGAGATCGTCAGTGAATGTAATGAAGTATGAAGAACCATCCCTGGCATGTGTAGACATGGGACCGCATACATCACTATGTATCAGTCCCAAGAGTTCGGTAACTCTTTCTCCGAGTCCCGTAAACGGAGTTTTGGTCATCTTGCCTTTGAGACATGACTGGCAAGTGTCATAAGATGAAAATTCGAACGGTTTCAAATATCCATCCTTATGCAACTTAGCCAGTCATGTCGCATTGATGTGACCCAGTCTACAATGCCACAAGAAGGATTCATTCAGTTCAGAACTCTTCCTCTTGTGTGTGTTTGTTATTCTCAGAACTGTTGATTGATTTAGAACATAAATGCCATTGCACAACGTGCCTGATCCAACCAACTTTTGGTTACGGAAAATGTTCATAACATTATCTTGTAATACAAAATTATATCCCTCTTTACTCAAAAAAGAAACCGATATAATGTTGCATATCAGGTTCGGCATGTAATAGCATACGTTCAGAACCAATGTATTACCAGTTGGTAATGCAAGGTGATATTCTCCGACAGTCTTAGCTGCAACAATTGCACCATTTCCAACTCTAATGTCTTTATCACCTTCTCCAAGTTCTCTACCTTTCCTGAGCCCATGTAACTGATTACATATATGGGATCCTGACCCGGTATCTAATACCGAGGACGTAGGGCAAATGGAGAAACAGTTCTCTATAACGAACACACCCGAAGAAAATGCATCAACATGTACTTTCTTCATTCGGGTGGCATGAGAATCCTGGTATTCCCCTATATCCTGTTCAGTCCTATAACTCTTATAAGAAAGAACGGAACCAACGTTCCCCAGCACAGTATAACATGCTGGTTCGGTCAATACATCCATATTATTATCTTGATTAGGGCATGACATGGTCGCTACCTGGAGAGAGAGAGAAGAAAACACTTTAGCGTATGCTCTTGCATGATCAGATTGGTTATTATCTTATCTAATCAGGATGGCTCCCACTGTTTTTTATCAAATCTTCCTTCAAACCCCAAAAGGAAAGACTAGCCGGGATTAATTACACCTTACAACTTCGTCGATCTTTCAGCCAGGCCAGTGTCGGTACTTTGAGGGAGGTTCCCCGTGCTTTCGCACGGACCTAATTAAAGTAAACCTCGTTTTCCCAGAGGCGTAACCCCGTTGACACCTTTCTAGACACCTACTTGATCAGCTAATTGTCCTATGTAAAACTCTCCCGGGAGTAACAATTACTCGCAGTGGGTATCGGGATCCAACTATCTCATAGAAGGTATGCAATCTCATTGCAAATTTCAACACTTGAAATTCCCGATAATATTTTGCCCCTAACGTGCTATAACCTTGACGAAAGCCAACAAACCACAGCCCGCTAGTCAAGTTCAACCCGTACATTTCTTGACTGAATTAAACCCACCCGCACGACTCTTGACGAAAGCCAACAAAGCCGTACGACTACCCTAATCCAGTCGCATCATATGCAGCAGATAAGCAGCATATAGCTACCGCACACCACACCTTGACGAAAGCCAACAAATGTAGCACGAATACTATATACAACTTATCTGAAATGACGGAGGGCTACGACAGGTTTTTCTGAAAACCTATTGCGTAATGAACTTGATATCGTTGTAGAATCAAGTGAGGTTTTTGAAATGGAGTGATTTTGAGGCTTTTATTAGTTTTGCTAAAGAGGTCACTCCCGGTGAAGGGATCTCGGCTCTTTCCTCATCGAATAAGGTGCGGGATATATCATATACATCACTGTGCAAAGCAAAACTCCAAAAGCAATCAAAAGCAAACCGAGTGTTGTAGCATCTGCCAGTTTCGCTAAAGAGGTCACTTCTGGTGAAGGGAAGTCGGCTCTTTCCTCATCGAATAAGGTGCAGGGTATATCATATATACCGCTATGCAAAGCAAAACTGTAGCTACCCTTTTATTTTAAAATTTGATTCTACAACATCTTTTAGGTTTCTTTTCTTTCATTAATCACATTAATGAAGTCCCATCATTTAAGTCACCTAAACATCACAGATAAATACGACGTACACTTATGCCATCCGCATTCGCCTCGATGTCCCCTCGTGCACCGTTAGGTTAGGTAACTAACGACAGAGCAGGGCAGGGTTAGTGCGGGTGTAAAACATAAGTAACGCCTATATAATATATCATATATACTATATACTGTATCCATCACAACATATCAAATGATCACATCACAGATATCGCAGCAGAAACATAGATATAATGTGGGATATACTAGGACGTCCGTATTTAGTATTTAGCCAATAATAGAAAATACGGATTCCACAGTCGCGATGAATAGCCAAGCCCACATCCTGGACCCCTACGAGAGCGGCAAGCGACCCTACCAATTCTGGAGTTTAGGAGACCCGGTCTCGACTCCTCGAGATGGCCTCCCACTGAACCCCAGAACCCGGTCACCTGTGCTCCCCTCCTTGGGTCCATCCTAATGCGGAAAAGTAAATAATATACAACACAGGTGGCATCGACCTCAACCCGGAAGTGCCCCAAATAAAAGAATATTACATTACATTTGAATTTACATGAATGAAAATATAAAACTCTCATCTCACATAAAAAAAACCCGGCTATTCAATCACGACAATCCTGCACATCATAACTCAGCAACACATAATATCTCATATCATCAACGTAAGTAAGTATGCATACACCGATTGTCGTCGACGTATAGCAACGACAATGTCACGACCCGAAAGTACGGAACATGACCGGCACTTAAACTACGAACGTCTCGAGGCGTACGTAATCTATGTAAACCGAAAACCCAGAAATCCAAACCAAGAAAAGTAGTAGAGTGCAGGAAAAACCAACTTAAAGCAAGTAGTTTCAATAGCATAAGCCGAATTATGCGGTTTTTAAAAACATCAAAAAATTACTGAAAATTTCGGCAGAGTCTCCTTTGTAAATACTGGCCCCCAAACGTGATACAACATGAATAGTATACGAAATCAAGAAAAAGGCATCCCCAAGCGGGAGCTAGCTCTTCGTCAATCGACGGTCATAACCACACAAGCAATATAATATACAACGCCAACGGCGAGGATCAAAACTCAAAAGGAAACTCAAAACCACCAGAAATATAACGAGCGACTCTAAGGTCGAAAGAATAAACAACACTGGTCTCTATCTCAATAAATACATGTTTGGTTGATGGAATTTACTAGATACAACGGAATAATATTATACAAGGTAATATGATGGGTACGATACAAGAAAAACCCACCTACTAGCAAGTCACCAGAATGAAACTGAGCCCGCAAAGCCGTAATTAATTCTGTACGGCAAAACCTGCAAGAACTGTGGCACAACGGGGGTGAGTTGCCAACTCATGAGTAGAAAAACATCTACGCACAGAAATCGCATAAATAACGCAATCCTAGGTCAATGATCATAATATATCCTCAAAAATGTATATAACATGCAGCCTATAACAATGGTTAGGGTAAATATCTAACCCGAGTGTAAACTCATGTGCCCGTGTCAGTGCCTCAGGTAGCAATATATCATATAATGAGGTATGCATGCATGAAAACAGAATACATGTAAATGAAGAAACTGTTTTCATAAATTAGTGAGATTTCCTTCGTATTTTTAAACTGAGGTTGTAGGGTTCCTAGGCACACTAATGGAGTCTCACAAGTGATCAAACATGCACAAATCATTAAATTCCTTATGCCTACAAACCCTAATACGGATCGTTAACTAGAAATCAAGGCGATGCAAGCAAGTAAACAGAATTATAGCTAAAGGGAAGGGGCTACAACCTTTGTAGATCCGGTCCTCCACCTCCTAGGCTCCGTGATGAAGTCCTCTCCACTGTCCAAATCGAATCTTGGGCTCTAGCGTCGGCTTCATCGGAGAAAAAGCGGGCTAGGTCATCGACGACGATGCCGAAGATGATCTACGTCGAGACATCGCTAGATCAAGCTCCAACTTCACCAAGTCAAGAAAACTTTTGAAGGAAACACCCTATACTACTTGGCAAGAGGTAGAGGATGAAGAAATAGGAAGTGGGTAGACTTTAAATTTGGATTTCTCACACTTTTTCATCAATCTCCATTGATGTAGCAAGCTTTCTTCATGGAAGAAGAAGATGAAGAAGAAGAAGATAATATGATAAGTGTTGAATAATGAGATAAATAAATCAATACTTATCATATATTAACCCTTGGTTAATTGTAGAGAATGGACCATGGTTAACTTGAATGGTTAGGGTTAAGGATGAGACAAGAATGGTGACTTAGTCAATGCTTCATGAAACTTCAACTAAAAACAAACTAAGCCACCATTTCTTTTTTCTCTTTATCATTTTCTTTTTCCAAAATAAACAAAAAGAATAAATAAATGAATAAGAAAAAAGAAAACCCTAATCATAAACTTAACCATGGTTTAATTCTTTACACTTAACCAAGTAAACATGTATCATCAAACATGATACAATCATGTGCACAAATGTATATCACATATACAACTTGCACAATTCAAGTGAGAAAATCCTTTTAAAGTGAACCAATACTAGTTAATGCAAAGTAATATATCAAATATATAATTATACATTAAATCATTAAATCAACACTTGATTCAATGATCCGGTCATGTCGCATATAACCGGCTAGTATCCAATGTATCGGCTTATCGAATCAATCCTTGATTCGACAACTAGGTTATATCGCATATAACCAATCGATACATTCGTCGCGAGAATGGAATACGGTATCACATACTCAAATTATTCTCGGTCCCGCACATATCTCATATGCGCTCCTATTTCGTTTCGCTTGAACCAGGAAACCTCTGTGTAGGACTCTAAAGACTCGTCAATACGCCGGCAGCAGATGATGATCATATCAAGCACCCACAAGCCGCAAGCGGTCTGCTAAACATAACGGCCACCCGGGTATTGAGCGATCAGAAGATCGACGAGCAAGCCCGCTCACACTCCTGTGAATCCAACCAGTAACACTTACCGTACAGTCCGGTCTGTTCGTCTGATATGTCGCATATCTCGCCTAGGGGTGGTAAACGTCAGACCCCAATAGGTCGATAAGTCATGCCGACGTAGGGTCCATAACATTCGTGAAACTACTGATAACTCTTACCAGTATATCACTGCAACCCTGGCCAGGGATTTCCTGTTATGGCCAGTCGTTCATAACGCAACATTAACCCCCAATACCGGGAGAGACGAATCCCCTCCTATCGCTCATTGCCTCCATGTGAATCGGGACTGTACCCAAAAACCACCTGTTTGCACGACTCAGTAGAGCCGTGGTAGGGCGGAAATCAAAGCACAGTGGGAGACACACAAGACTCTATGACGATCTCGGGTCAACAGACTAAGCTGTACCAGTGTCACCAAAGAACTGCCATCTGACGTGAGGTATAATACCATCTGGGAGTTCTCGGCGAGTCCGTTCAGTGTACCCAGTCTCCACTGAGCACCCGTATACCATCTCTGATGTCAAACACCAATGGATATGGGATCATCCATCGCCCATCACATGGGTCGAGAAGATATACGCTAGTCTACTCTGGAATATCGATGCCCCGTCTCGATATTCCCACGACTAGGAACAATGAAGGATGTACTCATTGACTACCCAGGCCCCACTAGTATGATCTGCATCATAGTCCTGGAAGTCGAGTACTAATCCTAAGGGCTTTATCAACATGTAACAGAGAGACAGAAAGTATACACGTTAAGATAAAGAGCAACCAGATAGCGTACTATCATGTCGAGCAAGAAAGTCCTACCTATATATGCCCCAGCATCCACTACAATATACATCTAATGTACAGTAATGGCCTCTAGGGCATACATATAACTAATAATCTCCCACTTGCACTAGGGCCATCTGTAGCAGTGGTTGCAGTATCACATACTCAACCATCCCCAAAAAGTCACTCTTTGGGAAAAGGCCTTCGTGAGTGGATCCGCCGTGTTGTCCTCTGAGTCTACTCTCCTAACCTCGATCATCCTGGAGATCAACTATCTCCATGATCAGGTGATGCTGCCTCAGAATATGTCTGGGTCACTGATGGGACCAGGGTTCCTAGGCCAAAGCCACAGTTCCATTGTCACACAATGGTAGGAACCTAGTTCATCCTATGAACCAATATACACCCAAACCGCCTCTTTGGTAGTATCTTTAATAGCGATGTTACCAGCCTTTATCGTCTAGTTCGCCACGGTATCTAGCTTGGAACTCTTCCAACATACCGTCCCTTTACTGAGGGTAAAGACAATGCCTGTGACTGACATTCAGTCGTCTTTATCACTCTGGAACCCTTCCAGTGATTCTCCCCAGGATCGATTGATACTATCTCACTACAACTAGTGAGTATCCTAACATCCAATTAAATCTATCTCATAGATCCAAAGCTTAGGATTTAGTAGGTATCACTTTGATCCTATATGGAAAATCATTGTGATAAGCGGAGATTGATCGAGCGTAGCATAGGAAACTCCTTCCCTAACAAGAGTATGTCATCCACGTATTCTATGAGGATCGTCACCATACTCCCTACTACCTTTTTGTTTATACAAGGTTCATCTACCATTTTGATGATGTCAACTTCTTTGACTAATCCATCAAAACAGATGTTCCAACTCCGCGATGCCTGCTTTATCCTATAAAGCATCTTGCACACGTTTCCGCTGCTCCCACTGTCTATGAGGCCCTCTGGCTGTGTACTTATAGACGCACTCTTCTAAAACATCATTTAGAAAAGCAGTCATGACACTCAACCACCAGATATCGTAGTTATGGTATGTAGCTGTGGCAAGTAGGATCTGGATGGACTCAAGCATAGTCCCTAGAAAAGGTTTCATCATTATCCACACCTGGTTGATGACTAAAACCTTTAACAAGTCTAGCTTTGAAAGTCTCAACTTTTCCATCTACACCAAGTAATCTTCTCAAGATATACTTGCTCCTGATGGGGATTTAACCCTTCAGATATAGCAACCAAAGTCCATACTTTGTTGGTGTATATGGATTCCATCTCAGACCGCTAAGTATCCAGCCATTCTTACAGAGTCCCTACTCTTGATGGCCTGCTCGAATCTAGTTGGGTCATCATCTCATGATGCATTCCATGCTCCCACTGTCATCGAGAAACCAAGGTATCTCTCAGGTGGGTGAGGAACCCTGCTAGATCGGCGGAGAGGCTAAGGTTCATCGGGAACTATTGAATCCTTTGGTTCTGTCAAATCATCTGATGTAGTTTGTATAGCTGGAACCTTTCCAGTTCTACATTACAGACCTTGCCTCGATCTTATCCGGATTTTGCTTTTGACATAGGCCGGACAATCCCAAATCTTAACTTACTTAAGAGATAGGATCTTCCCACACCATATCTTATATGGAGTGGTAGGCACTGATTTGACTCGAACCTAATTCAATAGGTATGCAGCTTCTCAAGCGCATAACTCCCAAAAGGGAAAAAGGTAACTCAGTAGTACTCATCATAGAGCACACCTTATCATATAGGGTGTAATTGCTCCGCCCCGATACACCATCGTGCTATGGTGTATACGGAGGAGTAATGCTGAGAGAGAATCTCATTCTCCTTTAGAATAATCCAGGAATTCCGTACTCAAGTATTCTCCTCCTTGATCACATCAAAGGACATATTACTTTTACCCGTATTTTGGTTCTCTACTTCCAACTTATATTCTGTGAATACCTCAAAAGCTTCGGACTTATGTTCCAACAGGAATATACGACTGAATCTTGAGAGATTATCAGAGAACGTAATGAAGTACAAAGAACCAGTCTTGGCATGTGTAGACTGGAGACCTTACATACATCATCATGTATCAGTCCCAAGAGTTCACTAAATCTTTCTCTGTCTCCAATAAACAGAGCTATGGTCATCTTATCTTTGTGACATGACTGGCAAGTTTCACAAGATGTAAATTCAAACTGATTTAAATATGCATCTAAAATGTAACTTCAGCCAGTCGGGTCGCATTGATATGACCTAGTCTACAATGCCTCAAGAATGATTCGTTCATTTATGAACTTTTCCTCTTGTGTGTGTTCTGTATACTAGGAACTGTAATTTGATTTAGAACGTCAATGCTTTTAGATAACGTGCCTGAACCGATCAACTTTTGATATAGGAAATGTTCAAAACATTATCCATCAATACAAAATTATATCCTTTCTTCACTAATAAAGAGACTGATATGATTTTGTATATCAGGTTCGGTATCTAATAGCATTTGTTCAGAATCAATGTATTCGTAATACAGGGTGACAGTGACCAACAGACTTGGCTGCAACACTTGCCCCGTTTTCTGTCTCATGAAACTTATCACCCGTTCTCAGTTTTTCTACCTTTTTGTAGCCCTATGTAACAGATTACATATCTGGGATCCTGATCCGGTATCAGATACCCAGGATGCAGAGGATACTGAGAAACAGTTCTGCATAATGAACACACCCGAAGGAGATGCATCATATGCACTTTCTTCGTTTGGGCGGCATAGGAATTCTGGTATTCCCCAATTTCCTGCTCTGTCTTATAACAATTATAAGCTGGAGCGGGACCAACGTTCCCCAGCTCAGTATAACAAGCGGGTTCGGTCAATTATCCGTATTATTATCTTGATTAAGGCGTGACATGTTGCTACCAGGAGAGAAAGAGAAGAAAACACTCTGCGTGCGCTCTTGCAAGATTAGATTGGTTATTTATTTTATCTAATCAGGATGGCTCCCACTGTTTTTATCAAATCTTCCTTCAAACCTTAAAAGGAAAGACTAGCCGGGATTAATTACACTCTACAAGTTCGCCAATCTTTCTGCCAGGCCAGTGTCGGTACTTTGAGGGAGGTTCCCCGTGCTTTCGCACGGACCTAATTACAGTAAACCTCGTTTTCCCAGAGGCGTAACCCTGTTGACACCTTTCTAGACACCTACTTGATCGGCTAATTGCAAAGTGCAAAACTCTCCCAGGAGTAACAATTACTCGCAGTGGGTATCAGGATCCAACTATCATATAGAAGGTATGCAATCTCATTGCAAATTTCAACACTTGAAACTCCCGATAAAGGTTTTTACCCCTAGCACTTATGACCTTAACTAAGGTCAACAAATCATAAGTACTAGTCAAGTTCTACCCGTCATTTCGTGATTAATTAGACCCACCCACATGACCCTTAACTAAGGTCAACAAAGTCACGCGACTGTCCTAACTAATCGCATCATATGCGGTGTAGGAAGACATCACTTAGCTACCGTACACTGTGCCTTGACTATGGTCAACAAACACAGCACGAATACTAAGTACTCTACTTCCTAAAATGACGGAGGGTTGCGAATGGTTTTTGTGAAAACCTTTAACGCTTTGAACTTGATCTCGTTGCGGAATCAAATGGTTTTTAAATGGAATGTTTTTGAGGCTTTTCTAGTTTTGCTAAAGGGGTCACTCCCGGTGAAGGGATCGTCGGCCCTTTCCTCGTCGAATGAGGTGCGGGATATATCACATATATCACTGTGCAAAGCGGAAACTATAGAAGCGATCAAAGACAAACCGAGGGTTGTAGTATCTGCCAGTTATTGCTAAAGGAGTCACTCCCGGTGAAGGGATCTCGGTCCTTTCCTCATCGAATAAGGTGCAGGATGTTCTATAATGAACACCGCGATGCAAAGCAAGAACTGTAGCTACCTGTTTTTATTTTGAAATTCGATTCCACAACATCAATTAGGTTTATTTTCTTTCATTAATCTCATTAATGAATATCCCATCAAATAAGTCCACCTAACCATCATAGATAAATATAACGTACGCTTATGCCATCCGTATTCGCCTCGATGTCCCGTCTGCACCGTTAGGTTAGGTAACTAACGCCAGAGCGAGGCAGGGCTAGCGCGGGTGTAAAACATAAGCAACGTCTATATAATATATCATATATACTATATATATAATATCTGTCAGAGAACATCACATGATCACATCATAGATAAATCACAGCAGAAGAAACATATGAAGTATTGGATATACTAAGACGTCCGTGTTTTCAATACGAGCCAGTATAAAACACGGATTCCACGGTTGTGATGAATAGCCAATCCCACACCCCTAGACCCCTACGAGAGCGGCAAGCAACCCTACCAATTCTAGAGTTAGGAGACCCGGACTCGACTCCTCGAGATGGTCTCCCACTGGACCCTAGAACCCGGTTACTTGTGCTCCCCTCCTTGGGTCTATCCTAGTGCAGAAAAGTAAATAATATACATCAACGGTGACAACTTCCGCAACCTGGAAGTGCCCCAATAAAAGAATATTACATACAAGTTTTTACATGAATGAAAATGAAAAACACTCATCTCACATAAAAACCCCCGGCTATTCAAACACGACAATCCAATATAACATATCCAGCAACACATAACATCACATGTCATCAACGTAAGTAAATATGCGCATTCCAATTGTCGTTGACATATAGCAACGAAACTGGCGATATCACATATTACACTTATGGTCATAGAAAAGTAAGTGTAAAACTACAACAGTTGGAATCCGCAACCACCTCAGACATCGCATGCCTGATCAAATGAATTCTTTAGACATCGCATGCCTAACAATTATAAACCCCACATTTTAGTCTCAAAATCGAAAACACTTTTCAATATCAAGTCGGGCAATTCAACAGGATTCCCGACATTCTGATCGAATGCTCGTCGCAAACTTTAGTAGGCGGCCGCACCCCCGACGCCGTCGACAAAGTGCACCAAGGCGGAACACCGCTGCCGCGAGCACCCGAACGGATGCTTTCGGCGACGGGGTTCTCCTACAGTCACTTGGTCGGGGCTATGGAGTGAGGCTGTCTATTAAGTTTACCCGGCGTGTATCCGCATACGCTACGTGATTGCGACGGACTTTTGATCACATCAAAATTCCGTGGCAACCGATCAAGTGAGACTAAAGTGCTATGTTTATAACATTCATTCAGTTATCACATAACTTTTGTGAATTCCAATTGTTCTATCACATTCCGGATAAACAGAAAATGTTAAACTTTCCGATTGAACATTCGAACACCCAAGTTTTCCCGAAACAGCTCAACACATGAAATAAGTCTAACAACATTCAGTTCGTGCCTCAGTACCAACGGTCCAGCCGTAGAAGGGTCAAGCCAACGCCTCACATGTGGTACGCCGTACTGCCCCAAACCCGAAGGTTCAAAGGGCAGTTCAAGATGGTCACATAATCGAGTTAAGGTTTGTTGTCTTCTAGAGGGTCCATCGCGTTACTTGCACTACTTAGAACGTCGTTAAACTACGGAAAAATCCAACAATTGGAAATTTTCCGGCAGGGGAAAAAGTGGGTATTTATATCCGGTCGAACTTTTTAACATATTCTAAAAATTACCCGGAAATACACACAGACAAAATTAGACAGTCCGATCGATATACTGAGTTCCCAATACAACCCAGAAAATAAAACTCTGGAATAAATATTAAATATTCCCAGGAAAACCAGCACTGCATACTAGGAATTACTGTGCACAATTCATTAAACAAGGATACATTATGGCCGCGGAACCGCCGTATAAGCCATGCTTATGCGGCGGAACCGCGGCTATTTGATGGATACAGGAGCTCGAATTTAACAGTAAGTCTTAGATCTTCCTGCTGATTTTTCTGCATATTTTTAATTTACAAAAATCCACATTTTACAGAAATGTCCAGAGAGCATGTTAAAATCGGGGTTTCGGGTCGATCGGACTTCTAACTCCGTCTACGCATCGCCTAAGGCTCTAGCTATTCTCTGATACCACTGTAGGGCTCCTAGGCACACTAATGGAGTCTCACAAGTGATCAAACATGCACAAATCATTAAATTCCTTGTGCCTACAAACCCTAATACGGATCGTTAACTAGAAATCAAGGCGATGCAAGCAAGTAAACAGAATTATAGCTAAAGGGAAGGGGCTACAACCTTTGTAGATCCGGTCCTCCACCTCCTAGGCTCCGTGATGAAGTCCTCTCCGCTGTCCAAATCGAATCTTGGGCTCTAGCGTCGGCTTCATCGGAGAAAAAGCGGGCTAGGTCATCAACGACGATGCCGAAGATGATCTACGTCGAGGCATCGCTAGATCAAGCTCCAACTTCACCAAGTCAAGAAAACTTGTGAAGGAAACACCCTATACTACTTGGCAAGAGGTAGAGGATGAAGAAATAGGAAGTGGGTAGACTTTAGATTTGGATTTCTCACACATTTTCATCAATCACCATTGATGTAGCAAGCTTTCTTCATGGAAGAAGAAGATGAAGAAGAAGAAGATAATATGATAAGTGTTGAATAATGAGATAAATAAATCAATACTTATTGTTGGAGATAGTGCCCTCAGAGTCAATTATTAGGTCACAGGTACGTGATTGTAATGATTGAGGGAGGACCTATCCCGGTAGGACAGTCTTACTCGAGATGATAGTATGCTATCTGGTTTACCTTTATCATCGTGTACTGCTTTAGGTGACATGACACGTCGCTATTACACGTTGATAGAGCCCCTAGGATTCTTGCTTGACCACCAGCAGTATGAGGGCGATCATATAAGTGGGAGCTGGGGGTCTATAAGCTTATCCTTAAAAGGTCCCTAGTCGTGGGAGTTTCGAGACTGGGCATCGATACTCCATTAGTAGACTAGTGTATACAGTCGAGACCCCGACGAGGGGTGGTGGCCGGTCTCACAAGCCACTGGTGTCAGTTGGATCACCTAAGATGTATACAGGTGCTCATTGGGTTATGAGTACACCGGACAGGACTCGCCGGGAACATGCTAGTTGGTCATATACCAGACGTCAGATGGCAGTTCCCTGGTGACATGTGTGCAGGTTAGTTCATCGACCTGAGGATCGTCATTTGTCTCGTGTGAGTTCCCACTGTACTTTGATTACTACCCTACCACGGCTCAAAGGAGTCGTGCAAACAGGTTTTAGTTGGGTACAGTCCCGAGCCACATGGAGGCAGTGAGCGTATCTTCAGGGGTTCGTCTCTCCCGGTATTGGGGGTGAGGTCGTGCTGTGTCTAGGAGAGCCATTACACAAAGTCCTTGGCCAAGGCAAGGAGATTTACTGGTAGGTATTCCAGTAGTATCTCAGGGTGTTCTGGGCTACACTCCGACACGACTTGTACCGCTTTTGGGGGTCTGACTTTTACCAACCCCCTAGGCCCGCCATGCGATACTCATAGACGAACGGACCGGACTGCACGGATATTGTCACTGACAGGCTCAGTTGGGTGTCGGGGTGAGCTTCCTCATCGACGTCCCTTTTGGTCAATAGCTGGTGGCCCGTCATGTATTGGCATATACCTCTGACGTGCTAGTGGTTAAATCCACAGCCATAGTATTGACGAGTCTTTAGAGTCCACCACATTTACAGTTACTCAGCTTTCGGGCGAAAGGTTGTAGAGGCCGTATGGAGATATGGCAAGGTCGGATCAGATACGTGCGGTATTGCACGGATCAGGATCGGACAGTTTGTACTATAGGCCGTATTGGTGTATGGCAGGGTTCGATCAGATACGTGCGGTATTGCACGGATCAGGATCGAACAGATATTACTAGCCGGCTTTGGTATAAGCCGGATCCTTGTATAGTACAGTGTAGTGTTTGTCTCATTGCATTTGTATTTCGGTCGGAATACAAATGCGGGTGTGTATGCACAGTATCGGGGTTTTCCTGTAATTTATTACGGGACCAGTTTTCTGGAGTTGCCAGTTTGCTTTCCGTTTCGGCCGATTTCCATTGTTCCGTTCATTGGCCGAAGATTGGTGGAGGAGGGCTTATTTGCATTGTTGCAAATAAGCATTTGTGGAGGGGGTCTTTTGCTTATTGCCATGTCATGATCACTTGACTTTTTGACTTCATCATGGTTGCTCCATACCTTGACTTCTTGTTATGATGGCATGACTTTTGTGGACATGATTGTTGATGATGAGAGATGATTTGTTTGTTGAGTGTGGGTTTTATTTTGTGATGATTCCTTTTGCATGATAGCCCTCTCTCTCTCTCCATGGTATTATGGGATGGCTCTCTTATTCTATCACCTCTCTCTCATTCTCACTCACTTCCCCACCAAGAGAGGCCGGCCAAATTAGGCAAGGGCTGTCCAAGTTTTTGAGGGTGAAAATCTTGTTCATTTCATGCTCCAAAAACCCCCTAGTTCCTCCACATGATTCTTGTATCATCCCTCCACCAAAATGGCATCTCCATGAACCCCAAATGAGACTTCTTCACTACACATTCTACAGCGAATCTTGGGCACGTCGAGTAGCCGGCTTCGTGCCCGAGTTGCCTCGGCATTGAGGTGGGAGCCCGTAAACGATGTAGGCAACGTGGTGCACTTCCGGCGACGAGGAGGAGACGGACGGAGATCCCGCGAGGAGATCGGATTGGAGATGAAGACCGGAGGACTTAGATCGTCGGTATATCTCTATTCCCATTCTTGTAGATAGCTTAGACTAGTTAATGGTAACGATCCGGGTGATAGTGCGCGGTGGTGCTGGTTTGCTAAGTCCGCAAATTTTAAGTTATTCACCGCTTCCGCATTCCGGCGTCGGATTGACGGCCGGGGCGCCGCCGTGCACTTACAGTGGTATCAGAGCCTCCCCATTAACTTAGTCTAGCTTTGTGTAATGTGTTTTTGAGTTCCGATCGATCGAAATGTCCAAAAACCCGTATTTGCCCACGACAGTTTTCTGTTAAGTTTTTTTGGTGTCCAAAAATTTTTCAGGTGACAGAAAAGTGATCTACCAAAAAATATAAGAGTTCTGTAAAAATTCGACGATGTAAAGCTACAGTGTGAGCGCGGAACCGCCGCGTAAACCCCATACATGCCGCCCTTCCGCGGCTCACTTTGCACGTCACATCACCAAATTTTTACAGATGTCTTCTGGGTTTATTTCAGGGGTTTTGGAATATTAAAATTGGGCCAATTATTTCTGTGAGTGCTACAGTATTAGTTTGGGGCCCACTTGTTAATTTTTGGTCAATCGGAAAATCTTAAACACATTTTTCACAGTATTTACATTATATCTGCGACCGTGAATGTCACTCGATCGGTAAATCCGGTCTAACTGCTATAGCCCGGTTAGACGGATTTGCGAACGTGACTTTCACGTTGATGTTTTTGTTTTTGCTGTGATGTTGCGGATCGGTCGTGGGGATAGCCTGGATGCAATGCTAGTACAGTTTTGTTGTATTATGTACATTTGATATTGCGGGGCGAGCGTCCGACTTGTGGACTGCCGTCACTGCCGGATTGTATTATTATTTTGGGGTACGACCTGGTTGCGGTCGATGTACCCGGTGTATGTATATTTTACTTTCTGTACTAGGATTGCCCCGCGGAGGGGTGCACGGATAGCCAGGTTCTGGAGGGCAACAAGCCCGCATCTCATGGCATTGAGACGGAGGGGGCTTCACTCTAGGATTGGCGGGCTATTCGCCGCACTCGTAGGGGGTACAGGTTGACCCAGGAGGGGTGCCCAAGTTGCCGGATTCCGTGAAGTGCTGGGTGGTCCATTCACGGCGCTGAAGGGGGCTGCCTCGCTTCAGGTTTTGGCGGGTGACTTACCGCGCCCGTAGGGGTCTAGGATTTCATTGCACAGGCTATCCACACGACCAGGGGAACGTCGGGTTTCAGCGGCTCTGTGAAACCCGGGGATCCCAGATATCTGTATTGTTTCTGTGATGCTGTACATTTCTGTGATGTTGCATTTTATTCACGCCTTGAGCGAAATATAATATATTGGTATATATATTAGTAGATGTTGTATATGTTTTTCATCCGCGCTAGTCCAGTCCCCGCTCTGTCGTTAGTAAGCTAACCTAACGGGTAATGACGGGACCCAGTGGCGAATGCGGATGGCATATACGTACATCAATATATTTTCGTTCTTTTTGGTGTGATCAATTGATGGGACTGCATTGATTCGGATCAATGCAAAGTTAAAAACAAACCTAATCTGATGTTGTTGGAACACTTTTTCAAAAAGCTGTTATTGCAAGGACGTTTACTTTTGTTTTGCATCGTGGTATTCATTAGAATATCCTGCTCCTCAGTCGACGAGGCAAGGGCCGAGATCCCTTCACCGGGAGTGACCCCTTGGACAGAAGTTTGCGTCAGGGCATTAACTTCACTATAGCCGATTACTTTTGCTTTGCATCGCGGTATTCATTTGGAATATCCTGCACCCCATTCTACGGGGAAAGAGCCGAGATCCCTTCACCGGGAGTGACCTCTTTAGCAATGGTTTTCGTCACTATATTTTTTAAAAAGCTATCCGTTCCTTCAACGATATCAAGTTCATTACGTTAAAGGTTTTCGCCAGAAACCATTCGTAGCCCTCCGTCGTTTCAGACGGGTAGCACGTAGTATTCATGATATGTTTGTTGGCCTTCGTCAAGGCATAGTGTATGGTAGCTGCTTGTTGCCTTTCTGCAGCATAGATAGATGCGTTGGTTTGGGACAGTCGTATAGCCTTGTTGGCCTTCGTCAAGGGCTTGTACGGGTGGATTCAAATTAACCTGGATAATGACGGGTAGAACTTGACATGTGACTTATGATTTGTTGACCTTCGCCAAGGTCATAAGAGCATGGGGCAGAAATCACATCGGGAGTTTCAAAAGTACTGAAACTTGCCAGATATGCGCATACCTTCTGGAGTGTGATACCGTGAGCGGATTCCGTCACGTTGTCATGCGATGAGAGTTGGATCCCGATTCCCACTGATGAGTTAGTTTACTCCTCGGGTGACCCCGACTAATTCTTCTTTCAGGTTTGGAGGAGAATTTGAGGTACAGTGGGAGGATTCCAGATTAGATAAATTGTCACCATTCTGATCTAGGTTAGAGTGCACGCTGAGTGTTTCTTTTCTCTCTCTCTTTGGCAGCGACCATTGACCCGACCCTAAGACTTTGACTCAGTGACCAAGTTGACCGAACCTTCTTAAACACTGGCTTTTGGATTGTCAGAATTGCAGACCTCATTGCCACTCCTACTTTTACCCTTTTCTCCAGGACACCCCGTTTTACTACGAACGTCCACTTCCATTGGACAAAGCCATCGTATGGTTAGATACGAACTCGAAAGAATTTATTCGAGGATGGTTTCCGGTTCTGGAGAAAACGGATAGGATTATTCAGTTGTCTTTTCTTTTCACCCTCTCTCAGGTTGCGAGTACTCCTTAGTTTAGGAGTAGTACACCTATTATGCAAATTGGATAGTCTTCTTCCAAACCATAGGCTGGTGCCGACCGGTAGGGAAGGAAGAAAACCAGTTAGCCTAAACGGTGTACAGAAGGTATTAAGTTCAGACAAAGCAAGGGATTAGTAAGAGGGCAAAGTAAATTGCGATTGCTATTCACGACCAAACCAAGTATTTCTTCGCCAATCCTAAATCACCTTTGTATTTCTCCAGGACACTCCGTATCACTACGAAGATCCCATTTTATTGGATAATCCATCGTATGGTTATATACGAACTCGAAAGGAACTTGTTCCAGTTCGGGGATGGATCCTGGTTCAGGAGAAATAGGAATAAAGTACATTCAGGTGTCTTTTATCTTCACCTTCTCTCGTGTTGCGAGTGTTCCTAGGATTGGGACAGTACACCCATTATGCTTATTGGATAGTCTTCTTCCAAACCATAGGCTGGTGCCGAACGGTAGGGAAGGAAGAAAACCATTTGGCCTAAAAGGGTGTGCAGAAGGTAAAGACTAAAGACATATGAAGGGATTTGGAGAGGTGGCAAAGAACTATACGGTTACAGTCGTGAATCTGGAAGAGGCATTACTAGGAATACCAGGATACCCCATCGAAACATTTCAATGTTTCAGTTTCACTGTGTACTGTTAATAGAAAACTGATTTCCCGATTAGATACTTACTCCAGGGTATGTATTTACCAGATACGATTCTCACATCTGTATGGTTTTACAGATGATGAGTGGGAGTAAGTTATTGGGAATTGGGTGATTATCCTCATTATATCGGGATTCGTTGTAATCGGTGATATTTGAGGAAATCACCTGGGTTGTTTGCCGGTCGGCAAATATTTGGTTTTGAATATCCGCTGTTATGCACCAATTTCAAATTGATATATCTGTACGTCTATTTTCATAGAGTGAGATATACCTTTCTGAAATTATGTCTACGACATTTACCTATATCAATGGATGGTTAGGTAAGGAGCATTAAACAGCAGTGTAATTCTTCTTAACCATAAGTACAGTTTTCAACCTACGACACACAGTGAATGAGTAATCAGACTCAAGGGACTTTTACAGAGTATTGTATGTTGTCCTGAGTCCATCAGGACAGAGGGGATGGTCCTCATACTATATTCGGTTTACTTATGACTCCTCTAATTTTTAGACAGGTGTTTTGTGGAAACACAGGGTCTGAATTTGGAGAAGTTATATGTATTTGAATACAGTAGAGAACCAGGTATAGCAAGTATCGGGATTCTTCAAAGAGATCGAAGATGTAGATACTTGTGTATGGTGTTCAGTTGATAGTAATGATTAAGAGAAATTGCTTCTCTTTCAGGTTACTCATAATTGGAAGTATTCCTAAGTTGAGTAACGCTGATCTGGCCTCCTTCCATTTAGTTGACATGCACTGGAGACAGTTGCATGATTTGGATCTGGTTCAATTAAATCAGTGCCTCTGGTCCTATATGGGATATAGAACAGTTCATATCTTAACGATGTTAAGGTACGGGGAGTTGTCCGGTTTATGATTAAAACCAGACACTGGACAACTCAAGGCACGTTTCTGTAATGGCTGTTTGTGGGTTGACCCAGGCTATGACGAGGGTTGATTTTCTACCATCTGGATGAACAATAGCGATATTGTTCTAGACTCGCCACAGTTTTAATAAAAATGGATTTTTTTCAGAAAACAGTAGTGGGAGTATGGTAGAACTGGAAGTGATTCCAGAACCACAAACGATTACTGAAGATTTGATAAGGAACCTAAAGATTCAATCTGGATTGACATTCCATTGGCCACTCCGCAGATAAGGTGGGTAACTTCAGGCACCCGAGAGGTACTACGGTGGCCTCAAGGACGGTGACAGGGAAGTTCTTGTTTACCCACAATTACCATTGCTGTTGTTCCAGGGTGCGAGACCCGGCGGGAGGATGAGTATAGCGTAGTTCTAAACCAGTTTTAGAAGTGTACGTCTATATGACTCTGCCAGAGGGTTGTCGTAGTCAGTGGGAGCAGCGGAAGCATTGGTGGACAGGTAGCTTATGTCTATTTATAGACTAAAGCAGATGTAGCGGAGATAGATCATCTATTTCTGACGTGACAGTCATAGGTTTGACTTCATCAGAATAGGGGATGGATCTGTTGAGAAGGTAGTAGGGTGTGATGTCCTGGTATCTGGATGACATACACAGAATAGGAAAGGAAACTCCTATACTACAATCGGTTATACTTTGGTCGTCACACAGTTGTTTCTCCACAAAGGAAATGGATTTTATATCAGACATACTGGTTACTAGATCTATGGTTTTAGATCTAGATTTGGGTGGTTTCCCAATCAGGGTACTTGACAGCATTCTAAGAGTATTTAGGATGGACGACTCCTGGCACGGTAGTGTACCTGCAGGTAATGGAGTCACCCTCTCTAAAGGTGTCTTACAGACTAAAGGGGAGAGGGACGTGCATGATTGGCAGATCACTTGCTCAGGCAATTGAGTCAATCATGAGATGTCAAGTACCACACCAGATGTTGTTCTTGCACTAGATGCAATAAGTTGACATTAATCCAATCCTGGAGAAACAGTCGGAAGCAGTTTTAGAACATAAGTGGATGTTCTAGGGATATGATAACGACAGCCTCATTCAGGAGACAGTTATCATTCCAGGCTTCCAAGGTGACATGGACGACAAGGAGGTTGTCAGAGTTATAGTTTTCCTTCTGATGAGGGGCAGTATTTTGGACAGGTGGTCCAAGGCAATACTGAGGGTGGCATGGCGCAGGATATTGATTAAGTTCAGTTGACGATACAGTCTAAGAAGTTTGGATTTGAAGTTCATTTATGAGCTAGGTCCCATCAGACATCCAGACATATTCTGAGACAGGTATTGCTCTTTTCGGGAGATGGCTTTCTCCGCGAACTTGAGATTTTGAGAGAGACATAGAAAGAAACAACTAAGCGGATCCACTCACTGAGGCTATTCCTCGAACGCAATAGTTCCGCAAACGAGCTTTGTGAGACTGACTAGTAGAGGAGTTGGATGTTCGGTATCACACGGGCTGTGAGTAGGCGACATCGCAATAATTAGCCTTGAGTGCAAGTGGGAGATTGTTGGAGATAGTGCCCTCAGAGTCAATTATTAGGTCACAGGTACGTGATTGTAATGATTGAGGGAGGACCTATCCCGGTAGGACAGTCTTACTCGAGATGATAGTATGCTATCTGGTTTACCTTTATCATCGTGTACTGCTTTAGGTGACATGACACGTCGCTATTACACGTTGATAGAGCCCCTAGGATTCTTGCTTGACCACCAGCAGTATGAGGGCGATCATATAAGTGGGAGCTGGGGGTCTATAAGCTTATCCTTAAAAGGTCCCTAGTCGTGGGAGTTTCGAGACTGGGCATCGATACTCCATTAGTAGACTAGTGTATACAGTCGAGACCCCGACGAGGGGCGGTGGCCGGTCTCACAAGCCACTGGTGTCAGTTGGATCACCTAAGATGTATACAGGTGCTCATTGGGTTATGAATATACCGGACAGGACTCGCCGGGAACATGCTAGTTGGTCATATACCAGACGTCAGATGGCAGTTCCCTGGTGACATGTGTGCAGGTTAGTTCATCGACCTGAGGATCGTCATTTGTCTCGTGTGAGTTCCCACTGTACTTTGATTACTACCCTACCACGGCTCAAAGGAGTCGTGCAAACAGGTTTTAGTTGGGTACAGTCCCGAGCCACATGGAGGCAGTGAGCGTATCTTCAGGGGTTCGTCTCTCCCGGTATTGGGGGTGAGGTCGTGCTGTGTCTAGGAGAGCCATTACACAAAGTCCTTGGCCAAGGCAAGGAGATTTACTGGTAGGTATTCCAGTAGTATCTCAGGGTGTTCTGGGCTACACTCCGACACGACTTGTACCGCTTTTGGGGGTCTGACTTTTACCAACCCCCTAGGCCCGCCATGCGATACTCATAGACGAACGGACCGGACTGCACGGATATTGTCACTGACAGGCTCAGTTGGGTGTCGGGGTGAGCTTCCTCATCGACGTCCCTTTTGGTCAATAGCTGGTGGCCCGTCACGTATTGGCATATACCTCTGACGTGCTAGTGGTTAAATCCACAGCTATAGTATTGACGAGTCTTTAGAGTCCACCACATTTACAGTTACTCAGCTTTCGGGCGAAAGGTTGTAGAGGCCGTATGGAGATATGGCAAGGTCGGATCAGATACGTGCGGTATTGCACGGATCAGGATCGGACAGTTTGTACTATAGGCCGTATTGGTGTATGGCAGGGTTCGATCAGATACGTGCGGTATTGCACGGATCAGGATCGAACAGATATTACTAGCCGGCTTTGGTATAAGCCGGATCCTTGTATAGTACAGTGTAGTGTTTGTCTCATTGCATTTGTATTTCGGTCGGAATACAAATGCGGGTGTGTATGCACAGTATCGGGGTTTTCCTGTAATTTATTACGGGACCAGTTTTCTGGAGTTGCCAGTTTGCTTTCCGTTTCGGCCGATTTCCATTGTTCCATTCATTGGCCGAAGATTGGTGGAGGAGGGCTTATTTGCATTGTTGCAAATAAGCATTTGTGGAGGGGGTCTTTTGCTTATTGCCATGTCATGATCACTTGACTTTTTGACTTCATCATGGTTGCTCCATACCTTGACTTCTTGTTATGATGGCATGACTTTTGTGGACATGATTGTTGATGATGAGAGATGATTTGTTTGTTGAGTGTGGGTTTTATTTTGTGATGATTCCTTTTGCATGATAGCCCTCTCTCTCTCTCTCTCCATGGTATTATGGGATGGCTCTCTTATTCTATCACCTCTCTCTCATTCTCACTCACTTCCCCACCAAGAGAGGCCGGCCAAATTAGGCAAGGGCTGTCCAAGTTTTTGAGGGTGAAAATCTTGTTCATTTCATGCTCCAAAAACCCCCTAGTTCCTCCACATGATTCTTGTATCATCCCTCCACCAAAATGGCATCTCCATGAACCCCAAATGAGACTTCTTCACTACACATTCTACAGCGAATCTTGGGCACGTCGAGTAGCCGGCTTCGTGCCCGAGTTGCCTCGGCATTGAGGTGGGAGCCCGTAAACGATGTAGGCAACGTGGTGCACTTCCGGCGACGAGGAGGAGACGGACGGAGATCCCGCGAGGAGATCGGATTGGAGATGAAGACCGGAGGACTTGGATCGTCGGTATATCTCTATTCCCATTCTTGTAGATAGCTTAGACTAGTTAATGGTAACGATCCGGGTGATAGTGCGCGGTGGTGCCGGTTTGCTAAGTCCGCAAATTTTAAGTTATTCACCGCTTCCGCATTCCGGCGTCGGATTGACGGCCGGGGCGCCGCCGTGCACTTACACTTATCATATATTAACCCTTGGTTAATTGTAGAGAATGGACCATGGTTAACTTGAATGGTTAGGGTTAAGGATGAGACAAGAATGGTGACTTAGTCAATGCTTCATGAAACTTCAACTAAAAACAAACTAAGCCACCATTTCTTTTTTCTCTTTATCATTTTCTTTTTCCAAAATAAACAAAAAGAATAAATAAATGAATAAGAAAAAAGAAAACCCTAATCATAAACTTAACCATGGTTTAATTCTGTACACTTAACCAAGTAAACATGTATCATCAAACATGATACAATCATGTGCACAAATGTATATCACATATACAACTTGCACAATTCAAGTGAGAAAATCCTTTTAAAGTGAACCAATACTAGTTAATGCAAAGTAATATATCAAATATATAATTATACATTAAATCATTAAATCAACACTTGATTCAATGATCCGGTCATGTCGCATATAACCGGCTAGTATCCAATGTATCGGCTTATCGAATCAATCCTTGATTCGACAACTAGGTTATATCGCATATAACCAATCGATACATTCGTCGCGAGAATGGAATACGGTATCACATACTCAAATTATTCTCGGTCCCGCACATATCTCATATGCGCTCCTATTTCGTTTCGCTTGAACCAGGAAACCTCTGTGTAGGACTCTAAAGACTCGTCAATACGCCGGCAGCAGATGATGATCATATCAAGCACCCACAAGCCGCAAGCGGTCTGCTAAACGTAACGGCCACCCGGGTATTGAGCGATCAGAAGATCGACGAGCAAGCCCGCTCACACTCCTGTGAATCCAACCAGTAACACTTACCGTACAGTCCGGTCTGTTCGTCTGATATGTCGCATATCTCGCCTAGGGGTGGTAAACGTCAGACCCCAATAGCTCGATAAGTCATGCCGACGTAGGGTCCATAACATTCGTGAAACTACTGATAACTCTTACCAGTATATCGCTGCAACCCTGGCCAGGGATTTCCTGTTATGGCCAGTCGTGCATAGCGCAACATTAACCCCCAATACCGGGAGAGACGAATCCCCTCCTATCGCTCATTGCCTCCATGTGAATCGGGACTGTACCCAAAAACCACCTGTTTGCACGACTCAGTAGAGCCGTGGTAGGGTGGAAATCAAAGCACAGTGGGAGACACACAAGACTCTATGACGATCTCGGGTCAACAGACTAAGCTGTACCAGTGTCACCAGAGAACTGCCATCTGACGTGAGGTATAATACCATCTGGGAGTTCTCGGCGAGTCCGTTCAGTGTACCCAGTCTCCACTGAGCACCCGTATACCATCTCTGATGTCAAACACCAATGGATATGGGATCATCCATCGCCCATCACATGGGTCGAGAAGATATACGCTAGTCTACTCTGGAATATCGATGCCCCGTCTCGATATTCCCACGACTAGGAACAATGAAGGATGTACTCATTGACTACCCAGGCCCCACTAGTATGATCTGCATCATAGTCCTGGAAGTCGAGTACTAATCATAAGGGCTTTATCAACATGTAACAGAGAGACAGAAAGTATACACGTTAAGATAAAGAGCAACCAGATAGCGTACTATCATGTCGAGCAAGAAAGTCCGACCTATATATGCCCCAGCATCCACTACAATATACATCTAATGTACAGTAATGGCCTCTAGGGCATACATATAACTAACAGAGGTATCATAAATGAAATCAGTATCAACAGTGTCTAGCATCGACACAAAACATAAATCTCACTGTCTCGAAATATCAATGTCTCAATCTCAATATCTAGGGCGCCGTCAGTCCAGACCAGCCCCTACCATCCATCTCAAGACCACGACGGTATCCTCCGGACATCCGACGCGTCAGGTAATATCACCGGTAGGTAGTGCTCCCCAGCCAGGCTCAACGTCAACAACACATTCCTCTTGCCCCGGGGTACCATACCGGGCCTACCATGTACCCGTGACGGTTCCTCCACTCCTCGACACGGATCTCGAAAACCACAGCAAACTCATGGTGGACGACACTTTACATCACTAGAAAACCGCAACATTTTATATTTTAAAAGATCATAAGTTGTAAATTTTACGGCTTTCCCCGAAATCCAGAAATATCATAAATCTCAAGAAATCATCACAAGTGCATATGTCAATGATAATGAATGCATATGGTATCAATAACCAAGTTGCAATGTATGATTAATAAACTAGGCATGTAAGGTAGGTACACTAATATCATATCAAACTACTAACTAACAAGCTAAGTCAAGCAAATACATTCTCTAAAGTGTACGTGACATGGCAATTACCGATGAAGATGTGTGTAAGCCGGCAAGTCGGTGTACGTGGTACATACGCATCATCGGTAATGGTGCTGGTGTCCTAACAGCATGATATCAATAATGGAATATGCAGCAAAATAAGTATGCGAGGCAGAGCGAACAGCAATAATGTGCGGGAGCTGAATACTAGACACAACGATAACTAATCTGTAATAATCTAACATAAGTCCTACAAATGGTGCCTTTTGAAATAACACGAATCATGGGGTTTTGAAAATAGGGGCTATGGTGTTTTTATGAAAAGATACGTCTTTTGAAATATCCGTCCCTTGGCTGTCTTTTAAAATACCCACGATTCGTTAGTTTTTGAAATAGGTAAGAATCGAATCTAATCTAACAACTAAACTAAACTAAAGGGCTAAGCTAACGAGCTGAACTACAGGTAAGGAAACCGCCTATCATCTGAGTCGATACATATACCTACCTGCCTACCTGTATATGTATAGTCGGTGATCCCGCCTCAATAATATCATAGCCGATACCATATCTATAATCAGGCATCCCAAGTCAAGAGTGCGGATCAATCATCAATATAACTCGTACGTAAATCCGTCGTACGGCATCCCAAATCTGGGTACGGGTCAATATCACATTCATCATACTATTAACCTGGTATTCTCTTTATCAAATATCATGATCGCGGTACTGATCTACGTCTAGTACCATACTGATACCGCCTACGTATGCATGGACGTGTGTGAAACACTACGTCAAGGACCCGCTACAACGTCATGTCGTATCTAAGATTCGAACCCTGCTATATCACCGATCTCACGGCCTCAAATCAAATCCCATCGACTCAGCTCAATCCCAAGTATCATCCTCAATCCGTATGTGAACACATAGTCCCATACCCATGTGAACACATAACCATAAAGAATCCCATGAGCACATAACAATAGGAAAGTATGCAAGTATGTATGTGTGTATGTGTAGTGCAACACTACCCTAGGGTTCACAACGCTAAAATAATCCAACACACCAATATCCATCTTAAACATTGTTATTAATCCCAAATAACAGATAATAATTGTTGGTGTGTATACGCATCCGTATACACCACCACGGACTGCGGGGGTGCTATACGCCATCCACCCGACTTCTCCCCGTAGATATAAATCTACTCACCTGGTCCTCGCTAGCCGGTGCCGACGTCACCACGCGCTTGATTGTCGTCTCCAAGTCCACATGGGGTACCTACATATCATAACGCACCGTATCGCATTAAAACTAAATTCAAAATCGAAACGGCATACGAAAATCAAATCGGCACGCGTATCACGCATACGTCCAAACCTATCGCCTACGTATGCAAGAATAGTCAAACCAACCCTCGATGTCGATGTACAAACGTCAAACCATCGAGAAAAATCCAATCACACTCATTTGCACATTCACGAACACTAATTTTAATATAAACTAGGTTAAAACTCACAAAAACCCCAATTTCAGAAAAAGTCATTCTTCCGAAAATCTAGCAAGCACAATTCGCCGTTTTTGTATAAAACATGATGTTTAAATGAATGTAGCGGCCAATATACTTATTAAATATCTTAAATAAGTCATAGAAACAATTTCCGGAATTTAATCTCATTAAATTCCAAAAACCCTAATATTCTAGTTTACAAAATACCCTTTTTAACAATTTCATAGCAAAAATGCACAAACTACAATTTAGGTTGGATTTCCATGAACTAAAGTGTTAAACTACACTTAATAAAGTTAATAATATGATAAAAACCCTAACCATATTTTTAATCTCATATTTCGAATTAAATCAAAAAAACTAGTTTGCAACAAAAAGCTTAATTTGGACATTTTTCAAGTAACAACTTGTAATTAACAACTAGATTAGTTTTCTACAAAACTAAATATGTTAATCCACATCACTAAACCATGCACAATCAAACACAACTCATTTCCACAACAAACCCTAACTTGAAATCTTTAATCATGCAATTAAACTCACATAAACCAAATTAACACTTAATTAAATTAGCTTTAAGAAATTAAGTAACAAACTAAGCAAAAAAGTTTAGAATTATACCCAAAAACATTTGAAGATCCACAAGCATCCATGGCCCTCCAAAATGCTCTCTTTTCACAAGGATCCATGCTATACGGGCTAAGCTAAAATGGGTAGGAGTCGGATTTGGGTTTTGGGATTTTTTTGATGGATTTTGGGGCAATTTTTGATGAAGTTTTGAAGAGAAAAGAGAAGGGAAATGGGGGGGCTGTTGCTGCTGTAGGAGAGGGGGGGGTCGGCTGGAATGGGAGGGGGAGAGGAGAGAGAGGGAGGTAGAGAAAGTGGGGCGAGAAAGTCAAGGTCAAAGCAAAGTCAAAAGTCTAACTAATTTATCCATTTTCTTTTCTTTTCTTTCATTTCTTTTCCTTTGAAATTCAAGTGGGGGAAAAGATGGGGGCTGCTGAATTCAGCCAAGGGGAGAAGTAAATGGGGGTGTGTGGGTGTGGGTACGGGTGTGGGGTGATGAAAAATGATAAATACAATACCCCAAACATCCATTTACGCTAAAAAAAAGCCTTTTTTCTTCAATAATTTCTAAACCGTTTTGGCAAATGATTTCGTTCCAAAAACCATATGATAAAATTTTATTTAATGTTTTATGATGCACAAAATTTGTTTCAACTCATTCCAATTTTTAATTTTCCCTAATTAAATGTATTAGTGACGGCTTAAAATAATAATAAAATAATATTTTTTTCAGAAAATTTGAAATTTTACCAGCGGCTCAATAAACACCAAATAATAGCAATTATATAGCTAGAATATGTATATTTAATTTTTATAATAAGATATTTGTATTTTGACTTTTTACAGAAAACCCCCTTATTTTACCGATTTTTTCGAAATTTCACCGAAACGATTTTCAAAACGTTACAATCTTCCCCCCTTAAAGAAATTCGGTCCCCGAATTTAAATTCAAACTCCCCCAAATACTAAAACATCTAAGAAAACCCATCAAGTCGTCGGGGCTCCGAAATTGTAAATACATAAAACAAATCGTAGCGCAGCGCATGCGCTTGAAAAATGAGCATATAACTCAAATCAAAACTCCGTCAAGCATCCCGCAATCATCGGAGTCATGGAGAAGACATCAATGCCAAATCCAAATTAAACCAATATGATATAACTCGAAACTATACATGTAAACATCGAATCTATATCTGTAAGTATCTGAAGGAAATGCATGCCAATCTCTTTAAGTCGATGTGCAACGCGTATAACACTGCACAGTGGCGGACGTCTATCATAAGAAAATAACTATATACATATATACCTTTGTTTGAAATGTACGTTCCGCCGTTTTGGAAACAATTTAGAAGGGTTTCCTTGTTTTAAACATTTCGTGTCATATCAGACACGTAGGTAAATACTGAGGCTATAGCTCGCTTTTTGGAAATCCCTTCAATAACTATCAATGCATGCAAAATATATTCAGGCACTGTCCTCTGACTAGTCCTGCTCAGTACGAAAATACATAGCAATATCATAAAAACGAACTGCTCTATAAGAAATCAATCCCAAAATATGCACATGAATGCTACGTGCGTCTGGTGCGCATGGAAATCAAAATCCATGAATGTGCCATACATGCGCACAGGAACAACATCTAAGTGCATCGGGTGTGCACGAAACATCTGTCGTAGGCAACATGTGTGCCTGACAGCAAAATCAGGTGCATCTGACATGCACGAAAAAAAAAATCTCGATTTAGTGCCTCTGGTGTGCACCAAAATCACCCTTCAAAACATGCGCCCAACATGCGCGAAAATCCAAATCAGGTGCATCCATCGTACACGAAATCATGAAATCCAATATCAAGCGCCGAACGTGCGCAAAATCAATCAGGTGCACAAGGTGCACAAAACAAATATCGAGTATCACAATCGAAATCGAAGTCCAGTGCATCTAAGTGCACAAAAGGCGTATCACTGCACTGCAAGCATATATAAACTATACAGAGTGCAGGAACGAAATCGTGTGCATGCATACGCACAAAACCAACTCAATTGTTTAAAACCGTAAAATCACAAACATGTGAAACTAAAGCACGAAAACGATATCAAGTGCAACACTGTGCAAAGATCGTAAATCCTCAATCATCAAAATCAAATCATACGAATAAATCACCCAAAACATCGTAATCAATAATGGCGGAATAGTACTGCTCAAGCGCATCCTCTAAGAATCTCGGCCAACTGTCGCGGTCACTAGTGGGACGTCTCGTCGATGATCATGAACTCTGTCCTGCTGATGTACGTAACCATGACCACTCCTGGGTCAAGGTCTTCACTGTGAATTACCAATCTTTCGGTCCATCGGCTCATCGGCCCTGTCGGGTGTGCTAACGGGGATGATCCAGTTCTGGCACGTCTCTTGTCATCTCCCGGTCAATCATCACGACCACTCGTAAGACAGCATATCACTGGCGTCGGCCTCTGGCTCTCTGAATGTACGTGACACATCTGATCCTGGGTGCAAGTATCATTGCAGCAATGTCCTGGAAGGAATCCTGCTCACGGTCTCTTCCATGTCTCGTCTCTGCCAACTGTCCGGAAGTCATTGTCCTTTCCTATATTTGCATCTTGCTCTGGAACGACTATATACTCATCGCGACTCCTTCTGGAAGGTATATCCAGTACTCTGCCTCGGCATGCGCATCGCATCTCTGATGTCGGCGGAGGGGAACGTCATCATATCCAGATCTTATACGAACCTCTTACTCCATTTTTCTCTAATGTCGACCGCTTTGGACTCGTCTCGTCGTGGCTGCATGGACTGAGCTCCAACGGCTATCCTCGTATATGGAGTCTCCCAAGAATGCATCTCACCACTTAGCATCCGATTGAAGTCGAACCATTCGATCGATTCGTCGAAACCTCACAATCCCCCAAGAGCTCAACATCTTGGTACAGTTTAATAGTATCGAATATATATACCACAGCATCGGTGGTCCATCCGTAGAAGGGCAAACCCAAGCCTCACTAATGGCGCCGTAGAACTGCCACAAACCCGAAGGTTCAAAGGCTTCCACACGGTCATTAAGTCGAGTTAGGGTTTCATTCTTCTAGAGGGACCATAGAATTGCCTGCATGTCTTTCCGAATACTTTAAACTTGGAATAATAGGTTTCCGACATTCGATCGTCTCTGTCGACCCTCACGTCTCTGCGTGAAGTCGTCTCTAGCTGGAATCAATCTATCTGATGACCTCGCATCGGGGTAAGCGAACGAACCACCTGTCCTAGTCATTCATCATCGGGTGACTAGCGACCTTCTATCATCTATTCGTACAACTCGCCCCGCAATAGCTCCAACATATGGGGCGATATCTCGTCGCTCGCAGCAACAACTGGCTCGCTCGTCTGCATGCTGAACAGTGCCTCAATCATCATGAATAAGCAATACACCAACGGTCATCAAAATCTGGCTGGCCTCTGTCAGTGGCCCAATCCTCTGATACTGATCGGCACGTCAGAGAAATCTCATACAGCGACCCATCAAATGCTCGTGGCGCGAAAACACCGTAAAAAGACACATCTTCGCAATCGTGTGTCGCCGGAATTTCGCCCTGGTCAGTCCTCGTTCGTGACGAGCTTGTGCTGACCGCAACTCTAGCCGTAGCTCTCCCTGCCCGTAACCGTAGCAGCAAAACCATAACTGGTACTGATGAGGCTAGATCGGAATGAATATAATACTGAACAAGGAAATGTACATCCTAAGGCTTCATAAGTGGAGTGGCGTGTCGTAAATATGCCGCGGAACATACCAACGGTACGTCACTCCACTTTAGTCACCTATTCCATCAACCAAGGGTCAGCCTACGCTCCGAAGGTTAAAACCTAACGCTCTGATACCAACTTTGTCACGACCCGAAAGTACGGAACATAACCGGCACTTAAACTACGAACGTCTCGAGGCGTACGTAATCTAAGTAAACCGAAAACCCAGAAATCCAAACCAAGAAAAGTAGTAGAGTGCAGGAAAAACCAACTTAAAGCAAGTAGTTTCAATAGCATAAGCCGAATTATGCGGTTTTTAAAAACATCAAAAATTTACTGAAAATTTCGGCAGAGTCTCCTTTGTAAATACTGGCCCCCAAACGGGACACAACATGAATAGTATACGAAATCAAGAAAAAGGCATCCCCAAGCGGGAGCTAGCTCTTCATCAATCGACGGTCACAACCACACAAGCAATATAATATACAACGCCAACGGCGAGGATCAAAACTCAAAAGGAAACTCAAAACCACCAGAAATATAACGAGCGACTCTAAGGTCGAAAGAATAAACAACTTGGTCTCTATCTCAATAAATACATGTTTGGTTGATGGAATTTACTAGATACAATGGAATAATATTATACAAGGTAATATGATGGGTACGATACAAGAAAAACCCACCTACTAGCAAGTCACCCGAATGAAACTGAGCCCGCAAAGCCGTAATTAAACCTGTACGGCAAAACCTGCAATAACTGTGGCACAACGGGGGTGAGTTGCCAACTCGTGAGTAGAAAAACATCTACGCACAGAAATCGCATAAATAACGCAATCCTAGGTCAATGATCATAATATATCCTCAAAAATGTATATAACATGCAGCCTATAACAATGGTTAGGGTAAATATCTAACCCGAGTGTAAACTCATGTGCCCGTGTCAGTGCTTCAGGTAGCAATATATCATATGAATGAGGTATGCATGCATGAAAACAGAATACATGTAAATGAAGAAACTGTTTTCATAAATTAGTGAGATTTCCTTCGTATTTTTAAACTGAGGTATCATAAATGAAATCAGTATCAACAGTGTCTAGAATCGACACAAAACATAAATCTCACTGTCTCGAAATATCAATGTCTCAATCTCAATATCTAGGGCGCCGTCAGTCCAGACCGGCCCCTACCATCCATCTCAAGACCACGACGGTATCCTCCGGACATCCGACGCGTCGGGTAATATCACCGGTAGGTAGCGCTCCCCAGCCAGGCTCAACGTCAACAACACATTCCTCTTGCCCCGGGGTACCATACCGGGCCCACCATGTACCCGTGACGGTTCCTCCACTCCTCGACACGGATCTCGAAAACCACAGCAAACTCATGGTGGACGACACTTTACATCACTAGAAAACCACAACATTTTATATTTTAAAAGATCATAAGTTGTAAATTTTGCGGCTTTCCCCGAAATCCAGAAATATCATAAATCTCAAGAAATCATCACAAGTGCATATGTCAATGATAATGAATGCATATGGTATCAATAACCAAGTTGCAATGTATGATTAATAAACTAGGCATGTAAGGCAGGTACACTAATATCATATCAAACTACTAACTAACAAGCTAAGTCAAGCAAATATATTCTCTAAAGTGTACGTGACATGGCAATTACCGATGAAGATGTGTGTGAGCCGGCAAGTAGGTGTACGTGGTACATACGCATCATCGGTAATGGTGCTGGTGTCCTAACAGCATGATATCAATAATGGAATATGCAGCAAAATAAGTATGCGAGGCAGAGCGAACAGCAATAATGTGCGGAAGCTGAATACTAGACACAACGATAACTAATCTGTAATAATCTAACATAAGTCCTACAAATGGTGCCTTTTGAAATAACACGAATCATGGGGTTTTGAAAATAGGGGCTACGGTGTTTTTATGAAAAGATACGTCTTTTGAAATATCCGTAGGATCCCTTGGCTGTCTTTTAAAATACCCACGATTTCGTTAGTTTTTGAAATAGGTAAGAATCGAATCTAATCTAACAACTAAACTAAACTAAAGGGCTAAGCTAACGAGCTGAACTACAGGTAAGGAAACCGCCTATCATCTGAGTCGATACATATACCTACCTGTATATGTATAGTCGGTGATCCCGCCTCAATAATATCATAGCCGATACTATATCTATAATCAGGCATCTCAAGTCAAGTGTAACGTTTTGAAAATCGTTTCGGTGAAATTTCAAAAAAAACGGTAAAATGAGGGGGTTTTCTGTAAAAAGTCAAAATGCAAATATCTTATTATAAAAATTAAATATACATATTCTAGCTATGTAATTGCTATTATTTGGTGTTTATTGAGCCGCTGGTGAAATTTCAAATTTTCTGAAAAGAATATTATTTTATTATTATTTAAGCCGTCACTAATACATTTAATTAGGGAAAATTACAAATTGGAATGAGTTGAAACAAATTTTGTGCATCATAAAACATTAAATAAAATTTTAACATGTGGTTTTTGGAACGAAATCATTTGCCAAAACGGTTTAGAAATTATTGAAGAAAAAAGGCTTTTTTTAGCGTAAATGGATGTTTGGGGTATTGTATTTATCATTTTTCATCACCCCACACTCGTACCCACACCCACACACCCCCATTCACTATCCCCATGGCTGAATTCAGCAGCCCCTTTTTGGTCCCCACTTGAATTTCATAGAAATGAAAGGAAAAGAAAAGATTAGTGAGAGAAGAAGTTGGTGTTGACTTGGGGGGGTATTTTACCTTGACTTGGACTTTCTTTTCCACACCCACACCCTCCACACCCTTCCCCCACCTGCTGGCCGAGCCCCATCCTCCCTCAAACTGCAGCCCCTCCTCCTTCTTCCCCTCTCTTTTCCTCATCAAAAAAGTCTTCAAAATCCATCAAATCTCCATCAAAATTAAACCAAAACTCAAATCTAACTCCTACCCATTTTTCAATAGCTATTCTTGCATGGATCTAGGAGCTTGGAGGCCATTTTGGGAGGCTAGATTTCAAGCTTGGTCCCTTGTTTTTGGTGAGGTATAAATCCCAAGCCAAATCTAATTATTGTATAGTTTCTTTGATTAAAGTCAATTAAGTTTGAATGCAACTCTAATTGGGACTTAGTTGTAATGGAAAGAGTTTGAGATCAAGTTAGGTTGTGATCATGTGTTCATGGTTGTGTGATGGTTGTTTTTTTTAGCATCTTAAGTTATGCAACTTAAATTTGTTACTTATTGCCAATTGTAACATGTAATTGTCCAAATGAAAATATTTTGGAAACTAGGTTTTAGGATGGATGTAATTAGATGAAATAAAAATCTACGTAATACTTTTTGTGACCTAATTAAGTTATTTGGTGAATATTGTGGCCACTAAAATTGTAGAACAAGATTAGTAGTTAGTTGTTAATGGTTAGTTTAAGGAAATTGTGTTAATTATGCTAATTTGCTAACTAGGCTTTTGAAATTTGTTATATAATTGGGATTAAAAGTGTGATTAGGTTTTCTAGGCTTCATTAACTTTATTAAGTGTGGTTTAATGTTTTGGATCATGCAATTCTAAGCTAGATTGTAGTTTGTGTATTTTGCTTTGAAATTGTTAAAAAGGGTATTTTTGGTAAACTAGAATATTAGGATTTTTGGAAATTAATGAGATTAAATTCCGGAAATTGTTTATACGACTTATTTAAGATATTTAATAAATATATTGGCCGCTACATTCATTTAAATATCGTGTTTTGAACCAAAAACGGCGAATTGTGCTTGCTAGATTTTCGGAAAAATGACTTTTTAAGTGAAATTGGCGTTTTTGTGAGTTTTAACCTAGTTTATATTAAAATTAGTGTTCGTGAATGTGCAAATGAGTGTGATTAGATTTTCTCGATGGTTTGACGTTCGTACATCGACATCGAGGGTTGGTTTGACTATTTCTGCATGCGTGGGCGATAGGTTTGGACCTATGCGTGATACGCGTGCCGATTTGGTTTTCTTATGACGTTTCGATTTCGAATTGGGATTTTTTGCGATACGGTGCGTTATGATATGTAGGTACCCCAGGTGGACTTCGAGACGACAAGCAAGCGCGTGGCGACGTCGGCACCGGCGAGCGAGGTTCAGGTGAGTAGATTTATATCTATGGGGAGAAGTCGGGTGGATGGCGTATAGCACCCCCGCAGTCCGTGGTGGTGTATACGGATGCGTATACACACCAACTTTTATTATATGTTATTTGGGATTAATAACGGTGCTTAGGATGGATATTAGTGTGTTGGATTATTTTAGCATTGCGAACCCTAGGGTAGTATTGCACTACACATACACACATACATACATTCCTATTGATATGTGCTCATGGGAGTCATTATAGCTATGTGTTCACATGGGTATGGGACTATGTGTTCACATACGGATTGAGGATGATACTTGGGATTGAACTGAGTCGATGAGATTCGATTTGAGGCCGTGAGATCGGTGATATAGCAGGGTTCGTATCTTAGATACGACATGACGTTGTAGCAGGTCCTCGACGTAGTGTTTCACACACGTCCATGCTTACGTAGGCGGTATCAGTATGGTACTAGACGTAGATCAGTACCCAGATCATGATATTTGATAAAGAGGATACCAGGTGAATAGTATGATGAATGTGATATTGACCCGTACCCAGATTGGGATGCCGTACGACGGATTTACGTACGAGCTATATTGATGATTGATCCGCCTCTTGACTTGGGATGCCTGATTATAGATATGGTATCGGATATGATATTATTGAGGCGGGATCACCGACTATACATATACAGGTATGTATATGTATCGACTCAGATGATAGGCGGTTTCCTTACCTGTAGTTCAGCTTGTTAGTTCAGCCGTATAGTTTAGTGTAGTTGTTAGATTAGATTAGACTTCTTACCTATTTCAAAAACTAACGAATCGTGGGTATTTTTAAAGACAGCTCAAGGGAATCTACGGATATTTCAAAAACGACGTATCTTTTCATAAAAACATCGTAGCCCCTATTTTCAAAACCCCATGATTCGTGTTATTTCAAAAGGCACCATTCCTAGGACTTATATTAGATTATTGCAGATTAGTTATCGTTGTGTCTAGTATTCAGCTCCCGCACATTATTGCTGTTCGCTCTGCCTCGCATATTTATTTTTGCTGCATATTCCATTATTGATATCATGCTGTTAGGACACCAGCACCATTACCGATGATGCGTATGTACCACGTACACCTACTTGCCGGCTCACACACATCTTCATCGGTAATTGCCATGTCACGTACACTTTAGAGAATATAATTGCTTGACTTAGATTGTTAGCTGGTAGTTTTGACATGATATTAGTGTACTTCCCTTATATGCCATATTAGACATTGTAGTTATTACCTACCACTTCATGCATACTGTTATTCAGTTGTTCATGCCTAGTTCATTATCATTGACATATGCACTTGTGATGATTTCTTGAGATTTATGATATTTCTGGATTTCGGGGAAAGCCGCAAAATTTACAACTTATGATCTTTTAAAATATAAAATGTTGCGGTTTTCTAGTGATGTAAAGTGTCGTCCACCATGAGTTTGCTGTGGTTTTGGAGATCCGTGTCGAGGAGTGGAGGAACCGTCACTGGTACATGGTGGGCCCGGTATGGTACCCCGGGGCAAGAGGAATGTGGTGTTGACGTTGAGCCTGGCTGGGGAGCACTACCTACCGGTGATATTACCCGACGCGTCGGATATCCGGAGGATACCGTCGTGGTCTTGAGATGGATGGTAGGGGCCGGTCCGGACTGACGGCGCCCTAGATATTGAGCTTGAGACATTGATATTTCGAGACAGTGAGATTTATGTTTTGTGTCGATGCTAGACACTGATGATACTGATTTCATTATGATACCTCAGTTTAAAAATACGAAGAAAATCTCACTAACTTATGAAAACAGTTTCTTCATTTACATGTATTCTGTTTCATGCATTCATACCTCATTCATATGATATATTGCTACCGGAGGCACTGACACGGGCACGTGAAATTATACTCGGGTTAGATATTACCCTAGTCATTGTTATAGGCTGCCTGTTATACTTATATTTGAGGATATATTATGATCATTGACCTAGGTTGCGTTATTTATGCGATTTCTGTGCGTAGATGTTTTTCTATTCACGAGTTGGCAACTCACCCCCGTTGTGCCCCAGTTTCTTGCAGATTTGCCGTACAGGTTTCATTACGGCTTGCGGGATCAGTTTCATTCGGGTGATTTGCTAGTAGGTGGGTTTACTTGTATCATACCCCCATTATATATCTTGTATATCATTATTCTGTTGTATCTAGAAGTTCCATCAACCAAACATGTATCTATTGAGATAGAGACCAGTGTTGTTTACTCTTTCGACCTTAGAGTCGCTCGTTATATTTCTGGTGGTTTTGAGTTCCCTTTTGAGTTTTTGATCCTCGCCGTTGGCGTTGTATATTATATCGCTTGTGTGGTTGTGACCGTCGATTGACGAAGAGCTAGCTCCCGCTTGGGGATGCCATTTTTTTGATTTCGTATACTATTCATGTTGTATCCCGTTTGGGGGCCAGTATTTACAAAGGAGACTTTGCCGAAATTTTCAGTAAAATTTTGATGTTCTTAAAACCGCATAATTCGGCTTATGCTATTAAAACTACTTGTTTTAAATTGGTTTTCCTGCACTCTACTACTTTTCTTGGTTTGGATTTCTGGGTTTTCGGTTTACTTAGATTACTTACGCCTCGAGACGTTCGTAGTTTAAGTGCCGGTCATGTTCCGTACTTTCGGGTCGTGACAAAGTTGGTATCAGAGCGTTAGGTTTTACCTTCGGAGCGTAGGATGACCCTTGGTTGATGGAATAGGTGACTAAAGTAGAGTGACGTACCGTTGGTATGTTCCGCGGCATATTTACGACACGCCACTCCACTTAAGAAGCCTTAGGATGTACATTTCCTTGTTCAGTATTATATTCCTTCCTGATCTAGCCTCATCGGTACCAGTTGGTTTTGCTGCCACGATTACGGGCAGGGAGAGCTACGGCTAGAGTTGCGGCCAGCACGAGCTCGGCACGAACGAGGACTGACCAGGGCATGATTCCGGCGACACCCGATTATAGAAAGGTGTCTTTTGACTGTGTTTCCGCGCCAAACCCGGATCTTGGTTAAACATCTATCTAACATCCTAACTATGAGTTTTAGCTACTCGGTTAGGGGGTTATACCTTGCTTGTCTTGAACTCCTTCGTCTTCAAAGCTCCGATGGTGGTCCGATGGCTTCTTCTCGTCGTCTCCGTACGCCGAAGATAGATCCACCTGAAAGCTCCAACCTTTAGCTCCTTCTTCGTTCTTTGAAGAAACTAGTTCACTTGGTTTGCTAAACCTAGTGAACTAGAATGAGTAGAGAAGTAATAGAATGGGATTTTATCTATGGTTCTTGATTCTCAACTCATGAGACAAGAGAACCATAGATCAAGAGAGGGAGCAAGAGGTTGAGGGTGAGAGCAAGAGGAGAGCTCAAGAACAAGAGAGAGAATGAGCAAGAAAGAATGAGGCTCTCTTTTGTCTTTCATCCTCTCATAATCCAAAGTGATCATAACTCATCATATCAAAAAAAGTCTTATGTGATGGTTTGAAGCAACCATAACCATATCATTTCATGCACTCATTTTACACAAATGAGCAAGTAAACAAAAGTCTTTGCCATGAAATGATGGCTATGGTTATCATGATGGTCAACTAGTCAAGCCTAGTCAACCGGTCAACAAGTCAACAAAAGTCAACAAGTCAACAAAGTCAACAAGTCAACAAAAGTCAACAAGTCAACAAAGTCAACAACCATATCACCATAATACTTAATTAATATAATAGTTAATCACATATCATATTCTCATTAGGGTTGAGCAAAAAGTCAAATAGTCAACGGTCAACTGTCAACAACCCTAATGAGAATCCGCTGCCTCTGCCTCCCTGTAAACTGTGCATACACACCCGCATCCGTGTTCCGAGGAACACGAATGCAAACTGGATAAATCCAATCCCATAAGGTACACTAGGATCTGGCTTAAACCAAAGCCCGCTAGTGGAAACTGTCCGGACACTATACGTGCACAAGTGCACGGATGTGACCGAACCCTGTCGCAAAACCATGCAACCTGTCGCAATACCATGCGACCTCTACTCTTTTGCCTAAAGGCGAAAAGCTTTCTGTGTGGGACTCTAAAGACTCGACACTACGCTGGCAGTGGGTTTAACCACAGACCGCAAGCGGCACTAGCTGTGCGTAACGGTCCCCAGGTAATGCCGACAAGAAGACCGACGAGGCGAAACCCATCTGAACTCCTACTGAGCCTGAGTGTGACATTCTCCGTACAGTCCGGTCTGTTCATCTGATACATCGCATGGCGGGCCTAGGGGGCGGTAAACGTCAGTCCCCCAATAGCGGTACAAGTCGTGCCGGAGCGAAGCCCAAAACACCATGAGATAACACTGGAAACCTACCAGTATATCTCGTTTGCCCTGGCCAGGGACTACTCGTGTAATGGCTCTCCTAGACACAGCGCGATGTCAACCCCCAATACCGGGAGAGACGAATCCTGTCTAACCGTCACTGCCTCCAAGTGCTTCGGGACTGCACCCAACCACTACTTGTTTGCACGACTCCTTTGAGCCGTGGTAGGGTAGTGATCAAAGTACAGTGGGAACACACTTGAGGCGAAGTGACAGTGTCAAGTCAGCGGACTAAGCTGTACTCATGTCACCTGGGAACTGATAATTGACGATAGGTATAATACCAACTAGTCAGTTCCCTACGAGTCCTGTCCAGTGTACCCGTAACCTAACGAGCACCCGCATACTATCTCAAGTACGACGTACTGACGGCTGTGGGACAGACCGTCTCCCACACTGGGATGAGAAGCGCATGCGCTGGTCTACTCCGGAGTATCGATGCCCTGTCTCGATAGTCCTGCGACCAGGGACCTGCATAAGGATGTGCTTATAGATTACCCAGCCCTACTAGTGTGACGGCCATCACATCGCTGGTAATCAAGCAAAGATCCTAAGGGCTCTACTAATGTGTATAGGCGATTTACAAAAATAAGCACATGTACACATTGAAGTAGAAACAAACCAAGTAGCATACTACTATTTTGAGCAAGATTGTATATACAAAGTGAATATCCCAAGCTTCCATTAAGTAATATACAAACCAGTATGATACAGTAATGGCCTCTAGGGCATATACACTAACAATCTCCCACTTGCACTAAGGCCATGTACTGGCGTATCGAAGACCTATCATCTCGATCAGCCGCTCGAACTGAGTCTGGGGCAGGGCCTTGGTGAATGGATCTGCAGTGTTATCTTCTGAAGCGACTCTCCGAACCTCGATCTCCTGGCGATCTACGATCTCCTGGCGATCTACGATCTCCCTGATCAGGTGATACCGCCTTAAGATGTGCCTGGATCTCTGATGGGACCTGGGTTCCTTCGCTAAAGCTATAGCCCCGTTGTTGTCGCAATACAGAGGTATTGGATCAACAATGGACGGAACCACCTGAAGTTCTTTCAAGAACTTCCTCATCCAGACAGCTTCTTTTGCGGCATCAGATGCAGTGATGTATTCCGCTTCCATCGTCGAGTCTGCAACGGTTTCCTGTTTGGAACTCTTCCAACACACCGCCCCTCCATTGAGGGTAAAGACAAAACCCGACATGGACTTGGAATCATCCTTGTCACTCTGGAAGCTGGAGTCAGCAAAGGCCTCGATCTGGAGGTCTTTTCCGCCATACACCAAGAACATCTCCTTAGTCCTTCTCAGGTACTTGAGAATGTTCTTTACCGCTATCCAGTGTTTCTCCCCAGGGTTTGACTGATACCGGCTTACCACACTCAGTGCATAAGCTACATCCGGTCTGGTACACAACATCGCATACATTATAGAGCCTACCGCAGAAGCGTAGGGTATAATAGACATGCGATCCCTCTCCAAATCAGTCTTGGGAGACATCTCTTTAGAGAGGGTGATCCCGTGACAAGCCGGCAGGTTACCGCGCTTGGAATCTTCCATACTGAATCTTTTCAGCACGGTGTCGATGTACCTGGACTGAGAAAGTCCTAATATCCTCTTGGATCTGTCACGGTAGATCCGGATACCCAAAATGTATGAGGCATCACCCAGGTCTTTCATGGAGAACCAGTGTGACAAGAACCCCTTGACAGATTGTAGCATAGGAATGTCATTTCCTATTAAGAGAATGTCATCCACGTATAAAACGAGGAATACTACAGTTCTCGCTACAAATCTACTATAGATGCATGGTTCATCTGGATTTTTGATAAAGCCAAATTCTTTGACCGTCTCATCAAAGCAGATGTTCCAACTCCGCGATGCCTGCTTTAGTCCATAGATGGACTTAAGCAACTTGCACACCTTTCCGCTGCTCCCACTCTGAATGAAACCCTCTGGTTGGTCCATATAGACACACTCCTCTAAATTTCCATTTAGAAAAGCTGTCTTTACGTCCATTTGCCAGATCTCATAATCGTGGAAGGCAGCAATGGCAAGAAGGATCCGAATGGATTTCAGCATGGCTACTGGAGAAAAGGTTTCGTCATAGTCCAAGCCAGGTCTTTGACGGAAACCCTTTGCTACCAGCCTAGCTTTATAGGTCTCAACCTGTCCATCTACACCAATCTTCCTTTTGAAGATCCACTTGCATCCTACGGGTTTTACCCCGTCTGGAGCAATGTCCAACGTCCATACCTTGTTGGTGTACATGGACTCCATTTCGGTCCGTATTGCATCCAGCCATTTCACTGAGTCAACGCTCTGAACGGCCTGCTGGAAGCTAGTAGGCTCATCATATTCTATGATGCAATCCTCTCTATCCCCGTCTATGAGAAAACCGCAGTATCTCTCGGGCGGATGAGACTGCCTACTACTCCTGCGGAGCGGCGTAGGAATGTCCTGTTCTGTTGAACCCTCTGGTTCCACTGACCTTTCAGTAATAGTCTGTGGTTCTGGAATTTCTTCCAGTTCTACTGCGCTCCCACTAATTTCCTTTTCCAAGAACTGGTGTTCTAGAAAGTGGGCATTACGAGAAACAAGGACTTTTTGTTCCTCTGCGTAGTAGAAAAGATACCCCCTAGTGTTCTTTGGGTATCCCACAAACTTGCACAGTACTGAGCATGCCTCGAGTTTGTCCGCATGCTGCTTTTTGACAAAAGCCGGACATCCCCAGATTTTCAGATATTGAAGATAGGGTTTCTTCCCACTCCACATTTCATATGGCGTGGTAGGCACAGTCTTAGTTGGAACTCGGTTCAAAAGATATGCGGCTGATTCTAGCGCATATCCCCAGAATGATCGCGGCAACTCAGCATTACTCATCATGGACCGCACCATATCCAATAGGGTGCGGTTCCGTCTCTCCGATACACCGTTATGTTGCGGGGTGTATGGAGGAGTAAGCTGAGAGAGAATTCCGTTCTCTTTTAAATAGTCCAGGAACTCGGCACTTAAGTATTCTCCACCTCGATCCGATCTTAGAATCTTAATACTTTTTCCGGTCTGTTTCTCTACTTCATTCTTATACTCCTGGAATTTTCCAAAGGCCTCGGACTTATGTTTCATTAAGAAGACATAACCGTACCTTGAGAAGTCATCCGTAAAAGTAATGAAGTAAGAATGTCCGCTTCGGGCATGTGTAGACATTGGACCGCACACGTCACTGTGTACGAGTCCCAAGAGCTCGCTCGCTCTTACTCCATGTCCAGTAAACGGAGTCTTTGTCATCTTTCCTTTGAGACAAGATTGACAAGTGGCATACGATTGATATTCGAACGCATTCAAATATCCTTCTGTATGTAACTTAGTCAACCTTCTCTCATTGATGTGACCCAATCTACAATGCCATAAGAAAGTCTGATTTATTTCTGGAGACTTTCTTTTGTGTGTATTCTGGACATTAAAAATATGTGGTTGGTTCAACACGTAAATACCATTACTCAATGTACCTGCCCCAATCAAAACTTGATTAAGGTGAATGTTTACAACATTACTTACAAACGCAAATTCATAACCTTCTTTAGAAACTAAAGATACAGAAATGATATTACAAGTTGCGTTGGGTACAAAAAAGCAATTACGCAAAACCAAAACATGTCCATCTGACATTCCCAGGTGATAGTCCCGCACGGCTTTAGCATCCATGCTAGCTCCGTTCGCAACTCTAAGGGTCATGTCACCTGCCTTCAAAACCCTACGGTTTCTCAACGCCTGCAAAGAATTACAGATATGAGATCCTGATCCGGTATCCAATACCCAGGAAGTAGAGTTTATTGAAAGACAGTTTTCAATAACATACACACCTGAAGCTGAAGCTGCAACCTGCTTCAATTCCAGTGTTCTGGCCTTCCAGGCCCTGCAATCATTCTTCCAGTGTCCTTTCTTATGACAATAGAAGCATTCTTCCTTATCCACAAGCTTCCCCGCTATCTTTGTTGCTTTACCTTTTCCCTTCGTATCCACTTTACTAACACCGCCTCTTGGTTTGGCGGGGGCCTTCTTCTTCTTTCCCTTGGCTTTCGCCTTGGACCTAGAAGAAGATGATCCTCCTACAAACAAAGTGGATGTTTCCCTACCTTTCTGTAGGGTGCCCTCTGCGCTCCTCAGCATGTTGAGGAGCTCTGAAAGTTCAACCTCTTTTTCTTGTGAGTTGAAGTTCAGTATAAACTGGGCGTAAGTGGAAGGAAGGGACTGGAGAACTATATCCGTATATAGCTCACTCTCCAATGTGATCCCTAGGTCAGCGAGCTCCTCAATGTAGCCGATCATCTTTAGCACGTGCTCGGCTACTGATGATCCGACGGCCATTCTTGTCGAAAATAACTTTTTCGACGCTTCGTATCTTGCGATACGAGATTGCTCTCCATACAGTTCTTTTGTATGAAGCAATATGGATTCCATGTCCATATTCTCATGCCTCCTCTGATGTTCGTTGTCCATCGAGGCAAGCAGGAGGTATTTGGCCTTCGCGCTATCAATCTCCCAAGTCTTACGGATTTCCTTATCCGCGACGCTGGAAGTTGGACCAGGGACAGGGGGAGCTTTGGTGGTAAGAAGATACCCCAGCTTGTCGTAAGTGATTGCTATCTTGACATTCCTGAGCCAATCTTTGTAGTTTGGCCCTGTCAGTTTGTTTTTATCTAGGAGTAACTTAAGTCCAGTCATGTCGATTTGGTCGCTGCAATTAGGAGAGAGAAGAAGAAACACTCAGCATGATGCTCTTGCAAGTTTAGAGTGGTTTTTAGTTTGTCTAAACAGGATGGCTCTCACTGTTTCTCGAATCCCTCCTCAAACCATAAAGGAAGAATTAGTCAGGATCAATCCCACCGTACAATACTTGCTTAACCGTTCAGCCAGGCCGGTGTCGGTACTTCGAGGGAGGTTTTCCAACGCTTTCGCGAAGTTCCTTAATTAAAGAACCTCTTTTCCCTGGGGGCGTAGCCCCGCTAACACCTTTCTAGGCACCTACTAGGTTTATAGCATTGATCGTTAAGTGAGAAATTTCCCGAGGAGTAGCATATACTCACAGTAGGATCGGGATCCAAATATCATTGCGTGACGAAACTGAAGGAATCCTACCAGAATCATCACACTCCAAATGGTATGCAAATCTAGCAAGTTTCAGTACTTATGAAACTCCCGATGTGGATTTTTGCCCCATGCTCTTATGACCTTGGCGTGAGGTCAAAATGTCATAAGTCACATGTCAAGTTCGTCCCATCATTATCCAGGTTAATTTGAACCCACCCGTACATACCCTTGACGTAGGCCAAAATGGCAGTACGACTGTCTCAAACCAACGCATTCTATCTATGCAACAGATAAATATCCGGCAGCTACCAATCACTATGCCTTGGCGTGAGGTCAAAATACATAGCTTGAATACTACCGAATATTTAACTGAAATGATGGAGGGCTACGGATGGTTTTGGCAAAACCGTGAACGTAGTGAACTTGATTTGGTCGATGGAACGAGATAGCTTTTAAATGGAGTGGCTCAAACTCCGTATTTTAAAAGTTTGTTTTGAAAAGAACCGAGTGGTTTTTTTGAAAGTGTTCCAACGACTTTAACTTGGTTTATTATCTTGCATTAGTTCTTTTAATGCGTGATATTCTTGCATTAGTTCTTTTAATGCGTCCCATCATTTAATCCTACCATTGCAGAAAACAACCAAAATATGACGTACGCTTATGCCATTCGCATTCGCCACGGGGCCCCGTCATTACCCGTTAGGTTACTTAACTAACGACAGAGCGGGGGCTGGGCTAGCGCGTCTGTAAAACATAAGCAACGCCTAAATAATATCATATATAGATATACTGCAATGATAAACATTTCAGATCACAGATGAATACATTGGATATACTAGGAATCTGTAATTCGTACGAGCCTGTAACGAAAGACAAATTACACGGTCGCGGTGAATAGCCAAATACCCCACCCAAGACCCCTACGGGTGCGGCAAACTACCCGCCAAGTACCCGAAGCGTAGTAACCTCCCTCATCTCCATGAGTAGGCCACTCGACACTTCGGCATACCCGGTAGTTTGTGCACCCCCTCCATGGGTCTATCCTAGGAGCAAAAACATTAAAAAGAAATTATACAATGACGGCTTCAACCCCGACCCGGTTGTGCGGCCATACAAATAATTATAACATCAATTTACAAATTTACATGACTTGAAAGAAAAGAAAACTCTCGTCTCACAACCCCCGGCTATTCACCCGCGACAATCCAACATATTCATATCCACATTCCAGCAACATTACAGATCACAGATTTGTATAACCCCCACTAATCGACATATAGCGATTAGTAGACGTTCAATACAAATATCACATTACAGAAAACCCGTTAGCTTAAGTCTTTTAGAAGTTCGATCAAAAATACGGATTTTCGGGACCCCAAAATAAAATTTTCGTTCTGGAAAATCTGGGCAGAAAATATATATACCAAAAATCCCAAAATACCCCCAAGAGTAAACTGCAAAAAATAAAACTCCTGACCGAGTCAACTCGGCCGCGTTTCCGCGGAGGGAGCGTGCTCCCGCCGTGGAAACGCGGAGCTTTGATCGAGTCAGGGGCCCAAAATTTTGCAGATTCTTTAAAAAAGCCTGAGTCGATTTTAGGTGTGTTCCAAAAAGTTTTTCCAGTACTTTTGAAATCGACAGAAAGTTGAAAATTTGGGGTTTTGTTTTCGGGACTTTTTCTTTGATCGATCTTCTAGTTACTTGCTAACATGTTAGATAGAGTTTAACTAGGCTCTGATACCACTGTAAGTCCATGCTACCTCTCCCGGTACTTTCGGGAATGCGGAATTTGGTAAAAAACGATTTTCTTAAAGATGGTAACATGGACCTAAAACCCGGATCTTGGTTAAACATCTATCTAACATCCTAACTATGAGTTTTAGCTACTCGGTTAGGGGGTTATACCTTGCTTGTCTTGAACTCCTTCGTCTTCAAAGCTCCGATGGTGGTCCGATGGCTTCTTCTCGTCGTCTCCGTACGCCGAAGATAGATCCACCTGAAAGCTCCAACCTTTAGCTCCTTCTTCGTTCTTTGAAGAAACTAGTTCACTTGGTTTGCTAAACCTAGTGAACTAGAATGAGTAGAGAAGAAATAGAATGGGATTTTATCTATGGTTCTTGATTCTCAACTCATGAGACAAGAGAACCATAGATCAAGAGAGGGAGCAAGAGGTTGAGGGTGAGAGCAAGAGGAGAGCTCAAGAACAAGAGAGAGAATGAGCAAGAAAGAATGAGGCTCTCTTTTGTCTTTCACCCTCTCATAATCCAAAGTGATCATAACTCATCATATCAAAAAAAGTCTTATGTGATTGTTTGAAGCAACCATAACCATATCATTTCATACACTCATTTTACACAAATGAGCAAGTAAACAAAAGTCTTTGCCATGAAATGATGGCTATGGTTATCATGATGGTCAACTAGTCAAGCCTAGTCAACCGGTCAACAAGTCAACAAAAGTCAACAAGTCAACAAAGTCAACAAGTCAACAAAAGTCAACAAGTCAACAAAGTCAACAACCATATCATCAAAATACTTAATTAATATAATAGTTAATCACATATCATATTCTCATTAGGGTTGAGCAAAATGTCAAATAGTCAACGGTCAACTGTCAACAACCCTAATGAGAATCCGCTGCCTCTGCCTCCCTGTCAACTGTGCATACACACCCGCATCCGCGTTCCGAGGAACACGAATGCAAACTGGATAAATCCAATCCCATAAGGTACACTAGGATCTGGCTTAAACCAAAGCCTGCTAGTGGAAACTGTCCGGACACTATACGTGCACAAGTGCACGGATGTGACCGAACCCTGTCGCAAAACCATGCAACCTGTCGCAATACCATGCGACCTCTACTCTTTTGCCTAAAGGCGAAAAGCTTTCTGTGTGGGACTCTAAAGACTCGACACTACGCTGGCAGTGGGTTTAACCACAGACCGCAAGCGGCACTAGCTGTGCGTAACGGTCCCCAGGTAATGCCGACAAGAAGACCGACGAGGCGAAACCCATCTGAACTCCTACTGAGCCTGAGTGTGACATTCTCCGTACAGTCTGGTCTGTTCGTCTGATACATCGCATGGCGGGCCTAGGGGGCGGTAAACGTCAGTCCCCCAATAGCGGTACAAGTCGTGCCGGAGCGAAGCCCAAAACACCATGAGATAACACTGGAAACCTACCAGTATATCTCGTTTGCCCTGGCCAGGGACTACTCGTGTAATGGCTCTCCTAGACACAGCGCGATGTCAACCCCCAATACCGGGAGAGACGAATCCTGTCTAACCGTCACTGCCTCCAAGTGCTTCGGGACTGCACCCAACCACTACTTGTTTGCACGACTCCTTTGAGCCGTGGTAGGGTAGTGATCAAAGTACAGTGGGAACACACTTGAGGCGAAGTGACAGTGTCAAGTCAGCGGACTAAGCTGTACTCATGTCACCTGGGAACTGATAACTGACGATAGGTATAATACCAACTAGTCAGTTCCCTATGAGTCCTGTCCAGTGTACCCGTAACCTAACGAGCACCCGCATACTATCTCAAGTACGACGTACTGACGGCTGTGGGACAGACCGTCTCCCACACTGGGATGAGAAGCGCATGCGCTGGTCTACTCCGGAGTATCAATGCCCTGTCTCGATAGTCCTGCGACCAGGGACCTGCATAAGGATGTGCTTATAGATTACCCAGCCCCACTAGTGTGACGGCCATCACATCGCTGGTAATCAAGCAAAGATCCTAAGGGCTCTACTAATGTGTATAGGCGATATACAAAAATAAACACATGTACACATTGAAGTAGAAACAAACCAAGTAGCATACTACTATTTTGAGCAAAATTGTATATACAAGGTGAATATCCCAAGCTTCCATTAAGTAATATACAAACCAGTATGATACAGTAATGGCCTCTAGGGCATATACACTAACACGTTTGGCGGATCGCCTTTATGAGGTTACTCGGATGTGCTGATCGACATTAGAGGATTGAGCTAATGATAGAGGCCAGCCAGATCTTGATGACAGTTGGTGTGTTGCTTATTCATGATGATCGAGGCACTGTTCGGCGTGCAGACGAGCGAGCCAGTTATTGCTGCGAACGACGAGGTATTGCCCCAGATGCTGGAGTTAGTGCAGAACGAGTTGTACTAAGAGATGATAGAAGGTCGCTAGTCATCGTGGATGAATGACTAGGACATGTGGATCGTTCGCCTAACCCGATGCGAGGCCATCAGATAGATGGATTCCAGCTAGAGACGACTTCACGCGGAGACGTTGGAAGTCGACAGAGACGATCGAATGTCGGAAACCTATTATTCCAAGTTTAAAGTAGTCGGAAAGACATGCAGGCAATTCTATGGTCCCTCTAGAAGAATGAAACCCTAACTCGACTTAATTCGGATGCTAGGTGGTGAGATGCATTCTTGGGAGACTCCAGATACGAGGATAGCCGTTGGAGCTCAGTCCATGCAGCCACGACGAGACGAGTCCGAAGCGGTCGACATTAGAGAAAAGTGGAGTAAAAGGTTCGCACCAGATCTAGATGAGATGATGTTCCACTCCGCCGACATCAAAGAGGCGATGCGCATGCCGAGGCATGGTACTTGGACTTACCTTCCAGAAGGAGTCGCGATGAGTATGCAGTCGTTCCAGAGCAAGATGCAGATATAGGAAAGGACAACGACTTCCGGACAGTTGGCACAGACGAGACATGGAAGAGACCGTGAGCAGGATTCCTTCCAGGACACTGCTGCAATGATACTTGCACCCAGGATCAGAGGTGTCATGTACATTCAAAGAGCCAGAGGCCGACGCCAGTGATATGTTGTCTTACGAGTGGTCGCGATGATTGACCAAGAGATGAACAGAGAAGTACCAGAACGGAATCGTCCCCGTTAGCACACCCGACAGGGCCGATGAGCCGATGGACCGAAAGATTGGTAATTCACAGTGAAGACCTTGACCCAGGAGTGGTCATAGTTACGCACACCAGCAGGACAGAGTTCATGATCATCGACGAGACGTCCCACTAGTGACCGCGACAGTTGGCCGAGATTCTTAGAGGATGCGCTGGAGCAGTACTATTCCGCCATTATTGATTCCGATGTTTTGGGTGATTTATTCGTATGATTTGATTTTGATGATTGAGGATTTACGATCTTTGCACAGTGTTGCACTTGATATCGTTTTCGTTCTTTAGTTTCACATGTTTGTGATTTTACGGTTTTAAACAGTTGAGTTGGTTTTGTGCGTATGCATGCACACGATTTCGTTCCTGCACTCGGTATAGTTTATATATGCTTGCAGTGCAGTGATATGCCTTTTGTGCACTTAGATGCACTGGACTTCGATTTTGATTGAGATACTCGATATTTGTTTTGTGCACCTTGTGCACCTGATTGATTTTGCGCACGTTCGGCGCTTGATATTGGATTTCATGATTTCGTGCACGATGGATGCACCTGATTTAGATTTTCGCGCATGTTGAGCGCATGTCTTGAGATGCGATTTTGGTGCACACCAGATGCACTAAATCGAGATTTTTTGTGCATGTCAGATGCACCTGATTTTGCTGTCAGGCACACATGTTGCCTACGACAGATGTTTCGTGCACACCCGATGCACTTAGATGTTGTTTCTGTGCGCATGTATAGCACATTCATGGATTTTGATTTCCGTGCGCACCAGACGCACGTAGTATTCATGTGCATATTTTGGGATTGATTTCTTATAGATTAGTACGTTTTTATGATATTGCTATGTGTTTTCGTACTGAGCAGGACTAGTCAGAGGACAGTATCTGAATTTATTTGGCATGCATTGATAGTTATTGAAGGGATTTCCAAAAAGCGAGCTATAGCCTCAGTATTTACCTACGTGTCTGATATGACACGAAATGTTTAAAACAAGGAGACCCTTCTAAATTGTTGCCAATACGGCGGAACGTACATTTCAAACAAAGGTATATATGTATATAGTTATTTCCTTATGATAGACGTCCGCCACTGTGCAGTGTTATACGCGTGCACAACGACTTAAAGGGATTTGGCATGCATTTCCTTCAGATACTTACATATATAGATTCGATATTTACATGTATAGTTTCGAGTTATATCATATTGGTTTTGATTTGGATTTGGCATTGATGTCTTCTCCATGACTCCGATGATTGCGGGATACTTGACGGAGTTTTGATTTGAGTTATAAACTCATTTTTCAAGCACATGCGCTGCGCTACGAATTGTTTTATGTAGTTACAATTTCGGAGCCCCGACGACTTGATGGTTTTCTTAGATGTTTTAGTATTTGGGGGAGTTTGAATTTAAATTCGGGGACCGAATTTCTTTAAGGGGGGAAGATTGTAACGTTTTGAAAATCGTTTCGGTGAAATTTCAAAAAAAAACGGTAAAATGAGGGGGTTTTCTGTAAAAAGTCAAAATTCAAATATCTTATTATAAAAATTAAATATACATATTCTAGCTATGTAATTGCTATTATTTGGTGTTTATTGAGCCGCTGGTGAAATTTCAAATTTTCTGAAAAAAATATTATTTTATTATTATTTAAGCCGTCACTAATACATTTAATTAGGGAAAATTACAAATTGGAATGAGTTGAAACAAATTTTGTGCATCATAAAACATTAAATAAAATTTTAACATGTGGTTTTTGGAACGAAATCATTTGCCAAAACGGTTTAGAAATTATTGAAGAAAAAAGGCTTTTTTTTAGCGTAAATGGATGGTTGGGGTATTGTATTTATCATTTTTCATCACCCCACACCCGTACCCACACCCACACACACCCATTCACTATCCCCATGGCTGAATTCAGCAGCCCCTCTTTGGTCCCCACTTGAATTTGTAGGGTTCCTAGGCATCCTAATGAGGTCTCACAAGGCATCAACCATGCCAATTTCAAAAATACGGTGCCGAGAAACCCTAGACTACGGATCGTTAGCTAGATATTTAGGCGAAAATGAAACTAGTTAACAACTTAACTAAAGTTTAAACGAAAATACAACCTTTGTAGATCTGGTGCTCCACCTTCATAGCTCCGCAACGAAGTCCCCTCGCTGTCCAAATGAATTCCCGGGCTCTAGCGTCGGCTTCGTCGGAGAAATGGCGAGCTAGGTCGTCGATGTCCATGCCGAAGATGATCTACGTCGAAGCATCGCAAGATCAAGCTCTCACTTCACCAAGTCATGAAACTTGTGAAGAAAACACACTCTACTACTTGGCAAGAGGTAGAGGATGAAGAAATAGGAAGTGGGTAGACTTTAGAATTGGATTTCTCACTCTTATGCTCAAATCACCATTGATGAAGTAAGCTTTCTTCTTGAAGAAGAAGAAGAAGAAGATGATAAATGTTATGATATGAATAATTAAAATAGAAAAGAAAATCCATTCTTATCATAAGCATACCATGGTTAGGTATAGAGAATTAACAAGGGTTAGTGAATGGTTGGGTTAAGACATGAAGGCAAAATGGTCACTTTGGTCAAACCTTCATGAAACTTCATCTTTGAAAGCAACCCTTTTGTTTTCATTTCTCTTTTTCTTTTTGTCAAAACAAAATAAATAAATAAATGAAAAATAAAACAAAACCCTAACCATTCACAACCATGGTTTAATCTTTACACTTAACCAATAAAGCATGCATCATCAAACATGATACAAACATGTGCACAAAATTATATCGCATATACAATGCGCACATCCGAGTGAGAAAATCCGTTCAAAGTGAACCGATACTAGTTAATGCAAAGTAATATATCAAATATATAATTATACATTAAATCATTAAATCAACACTTGATTTAACGATCCGGTCATATCGCATATAACCGACTAGTATCCAATGTATCGGCTTATCGAATCAATCCTCGATTCGATAACTAGGTTATATCGCATACAACCATTCGACACATTCATCGCGAGAATGAAATACGGTATCACATACACGCATTATTCTCGGTCCCGCACATATCTTGTATGCGCTCCTATTTCGTTTCACTTGAGCCAGGAAACCTCTGTGTAGGACTCTAAAGACTCGTCAATACGCCGGCAGCAGGTGATGATCATATCAAACACCCACAAGCCGCAAGCGGTCTGCTAAACGTAACGGCCACCCGGGTATTGAGCGATCTGAAGATCGACGAGCAAGCCCGCTCACACTCTAGTGAATCCAACCAGTAACACTACCGTACAGTCCGGTCTGATCGTCTGATATGTCGCATATCTCGCCTAGGGGTGGTAAACGTCAGACCCCAATAGCTCGATAAGTCGTGTCGATATGAGGTTTATAACAATTCGAGAAACTACTGGTAACACTTACCAGTAAATCTCAGCAACCCTGGCCAGGGATTTCCGGTTATAGCCAATCGAACACAGCGCAACATCAACTCCCTATACCGGGAGAGACGAATCCCCTCCTATCGCTCATTGCCTCCATGTGACTCGGGACTGTACCCAAAAACCACCGTTTTCCATGCCCTCTTGGACGTGGTAAGATGGAAATCAAAGCACAGTGGGAACCACACAAGACTCTATGACGATCTCGGGTCAACAGACTACTCTGTACCAGTGTCACCAGAGAACTGCCATCTGACGTAAGGTATAATACCATCTGGGAGTTCTCGGCGAGTCCGTCCAGTGTACCCAGTCTCCACTGAGCACCCGTATATCATCTCTGATGTCAAACACCAATGGATATGGGATCATCCATCGCCCATCTGTATGGGTCGAGAAGGTACACGCTAGTCTACTCTGGTATATCGATGCCCCGTCTCGATACACCCACGACTAGGGACTTTGAAGGATGTACTTATGGACTGCCATGTCCCCACTAGTATGATCCGCATCATAGTCCAGGTAGTCAAGTACACATCCTAAGGGCTTTACCAACATGTAACAGAGAGACAATCAGTATACACGTTAAGGTAAAGAGTAACCAGATAGCATACTATCATGTCGAGCAAGAAAGTCTTCCCTATATATGTCCCAGCATCCACTACAATATACATCCAATGTACAGTAATGGCCTCTAGGGCATACATATAACTAACAATCTCCCACTTGCACTAGGGCCATCTGTAGCAGTGGTTGTAGTATCTCATACTCAACCATCCCATAAAAGTCTCTCTTCGGGAACAGGCCGTTGTGAGTGGATCCGCTGTGTTGTCCTATGAATCTACTCTCCAAACCTCGATCACCCTGGAGATCATCCATCTCCATGATCAGGTGACACTGCCTTAGAATATGTCTGGATCACTGATGGGACCGGCGTTCCTTGGCATAAGCCACAACTCCATTGTCTCATAATGGGAGGAACATGGTTCATCTCATGAACCAATATACATCCAAACAGCCTCTTTGGTAGCATCTTAAGTAGCGATGTATTCAGCCTTTATCGTCTAGTATGTCACGGTATTTAGCTTGGAACTCTTCCAACATACCGTCCCTCCACTGAGGGTAAAGACAATGCCTGTGACTGACATTCAGTCGTCTTTATCACCCTGGAACCATTCCAGTGATTCTCCCCAGGGTCGATTGATACCATCTCACTACAGCTAGTGAGTATCCTAACATCCATTTAGATCTATCTCATAGATCCAAAATCCAGGATTTGGGAGGTATCACTTTGATCCTATATGGAGAATCTTTGTGATATGCGGAGATTGACCGAGCGTAGCATAGGAAACTCTTTCCTTATCAAGAGTATGTCATCCACGTACTCTACGAGGATCAGCACCATACTCCCTACTACCCTTTTGTTTATACAAGGTTCATCTACCATTTTGATGATGTCAAACTCTTTGACTAACTCATCAAAACAGACGTTCCAACTCCGCGATGCCTGCTTTATCCTATAAAACATCTTGCACACGTTTCCGCTGCTCCCACTGTCTACGAAGCCCTCTGGCTGTGTTCCTATAGACGTTCTCTTCTAAATCATTATTTAGAAAAGTAGTCATGGCACCCAACCGCCAGATATCGTAGTCATGGTATGTAGCCGTGGCAAGTTGGATCTGGATGGACTTAAGCATAGCTACTTGAAAAGGTTTCATCATTATCCACGCCTGGTCGATGACGAAAAGCTTTAACAAGTCTAGCTTTGAAAGTCTCAACTTTTCGATGTACACCAAGCAATCTTCTCAAGATATACTTGCTCTTGATAGGTATTTAACCCTTCAGATATAGCAAGCAAAGTCCATACTTTGTTGGTGTATATGGATTCCATCTCAGACCGCTAAGCATCCAGCCATTCTTACGGAGTCCCACTCCTGATGGCCAGCTCGAAGCTAGTTGGGTCATCATCTCATGATGCATTCCATGCTCCCACTGTCATCGAGAAACCAAGGTATCTCTCAGGTGGGTGAGGAACCCTGCTAGATCGGCGGAGAGGCCGAGGTTCGTTGGTAATTATTGAATCCTTTGGTTCTGTCAAATCTTCAGCTGCAGTTTTGTATAGCTGGAACATTTCCAGTTCTACATAACAGATCTTGCCTCGAGCTTGTCCAGATTTTGCTTTTCAGACATAGGCTGGACAACCCCAAATCTCAACTAACTTGAGAGATGGGCTCTTCCCTTATCATATCAAATATGAAGTGGTAGGCAACTGATTTGATTTGAATCCTATTCAATAGGTATGCAGCTTCTCAAGTGCGCGCATAACTCCCAAAAGGAAATAGGTATCTCAGCAGTACTCATCATAGAGCATACCATATCAAATAGGGTGTATCTGCTCCGCCCCGATATACCATCGTGCTATGGTGTATACGGAGGAGTAATGCTGAGAGAGAATCTCATTCTCGTTTAGAATAGTCCTGGAATTCCGTGCTCAAGTATTCTCCTCCTTGATCTCATTAAAGGACATAATACTTATACCCGTATCGGTTCTCTACTTCTAACTTATATTCTGTGAATATCTCAAAAGGTTCAGACTTGTGTTTCAACAGGAACATATGTCTGAATTTTGAGAGATTATCAGAGAATATAATGAAGTATAAAGAACCGGTCTTGGCATGTGTAGACAGGGGACCTACATACATCAACATGTATCATCCCAAGAGTTCATTAACTCTTTCTCTGTTTCCAGTAAACGGAGCTACGGTCATCTTATCTTTGTGACATGACTAGCGAGTTTCATAAGATGTAAATTCAAACTGATTTAAATATGCATCTTTATGTAACTTCAGCCAGTCGGGTCGCATAGATATGACATAGTCTACAATGCCTTAAGAAGGATTCGTTCATTTCTGAACTTTTCCTCTTGTGTGTGTTCCGTATACTAAGAACTGTAGTTTGATTTAGAACATTAATGCTTTTAGATAACGCGCCTGAACCGATCAACTTTTGATATAGGAAATGTTCAAAACATTATCCAACAATACAAAATTTTATCGTTTCTTTACTAATAAAGAGACAGATATGATTTTGCATAACAGGTTCGGTATCTAATAACATTCGTTCAGAATCAATGTATTGTAATACTGGGTGACAGTGACCAACAGACTTGGCTGCAACAGTTGCCCCGTTTTCTGCCTCATGAAACTTATCACCCGTTCTCAGTTCTCTACCTTTCTGCAGCCCTATGTAACATATTACATATCTGGGATCCTGATCTGGTATCACATACCCAGGACGTAAAGAATACTGAGAAACAGTTCTCTGTAATGAACACACCCGAAGATGATGCATCAGCATGCACTCTCTTCGTTTGGGCGGCATAGGAATTTTGGTATTCCCCAATTTCCTGCTCTGTCTTATAACAATTATAAGTTGGAGCGGGATCAACGTTCCCCAGCTCAGTATAACAAGCGGGTTCGGTCAATATTCCGTATTATTATCTTGATTAAGGCGTGATATGGTCGCTACCTGGAGAGAGAGAGAAGAAAACACTCAGTGTGCGCTCTTGCAAGAATAGATTGGTTATTATTTTATCTAATTAGGATGGCTCCCACTGCTTTTTATCAAATCTTCCTTCAAACCCTAAAAGGAAAGACTAGCCGGGATTAATTACACACTACAAGTTCGCCAATCTTTCATCCAGGCCAGTGTCGGTACTTTGAGGGAGGTCCCCCGTGCTTTCGCACGAACCTAATTAATGTAAACCTCGTTTTCCCAGAGGCGTAACCCCGTTGACACCTTTCTAGACACCTACTTGATCGGCTAATTGTAATGTATAAAACTCTCCCAGGAGTAACACTTACTCCCAGCGGGTATCGGGATCCAACTATCTCATAGAAGGTATGCAATCTCATTGCAAATTTCAACACTTGAAATTCCCGATAATTTTGCCCCTAGCGTCCTATGACCTTGACGCAGGCCAACAAACCATAGTCCGCTAGTCAAGTTCAACCCGTCATTTCCTGATTGAATTAAACCCACCCGCACGACCCTTGACGCAGGCCAACAAAGTCGCACGACTACCCTAATCCAATCACATCATATGCTTATGCAGATAAGCACCAGTTAGCTACCGCACACTACGCCTTGACGCAGGCCAACAAACGTAGCACGAATACTAACTACTACTTATCTGAAATGACAGAGGGCTACGACGGGTTTTTCTGAAAACCTATTGCGTAATGAACTTGATATCGTTGTAGAATCAAATGATTTTAAAAATGGAGTGTTTTTGAAGCTTTTCTAGTTTTGCTAAAGGAGTCACTCCCGGTGAAGGGATCGTCGGTCCTTTCCTCGTCGAATGAGGTGCGGGATATATCATATATATCACTGTGCAAAGCAAAAAACACTTAAAAGCAATCAAAAGACAAACCGAGTGTGTAGCATCTGCCAGTTATTGCTAAAGGAGTCACTCCCGGTGAAGGGATCTCGGTCCTTTCCTCATCGAATAAGGTGCAGGATATATCACATATACCGCTATGCAAAGCAAGAACTGTAGCTACCTGTTTTATTTTGAAATTCGATTCTACAACATCTTAGGTTTCTTTTATTTCATTAATCATATTAATGAAGTCCCATCATTTAAATACCTAAACATCACAGATAAATACGACGTACACTTATGCCATCCGCATTCGCCTCGATGTCCCCTCGTGCACCGTTAGGTTAGGTAACTAACGGCAGAGCGGGGCAGGGCTAGCACGGGTGTAAAACATAAGTAACGTCTATATAATATATCATATATACTATATACTGTATCTATCACAGAACATCACATGATCACATCACAGATATCGCAGCAGAAGAATCATATGAAATATTGGATATACTAGGACGTCCGTGTTTTCAATACGAGCCAGTATAAAACACGGATTCCACGGTCGTGATGAATAGCCAAACCCACACCCCTAGACCCCTACGAGAGCGGCAAGCAACCCTACCAATTCTAGAGTTAGGAGACCCGGACTCGACTCCTCGAGTTGGTCTCCCACTGGACTCCAGAACCCGGTTACTTGTGCCCTCCTCCTTGGGTCTATCCTAGTGCGGAAAAGTAAATAATATACAATAACGGGTGACATCTTCCGCAACCTGGAAGCGCCCCAAATAAAAGAATATTACATACAAGTTTTTACATGAATGAAAATGAAAAACACTCATCTCACATAAAAACCCCCGGCTATTCAAACACGACGATCCAATATAACATATCCAGCAACACATAACATCACATGTCATCAACGTAAGTAAACATGCGTATCCCAATTGTCGTTGACATATAGCAACGAAACCGGCGATATCACATATTACACTTACGGTCACAGAAAAGAAAGTGTAAAACTACAACAGTTGGAATCCGCAACCACCTCAGACATCGCATGCCTGACCAAATGAATTACTTAGACATCGCATGTCTAACATTTATAAACCCCGCATTTTAGTCTCAAGATCGAAAACACTTTTCAATATCAAGTCGGGCAATTCAACAAGATTCCCGACATACTGATTGAATGCTCGTCGCAAACTTTAGTAGGCGGCCGCACCCCTGATACCGTCGACGAAGTGCACCAAGGCGGAACACCGCTACCGCGAGCACCCGAACGGATGCTTTCGGCGACGGGGTTCTCCTACAGTCACTTGGTCGGGGCTTTGGAGTGAGGCTGTCTATTAAGTTTATCGGCGAGTATCCGCGTACGCTACGTGATTGCGACGGACTTTTGATCACATCAAAATTCCATGGCAACCGATCAAGTGAGACTAAAGTGCTATGTTTATAACATTCATTCAGTTATCTCATAACTTATTGTGAATTCCAATTATTGTATCACATTCCGGATAAGATAGAAAATGTTAAACTTTTCGATAGAACAATCGAACACCCAAGTTTTCCCGATCAACCGAATGAAATAAGTTCAAAGACATTCACTTCATGCCTCAGTACCAACGGTCCAGCCGTAGAAGGGTCAAGCCAACGCCTCACATGTGGCACGCCGTACTGCCCCAAACCCTAAGGTTCAAAGGGCAGTTCAAGACGGTCACATAATCGAGTTAAGGTTTGTTGTCTTCTAGAGGGACCTTCGCGTTACCTGCACTACTCAGAACGTCCTTAAACCACGGAAAAATCCAATACTTGGAAATTTTCCGGCAGGGGAAAAAGTGGGTATTTATGTCTGGTCGAAATTTTTAACATATTCTAAAATATCCGAAAAACACATAGACAAAATTAGACAATCCGATCGAATGTACGAACTCTTAATACAACCCAAAAAACTCAACTCTTGATTTCAGAAAAAAAAATTCCCAGGAAAACCAGCACTGCAAAATAGGAATTACTGTGCAAAATTGAATGCCTAATAAGACAAAACGGCCGCGGAACCGCCGCATTAGCATGCTAATGCCGCGGTTCCGCCGCACTTTTGAGGGATCATTAGTTACTTTTTGCACCGTAATTCTTAGAATTTCCTGCTGATTTTTCTGCATATTTTTAATTCTCAAAAATCCACGAAAACAGAAAATGTCCAGAGAGCACTTTCAAGTCGGGGTTTCGGGTCGATCGGACTTCTAACTCCGTCTACGCATCGCCTAAGGCTCTGGCTAGGCTCTGATACCACTGTAGGGTTCCTAGGCATCCTAATGAGGTCTCACAAGGCATCAACCATGCCAATTTCAAAAATACGGTACCGAGAAACCCTAGACTACGGATCGTTAGCTAGATGTTTAGGCGAAAATGAAACTAGTTAACAACTTAACTAAAGTTTAAACGGAAATACAACCTTTGTAGATCTGGTGCTCCACCTTCATAGCTCCGCAACGAAGTCCCCTCGCTGTCCAAATGAATTCCCGGGCTCTAGCGTCGGCTTCGTCGGAGAAATGGCGAGCTAGGTCGTCGATGTCCATGCCGAAGATGATCTACGTCGAAGCATCGCAAGATCAAGCTCTCACTTCACCAAGTCATGAAACATGTGAAGAAAACACACTCTACTACTTGGCAAGAGGTAGAGGATGAAGAAATAGGAAGTGGGTAGACTTTAGAATTGGATTTCTCACTCTTATGCTCAAATCACCATTGATGAAGTAAGCTTTCTTCTTGAAGAAGAAGAAGAAGATGATAAATGTTATGATATGAATAATTAAAATAGAAAAGAAAATCCATTCTTATCATAAGCATACCATGGTTAGGTGTAGATAATTAACAAGGGTTAGTGAATGGTTGGGTTAAGACATGAAGACAAAATGGTCACTTTGGTCAAACCTTCATGAAACTTCATCTTTGAAAGCAAACCTTTTGTTTTCATTTCTCTTTTTCTTTTTGTCAAAAAAAAATAAATAAATAAATGAAAAAGAAAACAAAACCCTAACCATTCACAACCATGGTTTAATCTTTACACTTAACCAATAAAGCATGCATCATCAAACATGATACAAACATGTGCACAAAATCATATCGCATATACAATGCGCACATCCGAGTGAGAAAATCCATTCAAAGTGAACAGATACTAGTTAATGCAAAGTAATATATCAAATATATAATTATACATTAAATCATTAAATCAACACTTGATTTAACGATCCGGTCATATCGCATATAACCGACTAGTATCCAATGTATCGGCTTATCGAATCAATCCTCGATTCGATAACTAGGTTATATCGCATACAACCATTCGACACATTCATCGCGAGAATGAAATACGGTATCACATACACGCATTATTCTCGGTCCCGCACATATCTCGTATGCGCTCCTATTTCGTTTCGCTTGAGCCAGGAAACCTCTGTGTAGGACTCTAAAGACTCGTCAATACGCCGGCAGCAGGTGATGATCATATCAAACACCCACAAGCCGCAAGCGGTCTGCTAAACGTAACGGCCACCCGGGTATTGAGCGATCTGAAGATCGACGAGCAAGCCCGTTCACACTCCAGTGAATCCAACCAGTAACACTACCGTACAGTCCGGTCTGATCGTCTGATATGTCGCATATCTCGCTTAGGGGTGGTAAACGTCAGACCCCAATAGCTCGATAAGTCGTGTCGATATGAGGTCTATAACAATTCGAGAAACTACTGGTAACACTTACCAGTAAATCTCAGCAACCCTGGCCAGGGATTTCCGGTTATAGCCAATCGAACACAGCGCAACATCAACTCCCTATACCGGGAGAGACGAATCCCCTCCTATCGCTCATTGCCTCCATGTGACTCGGGACTGTACCCAAAAACCACCGTTTTGCACGCCCTCTTGGACGTGGTAAGATGGAAATCAAAGCACAGTGGGAACCACACAAGACTCTATGACGATCTCGGGTCAACAGACTACTCTGTACCAGTGTCACCAGAGAACTGCCATCTGACGTAAGGTATAATACCATCTGGGAGTTCTCGGCGAGTCCGTCCAGTGTACCCAGTCTCCACTGAGCACCCGTATATCATCTCTGATGTCAAACACCAATGGATATGGGATCATCCATCGCCCATCTGTATGGGTCGAGAAGGTACACGCTAGTCTACTCTGGTATATCGATGCCCCGTCTCGATACACCCACGACTAGGGACTTTGAAGGATGTACTTATGGACTACCATGTCCCCACTAATATGATCCGCATCATAGTCCAGGTAGTCAAGTACACATCCTAAGGGTTTTACCAACATGTAACAGAGAGACAATCAGTATACACGTTAAGGTAAAGAGTAACCGGATAGCATACTATCATGTCGAGCAAGAAAGTCTTCCCTATATATGTCCCAGCATCCACTACAATATACATCCAATGTACAGTAATGGCCTCTAGGGCATACATATAACTAACAGAATTTCATAGAAATGAAAGGAAAAGAAAAGATTAGTGAGAGAAGAAGTTGGTGTTGACTTGGGGGGGTATTTTACCTTGACTTGGACTTTCTTTTCCACACCCACACCCTCCACACCCCTCCCCCACCTGCTGGCCGAGCCCCATCCTCCCTCAAACTGCAGCCCCTCCTCCTTCTTCCCCTCTCTTTTCCTCATCAAAAAAGTCTTCAAAATCCATCAAATCTCCATCAAAATTAAACCAAAACTCAAATCTAACTCCTACCCATTTTTCAATAGCTATTCTTGCATGGATCTAGGAGCTTGGAGGCCATTTTGGGAGGCTAGATTTCAAGCTTGGTCCCTTGTTTTTGGTGAGGTATAAATCCCAAGCCAAATCTAATTATTGTATAGTTTCTTTGATTAAAGTCAATTAAGTTTGAATACAACTCTAATTGGTACTTAGTTGTAATGGAAAGAGTTTGAGATCAAGTTAGGTTGTGATCATGTGTTCATGGTTGTGTGATGGTTGTTTTTTTTAGCATCTTAAGTTATGCAACTTAAATTTGTTACTTATTGCCAATTGTAACATGTAATTGTCCAAATGAAAATATTTTGGAAACTAGGTTTTAGGATGGATGTAATTAGATGAAATAAAAATCTACGTAATACTTTTTGTGACCAAATTAAGTTATTTGGTGAATATTGTGGCCACTAAAATTGTAGAACAAGATTAGTAGTTAGTTGTTAATGGTTAGTTTAAGGAAATTGTGTTAATTATGCTAATTTGCTAACTAGGCTTTTGAAATTGGTTATATAATTGGGATTAAAAGTGTGATTAGGTTTTCTTGGCTTCATTAACTTTATTAAGTGTGGTTTAATGCTTTGGATCATGCAATTCTAAGCTAGATTGTAGTTTGTGTATTTTGCTTTGAAATTGTTAAAAAGGGTATTTTTGGTAAACTAGAATATTACGATTTTTGGAAATTAATGAGATTAAATTCCGTAAATTGTTTATACGACTTATTTAAGATATTTAATAAATATATTGGCCGCTACATTCATTTAAATATCGTGTTTTGTACCAAAAACGGCGAATTGTGCTTGCTAGATTTTCGGAAAAATGACTTTTTAAGTGAAATTGGCGTTTTTGTGAGTTTTAACCTAGTTTATATTAAAATTAGTGTTCGTGAATGTGCAAATGAGTGTGATTAGATTTTCTCGATGGTTTGACGTTCGTACATCGACATCGAGGGTTGGTTTGACTATTCCTGCATGCGTGGGCGATAGGTTTGGACCTATGCGTGATACGCGTGCCGATTTGGTTTTCTTATGACGTTTCGATTTCGAATTGGGTTTTTATGCGATACGGTGCGTTATGATATTTAGGTACCCCAGGTGGACTTCGAGACGACAAGCAAGCGCGTGGCGACGTCGGCACCGGCGAGCGAGGTTCAGGTGAGTAGATTTATATCTACGGGGAGAAGTCGGGTGGATGGCGTATAGCACCCCCGCAGTCCGTGGTGGTGTATACGGATGCGTATACACACCAACTTTTATTATATGTTATTTGGGATTAATAACGGTGCTTAGGATGGATATTAGTGTGTTGGATTATTTTAGCATTGCGAACCCTAGGGTAGTGTTGCACTACACATACACACATACATACTTGCATACATTCCTATTGATATGTGCTCATGGGAGTCATTATAGCTATGTGTTCACATGGGTATGGGACTATGTGTTCACATACGGATCGAGGATGATACTTGGGATTGAACTGAGTCGATGAGATTCGATTTGAGGCCGTGAGATCGGTGATATAGCAGGGTTCGTATCTTAGATACGACATGACGTTGTAGCGGGTCCTTGACGTAGTGTTTCACACACGTCCATGCTTACGTAGGCGGTATCAGTATGGTACTAGACGTAGATCAGTACCCCGATCATGATATTTGATAAAGAGGATACCAGGTGAATAGTATGATGAATGTGATATTGACCCGTACCCAGATTGGGATGCCGTACGACGGATTTACGTACGAGCTATATTGATGATTGATCCGCCTCTTGACTTGGGATGCCTGATTATAGATATGGTATCGGATATGATATTATTGAGGCGGGATCACCGACTATACATATACAGGTATGTATATGTATCGACTCAGATGATAGGCGGTTTCCCTACCTGTAGTTCAGCTTGTTAGTTCAGCCGTATAGTTTAGTGTAGTTGTTAGATTAGATTAGACTTCTTACCTATTTCAAAAACTAACGAATCGTGGGCATTTTTAAAGACAGCTCAAGGGAATCTACGGATATTTCAAAAACGACGTATCTTTTCATAAAAACATCGTAGCCCCTATTTTCAAAACCCCATGATTCGTGTTATTTCAAAAGGCACCATTCCTAGGACTTATATTAGATTATTGCAGATTAGTTATCGTTGTGTCTAGTATTCAGCTCCCGCACATTATTGCTGTTCGCTCTGCCTCGCATATTTATTTTTGCTGCATATTCCATTATTGATATCATGCTGTTAGGACACCAGCACCATTACCGATGATGCGTATGTACCACGTACACCTATTTGCCGGCTCACACACATCTTCATCGGTAATTGCCATGTCACGTACACTTTAGAGAATATAATTGCTTGACTTAGATTGTTAGCTGGTAGTTTTGACATGATATTAGTGTACTTCCCTTATATGCCATATTAGACATTGTAGTTATTACCTACCACTTCATGCATACTGTTATTCAGTTGTTCATGCCTAGTTCATTATCATTGACATATGCACTTGTGATGATTTCTTGAGATTTATGATATTTCTGTATTTCGGGGAAAGCCGCAAAATTTACAACTTATGATCTTTTAAAATATAAAATGTTGCGGTTTTCTAGTGATGTAAAGTGTCGTCCACCATGAGTTTGCTGTGGTTTTGGAGATCCGTGTCGAGGAGTGGAGGAACCGTCACGGGTACATGGTGGGCCCGGTATGGTACCCCGGGGCAAGAGGAATGTGGTGTTGACGTTGAGCCTGGCTGGGGAGCACTACCTACCGGTGATATTACCCGACGCGTCGGATATCCGGAGGATACCGTCGTGGTCTTGAGATGGATGGTAGTGGCCGGTCCGGACTGACGGCGCCCTAGATATTGAGCTTGAGACATTGATATTTCGAGACAGTGAGATTTATGTTTTGTGTCGATGCTAGACACTGATGATACTGATTTCATTATGATACCTCAGTTTAAAAATACGAAGAAAATCTCACTAACTTATGAAAACAGTTTCTTTATTTAATTGTATTCTGTTTCATGCATTCATACCTCATTCATATGATATATTGCTACCGGAGGCACTGACACGGGCACGTGAAATTATACTCGGGTTAGATATTACCCTAGTCATTGTTATAGGCTGCCTGTTATACTTATATTTGAGGATATATTATGATCATTGACCTAGGTTGCGTTATTTATGCGATTTCTGTGCGTAGATGTTTTTCTATTCACGAGTTGGCAACTCACCCCCGTTGTGCCCCAGTTTCTTGCAGATTTGCCGTACAGGTTTCATTACGGCTTGCGGGCTCAGTTTCATTCGGGTGATTTGCTAGTAGGTGGGTTTACTTGTATCATACCCCCATTATATATCTTGTATATCATTATTCTGTTGTATCTAGAAGTTCCATCAACCAAACATGTATCTATTGAGATAGAGACCAGTGTTGTTTACTCTTTCGACCTTAGAGTCGCTCGTTATATTTCTGGTGGTTTTGAGTTCCCTTTTGAGTTTTTGATCCTCGCCGTTGGCGTTGTATATTATATCGCTTGTGTGGTTGTGACCGTCGATTGACGAAGAGCTAGCTCCCGCTTGGGGATGCCTTTTTTTTGATTTCGTATACTATTCATGTTGTATCCCGTTTGGGGGCCAGTATTTACAAAGGAGACTCTGCCGAAATTTTCAGTAAAATTTTGATGTTCTTAAAACCGCATAATTCGACTTATGCTATTAAAACTACTTGTTTTAAATTGGTTTTCCTGCACTCTACTACTTTTCTTGGTTTGGATTTCTGGGTTTTCGGTTTACTTAGATTACTTACGCCTCGAGACGTTCGTAGTTTAAGTGCCGGTCATGTTCCGTACTTTCGGGTCGTAACATCAAGAGTGCGGATCAATCATCAATATAGCTCGTACGTAAATCCGTCGTACGGCATCCCAAATTTGGGTACGGGTCAATATCACATTCATCATACTATTCACCTGGTATCCTCTTTATCAAATATCATGATCGCGGTACTGATCTACGTCTAGTACCATACTGATACCGCCTACGTATGCATAGACGTGTGTGAAACACTACGTCAAGGACCCGCTACAACGTCATGTCGTATCTAAGATACGAACCCTGCTATATCACCGATCTCACGGCCTCAAATCAAATCCCATCGACTCAGCTCAATCCCAAGTATCATCCTCAATCCGTATGTGAACACATAGTCCCATACCCATGTGAACACATAACCATAAAGAATCCCATGAGCACATAACAATAGGAAAGTATGAAAGTATGTATGTGTGTATGTGTAGTGCAACACTACCCTAGGGTTCGCAACGCTAAAATAATCCAACACACCAATATCCATCTTAAACATCGTTATCAATCCCAAATAACAGATAATAATTGTTGGTGTGTATACGCATCCGTATACACCACCACGGACTGCGGGGGTGCTATACGCCATCAACCCGACTTCTCCCCATAGATATAAATCTACTCACCTGTTCCTCGCTAGCCGGTGCCGACGTCGCCACGCGCTTGCTTGTCGACTCGAAGTCCACATGGGGTACCTACATATCATAACGCACCGTAACTCATTAAAACTAAATTCAAAATTGAAACGGCATACGAAAATCAAATCGGCACGCGTATCACGCATAGGTCCAAACCTATCGCCTACGCATGCAAGAATAGTCAAACCAACCCTCGATGTCGATGTACAAACGTCAAACCATCGAGAAAAATCCAATCACACTCATTTGCACATTCACGAACACTAATTTTAATATAAACTAGGTTAAAACTCACAAAAACCCCAATTTCACTTAAAAAGTTATTTTTCCGAAAATCTAGCAAGCACAATTCGCCGTTTTTGTGCAAAACATGATATTTAAATGAATGTAGCGGCCAATATACTTATTAAATATCTTAAATAAGTCATATAAACATTTTCCGGAATTTAATCTCATTAAATTCCAAAAACCCTAATATTCTAGTTTACAAAATACCCTTTTTAACAATTTCATAGCAAAAATGCACAAACTACAATTTAGGTTGGATTTCCATGAACTAAAGTGTTAAACTACACTTAATAAAGTTAATAATATGATAAATACCCTAACCATATTTTTAATCTCATATTTCGAATTAAATCAAAAAAACTAGTTTGCAACAAAAAGCTTAATTTGGACATTTTTCAAGTAACAACTTGTAATTAACAACTAGATTAGTTTTCTACAAAACTAAATATGTTAATCCACATCACTAAACCATGCACAATCAAACACAACTCATTTCCACAACAAACCCTAACTTGAAATCTTTAATCATGCAATTAAACTCACATAAACCAAATTAACACTTAATTAAATTAGCTTTAAGAAATTAAGTAACAAACTAAGCAAAAAAGTTTAGAATTATACCCAATATCATTTGAAGATCCACAAGCATCCATGGCCCTCCAAAATGCTCTCTTTTCACAAGGATCCATGCTATACGGGCTAAGCTAAAATGGGTAGGAGTCGGATTTGGGTTTTGGGATTTTTTTGATGGATTTTGGGGCAATTTTTGATGAAGTTTTGAAGAGAAAAGAGAAGGGAAATGGGGGGCGGGCTGTTGCTGCTGTAGGAGAGGGGGGGTCGGCTGGAATGGGAGGGGGAGAGGAGAGAGAGGGAGGTAGAGAAAGTGGGGGGAGAAAGTCAAGGTCAAAGCAAAGTCAAAAGTCTAACTAATTTATCCATTTTCTTTTCTTTTCTTTCATTTCTTTTCCTTTGACATTCAAGTGGGGGAAAAGATGGGGGTTGCTGAATTCAGCCAAGGGGAGAAGTAAATGGGGGTGTGTGGGTGTGGGTACGGGTGTGGGGTGATGAAAAATGATAAATACAATACCCCAAACATCCATTTAGGCTAAAAAAAAGCCTTTTTTCTTCAATAATTTCTAAACCGTTTTGGCAAATGATTTCGTTCCAAAAATCACATGATAAAATTTTATTTAATGTTTTATGATGCACAAAATTTGTTTCAACTCATTCCAATTTGTAATTTTCCCTAATTAAATGTATTAGTGACGGCTTAAAATAATAATAAAATAATATTTTTTTCAGAAAATTTGAAATTTCACCAGCGGCTCAATAAACACCAAATAATAGCAATTACATAGCTAGAATATGTATATTTAATTTTTATAATAAGATATTTGTATTTTGACTTTTTACAGAAAACCCCCTTATTTTACCGATTTTTTCGAAATTTCACCGAAACGATTTTCAAAACGTTACAGACAATCGGCAATACCACTACATACTACACTTACGGTCACAGAAAGGAAAGTGTAAAACTGCAATATCTGGAATCCACATTCTCTTTAGACATCATAAATGCGAAGTATCACATACCTCGTATTTCATGTCTTATAATGTGAATTCCACACATTGCATCACATTCCAGATAATTAGACAGTATTAATGTTTTCGAACGAACGATCAAATACCCAAGATTCACTAAAGCTCAACACTTGAGCGGAGTTCAAAAACCAGAGTGTGACACAGTAGTAGCGGTCCAGCCGTAGAAGGGTCAAGCCAACGCCTCACATGTGGCACGCCGTACTGCCCCAAACCCTAAGGTTCAAAGGGCAGTTCGAGGCGGTCACATAATCGAGTTAAGGTTTGTTGTCTTCTAGAGGGACCACCACAAAACTTGAACGTATCTCCAAAATATTTAAACCCCGTGAAAAGTGAGCAAATGATACTCGTTCAAACACTTCAATACTTTCTAATTTATCCGGAAAAGCCACGAAATGAAAATTCCGATCGAATCGACGAGTCCAAAACCAACTCCAGAACAAACAGCACAAAATTCAGATTAAAAATACCATAAAAAATATACAAGTATAATCAAGAATTACTGTATAAAAATTATGCAGTGATTGATGTAAATGGCCGCGGAACCGCGGCCCAAGCAAGCTTAGGCCGCGTTTCCGCGGAAATATGGACTGTTCACTTTGTCGAATTTTACAGTAATTCTTATATTTACCTGCTGAATTTTTTACATATTTTTAATTCTGAAAAACAGCAGTTTTTAAAAAATGACCAGAGAGCGCAAAAAAATCCGTATTTCGGTTCGATCGGTGTTTTAACTTCGTAAAATTGTCGCCTAATGTTCTAGGTCAGCTCTGATACCAATGTAGGTCAGGCAGCCACACCATCCAATGGGGTCGCCGTGGCACCAACGGGTCCCTCAGCCGCTACTTTTTACGCATGCCCCCTCGCGAGGACTACAACCCGCCGGAACACCTTCCGGTCTCGGGACACCCTGGGGGTAAGAGCCTATGCTTCGCCATACTGTCACACAGTGAGAACCCCCCATAGGTCGACATCCAATGCCTAGTAGCTCTGATACCACTGTTGGGTTGGCCTAGCACCTCATGAAAGGTTTGGAAGCATCACATGTACCAAAGGTGGAGTCTTTAGGGTGCTAAGTTAACAAACATCGGATCGTTCCTAGAAAATTAGGGTTTCTAAAACTTTCACATCATCATATGAAAGAAAAGCTAGGGTTTAGAGAGTACAACCTTTGTAGCTCCCTACGCCAGACTCCTCGGCTACTTGGGGTTTGAAAAAGCTCCGCTTGAACTCCTCTAGGTCACCGATGATTCACCCGGAGTCCGCTTTGTCCAAGCTAGCAACTTCACCCGATTAAGAGAACGAAATGAAGCTAACACACCAAACAAGTGGGCTAGAATTGTGTAGAATGATGTTGTGGTTCTCTTTCTCACTTCAAAATCCTAACTTGATGAGTATATTGCTCACTACAAAAATCTAGAGAGCAAATGAGAGAGGAAGAAGAAGATGATGGCTATATTTTTAACAAGAGTAAAAGAATAACCCTTGTCCAAAGAAAAAGAAAATATATCAATATATATTTTCTTGTTCTCATCTCAAACCATGGTTTAAACAATGAATATATTATTAAACTTGAGTTAAAACACAAAAGGAAAATTTACCCAAGGTTAAAAGGTGGGTGAGAATGGTTAGGTCAAAAGAAGAGTGTAGAAACAAATCAATCATAACCATTTCCTTTTTCCTTTTTGTTTTAAATCAAATGTAATAAAATCCATATTTAAAATCATGGTGTGAGTCTTATATTGCCACCATTTCCATGTATATACAACCATGAAGGATGTATGTATGTATGTATGTATGTGTGAATGTACATCCATATGTGCATGAATCTAAAAAGAGAACATACATGCATGCATACATCCATCAAATACAAGAAAGGATTTCTAATGAGAAACTAATGGTTAAATGATAAATCAACACTTGATTTATCAATCCGGTCATATCACATATGACCCTAACCAAAAGCAAGCCGCCCGATCAATATATGGTATCCTATACTAGCATTTTAATCGGGTCCATGCGCATATCGCATACGCGCACCACAACGTTTCGCCTGGACTAGGTAACTCCATTGTGGGACTCTAAGACTCGTCAATACGCCGGCAGTGGGTGATGATCATATCAAGCACCCCCAAGCCGCAAGCGGTCAGCTAAACATAACGGCCACCCGGGTATTGAGCGATCAGAAGAGAACAAGCGAACCTGCTACAACTCCCGTCGAGCCAACCGGCAACACTTCCCGTACAGTCCGGTCTCCTCGTCTAATATGTCGCATATCAAGTCTAGGGGTGGTAAACGTCAGACCCCAATAACCGACAAGTCATGCCGATGTGAGGCTCATAACGGGTCGAGAAACTACTGGTAACACTTACCAGCAAATCTCTGAATAGCCCTGGCCAGGGACTTCCCTGTTACGGCCAATCGAGCACAGCGCAACAACAACCCCCAATACCGGGAGAGACGAAACCCCTCCTATCGCTCATTGCCTCCATGTGACTCAGGACTGTACCCAAAAACCACCATTTTGCACGCCCTCATGGATGTGGTAAGGTGGAAATCAAAGCACAGTGGGAATCACACAAGACTCTATGATGATCTCGGGTCTACAGACTAACCTGCACAAGTGTCACCTGAGAACTGCCATCTGACGTGAGTTATAATACCATCTGGGAGTTCTCGGCGAGTCCGTCCAGTGTACCCAGTCTCCACTGAGCACCTGTATACCATCTCTGATGTCAAACACCAATGGATATGGGATCATCCATAGCCCATCTCATGGGTCGAGAAGCGTATACGCTAGTCTACACTGGTAAATCGATGCCCCGTCTCGATACACCTACGATTAGGGACCTTGAAGGATGTACTTATGGACTACCATGTCCCCACTAGTATGATCTGCATCATAGTCCAGGTAGTCAAGTACACATCCTAAGGGCTTTACCAATATGTAACTATAAGACAGTTTAAAGAGACTAGTATACATGTTAAGATAAAGAGCAACCAGATAGCATACTATCATATCGAGCAAGAAAGTCATCTCTATATATGTTCAAGCATCTAATATAATATACATCATCTGTACAATACTGGCCTCTAGGGCATACATACATCTAACATAGCAGTCGTCTGGTGACACTGATACAGGTTAGTCTGTAGACCCGAGATCATCATAGAGTCTTGTATGGCTCCCAATGTGCTTTGATTTCCTCCCTACCACGCTCAAAGGAGACGTGCAAACAGGTGGATTTTGGGTACAGTCCCGAGTCACATGGAGGCAATGAGCGATAGGAGGGGTTTCGTATCTCCCGGTATTGGGGGTTGATGTTGCACTATGCTCGATTGGTTATACCTAGAAGTCCCTGGCCAGGGCTGCTGCTGAGATTTACTGATAAGAGTTATCAGTAGTTTCTCGAACCGTTATAGGCCAGACATCGGCATGACTTATCACGTTACTGGGGTCTGACATTTACCACCCCTAGACATGATATTCAACATATCAGACGAAGAGACCGGACTGTACGGTAGTGTTACTAATAGGCTTCATGGAGAGTATGGACAAGCTTGCTTGTTGATCTTCATATCGCTCAATACCGGGATAGCCGTTATGTCCAGCTAGTACCGCTGATGGCTTGTATGTAACTTATGTGATCATCACCTCCTGCTGGCGTATTGACGAGTCTTTAGAGTCCCATACAGAAGTTTCCTGGTGCAAGCGAAATGAAGTAGGACACATATGTGATATGTGCGTAGGCCTGATTAAATACGTGTATGTGATACCGTATTGAAATCTGGCAGTTATTTGTTATCAAGTTAGCTTATATGTGATATAACCTGATTTTTGGATCAAGTGTTGATTTGATAATGTGATAAACAGATAAATGATATTAGTCTGTCATATGTGATATAACTGGATTATTAAATCAAGTGTTGATTTAATAATTTGATGTATATTTATATTTGATATAATTATATGTTAACTAATATCATTAGCTCCCAAATTTCGTTATTAATATATATGTTAATATATATATTTGATATATATATATATTATATGAAACATGGCTCGATTTTATATTTTATGAAAATAGAAAAATGTGGTGTAAAATGAAGAGATATTTTAGATATGGTCTAAGGCATGGTCTTTATCATATATTATTGGTCTTGACTCACTATTCAAGCATGGTTGCAATTTAGAATTGCAATTTATTCCATGCTTGAATAAGTGAGTAGCCATTCATCATTCATTCTTGACTTGGCCATTTTTTGCCTTAGCCATTTTTCATGAGCTCTTGCTCTCTCTTGCTCTCTAAATTTTCTCACCTTATCTCCAAGCACAAAACCCTCACATGTGATGTGAATCATTGAGCTTGTGAGATCCCCTGTGAGCTTGCAAAACCCCTACTTCATCATCCTATACTTGACTAGCGATCAAGTGTAGCGTGTTTCCTACACTAAAAGGGTTTAGTGTAGAGATAGCTTGAGCTTGAGGGACTTCAGGGGGATTGTCTTCGGCGTCAAGATCACGAAGGAGGCTTGTTCAACTCGAAGAGGAGCCTAGTGGAGTCGTGTGGACCACAACCCGGAGCTTAAGAAGTGAACGACTCGATCTACGAGGGTATAATCTCTTTTACTTCTTTAAGTTTAGTTCATATCATCATGTTAAACCTAAATCTTCTAGTTATGATCTTGGTTAGTCTAACTTAGCACCTAGAAAAATTTAAATTTGGCATACTTGATGCTACTAAAACCTCATGGTGGTGCTACGGTAGACTTTCACATACACAAGAGGAAAAGTTCAGAAATGAACGAATCCTTCTTGTGGCATTGTAAACTAGGTCATATCAATACGAAAAGACTAGCTAAGTTACATAAATATGGATATTTGAATACGTTCGAATTTACGGATTATGAAACTTGCGAATCAACTGGCAACACTTACCGTACAGTCCGGTCTCTTCGTCATATGTGCTGCATAACGATTCTACGGATGGTATCGTCGAACCCAATAACTCAATAATTCAAGCCCGTATATGGCTCATAACAGATCGAGAAACTACTGATAACACTTATCAGTAAATCTCATCATCCTTGGCCAGGGACTTCCCGTTATAGCCAATCGTGCATAGCGCAACATCAACCCCCAATACCGGGAGAGACGAAACCCCTCCCATTGCTCATTGCCTTCTTGTGCCTCGGGACTGTACCAAAAATCCACCTGTTTGCATGACTCAGTAGATCCGTGGTAGGGTGGAGATCAAAGTACAATGGGAGGACACACAAGTCTCTATGACGATCTCGGGGCTACAGACTAACCTGTACCAGTGTCACCTGAGAACTGCTATCCGACGATAGATATAATACTACATAGGAGTTCTCGGTAAGTCCGTTCAGTGTACCCAGTCTCTCTGAGCACCCGTATACAGTCTTTGGTGTCACCACACCAATGGATATGGGATCATCCATCGCCCATCATATGGGTCAAGTAATGTATACACTAGTCTACTCTGGAATATCGATGCCCCGTCTCGATACACCCACGACTAGGAACATTTCAAGGATATGCTTATAAACTACACATGTCTCACTAGTATGATCTGCATCATAATCCCGGTAGTCAAGCAAATATCCTAAGGGCTTTATCAACATGTACCAAATGAGTAATATGCCTAGACAAGTGAACATGTCAAGATAAAGTACAACCAGATAGCATACTATCATGTCGAGTAAGAATGTCCCCTGAATATATATACACATACCGATACATGCACTATCATATAATGGCCTCTATGGCATACATATATCCAACAGTAATGGCTACCCGAGTAATGAGCGATCAGAAGATCAATAAGCAAGCCTACTCATACTCCAGTAAAGCCTGTCAGTAACACTACCGTACAATCAGGTCTCTTCGTCTGATATGTTGCAAATCGAGTCTAGGGGTAGTAAACGTCAGACCCTAGTAACTGATAAGTCATGCCGATGTGAGGCTCATAACGGATCGAGAAACTACTGATAACACTTACCAGTTGATCTCCGAATCATCCCTGGCCTGGGACTTCCTGTTATAGCCAATCGAGCACAGCGCAACATCAACCCCCAATACCGGGAGAGACGAATCCCCTCCTATTGCTCATTGCCTCCATGTGATTCGGGACTGTACCCAAAACCACCATTTTGGACGTTCTCTTGAACGTGGTAAGGTGGAAATCAAAGCACAGTGGGAATCACACAAGACTCTATGACGATCTCGGGTCTACAGATTAACCTGTACCAGTGTCACCAGAGAATTGTTATCTGACGATAGGTATGATACTAACTAGGAGTTCTCGGTGAGTCCGTTTAGTGTACCCAGTCTCCACTGAGCACCTGTATACCATCTTTGATGTCAAATACCAATGGATGTGGGATCATCCATCGCCCATCATATGGGTCAAGAAGCATATACGCTAGTCTAGTCTGGAATATCGATGCCCTGTCTCGATACACCCTCGACTAGGAACATTTAAAGGATGTACTTGTGGACTTCCCTGGCCCACTAGTATGATCTCTATCATAGTCCTGGTAGTCAAGTACATATCCTAAGGGCTTTATCAACATGTGAGAGCAAGAAAATATCACAATACAAGTCTACATGTTAAGACAAAAAGCAACCAGATAGCATATTATCATATCGAGCAAGAAAGTCCTCTCTATATATGTCCAAGCATCTACTATAATATACATCATATGTACAATAATGGCCTCTAGGGCATACACATAAGTAACAATCTCCTACTTGCACTAAGGCCACTTGTCGTAGTATCTCATACACAACATCCCGCAAAGTCTCTCAAATTGTTTATGGCCTTCATGAGTGGATCCGCCGTGTTGTTCTTCGTGTCAACTCTCCCGACCTCGATCTCCCGGCGATCAACTATCTCCCGGATCAGGTGATACCGCCTCAGAATATGCTTGGATCGCTGATGGGACCTGGGTTCCTTGGCCAAAGCCACTACTCCATTGTTATCACAATACAAAGGTATTGGACGCTCGATGGATGGAACCGCACCAAATTCGGTTAGGAATTTCTTCATCCAGACAACTTTATTGGCAGCATCGTTGGCAGCGATGTATTCAGCCTCTATCGTCAAGTCTGCCACGGTTTCTTGCCTGGAAATCTTCCAGCAAACCGCCCCTCCGTTGAGTGTGAAGACAAATCCCGATAACGACTTAGAGTCATCCTTATCACTCTGGAAGCTCGAATCGGTAAAGGACTCTACTTAGAGTTCACTGTTACCATACACAAAGAACATCTCTTTAGTCCTTCTCAAGTACTTAAGAATGTTCTTCACAGTTGTCCAGGGACTATCTCCTGGATCTGCTTGATACCTACTCACTGCACTTAGTGAGTGTGTTACATCGGGTCTGGTACATAGCATCGCGTACATGATAGAGCCTACTGCCGAAGCATAGGGTATCCCTTGCATGCGAGCTCTCTACAAATCAATCTTGGGAGATATCTCTTTGGAGAAAGTGAGTCCTCAGATCATGGGTAAATTCCCACGCTTGGAATCTTCCATATTAAACCTTTTTAGTATGGTGTCGATGTACCTGGATTGGGACAATCCCAACATCCGTTTAGATCTATCTCTATAGATCATAATCCCCAAGATGTAGGAGGCATCACCTAGATCTTTCATTGAGAATCTTTATGATAAGAAGAGCTTGACCGAGTGTGGCATAGGAACATCATTTCCTATCAAGAGTATACCATTCACGTACAATACGAGGAAGACAACCTTACTCTCTGCCACCTTCTTGTATATACAAAGTTCATCTACGTTTTTTATGAAGTCAAGATCTTTGACTACCACATCAAAACAGATGTTCCATCTCCGCGATACCTGTTTTAACACGTAGATAGATTAAAACAGCTTGCACACCTTTCCGCTACTCCCACAGTCCATGAAGCCCTCTGGCTGAGTCATGTATACGCTCTCTTCTAAATCACCATTTAGAAAGGCGGTCTTAACATCCATTTTCCAGATTTCGTAGTCATGGTATGCAGCGATGGTAAGTAGGATCCGGATGGACTTAAGCATAGCCACTGGAGAAAAGGTTTCTGTTAGTTATATGTATGCCCTCGAGGCCATTACTGTACATAGGATGTATATTGTAGTGGATGCTGGGACATATATAGGTAGGACTTTCTTGCTTGACATGATAGTACGCTATCTGGTTACTCTTTATCTTAACATGTATACTTGTTGTCTCTCTATTACATGTTGATAAAGCCCTTAGGATATATGCTCGACTTCCAGGACTGTGATGTAGATCATACTAGTGGGGCCTGGGTAGTCCATGAGTACATCCTTCAATGTTCCTAGTCGTGGGAATATCGAGACGGGGCATCGATAATCCAGAGTAGACTAGCGTATATCATCTCGACCCATGTGATAGACGATGGATGATCCCATATCCATTGGTGTTTCACATCAGAGATGGTATGCGGGTGCTCAGTGGAGACTGGGTACACTGAACGGACTCGCCGAGAACTCCCAGATGGTATTATACCTTACGTCAGATGGCGGTTCTCTGGTGACACTGGTACAGCTTAGTCTGTAGACTCGAGATCGTCATAGAGTCTTGTGTGTCTCCCACTGTGCTTTGATTTCCACCCTACCACGGCTCTACTGAGTCGTGCAAACAGGTGGTTTTTGGGTACAGTCCCGATTCACATAGAGGCAATGAGCGATAGGAGGGGATTCGTCTCTCCCGGTATTGGGGGTTGATGTTGTGCTATGCTCGACTGGCCATAACTGGAAATCCCTGGCCCGGGTTGCACTGATTTACTGGTAAGTGTTATCAGTAGTTTCATGCTTGTTATGGACCTTACATCGGCATAACTTATCAAGCTACTGGGGTCTGACGTTTACCACCCCTAGGCGAGATATGCGACATATTAGACAAATAGACCGTACAGTACGGTAAGTGTTACTGGTTGGATTCACAGGAGTATGAGCGGGCTTGCTCGTTGATCTTCTGATCGCTCAATACCCGGGTGGCCGTTACGTTTAGCAGACCGCTTGCGGCTTGTGGGTGTTTGATATGATCATCACCTGCTGCCGGCGTATTGACGAGTCTTTAGAGTCCTACACAGAGGTTCCTGGCTCAAGCGAAACGAAATAGGAGCACGTATGAGATATGTGCGGGACCGAGAATAATACCAGTATGTGATACTGAATTCTATTCTCGCGATTTGTATCATCGGACGGTCATATAAGATATAGCCGGGTTACCGAATTAAATGTTGATTCGATATATTGATACACTTGATATTAGTCGGTTGTATGCAGTATGACCGGATCATTAAATCAAGTGTTGATTTAATGATTTAATGTATAATTATATATTGGATATATTACTTTATATTAACTAGTATTTGTTCACTTGAGATTATTTTTCTCACTAGATTGTGCACATTGTATATATGATATATGTTTGTGCACTAGTTTGTATCATGTTTGATGATACATGCAAACTTGGGTGTGTGTATGCTTTAAACCATGTTTAGGTTAATGGTTAGGGTTTTAACTTATTTATTTATTTTATTTATTTATATTTGGCAAAAATAAAATGGTGGCTTGCTCTGTTTTATTCTTGAAGCTTCATGAAGTTTTGAAAGTCTTAACCATTTTGTTTTTTCCTTAACCTAACCATTACACCTAAACCCTAGTTTATTCTCTACATGTGTTTACTTCACCCATGGTTGCATTATAATAAGATTCACTTGATTTATTATTTTCAAGATAATTCTTTTTCCTTCTTCTTCTTCATCTTCTTCAAGTGAAGAAAACTATTCTTGAAAATTTCCAAGTGATGAAATCAAGTGAGAAATCCAAATCCAAAGTGAACCCACTTCCAATTTCTTCATCCTCTACCACTTGCCATGTTGTATAGGGTGTTTTCTTCATAAGTTTCATGACCTAGTGAAGATGGAGCTTGAGTTTGAGTCGCCTCGACGTAAATCATCTTCTGCATCGAAGTCAACGACCTAGCCCGCCCATTTCTCCGATGAAACCGACGCTAGAGTCCGGGATTCCGTTGATCGCAGCGAAGGGACGACAACACGGAGCTAGAGAAGTGGAGGACCGGATTTACAAAGGTTGTAGTCTCTTTCACTTAGTAGCAAAGTAGTTTGCTTGATTTTATTTTCGCCTTACCTCTAGTTAACGATCTAGTATAGGGTTCTTTTGCACATGGAAAAATTTGATTTTGGCATGGTTGATCAGTTGTAGAACCTCATGGGTGTGCCTAGGAACCCTACAGTAGTATCAGAGCCTAGCTAGAGCCTTAGGCGAACTGTAGACGATGTTAGAAACCCGATCGAACCCCGAAACCCTAAATTATACCCTTCTCTGTACAATTTTCAAAACTGTGGATTTTTCCTAATTAAAAATGCTCAGAAAATAGAGCAAGAAATTCTAAGAAAAACTGAAGAAAACGACAACCTAACTTTACAGTACCGCCGCGGAAGCGCGGCCTTACCCTACTTTTTGCGGCGGTTCCACGGCCGTATGTGATGATTGGGTGCTCCATTTTCTTCAGTTACCTCCGTAGCAGTTTCCTCTGTTCTCTGGGAATTTTTAATCTGTGCTCAATAGTTGAGTTTTCTGGGTTGTTTTGGGGACTCGATGTTTCGATCGGATTGTTTAACTTTGTCTATGTGTCTTTCCGTATAATTTTAAAACATGTTAAAAAGTTCGACCGGATATAAATACCCACTTTTTCCCCTGCCGGGAAATTTCCAAGTATTGGATCTTTCCATAGTTTAAGAACGTTCTGAGTAGTGCAAGTAACATGATGGACCTTCTAGAAGACAACAAAGCTTAACTCGATTATGTGACCGTCTTGAACTGCCTTTTGAACCTTAGGGTTTGGGGCAGTACGACGTGCCAGATGTGAGGCGTTGGCTTGACCCTTCTACGGCTGGACCGTTGCTACTGTGGCATGAAGTGGATGTTTTTAAACTTGTTTCAAGTGTTGAGCTGTTTTGGGAAAACTTGGGTGTTTGATTGTTCGATCGGAAAGTTTAACATTTTCTATTTATCCAGAATGCGATACAATATTTGGAATCCAAAAGTAGTTATGAGATGACTGATTTGAATGTTATAAACATAGCAGTTTAGTCTCACTTGATCGGTTGCCATGGAATTTTGATGTGATCAAAAGTCCGTCGCAATCACGTAGCGTACGCGGATACTCGCTGGGTAAACTTAATAGACAGCTACACCCCATAGCCCCGACCAAGTGACTGTAGGAGAACCCCGTCGCCAAAAGCATCTGTTCGGTTGCTCGCGGCAGCGGTGTTCCGCCATAGTGCACTTCGTCGACGGCATCGGGGGTGCGGCCGTCTACTAAAGTTTGCGACGAGCATTCGTTCAGGATGTCGGGAATCTTGCTGAATTGCCTGACTTGATATTGAAAAGAGTTTTCGATAATGAGACTAAAATGCGGGGTTTATAATTGTTAGGTATGCGATATCTAAGGAATTCATTTAGTTAGGCATGCGATGTCTAAAGAGGTTGCGGATTCCAACTGTTGTAGTTTTACACTTTCTTTTCTGTGACCGTAAGTGTAATATGTGATATCGCCGGTTTCGTTGCTATATGTCAAGGACAATTGGGATGGGCATATTTACTTACGTTGATGACATGTGATGTTATGTGTTGCTGGATATGTTATATTGGATCCTCGTGTTTGAATAGCCGGGTTTTTTTTATGTGAGATGGGTGATTTTCATTTTCATTCATATAAAAACTTGTATGTAATATTCTTTTATTGGGGCACTTCCAGGTTGCGGAAGTTGTCACCGTTGATATATATTGTTTACTTTTCCGCATTAGGATAGACCCAAGGAGGGGAGCACAAGTAACCCGGTTCTAGGGTCCAGTGGGAGACCATCTCGAGGAGTCGAGTCCGGGTCTCCTAACACTAGAATTGGTAGGGTTGCTTTCCGCTCTCGTAGGGGTCTAGGGGTGTGGGATTGGCTATTCATCACGACCGTGGAATCTGTGGTTTATTCAGGCTCAAAATAAAACACGGACATCCTAGTATATCTAATATTTGATATAATATTTTCTGCTACGTTATCTGTGATGTGATCATGTGATTTGTTCAGATAGATATATAGTATATATGATATATTATATAGACGTCGCTTATGTTTTACACCCGCACTAGCCCTGCCTCGCTCTGGCGTTAGTTACCTAACCTAACGGTGCGGACGGGACATCGAGGCGAATGCGGATGGCATAAGCGTACGTTATATTTATCTGTGATGTTTAGGTGGACTTTAATGATGGGACTTCATTAATGAGATTAATGAAAGAAAATAAACCTAATTGATGTTATGGAATCGAATTTTAAAAATAAAACAGGTAGCTACAGTTCTTTCTTTGCACCGCGGTGTTCCTTGTAGAACATCCTGCATCTTATTCGATGAGGAAAGGGCCGAGATCTCTTCACCGGGAGTGACCCCTTTAGCAATAACTGGCAGATGCTACAACCCTCGGTTTGTCTTTTGATTGCTTCTATAGTTTTTGCTTTGCACAGTAGTATATATGATATATCCTGCACCTTATTCAATGAGGAATGGGCCGACGATCCCTTCACCGGGAGTGACCCCTTTAGCAAAACTAGAAAAGCCTAAAAAACACTCCATTTAAAAACCATTTGATTCCGCAACAAGATCAAGTTCAAAGCGTTAAAGGTTTTCCTAAAAACCATCCGCAACCCTCCGTCATTTTAGGAAGTAGAGTACTTAGTATTCGTGCTGTGTTTGTTGACCATAGTCAAGGCACAGTGTACGGTAGCTATGCGACGTCTTCTTACACCGCATATGATGCGATTAGTTAGGACAGTCACGTGACTTTGTTGACCTTAAGGGTCATGTGGGTGGGTCTAATTAATCACGAAATGACGGGTAGAACTTGACTAGTGCTTATGATTTATTGACCATAGTTAAGGTCATAAGTGCTAGGGGTAAAAACCTTTATCGGGAGTTTCAAGTGTTGAAATTTGCAATGAGATTGCATACCTTCTATATGATAGTTGGATCCCGATACCCACTGCAAGTAATTGTTACTCCTGGGAGAGTTTTGCACTTTGCAATTAGCCGATCAAGTATGTGTCTAGAAAGGTGTCAACGGGGTTCGCCCCTGGGAAAATGAGGTTTACTTTAATTAGGTTCGTGCGAAAACACGGGGAACCTCCCTCAAAGTACCGATACTGGCCTGGCTGAAAGATTGGCGAACTTGTAGAGTGTAATTAATCCCGGCTAGTCTTTCCTTTTAAGGTTTGAAGGAAGATTTGATAAAAACAGTGGGAGCCATCCTGATTAGATAAAATAAATAACCAATCTAATCTTGCAAGAGCGCACGCAGAGTGTTTTCTTCTCTCTCTCTCCAGGTAGCGACCATATCACGCCTTAATCAAGATAATAATATGGAAGTATTGACCGAACCCGCTTGTTATATTGAGCTGGGGAACGTTGGTCCCGCTCCAACTTATAATTGTTATAAGACAGAGCAGGAAATAGGGGAATTCCAGGATTCCCATGCCGCCCAAACGAAGAAAGTGCATATGATGCATCTCCTTCGGGTGTGTTCATTATAAAGAACTGTTTCTCAGTGTCCTCTACGTCCTAGGTATTAGATACCGGATCAGGATCCCGCAATTGTAATCCGTTACATGGGCTACAGAAAGGTAGAGAACTGAGAACGGGTGATAAGTTTCATGAGACAGAAAACGGTGCAAGTGTTGCAGCCAAGTCTGTTGGTCACTGACATCCTGTATTTCCAAATACATTGATTCTAAACAAATGCTATTAGATACCGGACCTGATATACAAAATCATATCAATCTCTTTATTTATTAAAGAAGGATATAATTTTGTATTGTTGGATAATGTTTTGAACATTTCCTATTTCAAAAGTTGATCGGTTCAGGCACGTTATCTAAAAGTATTGACGTTCTAAATCAAACTACAGTTCCTAGTATACAGAACACACACAAGAAGAAGAGTTCAGAAATGAATGATTCCTTCTTAAGGCATTGTAGACTAGGTCATATCAATGCGACCTGACTGGCTGAAGTTATATTTAGATGCATATTTGAATTAGTTTGAATTTACATATTGTGAAACTTTCCAATCATGTCACAAAGATAAGATGACCATAGCTCTGTTTAATGGAAACAGAGAAAGAGTTAGTGAACTCTTAGGACTGATACATAGTGATGTATGTAAGGTCCCCTGTCTACACATGCCAGGACCGGTTCTTTGTACTTCATTACATTCTCTGATGATCTCTCAAGATTCAGCCATATGTTCCTGTTGAAACATAAGTCCGAAGATTTTGAGATATTCACAGAATATAAGTTAGAAGTAGAGAACCAAAAATCGGGTATAAGTATTATGTCCTATGATAAGATCAGGGAGGAGAATACTTGTGCATAGAATTCCTGGACTATTCTAAAGGAGAATGAGATTCTCTTTCCGTATTACTCTTATGAATATACCACAGCACAACGGTGTATCGGGGCGGAGCAATAGCACCATATTAGATATGGTGTGCTCTATGATGAGTACTACCGATTTACCTATTTCCTTTTGGGGTTGTGCACTTGAGAAGTTGCATACCTATTGAATTAGATTCGAATCAAATCAATGCCTACCACTCCATATAAGATATGGTATGGGAAGAACCTATCTCTTAAGTAAGTTAAGATTTGGGATTGTCCAGCCTATGTCAAAAGAAAAATCCGGACAAGATCGAGGCAAGGTCAGTTCTGTAGAACTGGAAAGTTTCCACCTATACAAACTACAGCTGATGATTTGACAGAACCAAAGGATTCAATAGTCCCCAACGAACTTCAGCCTCTCCGCCGATCTAGCAGGGTTCCTCACCTGCCTGAGAGATACTTCGTTTTCTCGATGACAGTGGGAGCGAGGAATGCATCATGAGATGATGACCCAACTAGTTTCGAGCTGGCCATCGAGAGTAGGGACTCTGTAAGAATGCCTGGATGCTTAGCGATCTGAGATGGAATCCATGTACACCAACAAAGTATGGACTTTGGTTGCTATATCTGAAGGGTTAAATCCCCATCAGGAGCAAGTATATCTTGAGAAGATTAGTTGGTGTAGATGGAAAAGTTGAGACTTTCAAAGCTAGACTTGTTAAAGGTTTTCGTCATCGACCAGGCATGGATAATGATGAAACCTTTTCCAGTAGCTATGCTTAAGTCCATCCGGATCCTACTTGCCATTGCTACATACCATGACTACGATATCTGGTGGTTGGGTGTCATGACTACTTTTCTAAATACTGATTTAGAAGAGAACGTCTATAAGTACACAGCCAGAGGGCTTCGTAAATAGTGGGAGCAGCGGAAACGTGTGCAAGTTGCTTTACAGAATAAAGCAGGCATCACGGAGTTGGAACGTCTGTTTTGATGGGATAGTCAAAGAGTTTGACTTCATCAAAATGGTAGATGAACCTTGTATATACAAAAAGGTAGTAGAGAGTAAGGTGGTCATCCTCGTATTGTACGTAGACAACATACTCTTGATAGGAAAAGTTTTTCTTATGCTACTCACGGTCAATCTCCTCTTATCACAAGGATTCTCCAAATAGGATAAAGGTGATACCTCATAAATCCTGTGATTTGGATCTATGAGATCGATCTAAATGGATGTTAGGATTCTCACTAGGTGTAGTGAGATGGTATCAATCGATCCTGGGGAGAATCACTGGAAAAGTTCCAGGCTGATAAGCACGACTGAATGTCAGTCGCAGGCATTGTCTTTACCCTCAGTGAAGGGACGGTATGTTGGAAGAGTTCCAAGCTAGATACCGTGGCAAACTAGACGATAAAGGCTGGTAACATTGCTATTAAAGATACTACCAAAGAGGCAGTTTGGGTGTATATTGGTTCATGAGATGAACTAGGTTCCTACCATTGTATGACAATGGAAGTGTGGCTTTGTCCCAGGAACCCTGGTCCCATCAGTGACCCAGACATATTCTGAGGCAGCATCACCTGATCATGGAGATAGTTGATCTCCAGGGTGATCGAGGTTAGGAGAGTAGACTTAGAGGACAACGCGACGGTCCACTCATAAAGGCTTTTTCCCAAAGAGAGACTTTTATGGGATGGTTGAGTATTAGATACTGCAACCACTGCTACAGATGGCCCTAGTGCAAGTGGGAGATTGTTAGTTATATGTATGCCCTAGAGGCCATTACTGTACATAGGATGTATATTGTAGTGGATGCTGGGACATATATAGGTAGGACTTTCTTGTTCGACATGATAGTACGCTATCTGGTTACTCTTTATCTTAACATGTATACTTGTTGTCTCTCTATTACATGTTGATAAAGCCCTTAGGATATGTGCTCGACTTCCAGGACTGTGATGTAGATCATACTGGTGGGGCCTGGGTAGTCCATGAGTACATCCTTCAATGTTCCTAGTCGTGGGAATATCGAGACGGGGCATCGATATTTCAGAGTAGACTAGCGTATATCTTCTCGACCCATGTGATGGGCGATGGATGATCCCATATCCATTGGTGTTTGACATCAGAGATGGTATGCGGGTGCTCAGTGGAGACTGGGTACACTGAACGGACTCGCCGAGAACTCCCAGATGGTATTATACCTTACGTCAGATGGCAGTTCTCTGGTGACACTGGTACAGCTTAGTCTGTTGACCCGAGATCGTCATAGAGTCTTGTGTGTCTCCCACTGTGCTTTGATTTCCACCCTACCACGGCTCTACTGAGTCATGCAAATAGGTGGTTTTTGGGTACAGTCCCGATTCACATGGAGGCAATGAGAGATAGGAGGGGATTCGTCTCTCCCGGTATTGGGGGTTGATGTTGCGCTATGCTGGACTGGCCATAACTGGAAATCCCTCGCCAGGGTTGCACTAATTTACTGGTAAGTGTTATCAGTAGTTTCATGCTTGTTATGGACCTTACATCGGCATGACTTATCAAGCTACTGGGGTCTGACGTTTACCACACCTAGGCGAGATATGCGACATATCAGACGAACAGACCGGACTGTACGGTAAGTGTTACTGGTTGGATTCACAGGAGTGTGAGCGGGATTGCTCGTTGATCTTCTGATCGCTCAATACCCGGGTGGCCGTTACGTTTAGCAGACTGCTTGCGGCTTGTGTGTGTTTGATATGATCATCACCTGCTGCCGGCGTATTGACGAGTCTTTAGAGTCCTACACAGAGGTTTCCTGGCTCAAGCGAAACGAAATAGGAGCGCGTATGAGATATGTGCGGGACCGAGAATAATACCAGTATGTGATACTGAATTCTATTCTCGCGATTTGTATCATCGGACGGTCATATAAGATATAGCCGGGTTACCGAATCAAATGTTGATTCGATATATTGATACACTTGATATTAGTCGGTTGTATGCAGTATGACCGGATCATTAAATCAAGTGTTGATTTAATGATTTAATGTATAATTATATATTTGATATATTACTTTACATTAACTAGTATTTGTTCACTTAAGATTATTTTTCTCACTAGATTGTGCACATTGTATATATGATATATGTTTGTGCACTAGTTTGTATACTGTTTGATGATACATGCAAAGTTGGGTGTGTGTATGCTTTAAACCATGTTTAGGTTAATGGTTAGGGTTTTAACTTATTTATTTATTTTATTTATATTTGGCAAAAATAAAATGGTGGCTTGCTTTGTTTTATTCTTGAAGCTTCATGAAGCTTTGAAAGTCGTAACCATTTTGTTTTTTCCTTAACCTAACCATTACACCTAAACTGTAGTTTATTCTCTACATGTGTTTACTTCACCCATGGTTGCATTATGATAAGATTCACTTGATTTATTATTTTCAAGATAATTCATTTTCCTTCTTCTTCTTCATCTTCTTCAAGTGAAGAAAACTATTCTTGAAAATTTCCAAGTGATGAAATCAAGTGAGAAATCCAAATCCAAAGTGAACCCACTTACTATTTCTTCATCCTCTACCACTTGCCATGTTGTATAGGGTGTTTTATTCACAAGTTTCATGACCTAGTGAAGATGGAGCTTGAGTTTGAGTCGCCACGACGTAGATCATCTTCGGTATCGAAGTCAACGACCTAGCCCGCCCATTTCTCCGATGAAACCGACGCTAGAGTCCGGGATTCCGATGATCGCAACGGAGGGACGACAACACGGAGCTAGAGAAGTGGAGGACCGGATCTATAAAGGTTGTAGTCTCTTTCACTTAGTAGCAAAGTAGTTTGCTTGCATTTATTTTCGCCTTACCTCTAGTTAACGATCTAGTATAGGGTTCTTTGGCACATGGAAAAATTTGATTTTGGCATGATTGATCAGTTGTAGAACCTCATGGGTGTGCCTAGGAACCCTACAGTTTCATCATAATCCACATCTGGTCGTTGACGAAAACCTTTTGCAGCAAGTCCAGCTTTGAAAGTCTCAACCTTTCCATCTACACAAAGTTTTTTCTTGAAGATCCACTTGCTCCCGATGGGTTTTACCCCTTCATGAGCATCTTCCAAAGTCCATACTTTGTTGGTGAACATGGATTCCATCTCAGATCGCATTGCATCCAGCCATTTCACAGAGTCCCAACTCGTGATGGCCTGCTCGAAGCTAGTTGGATCATCATCTTCCATGATGCAATCCTCGCTCCCACCATCAATGAGAAAACCGTAGTATCTCTCAGGCGGATGAGGAACCCTTTTAGATCGGCGGAGAGGCTAAGGTTCGTTGGGAACTATCAAATCCTCTGGTTCTACCAAATCTTCTGTTGTGGTTTGTGCTGCTGGAACCTCTTCTAGTTCTACCTCAAGGCCACTAATTCTTTCGCAAGAAATTCCTTTTCTAAAAAGGTGGCATGCCGAGAAACAAACACCTTTTGTTCCTCAGTGTGGTAGAAGATATACCCTTATGAGTTTTTGGGATATCCTACAAACTTGCACAGAACAGACCTTGTCTCGAGTTTGTCCGGATTGTGCCTTTTGATATAGGCCGGACAACCCCATATCTTAACATAATTAAAACATGGTCTCTTTCCCTTCCATATCTCATATGGAGTGGTAGGCATAGATTTGGTAGGGACCATATTCAATAGGTGTATGGCTGTTTCAAGCACATAACACTAAAAGAAAACATGCAACTCAGCAGTACTCATCATATCTAATTGGGTGCGATTCCTTCGCTTCGATACACCATTGTGCTGTGATGTATACGAAGGAGTAAGCTGAGAGAGAATCCCATTCTCTTTTAGATAGTCACGGAAATCCGTGCTCAAGTATTCTCCTACCCGATCAGATCGTAGGATTTTAATAATTTTTCCCGTCTAGTTATCAACTTCATGCTTATATTCTTTGAATTTCTCAAAAGCTTCAGACTTGTGTTTCAACAGGAACACATATCCGTATCTTGAGAGATCGTCAGTGAATGTAATGATGTATGAGGAAAAATTCCTGGCATGTGTAGACATGGGACCGCATACATCACTATGTATCAGTCCTAAGAGTTCCGTAACTCTTTCTCCGTGTCCAGTAAATGAGTTTTGGTCATCTTGCATTTGAGACATGACTGGAAAGTTTCATAAGATGATAATTCGAACGGATTCAAATATCCATCCTTATGTAACTTAGCTAGTCGTGTCTCATTGATATGACCTAGTCTACAATGCCACCAGAAGGATTTGTTCATTTCTGAACTCTTCCTCTTGTGTGTGTTCTGCACCTTAAGAACTGTAGTTTGATTTAGAACGTATATGTCATTATTTAACGAGCCTGATCCAATCAACTTTTGATTCAGAAAAATGTTCATAACATTATCCAGTACTACAAAATTATATCCTTCTTTACTTAATAAAGAAACTGATATAAGATTGCATATCAGGTTCGGTAAGTAATAGCATTCGTTAAGAATCAATGTATTACCATTTGGTAATACAAGGTGATAATCGCCAACTGCTTTGGCTGCAACATTTGCACCATTCCCTACTCTTATGGAATGATCACTCATTCCCAGTTCTCTACCTTTCCTTAGCCCATATAACATATTACATATGTGGGATCCCGATCCGGTATCTAATACCCAACACGTAGAGTGTACTGAGAAACAGTTCTCGGTAACTAACACACCTGAAGAAAATGCATCAACATGCTTATTTTTCGTTTGGGCGGCGTGGGAATCCGGATATTACCCTATTCCCTGCTCAGTCTTATTACAATTATAAGAAAGAACGGAACCAACGTTCCCCAGATCAGTATAACAAGCGGGTTCGGTCAATACATCCATATTATTATCTTGATTAAGGTCTGACATGGTCGCTACCTGGAGAGAGAGAGAGAAGAAAACACTTAGCGTATAAAAATGCAAGATTAGATGGGTTATTATCATATCTAATCAGGATGGCTCTCACTTTTTTTTATCAAATCTTCCTTCAAACCCTAAAAGGTAAGACTAGTCGAGATTAATTACACCTTACAAGTTCACCAATCTTTCAGCTAGGCCAGTGTCGGTACTTTGAGGGAGGTTCCCCGTGCTTTCGCACGGACCTAATAAAAATAAACCTCGGTTTCCCAGAGGCATAACCCCGTTAACACCTTTCTGGACACCTACTTGATCGGCTAATTGTGATGTTTAAAACTCTCCGAGGAGTAACTCTTACTCGCAGTGGGTATCGGGATCCAACTATCTCATAGAAGGTATGCAATCTCATTGCAAATTTCAACACTTGAAATTCCCAACAATATTTTTCCCCTAACTTTCTATGACCTTGACGAAAGCCAACAAGCCATAGTCCGCTAGTCAAGTTCAACCCGTACATTTCATGATTGAATTAAACCCAACCGCACGACCCTTGACGAAAGCCAACAAAGCCGTACGACTACCCTAATCCAATCGCATCATATGCACGAGATAAGCAGTAAGTAGCTACCGCACACTACGCCTTAACGAAAGCTAACAGACGTAGCACGAATACTAAATACTACTTATCTGAAATGTTGGAGGGCTACGACAGGTTTTTAAGAAAAACCATTTGCGTAATGAACTTGATATCGTTGTAGAATCGAGTGATTTTGAAAAGGAGTGTTTTTAGTCTTTTACTAGTTTTGCTAAAGAGTTCACTCCCGGTGAAGGGATCTCGGCTCCTTCCTTATCGAATAAGGTGCCAGATATTTCACAAATACCACTATACAAAGTAAGAACTAAAAAAGCAATCAAAAGACAAAACCGAGTGGGTTGTAGCATCTGCTAGTTTCGCTAAAGAGGCCACTCCCGGTGAAGAGATCTCGGCTCTTTCCTCATCGAATGAGGTGCTGGATATCTACAAGGAATTCCGCTATGCAAAGCAAAAACTAGAGCTACACTTTTTGAAAATTTGATTCTACAACATGTTTAGGTTTTTTTTCTTTCATTAATCTCATTAATGAAGTCCCATCATTTATGCTTCCTAAGCATCATAGAAGAAAAGAAAATACAACGTACGCGTATGCCATCCGCATTCGCCACAGTTTCCCGTTATGCACCGTTAGGTTACTTAACTAACGGCATAGCGGGGAGGGACTAGCGCTGGTGCAAAACATAAGTAACATTTATTATATATCATATATAATAATAAAGCATCCGTCTCATGCCTATAAAGTGATCACATCACAGAATATCAACAGCAGAAGATAACATATGAAATATTGGATATACTAGGAATTCCGTGTTTTAAATTAAGCTAGTATAAAACACGGATTCCACCATCGCGATGAATAGCCAAACCCACATCCCTAGACCCCTACGAGAGCGGCAAGAAACCCTAGCAATTCTAGAGTGAGGAGACCCGGTCTCGACTCCTCGAGATGGTCTCCCACTGGACTCTAGAACCCGGTTACTTGTGCTCCCCACCTTGGGTCTATCCTAATGCGGAAAAGTAAATAATATACATCGATGGTGACATCATCCTCATCCCGAAAGTGCCCCAATAATAGAATATCACATACAAGTTTTTTACATGAATGAAGATGAAAAAAAAAACTCTCATCTCATATAAAAAAAACCCGGCTATTAAAACACGACGATCCAATATAACATATCACAGCAACACATAACATCACATGTCGTCAACGTAAGTAAATATGCGTATCCCAATTGTCATTGACATATAGCAACGAAACCGGCGATACACCACATATTACACTTACTGTCGCAGAAAAGAAAATGTCAAACTACAACATTTGGAATCCACACCAATCACCATAGGCATCATAAACCCGATATATCACATACTTCGGATTTCATGCTTAACAATATGAATTCCATATACTGTATCACATTCCACAAATAGCTAGACGATGTTAAATATTCCGATCGAAACAAAAAACACCCAAAATTTTCCAAAGAGCTCAACACTTGAGCACAGTTTAAAAATACTTAGAACTTGCCACAGTACCTAGGGACCAACCGTAGAAGGGCCAACCCTTGCTCACCTATGGCGCCGCGGAACTACAGCAAACCCTAGGGTTTGGCGGCGGTTCTTACGGTCATAGAATCGAGTTAGGGTTTCGTTCTTCTAGAGTGTCCATCGCATTACTTGCATGATTTTTGAATGTTCTTTAACTTGGAAAAAATCCAACTTTTGGAAAATTTCAAACGAGGGAGAAAATTGGGTATTTGATCTTCGTTCGAACTTTTTAACACCGTCTAAATAACCCGAAACAATGTTAGAATTATGACTACGAAACACTACGAATTGCCTTTATAGAAAATTAACATCTCATGCAATTTTAGGAAAAACAAACAACACCTGAAACACCAAAACCCAGAGACCAGAACACCTAACCAAAACGAACCCAAAATGAAACAACAGAACCGGTCAGGCCAGAATTTATGAGCTTCTCGCGGGTCAAAACCGTCGGATGGAGTTCGTATTCCTCTGGTGTTCATATTACATCTTATGTAACATTCTGTAGTTGCTTAAAAAAAATTTAGACGACTTAAAAATTTTGACAGAAACTAGGGTTTGGTTTGGAGTGTTTCGGAGTTGTTTCGGTTTCGTAATTCTACAAATATCGTCTAATTCTCTAGCTTGGCTCTGATACCACTGTAGGATAACCTAGCACGACAGCAAGGTTTCGGGAGGCATCATCCATGTTGTTTTCAAAAATTTGCCTTGCTACATAACCCTAACCCTAGAATCACAACTAGATATTTAGACGAAACAACATGTAAACAACTTTACATCTAAGTGAATATGGAATACAACCTTTGTAGACCGGTCCTTCACTTCAATAGCTCCGTGTAGTAGTCACTTCGCTCCAAGTAGTAATCTTCCGGACTCTATAATGGCTCCACAAGATGAAAAGAACAAGCTTGCACGAAGTCTTCGAGACCGAAGATGATCTACGTCGAGGAGACACCAACCTAAGCTATCTCTTCATTTAGAATTCTTTTTCTCACTATTTTTCTTCACCTCTCAAAATCTAGAGCGCTCACTCTTGATGAAGATGAAGATGAAGAAGATAGAATGTTGTGAATGAATCATGTGAGAATAGCAACCATGGGTGAGACTATATCTCATATAACTCAACTAGAGAATAAACCATGGCTAAACATTATGGTTGGGTTAATAAATATCTAATGTAAAACAAATTAGTGGACTAAGTCAATGGCTACTACAAGCTTCTACAAGCTTTATAGCAATGACTAATTTCCATCTAATTATGAATTACTTAGATAAATAAAAAACCTAATATATAATCTAAAACATGGTGTGAGTGTCATACACCCATGTTGGATGTATAATCAAGCATGACACAAAAAAGAAAAAATAATTAATATATATCACATATATATTAAGTGTGCTAAAGTGAGAAATAGAAATCCTTAAGTGAGTAACTATTAGTTAATGTAAATTAATATATCAAATATACAATTATACATTAAATCAACACATGATTTGATGATCCGGCTATATCACATATAACCGACTAATACCATATGTATCATCTTATTGAATCAACACTTGATTTGGTAACCCGGCTATATCACATATAACCGACCGATATCACATATCGTGAGAATTGAATACGGTATCATATACATGTATTAATCTCGGTCCCGCACATATCACATATGTGCTCCTACTTCATTTCGCTTGAGCCAGGAAACCTCTGTGTATGACTCTAAAGACTTGTCAATGCGCCGGCAGTAGGTGATGATCATAACAAGCACCCACGAGCCGTCAGCGGTACTAGCTGGACATAACGACCATCCGGATATTGAGCGATCAGAATATCAATAAGCAAGCCTGCTCATACTCCTGTAAAGCCTGTCAGTAACACTACTGTACAGTCCGGTCTCTTCATCTGATATATCGCATATCTAGTCTAGGCGTGGTAAACGTCAGACCCCAGTAACCGATAAGTCGTGCCGATGTGAGGCTCATAATGGGTCGAGAAACTACTGATAACACTTACCAGTAGATCTCCGAATCATCCCTGGCCTGGGACTTCCTGTTATATCCAATCGAGCACAGCGCAACATCAACCCCCAATACCGAGAGAGACGAATCCCCTCCTATTGCTCGTTGCCTCCATGTGATTCGGGACTGTACCCAAAAGCCACCATTTTGCACGTTCTCTTGAACGTGGTAAGGTGGAAATCATAGAACAGTGGGAATCATAATGACTCTATGACGATCTCGAGTCTACAGACTAACCTGTACCAGTGTCACCAGAGAAATGCAATCTGACGATAGGTATAATACCAACTAGGAGTTCTTGGCGAGTCCGTTCAGTGTACCCTATCTCAACTGAGCACCCGTACACCTTCTTTGATGTCAAACACCAATGGATGTGGGGTTATCCATCACCCATCATATGGGTCAAGAAGCGTATACGCTAGTCTACTCTGGAATATCGATGCCCTGTCTCGATACACCTTCGACTAGGAACTTTTAAAGGATGTACTTGTAGACTACCGTGGCCCCACTAGTATGATCTCTATCATAGTCCTGGTAGTCAAGTATACATCCTAAGAGCTTTATCAACATGTAAGAGCAAGACAGTATCACAATACAAGTCTACATGTTAAGACAAAGAGCAACTGGATAGCATACTATCATGCCGAGAAAGAAAGTCCTCTCTATATATGTCCAAGCATCCACTATAATATACATCATATGTACAATAATGGCCTCTAGGGAATGGTCCTGCAACCATTGGTGAGATGCACCAAAGATTTTATACAGGTGCTCACAGGGTGTGAGTACACTGGACAGGACTTATAGAGGACTGGCTAGATGGTATTATACCTAGCGTCAGATAGCAGTTCTCAGGTGACATGTGTAGAAAGTCTGTCGTGAGGTCATCATTTGTCTCGTGTGAGTTCCCACCATGCTTTGATTACTACCCTACCACAGCTCTACTGAGTCGTGCAAACAGGTTTTACTTGGGTACAGTCCCAAGCCACATGGAGGCAGTGAGCAACTGTTGGGGATTCGTCACTCCCGGTATAGGGAGTCGATGTCGCGCTGTGATCGGTTAGTCAACACCATAGGTCCCTGGTCAGGGCGGATTGAGAATTACTGGTGGGCAGACCAGTAGATTCTCGGATGGTCTTGAGCCACACTGACACGACTTGTTTTGTTATTAGGGGTCTGACTTTTTCCACCCTCTAGACCTTACATGCGATACTCTCAGATGAATAGACCGAACTGCACAGATCTTTTCATGGACAGGCTCAGTAGGAGTTTGGATGAGTTTGCTCGTCGGCTTTCTTTTCGACATGTACCTGGGTAGCCGTTACGTGCAGCTAGTACATGTAAGTCCATGCTACCTCTCCCGGTACTTTCGGGCATGCGGAATTTGGTGAAAAACAATTTTCTAGAGGTGGTAACATGGACTCAAAACCGGATCTTTGTTAAACATCTAACTAACAACCTAACTAGGAGTTGTTAACTACTCGGTTAGGGGGTTATACCTTTCTTTCTTGAACTCCTTCAACTCTTCAAGCCTCGATGGTTGTCCGGATCGGCTTCACCCCGTCGTCTCCTTGCGCCGAAGATCAATCCACCCGAAAGCTTCTACCTTTGGCTCCTTCTTCGAACTTTGAAGAAACTAGTTCACTCGGTTTGCTAAACCTTGTGAACTAAAGTGAGTAGAGAAGAGTTTGTTTGGGATTTTATCTATGGTTCTTGGTTCTCAACACATGAGACAAGTGAACCATAGACTCAAGAGAGGGAGAGCAAGAGGAGGAAGATGAGAGCTCAAGAACAAGAGAGAGAATGAGAATTATAGAATGAGAGAAGACTTTCCTCTCTTGGCTCTCATAATCCAAAACCATCATAACACATCATAACAATCAAGTATTATGTGATGGTTTAAGCAACAATAGCCATATCATTTCATGCACTCATTTTGCACAAGAGAGCAAGCAAGCAAAAGTCTTTGCCATGAAATGATAGCTATTGTTATCATGATGGTCAACTAGTCAAGCCTAGTCAACCGGTCAACAAAGTCAACAAGTCAACAAAGTCAACCCCTCAACAACCATGTCACCATAATACTTAATTAATATAATTGTTAATTACATATCATATTCTCATTAGGGTTTAGCAAAAAGTCAATAGTCAACGGTCAATGGTCAACAACCCTAATGAGAATCCTCTACCTCTGTCTCTCCGTCAACTGTGCATACACACCCGCATCCGCGTTCCGAGGAACACGGATGCATACTGGATAAAACCAATCCCAAAAGGTACACTAGGATCTGGCTTAAACCAAAGCCCGCTAGTGTTAACTGTCCGGACACTGTACGTGCATAAGTGCACGGATGTGACCGAACCTTGTCGCAAAACCATGCGACCTGTCGCAAAACCATGCGACCTCTACTCTTTTGCCTAAAGGCGAATAGCTTTCTGTGTGGGACTCTAAAGACTCGACACTACGCTGGCAGTGGGTTTAACCACAGACCGCAAGCGGCACTAGCTGTGCGTAACGGTCCCCAGGTAAATGCCGACAAGAAGACGGACGAGGCGAAACCCATCTGAACTCCTACTGAGCCTGAATGTGACATTCTCCGTACAGTCCGGTCTGTTCGTCTGATACATCGCATGGCGGGCCTAGGGGGGCGGTAAACGTCAGTCCCCTAATAGCGGTACAAGTCGTGTCGGAGTGAAGCCCAATACACCCTGAGATAACACTGGAAACCTACCAGTATATCCCGCTTGCCCTGGCCAGGGACTACTCGTGTAATGGCTCTCCTAGACACAGCGCGATGTCAACCCCCAATACCGGGAGAGACGAATCCTGTCTAACCGTCACTGCCTCCAAGTGCTTCGGGACTGCACCCAACTACTACCTGTTTGCACGACTCCTTTGAGCCGTGGTAGGGTAGTAATCAAAGTACAGTGGGAACACACTCGAGGCGAAGTGACAGTGTCAAGTCAGCGGACTAAGCTGTACTCAGTCACCTGGGAACTGATAACTGACGATAGGTATAATACCAACCGGTCAGTTCCCGACGAGTCCTGTCCAGTGTACTCATAACCCAACGAGCACCCGCATACTATCTCCAGTACGACGTACTGACGGCTGTGGGACAGACCGTCTCCCACACTGGGATGAGAAGCGCATGCGCTAGTCTACTCCGGAGTATCGATGCCCTGTCTCGATAGTCCTGCGACTAGGGACCTGCATAAGGATGTGCTTATAGATTACCCAGCCCCACTAGTGTGACTGCCATCACAACGCTGGTAATCAAGCAAAGATCCTAAGGGCTCCACTAATGCGTATAGGTGATATAATAAAATAAACACATGTACACATTGAAGTAGAAACAAACCAAGTAGCATACTACTATTTTGAGCAAGATTGTATATACAAGGTGAATATCCCAAGCTTCCATTAAGTAATATACAAACTAGTATGATACAGTAATGGCCTCTAGGGCATATACACTAACAGTACAGCTGACATGCTTGTGGTTAAACCCACTGCTATCATACTGTAGAGTCTTTATAGTTCCACACAGAGGGTTTCTCTGCTTCGGGCGAAACGATATAGAGACCGTATGGTTTTACGGCAGGGTTCGATCATATACGTGTACTTCTGCACAGATCATGATTCGGATGGATATTACTAGTGGGCTTTGGTTTAAGCCGGATCCTAGTATTAGATTATCGGATTATTTTGTCTCTTTGTATTTGTATTGTTTGGAATATGGATACGGGTATGTATATATGGATGAGGGGTATTCTTGTAATTTTGGCAAGACTGCTTCTAGAAGCCTTTGTTATTTAATCTTTTGATTAAATGGTAAATGAGATAGACGTATGAAGTGTTAAGTTACAATGAATGAAGCATGGCTACTTGGTGACTTACTTAATGAGTCATGGATTACTATTGAGGTAAGGTGGCATGAAGATATTTTTGATGAATCAAGATATTTTCATGTATTATTGTTATGCTTCATATTATCACAAGTGAGCCATATACATTTCATAATATCTTTTACACTCTCTCTCCGCCAAGCTCTCTTCTTCTTCCTATAACCCTAATTTCTCTCATGAGTTGAGAAACCTAGGGTTCAAGCGACTAATTAATCCTTAATCACTCTCTACATCTTTTAGGATACTTAGACTAGCAAATTAGGTACCCTAGTTATCTTAATTTAGAGGTAGGTGCTCCAAGTAGACACTCTCTGGTGGATCATCTTTGACCCAAGGAGGCTAACAATCAAGCGATCCATACACTCTTTTTAGGAGCTTAAGAAGAGAAGGAGGACAGCGAGAGACGAAGGACTTGGTTCACAGAGGTATAAACTTCTTTCAGAGTAGTTAGAACCTCATAGTTTATTTGTTAGTTAAGGTTTATATAAAGATCCTGTTGATTCAGGTCGTTGTTGCGAATTTCTAAAATCGTTTTTTGAAAATTCCGCCTCCCAGCGAACACGTGGGTTGCGCGACATCGACCTACAGTGTTAAAAGGTAAGGAAGGAAGAAAACCAATTAGCCTACGTATGGTTTACAGAAGGTAAGAAATAAAGTCATATAAAGGGATTGGAGTGAGGTCAAGAAAAATTGCGACTGCTGTCATGAATATGGATAGTAGAAAAGGCATTACTAGGAATACCCGTCCACCCCCTCGAAACATTTTCATGTTTCGGTCTTACTTTGCGTTGTTAATTGAAAACTGCTTTCCCGATTAGATTCTGACTCCATGGTATGTATTTACCAGACTTTATTCTCACATCTGTATGGCATTATAGATGCTGAGTGGGAGTAGAATATTGGGAATTGGATGATTAGATCCTCAATATCAGAATTCTTTGTAATTGGTGATATTTGCGGAATCACCTGGGTTTTGCCTAACAGCAAATATTTGGTTTTGAATGTCCGTTGTTATGCACCAATTTCAAACTGATATATCTGTACATTTATTTTGTAATGTGAGATATAACTTTTTGAAATTTTGTTTATGACGTTTACCTATATCACTTGATGGTTAAGTAACGTGCATTCAACAACGGTGTAATTCTTCTTAACCATAACACAAGTTTTCAACCTACGACGCACGGGGTTTGAGGTATTAAACTCAGAAGACTTATACAAAGTATTGTATGTTGTCCGATGTCCATTAGGACAAAGGGATTGGTACTCATACTATATTCCGTTTACTTATGACTTCTCTAGTTTTAGACACGCATTTCGTTGAAATACAAGGTCTAAATTTTGAGAATTTATAGGTATAAGAATAAAGTAGAGAACCATACGTTGCAAGTATCAGGATTCTTCATAGTAATTGAAGGTGTAGATAATCATGCTAGGTATTACGTCGTAAGTAATATATTTGAGAACTTGCTTCTCTCTCAGGTTACTCATCCGTGAATATGCTCCATGATGAGTAATGCTGCTTGGCCTTCTTCTATTTAGTCAATATGCACTGGAGCTGCATGTATTTTGAATCTGGTTCAAATTAAATTAGTGCTTTTGTTTCTATATTGGATATAGAATGGATTCATATCTTAACACTGTTAAGGTACATGGAGGAGTCCGACTTATGCATAAAGTCAGAATCTTGATAAACTCAAGGCACGTTTTAGTAATGGCAGTTTGTGAGTTATCCCGGGCTTTGACGAGGGTTAACATTCTACCATTTGGAGGATCAATATTTATATTTTTCTTGACTCGCCACCTCATTAGTAAAATGAATTCTTTTCAAAAAACACAAGTGGGTATGGTGGAACTGGAAGTGATTCCAGAAACATAAACGATTACTGAAAATTTAGTAGAACCTGAAGATTCAAATTGATTCGACAATCCATTAGCCACTCCGCAGATAAGATGGGTAACCTCAGCCACCCGAGAGGTACTTCAGTCTCCTCAAAGACGATGACAGGGAGGTTTTTGATGACCCAAGCTTGCCACTACTGCTGTCCTAGACTATGAGATCTGGTAGGTGGATGAATATAACATCATTTTATATCATCTTTAGAAGAGCACGTGTATATGACTCTACCAGAGAGTTGTTATAGTCAGTAGGAGCAGCGGAAGCGTGGTAGGCCAATAGCTTATGTCTATTTATAGAATAAAGCAAGTATAGCGGAGATAGATCGTCTATTTTTGATGTGACAGTCATAGAGTTTGACTTCATCAGAACAATAGATGGACCTGGTAAGAAGGGAGTGGGGAGTGATGTCCTGGTATTTGGATGATGTACTCCTTATAGGAAGTGATATTCCAATACTACTATCGGTTATATTATAGTTGTCACAAGATGTTTCTCTACACAGGATCTGGATAAAATATCAGGGATTCTGGTCACTAGATCTATGGTTTTCGATCTAGATTTGGGCAGTGTCCCAATTTGTGTAGTTTGACACTATTCTAAAAGTGTTTTAGAATGGACGACTCTTGGTGTGGTGGTGTACCCGCAGGTGACGGAGTCAACTTCTCTAAAGAGATGTCTTCTAGACTGATGAGGAAAGGGATTTGCATGATTGACATATCACTTGCTTTGGCAATTGAATCAATCATTAGATGTCAAGTACCACACCAGATATTTCTTTTGCACTGGCTACAATAAGCATATATTAATCCAGTCCTGGAGAAACATTAGGAAGCAGTTGTGAACATAAGTGGATTTTCTTGGTATATGGTAACGGCGGCTCCTTCAGGAGGCGGTTATCATTTTAGGCTTCCAAGATGACCTGGATGACAGAGTGGCTGTCAGAGTTAATAGTTTTCCCTCTTTTGAGGGGCAGAATGTTGGACAGGTGGTCCAAGCGGATACTTAGGAATGCATGGCGCAGGAAACTGATTAAATTCAGTGGAAGATACAGTCTAAGAAGTTTGTTGGATTTGGAGTTCATTTGTGAACTGGGTCCCATCAGATACCCAGACAAATTCTAGGACATGTATCGCTCATTTCGGGAGATAGTCTTTCTCCGTGAAGTTGAGATATAGAGAGTTAAAGATAGAAAAATTAGCGTGGATGCAATCACTGAGGCTATTTCTCGAACGCAATAGTTTCACAAACGTGCTTTGCAAGACTGATTAATAGAGAAGTTGGGTGTTCGGTATTACACGGGCTGTGAGTATGCGACACCGCAATAATAAGCCTTAAGTGCAAGTGGGAGATTGTTGGATATAGTGCCCTAAAGTCAATTATTGTAATCGCAGGCACACGATTGTGATGATTGAGGGAGGACCTATATGGGTAGAACAGTCTTACTCAAAATGATAGTATGCTATCTGGTTTGTCTTTATCATCATGTACATGCATTATGTGGTATTACAGATCACTATTACATGTTGATAGAGCCGAAAAGATTCTTTCTTGAGTACCAGCGTTATGATGGCGATCATACATGTGGGGCTGGGTAGTCCATAATCACATCCTTAAATGTTCCTAGTCATAGGAGTATCGAGACTGGGCATCGATATTCCGGAGTAGACTGGTGTATACATTTCTACACCCCGACGAAGGGCGATGGTTGATCCTACAGCCATTGGTCTTTCACACCTAAGATCATATACAGGTGCTCACAGGGGGGTGTGCACTGAACGGACTCACCGGGAACATGCTATATGGTATTATACCTATTGTCAGATAGCAGTTCTCAGGTGACATAAGTACAGGTTAATCCTTCGACCTGAGATCATCATTTGTCTCAAGTGAGTTTCTACTGTGCTTTGATTACTACCCTACCACGGCTCAAAGGAGTCATGCAAACAGGTTTTAGTTAGGTACAGTCCCGATCCACATGGAGGCAGTGAGCGGATCGTCGGGGATTCATCTCTCCCGGTATTGGGGGTTGATGACGCGCTGTGCATGGGTGACCATCACCAGATATCCTTGGCCAAGCTGGATAAGAATTAATGATTTGGATCAGTAATTTCTCAGTGGGTGATGGGCTTCACACCGAAACGAAATATCGCGTTATTAGGGGTCTGACTTTATCCACCCCCTAAACCAGATATGCGATACTCTTAGACAAAGAGACCGGACTATACGGAGATTGTCACAGATAGGCTCAGTAAGTATCCATATGAGTTTGCTCTTCGTCCTACCTTTTTGACAGGTAGCCGGGTAGCCGTTACGTATAGCTAGTGCTGCTGACGTGCTTATTGGTTATAGATTTATCCAGTAACTCACTGCCGGCGTGCTGTCGAGTCTTTAGAGTCCCACAAAAAGGGTTTTTCTGGTTCAGGCGAAATGATGTAGTAGCTTTATTTTGATACGTGCAGGGTTCCGATCGAATGATTGTACAAGTTACCTGGACTTTCGATCGGATGGTTGATAATGCTAGCCGGGTTAGGATTGAGCCAGATTATTAAATCGGGTATTGATTTAATAATTTACGTATATATGTTTCGATATGTATAATCTAGTATTATGTTCTTTGTGTTATTCTATCTCTTTGGGTATTCGTATTTTGATACGAATACGGGTATGTATATACAGTTGAGTGTATTCCGTATCTATACGGAAAACATTCTAGAAGGTGGACACCTCATTGTTTGGTTTATCCATTTTTTAATTTAAATGGAAATGAGTTGTAAAGGTAGTGAGGTGAGAATGGTGAGAACTATGCTTGAATAGTGTTGATAAATGAATTGAAAATTCATTTGTGCAAACTATTCAAGTATGGTTGCTATATTTTATTTGGAAAAGGTTTATACAAAACATGGCTTCATATTATTCTCACTTGATGATGGATGAACACTTGGTAGTCTTTGATGAAAACATTCTCTCCTTTTTTGCTCATCTCTCCTCACTAGCCTTCCTTGAGCTCATCTTTCTTCTTCTTTATCTTCCACCCTACCATCTCATGTGTTGAGAATCAAGGGTGGATGAGAGATAGATATACACTAAGAAGAACTCATTATATCACTAGACACTCTATATTAGCAACCTAGAGTCTCTAGTTGGTCCACTTGATTTTTAGTGTGGAGCTAGAGCCATGAACCACATCCCTCGGGTGGATCATCTTCGACGGAGGAAAACCGGTGGCCAAACTCGATCAAGGAGACCTCAAGGAGATAAAGAAGAGCGTAGAATGAAAGTATGTCTTAGAACCTCAACTAGGTTTCAACATGCATCAAGTATGCAATTTTAAAAAATCTAGAGGTCTAAGTATACTAACCTAGAATCGAACTAGAGAATTATGGTTTTGTAGCAAGCAAACTACATCTAAACTTGGTGAAGAGGGTTTACAACCTTTGTAGACTGGTCCTTCACTTCTAAAGCTCCAAGTAGTAGTCCCTAGAACTCTTCTTAGACTCCACTTGATGAAAGGAACGAGCTTGCTTGTCGTCTTCGATGCCGAAGATGATCCACCTTGGAGTCTCTCTAACTCAAGCTCACTCTTCACTATTCAAAGTATTAGTGAAGAAAACAATGTAATCTAATGGGCTATAAAAGTATAGGTTGATGAAGTAGGAATTTTGGTCACTAATTTTTCATCTTTTTCATTTCTTTTCTCACCTCAAGAAAATCTAGAGAGGTGAAGGAGAAGAATGAGTGGGATGAACTTGGAATGTGAGAGAGTGAACTATGAGGTGAGTGATTAAATGAGATAGGAAAATATCTATGAATAAAACAAAAACAAGAGGTGATTCATGGCTTCTCAAGGCTTCCACAAGCATCCTAGAAAATATGACTCGTTTCCTTTTTTGCTTAATTCATTAATCAAACCATTATCATCTCATGTTTAACTTATGTGTGATTCTCATACATCCTAACTCAATGTATCATCAACCATGATACATATGAATACACACACACACACACACACACACACACACATAAACATATATAAAGAGAATAAAATCATTAGTGCGCATAATATTAGTTAATATATGTATATATCAAATATATAAATATATTAAATCAACTCTTGATTCAATAATACGATAATATTGTAAGTCGATGCCACGCACCCCACGTGTTCGTGGGGAGGCGGAATAAGCAAAAAACGATTTTTATTGGCTTCGTAACATCGACTAAACAATAGAATTGTTTCTAAACCCTAACTAACGATATAACCATGAGGTTGTATCTACTATGTGTGCGATATATACCTCAAGATCCCGCTGTCCTTCACTTCCTCGCTGTCCTTTCCAAGTGGTGAGCTCCTTGTCGTGAGAACGGAATCCTCCTCCTCGTCGTGAGAACGGAATCCACCACCTCGTCGTGTTCTCCGAATCGTAGACGATCCACCCAAGAGTTCCGATTTCGAACTTTGCTTCTAACTTGAAGTAACTAGGTAACTTGGTTTGCTAGACTAAGTGCCCTAGGTTGTGTAGAGAGTGATATGGATCAAGTTATCTCACTAAACCCTATGGTTTCCAACACATGGAATGGTTAAGGTTTGCTTTGAGAGAGGAGAGAGCTTGAAGAAGATGATGTAAGCTTAAGGTTTTTCTTTTTCTTTTGTGTGAAGGAAAAAAGTATCTGATACAATAATGTAAAGGGATTTTATGTGTTGTAAAAGTCAAGGGTTTTTAACTCTTTCAAGTATAGTACCATCTCAAAAGATCAAGCAAATATCACAAACAAATATCTAAGTCAACAAGGTCAATAAGTCAAGGTAGTCAACATAAAAACCCTAATCCCCCTTTTTAACAAAATACCATAAGCTTCCTTCTCATTTCTTCCATCTATTAATCTTGTCTAAATGACAAGAATACCCCTCTCTTCCGTATCTGTACATACGCGCATTCGTATCTCGAGAAATACGAATACAGTGAGACTAACTAATCCAATAATCAAATACCAGGATCCGGCTTAAACTAAAGCCCACTGGTATTGTCTGCCCGAACATCATATGCGCACAAGTACACGTATGTGTTCGAACCCTGTCGTAAAACCATACGACCTCTGCACGTTTCGCCTGAAGCCGGGAAACTCACTGTGTGGGACTCTAAAGACTCGACAGTACTCTGGCAGTGGGTTTAACCACAAGCGCGTCAGTGGCGCTAGCTGTACGTAACGGCTACCCAGGTATCTGTCGATGAGAAGGTCAACGAGGAAACTCATCCGTACCCCAACCGAGTCTGTCTGTGGCAATCTCCGTGCAGTCCGGTCTGTTCGTCTAAGAGTGTCGCATATCGGGTCTAGAGGGCGGCAAGTGTCAGATCCCTAATAGTGGTATAAGTCACGTCGGAGTACTGTCCAAAACACCCTGAGAAACTACTGGAATACCTACCAGTAAATCTCACTTGCCCTGGCCAGGGACTTTGTGTAATGGCGTTCCGAACACAACGCGACATCAACCCCCATTACCGAGAAAGACGAATTCTATCTAACCGCCACTGCCTCCAAGCGCTTCGGGACTGCACCTAACTACTACCTGTTTGCATACTCAGCAGAGTAATGGTAGGGTAGTAATCTAAGAACAGTGGGAACACACTTTAGGCGAAGCAGTAGTGTCAAGTCGGCGGACTAAGCTGTACTCATGTCACCTGGGAACTGCTACCTGACGATAGGTATATTACCAACCAGCAGTTCCCCATGAGTCCGTCCAGTGTAACTCATAACCCAATGAGCACCTGTATACTATCTCCAGTACGTCGTACCGATGGCTGTGGGACAGACCATCTCCCCTCCTGGAAAGAGAAGCGTATACACTAGTCTACTCTGGAGTATCGATGCCCTGTCTCGATAATCCTACAACTAGGGACCTGTAAAAGAATGTGCTTGTAGACTACCTAGCCCCCACTAGTGTGACTGCCATCACAACGCTGGTAGTCAAGCAAAGATCCTAAGGGCTCTATCAATAGGTATTTGCGATAAGTTAAAAGAAACATAAAGACATATTAAGATAGATACAAACCAAGTAGCCAACTACTATATCGAGCAAGACTGTCATCAATCCGTGTATATATCCCAAGCTTCCAAAATGTAATATACAGACTAGTACTATACAATAATGGCCTCTAGGGCATATAACACTAACAATCTCCCACTTGCACTAAGGCCATGTGCTGGCATATCGCATACCTATCATCTCGAATATCCTCTCGAACTGCGTCTGAGAGATGGCCTTTGTGAATGGATCTGCTGTGTTGTCCTCTGTAGCAACCCTCCGAACCTTGATCTCCCGGCGATGTACGATCTCCCTGATCAGGTGATACCGCCTCAAGATGTGTCAGGACTTCTGATGGGACCTGTGTTCCTTTGCTAAAGCTATAGCCCCGTTGTTGTCACAATACGGAGGTATTGGATCGACAATGGACCGAACCACCTGAAGTTCTGTTAAGAATTTCCTCATCCAGACAGCTTCTTTTGCGGCATCTGAAGCTGCGATATACTCCGCTTCCATCGTCGAGTCAGCAACGGTTTCCTGCTTGGTACTCTTCACACAGACCGCCCCTCCATTGAGGGTAAAGACATAACCCGACATGGATTTGGTGTCATCTTTGTCACTCTGGAAGCTAGAGTCGGCAAAGGCCTCAATCTAGAGGTCCTTTCCGCCGTAAACTAAGAACATCTCCTTAGTCCTTCTCAGGTACTTGAGAATGTTCTTTACCGCTATCCAGTGCTTCTCCCCAGGGTTTGACTGATACCAACTTACTACGCTTAGTGCATAAGGTATATCTGGTCTGGTACACAACATCACATACATTATAGAGCCTACCGCAGAAGCGTAGGGTATAATTGACATGCGATCCCTTTCTAAATCAGTCTTGGGAGACATCTCTTTGGAGAGGGTGATTCCATGACACGCTGGTAGATTACCGTGCTTTGAATCTTCCATACTGAATCTTTTCAGTATGGTGTCGATGTACCTGGACTGTGAAAGTCCCAACATCCTCTTAGATCTGTCACGATAGATCTGGATCCCCAGAATGTAAGAGGCATCACCCAGGTCTTTCATGGAGAACCTGTGTGACAAGAACCCATTGATAGATTGTAGCATAGGAATGTCATTTCCTATCAAGAGAATGGCATCCACGTACAAGACGAGGAATACAACAGTTCGTGCTACAATCATTCTATAAATGCATGGCTCATCTGGATTTTTGATAAAGTCAAATTTTTTGACTGTCTCATCAAAACAGATGTTCCAACTCCGCGATGCCTGCTTTAGTCCATAGATGGACTTAAGCAGCTTGCACAATTTCCCGCTGCTCCCACTCTGAATAAAACCTTCTGGCTTGTCCATATAGACGCACTCCTCTAAATTTCCATTTAGAAAAGCTGTTTTTACATCTATCTGCCAAATCTCATAATCGTGGAAGGAAGCAATGGCAAGAAGGATCCGAATGGATTTGAGCATAGCCACTGGAGAAAAGGTTTCATCAAAGTCCAAACCAGGTCTTTGACGAAATCCTTTTGCAACAAGTCTAGCCTTAGAGGTTTCAACCTGTCCATCAACACCAATCTTCTTTCTGAAGATCCATTTGCAGCCTACGGGTTTTACCCCTTCTGGAGCAATGTCCAAAGTCCATACATTGTTGGTGTACATGGACTCCATCTCGGTCCGCATTGCATCCGGCCATTTTACCGAGTCAGTGCTCTGAATGGCTTGTTGGAAGCTAGTCGGCTCATCATTACCAATGATGCAATCCTCTCTATCCCCGTCTATGAGAAAACCGTAGTATCTCTCAGGTGGATGAGAAAGCCTACTACTCCTGCGGAGCGGTGCAGGAATGTCCTGTTCTTTTCAAACTTCTTGTTCCACCAAGCTTTCAGTAATAGCTTGTGGTTCTGGAATTTCTTCCAGTTCTATTGCGCTCCCACTTTTTTCTTTTTCTAAGAACTGATGTTCCAGAAAGTGGGCATGACGAGAAACAAAAACTTTTTGTTCCTCTGCGTAATAGAAAAGATACCCCAAGGTGTTCTTTGGGTATCCCACAAATTTACACAGCACTGAGCGTGCCTCGAGTTTGTCCGCATACTGCTTTTTTACAGAAGTTGGATATCCCCATATCT